>CM076955.1:17450500-18673500 GCA_039566865.1 Aurelia coerulea
GTCATTTTCGTTATGCGAGATGAATTTAGTTGTATTAACGCCTCTTGTGGTTATGCTAGGAGACAGATATCTTGCACTTGTCTCGTCTCAACAGGACACACATTAAAAACCCGCATATGAGAACTACCACTTTTTAGCTTGGCCTACACGTTTTTTTTTTATAAGAAACTGGTTTATAAGAAAATAGTACTACGATGACCAAGAATTTAAGAATCTCTAGTACTACGCTCAAGAACAGTTAAGAAACTCTAAAACTTTATTTCTGTGGGTCTCTCTTATTCTATGTCTCTCTAACAAAGGTACATTCGTCTTTTCTTGACTTTTAACTGCAAAATTGGTAAGTTTTTGCCTTGATGTGCATGGCTTCTTCTTGCTGACAATGTCAATCAATGCAAAATGGAAGCCCTTTCTCGAGAATAAGGCTCAACTTCGAACAATACCGCAATTTTAGGCCCAAAAAATAAGAAACTAATTAAGAAAAATTTTACTACTAAAACACCGAAATTTTCATGCGAAATTAAGAACTTTTAGTACCAAGTGCTGATCCAAGTTTCTTATAAAAAAATAACGTGTATCTCAGCTCAGCAAATATTCTTAACAGACGATATTTAGAAATGATCCTTTGCTTTTTTATGACAAAAAAGTCGTCCAATCACATCGATTGAAATTCTTTCATACGTGAAAGATTTCGTTGAAAGTTCCCTGGCTCCATCGTTAGCTCAATAGTCTAGGGGTGATGGGCAATTCAAAGTGAATGAACGGAACTAAGTGGAACAACATAACACTTGCATTTTGAAATATCCATTTTTCAAGTTTTGTTGCAATTTTCACAAACTTTTCATCAAGACTTTTAGTCTGAAGATGTTTCCTAAATGCCCAGGTTCTTCTGTGTGTCTTTTTACTGTCCTTTGTCGTGGGAAAATGTGACGCTGTTCCGCAAAATAATCTGGCGTTAGCGATAGTGAGCAGTGCAAAGACCTTTAGTGCAAATATTGAAAAAGAATTGTTTTCGACAAATACTCGAGAATAGACTTCACTTTCAAGAAGAATGAAATGAAATAAAGAATGAAATATATGTGAAGAAAAAAATACGTATGTCAATACTTTCACGAACACGTTTCGCTGAAAATCTGCGAGAATGATATGTTAAGAAATGAACGATTTCGTGGACAATATACTTAGCATACTGTAATTCTACCCTCTTGATTAGTTAGTTATTATTCATAAAAGACAATTTTAAAGCTTTAAACATAACTCATACTCGATGACCCAGAAAAAGGTAAACCGAGGAAGTTCTTGTATACCGGGTGTCCCAAAAATAGTGTACATATTTGGTTTGATTCAGCGATGTGAATTTAGCTTTAATCAATAACTTCCCTCTTTCAAAGTGTTTCTCAACGGTTAACTGGAACTTACAGTTAACTGAAACGTCTCAAAATGTTCCTGGATGGTTAACTTGAACATAGATACCTCTTTTGTTGTGATTGGTGCTTTGAAAGCAGAAATATTTATCTTGGAAGCTTATGTTTGCCCCCACTTCCAAACCAGAGCTTTGGTCTTTGGCCTAAGCAAAATCGTGAATAGATGAAATTTGAACAATATTTGATCATATTATATTCTGTTCGCCAGAAGTCACCCATTGGATTTTCAGTTTTTAATTTCTATGTGCTTCAAGAATTTGTTTAGGCTAAAAGGTTAAAGCTCTGATGGACCCAAGTTTGAGCTTTCAAGATTAATATTTCTACTCTCAAAGCACCAATATCAACAAACAAGATATGAAGTTATGTTGAAGTTAACTATCGAGGATTATTTTGAGAGTGATTAGCTATTGAGTTAAAAGTTATAGTCACATCGCTGGACCCAACCAAATCTGTATACTTTAGTCAAGGACATCTGATAGAATAAATTTCTTGACCGAATGCTAAGGCAGTCTGTCCCCGTGATGAATGGAAAAAATCCATCTCTATTAAATATTCCGAAAATTTACGCTGATTTCCTATACACCACTGCAATTAACAGCCTCATTTGGGAAATTATTCGAAACTCTTTCATATGAAGCTTTATAGAGGCCAAAATTTGGATTAAGCGCCCAATCTTTAGCCTACCTACGAGTTTTCATGTTGCTAGCGGTTCTAATGTTAATTCATTGGCGATAAAAAGTTTGAAAACCTATAAGTTAAAATGACTCGGGGTGTAAAGTTTCATCAAACTTCTTATAAATTTTAAACTCTACATTGCCATAAAATCAACATTACAATCGCCAGCAGTGTAAAAGCACGTAACTAGACTATGGGTGCTAAATTCGAATCTCGAGAGCAAAGTTACTCATGTATAACTTTGGACGAAGCAAATTATCGAGGGGACAGACTGCCTTTAACCAAAGCCAATGATTATCTATATTGGAAGTGACAAAAGTAAAGATTTAGGGTGTGTTTGTATAGCAATTCCAAACCTACCAAATTTTAAAATCAGTAAACTTAGCAGACGTTACCCATTTTAGTGTATTACTCATTACTATCCTGGGTGCCCCAATGGAATTGTGTCCCATTTGTGCGGCTGCTGGGGATGAGCAACACGTTCTATTGTCCCGTTCCTTTACAGTTGCACAGGAAAGGTTTCAACTTCGAGTGAGTTTGAGACCTTATCTGACAAGCGATTGCTGATTCATGACACACGAAAGTAAAAAAGTGATTGCTCTGAGGACAGCGCTTACTCATCTTAAAATGTAGACGAAATGTATAGACACAACGCTAAGGCCCTTTCTTTTTAAGTCTACGTTATTTGGACATTTTTCAAGCACAAAGAACGTGCTTGTTTTGAAACAATTGCTATTTGACTTTCTTGTGCCATAAATCAGCAACCACGTGTCCGAGTGCTTAAAACTTGAAGTTGAGGCCTACCCTCAAATTTGGCCTAGTGAATAAACAGAACTTAGCAGAGGTAAGGTAAGCTTTGAACGGGACAAAGAAAATGCTCAGGGAAGCTTGGCCCTGTAGCTAAACAGTAGCCACGCCTGTCAGAGTGCTTAAAACTTAAAAGTTGAGGCCTACCCTCAAATTTGGCCTAGGGTTTCAAATGAATAAACAGAACTAAGTAGAGGTAAGGTAAGCTTTGAACGGGACAAAGAAAATGCTCAGGGAAGCTTGGCCCTGTAGCTAAACAGTAGCCACGCCTGTCAGAGTGCTTAAAACTTGAAGTTGAGGCCTACCCTCAAATTTGGCCTAGTGAATAAACAGAACTTAGCAGAGGTAAGGTAAGCTTTGAACGGGACAAAGAAAATGCTCAGGGAAGCTTGGCCCTGTAGCTAAACAGTAGCCACGCCTGTCAGAGTGCTTAAAACTTAAAAGTTGAGGCCTACCCTCAAATTTGGCCTAGGGTTTCAAATGAATAAACAGAACTAAGTAGAGGTAAGGTAAGCTTTCAACAGGACAAAGAAAATGCTTACGCAAGCTTTTTCCTGTAGCTAAACAATAGCCACGCACTTGTCAAAATCATCAAATTCAACAGGCTTACTTTAGACTTTTAATTTGACCCGGGGGGGGGAGATCACTTCAATAGGCGCATGACGGGGGTGTGCCATTATTTTGAATTGTAAAATCATACCCTAAAATTTATGAATTTTTCAAAAACCATACCCCAAAATTTACGGGCCATTCAAAATAGATACCCTAAAATTGTGACCAAAATTCGAAGTTCTAACCAAGTTTCTGAAATCAGATAAAATTCAATACCCTGAGGCGTTTTCCTACCAAAATGACACCCTAAAATTTATGTTCATTTGTGATGCTACCAAAAATGATACCCTAAAATTTATTTTTCAGCCTGAAAAAAGGTACCCCAAAAAATGGCACATCCCGTACTGGTACATATGGTAATGACCCCCCCCCCCCTCCCCCGGGAATTTGACTTGCGATGGAAGAATAGAAAGAACAGCACCTCCACAACAGCCACACTAATGGGAACAATTTTTAGGGCATGAGAAGAATTTTCTCGATTCTTTTTTTTCTGGGTCCCAGTAGCTGTAAGTTGAGTTAGCATACGAATAACGAGTATGTGGAAGTAAAGCACTCACATCATATCAGATCTGTGTATTCGTCACTGCGGTATGGTTTGGTTGTTGTCATAAACTATTCGGTCGCATTTAAAGGAAATTTCACTCATGACGACGTCCTTATACGTTAAATAAGGTTTGTTTGGTAAAAATAGGAGGTTGCCGACAAGATATTATTTCCCACAGTCGTCTGGTGTTTCCAAGTTGTGTTAACGTAAACAGACGGCCAAAAAATAGCTCTCGAGACAATTAGCTTCTGGAGAATTTTCTGCATGAAATTTTAATCAAATTTATATGGTGCTAAGTACAACATAAGATTCACCTATTGAAGAGAATCCAGTTCACTATCAGCTATGTTTACAGAAAAAACGGGTTTTGAAAGAGATGGTCGTGAATATCATGTAACAAACCTCTGCTCATCAACAGTAGATCACATTTTATGATTTATTGAATAGTTTATTTGCAAATGCTGTAACGTTTCTGCTAATTTCTCGTGGCTGCGAGAGGTAATTTTATTGACCTTCACAACTATATAAGCGCTTGGATCGCAGAGGTAGAATAGGCCTAATCGAGTCCGCGACTCCTTGTCATGACGCCCAAGTGAGCTCCACGGTTCTACTTGGGATCTAACTAGACTTATGACATTTCGTCCCTTGTTTACCTGCGTTCTTAGATTTGCAGATATCACTTGCTCAATAAGGGACTCATTTCATTACTCTTATAAAATGGGCCCCCTGTGTCAGAATGGCCTAAAATAGTGGGAGTTCTCTTACGCTCAACAAAATCGCTTCAATTTCTGGTTTAAAGAGCTTCAAAATTGAAAAGCAAACTTGTAGTACAAAGAAGAATGTTTTGCGAACCAACTCATCGCAAAATACATACCTTTCAAGCAGTAATCTTCCTCTGTAGAAACAAAATAGATCGATCGCAGCTACGAGAACTCTTTCCCGAATCAACCGTTTTGTACGCAACAACAACAACAGTCTAAATAGCGCCTCCTTATTGGCTGAAAACTAAATTCTAGCAATTTGATTGGTCAATACGGATCCACACCATATTGGCCTAAAGTGGCTACACTTTATAGGAGTAACGAAATGAGTCCCTACTGAGCAAGTGATATCTGCAAATCAAAGAACGAAGGGAAACAAGGGACGAAATGTCATAAGTCTAGGATCTAACCCCGTCCGCCTGACTGTTCTCTTGGATGTGTAAGGCACGCTTGTTAAAGAATAAGTTCAGCGATAAAGATCATGGTAGCTTCGCGTTTACACTCGCAAAAACGCCTATGATAATGGCAAAAAAACCAACCAAGAGATGGTACGTATAAGGCATGCTGGTTGAAATGGACCCTTCAACGCAATACTCCGAATAGTAGAATTTAACATTCTGAAATATTCAAATTTTGATCATTGATTAAACCTTCGGGACTTTACTGTACTGGGCCCGGTTGTTCAAAACTCCGATTAAGTTAACACAAGATTAGGGCTAAATCTTGGATTACCATCTTCATCCAGGGTTTGCTAATCGGTCTATAAAAGAGCGTTGCTGAAAGGCATGATTAACTAGTCTACGATTGTGCTTTCATGATTTTTGATTACTTCAATAAAGTTACGTAAAAAGTCAAATTCGAACACGAACAGTAGACTGATGATATGGTCGTAGTTATCGCTATTGAAATACTGCCGGACGCTCCTAACTACTAACTATCCTTGCAGATATTCTAATGGCGTTGTATTTTGTTGTATACTTTGTACATGGCTGTGTATAGCAGCCTCGTTCCAAAGGGCGTTCAAAAGTGAAAAAAGTCAGTCCAAAAATATTGGCGTAATAATATGAGTCCCAGTAAGAGCGGTCTCGGTCTGGTGTAATAGTCTCGTTTTGAATAACGATTACTGGGACTCATCGTAATCAGTCTACACGAACAGCATCAAGTGACTTCTTCGATTATTCTCTTCTTATTTCTTGTTTCTGATTTTACGAAAGGCCTTCTTCGCCCGTTCCTGGCAATACACATAGTATAATGGTTGTTTCTATTAGCAATACGGAAAATGTTAGCATTTAGTCTCTTGTAGAGCTGCCGCTAAGTTTTGAAATGATAAATCCGCAAATTTCCTCTCATTTGATACTCCAATTTGGCCTACCGAGTAGGATTAGATTTAACACGCAGATTTATCCCAGATTGGCCTTAATCGGGCTTTTGAGCAACGCAGTGTCATCGGAGGTTAGATTGTAATCGTGGGCTTTCCAGTCTAATCTAAGATTAGCCCTAATCGCAGTTTTAAACAACAGGGCCCTGTACAATATCTGTTCTGTGATATGAAGCGAAAATTCTAATAAAATGCAAAACTTCTGTTTAATATTTGATATCTTGTTTCATTTTCGAGTTATCAAATATTTGTATGATTGACTGATAACATCATTTTGTTTTCAAAAAGTAAAGAAAATTACAAGGTTAACTATGTTCCCAAAGGGATATCTGATCAAAAAATCTTTTTTCAATCAACATGCCTTATAAGATATTACATTTGTTTAGCTCGGCTGAAATATTTCTCACAACTTTATCCTTTCAAAAATAACGATAATTCAATAGCCAATTCACCTAAGCATATAGAATATTTTAAAGACAAGACGAGACGGCAGCACATCTGGCTCCTGTATCAAGTCCATCTTTATCTCAGCTTTGCTTCTCTTTGCGTTTCCGGCCCACCCGCTTTTTATAGTTCAGTTGGGAACATGTGTATTAGCTAGGTCCCCTTGTTAAGTTGTTTCTTTTGTTACCCTATTGTAATATAGGTTTATAGGTAAGTCCCCAAGTCATTGTACGAACAGTTACTGAAGAAGATGAAAATCGAAACGTTTAAAAAGTCATAGTGTATTTCTGAATTGTCTTTCAAAAATAAGATACAGATATATTTCTAAATGTTAAGGCTAATTTCCAGTCAGTGGAATTTTCCGAGCGGGCGGAATTTTAGACAATAAAAGGTCACTCAGCCGTAACTTTCTATTCAATGTCAGAGCGACATTTTCTCTCGAACACAATAGAAATTCCGCCCGCTCGGAAAATTCCGCTGACTGGAAATCAGCCTTTATCCTAGCAATTTGCGAACAAAATGACGTCATCAGCTGGCACTTAAAATCAGTGGATAGCTTGAAAACGACACGAGATGTCAAAAATATTTAACAGGATTTCTTATCATTCGACAGTACTGTTCATTTGCATCAATAAAAATTTCGCTTGAGATCACCTTTATGAGCAAAGAGGCTGAACTCTTCTATAATCTTCAGTTTTTAATTCTGCTTAGCCTGGGAGTTCTACATTTTGGTTTGCCAAAAACACAACGCATGTGTCACTTAAACTGTGTCTGAGCTTAGTTGGTTGGCTTTACATTATGGCTAACGTAAGAGAAATGTTCAAAAGAGTAAGAGAACTCCATATGACGCCAAAAGGTTTTCTTTCATACATAGATGACAACGTAAGAAGCCAACTTGATGTTTGTACTTTGAAGCTCCGTGTGTCACTATAAGGCTCTCTTTCATTTTACGTAGTTGCGTGGATGGTTTTTATGATTTGACTCAACCTCGAATCCAGGGTAGCAATAGCCGGCCAGTTGTATCAAAAGTTGTATCATGTATTCTGTGCTCCGAAAGGAGGCTGAAGACACTGACAGCCCTGGAATCGAGGTTCGACTTGACTGACAATTTTCTATAAACTGCATTTGATTCGTGGCTTCCGAAGGGATAAGCATACTGGCTCACATAACAAGGGCAGACTTTGTAATACAATAGCGACAGCTGCGTTTGATTGACACCCAGGGCCGTAGGAAGAAGCTTCGGATTGGGGGGGCAATTGTTCTTAAAACAATAGAGAACAATACATCTAATTAAGTCATGTGACGTATCACCATTGTGTTAAAAAATTATTGGGGGGGCTTGAGCCCCCCCTATTCCCCCGCTTCCTACGGGCCTGTTGACACCCCAATTCAAAGCGATTAGGTTCTCTCAACCAGTAATTCAAAACAAACAAAGCCGCAAAAGTTTCCTCGAAACTAGAAGGGCAAACTCTCGCCTTGTGCAAGCGAAAGGTGGTTTTTAAGAGAAGTTATGTGCCTATAACGAAAAAAGAAGGGCAAATCTAAAGTTCTGTCTGGCGGATTTGATTTATTTGATTCAGAAGCTGTTTTGTAGTCGTTTCATTTATGCCCTAATTACGCGAGAATTACAATGCCTTCTGTTCGGCGTCAGAATCAAATAAACAAAATCCGCCAGACAGAACTTTAGATTTGCCCTTCTTCTTTTGTTATAAGCACATAACTTCTCTTAAAAACCACCTTTCGCTTGCGCAAGGCGAGAGTTTGCCCTACTTGTTTCGGGGAAACTTTTGCGGCTTGGTTTGTTTTGAATTACTGGTTGAGAGAATTTCCTTTGTCTGCAGTCGCTAATCGCTTTGAATTGAGGTGTCAATCACTGCAAAGCAAAGCTTGTTCTGAAGAGGAAGGACAGTGTCCCAAGATATTCCAAGAAGTCTCGTGGTAAATGAAGGAAGGTAGAAAGGTAGGCTGTGGGGGAAATTCCAGTACTGTGAAAATAAATGATTAAGAAACTATTTATTTTGATAAAGGATGTGCCTAACATATTTTACAGTTTTTTCACTCGTTTCCTGTATCATATTACTCGAAAAGTACTTGAGCAATGTCTAAACATTGGAAATGCTCACAAAAACATCGTTTTGAAATGTTCATAAGGGCATAGGCAGTGACCATGAAGATTGTTATAGAACCTGTAAGAAACTCATAAGAAACTCTGAGTACTGAAAATCTGATATTTTTAAGAAACTTTCAGTCAAAACGCAACTGTTGCTATTGTATTACAAAATCTGTCCTTGTTGGCTCACATAACATAACAAACCTACGGGATTTGCCTTTCCAGAAAATTCTGTGAATCATGAGAAGGCTCCTTTTCATTTTGCGCAGTCAAGTGGATGGTCTTTGTGACCGACCATGTAGCAGAAAACCGTCTCTTTCAGTATTTCTTGAATGGTGTGAACGCGGTACACAATGTAGCAATTGCCCAACCAGGCCTTTCAAGAAGTTATTTATCTCTTTCTGCATTCTTGCGTAAACGAACGGATTTACGCACCCGTTTGCAGCCATCAATATATAGAAGAGATAATTCAAAGTATCGACCAGTCTGCTACCTGATGGGTAAGAGGAGGGATCGTGCAAAATCATAAAGTTTAAAGTGCAATAGAAAATAGCATACGGCATTGTTGAAATGAAGAAAATAGCAACGATGATGATGAACATTTTGACAACCTTTGCATTTTCTTTGTTTCGTTTTAACATTGCTTGATTATTTGCATGTTTAACGGTGTTTCTCTTCAAAACACGCCCTGTTAGCCAATAAACCACGATAAGGATCACGTTTGGAATTATCCACATATATCCCACACACACAAATTTGTAGACACGCATTTCCTTGTCACTGATAATTGCTTGATTTGAGGGCCGACAGATGTTACCTGTGAATTGTAGTTGGAGCATAAGTGGAGCAATGATTGCGATTGAGCTCGTCCAGATAAAGAGAAGACAGGCCGACATCATCATGGGTGATGGTCGAGGAGACAGAGGCCTGGCAATTATCCTGAAAATGGAATATTCACATTTTTGTTTTGTTTTTTCAAAACCTTGAATCGGGTAAGAAACGAACCATAATAACCGTGACGGTTGTTCATTTAGCAGTTTTTCCACCCGGTGTCCCTGTGTTCACGAAGGCTGTTGTTGTTGCTGTCGCTTAACTTTGAAGGACACAGGGATACCGGAAAAAACCGGTCAGGAAAACAAGGAGGAATAAAACTTTGAAAAATTTCACTTCCCACGCTGTTTCTCATACAACTGCAACAACACAACACCATCGTGGGCCTAAACGGATATAAAATGGAGTGGAACTGATAGAGAGAGAGAGAGGATACAGGGAGCAATGTGACACAATTAACTAGCGAGTAAGATTAGATTTTATCATTTTATCAAATTTATGACTATTACTGAACTATTCTCCGGCACCTGTGTGGTATTATTGTCCCTCAGTTGAAGAAAGTCAGTTTCTATCACGAACAAAGGAATATTCATTGAAAAAGCTGCAAATTTTGCACCCGTATCGAAGATTTAGAAGAATCTTCCCTTCCTTGATAAAGCTCAGAATGCAAACACATGATGGGAACAAACGAGTATTGTTCAAGACAAAGGAAGCCAACAATAAAGTCGGCTCATTTAACATACCATTGTTACACATCTTATTACGATTTCATCCGAATTTTCTCACATAATGGATACTGTTCTTCATGAAAATGAATACCCTTCCCGATGGCACGTCCCCAATACAGAAAATATTCGGGGCTGTGTAAATTTTTGTTCTTGCGTCAATTAGAACTCCCTTCCGCCTCCCTCCTTTCGGTGGTACATAGTAATGAAATGAGCAAAATGGCGCCCGTCTGAAAAACCTAAACACTCAATTGTTTTCTTTGGCTTTGCCTCCTTTAGCCACATGCTGTATTCTTTAGAAAGTACCACAATCATACTAATCTTACCTGTAACGATCAAGTGAAATTAGTAACAATGACCACGCCGATGCAGTCAGTGCAACTCCTTCGACTTGATGAGCAACATAGCACATGGCTTCACCATATAGCCAACCTTTAGTATCTGTGATTAACTCATTCAACATGAGCATGGGTGCAAACACAGATGACAAGAAATCAGCACAGGCCAATGACAAGATGAGAATATCACTACTTGTGCGTCTCTTCTTACGAAATCCAATGACGTAAAGCACTATACTATTGCCAGTGACACCAATAAAGACCACCATCCCATAGAAGACGTAGCAGAATATCTTGGCTGTACCTCGAACGAGAAAGAACAAAGGCTGTGATCCAGCATTCATAGTTGAATTGGTTGATAAGATGCTGGTATTGCAACAGTTTTTATAACTCTGGTTGAAGTCCATGTTCGCGAAACTGCTTGTAACATTGCTCATCATTCATTCTAAGCTAATCTCACCATAACATTGCGAGTAATATCGTTCAGCTGCATTTGATGCCGTGCTCAGATATACCTAATTTTTATATTCTTATTAGCAAAACAGGCATATTCATAATCTAACAGCTCTTCAAGCTTGTTTCATTTCAAAGGCCTTTTTAGAAGATTTATGCTGCAGCATGTGTCATTATTCTAAAGCTGCAAACTGGACAAATTTTATTAGCACATTTCAGCATTTTTTAAGGAGTTTAATTAAAGAAACGGCATGTTTCAGAGATAAAATCACGAATATCTATTGGACAATGGTGCCGATTTGAATCATACTGAATTGTATATTGAGGTTTTCCCTCCTGTCATCAATTGATTTGCGCTGCGCAGCAGCTGCAAGTCTTTAAAATAGGCTCGATGAACGAACGTTGACATGGCGCGCATAACTGAACACACAGTGAACATTTCATGGTTTCCGCCAATGATATTCCTGGAAAACAGGCTCACGTTTACTGCGTTCAGGGTTGAGGTCAACGGAAATTGGACCCAGGAAGTGTGGGATCTGCGGGATAGGGCTTTCTCTTTTTTTTTCGGTGATCCTGATCTCGGGCTAGGGAGAATAGCATTCCCTCCAATACTTCTGCATTAGTGGCAATTACTTTGCAATATCATAAGAGGACTAAGATCAACACATGCTAAAAAGTATTCAAGTCATTGCTATAAGGCTAAACAAGGACAGATAATGTTACAATAGGATCAGCTATTTTTTGTTGATACCCAAGTGCAAAGCGACTGGTGATCGCAGACAAAGGAAATTCTATGCTTGGTTGGTCAAATCATAAACAAAACAACGCAAGCCGCAAGAATTGCTATGAAACCCAGGTAGCTAGCTCGCTCGTTGTGCATTCCAGAAATTGTTCTGAAGAGAGCATAGCCGTCAAATCTTTTCTTTTGTCAAAAGATCCCGTGGGGTTCTGATTCACGCTCTGATCAGATCGCATTTTCTCCTATGATTGACCAATCAAATGCCGTCGTTGTGTTTACTTCCGCGTTTCGCAGCAAAACTTAGGCCATTTTCGGCCGTTTTGACCACTCTCTGGAAAAAATCATTGCACGATCGGATAAATCGAATTTCGTCAAAATTTCAATTGCACAAGATTTTCCATGCTTTGGACCATAAGTGTTTTCGGTATGGCTTTGCGATCACTAAAAATAGCAGAATTGTGGCATTTTTAAGCTCACTGCTGTCATTCATCGGTTACAGACTCTATGATTAGCAAAAAGAAGAGTAGAAAATTGAAAACCTGAAAAAGAACTAGTGCATACACACACCTCAGATGGATTTAATAACAAACATCCACTTTTTCTGCCGCGATCTACAGCGAGTTTCACCAGCAAATAACATAGTCAACAAAAATAGGCGCGAGAACTTGAATGATCAGCTACATGCCATCGTCGAGTGGGAACAACATCCAATTCCAATGAACAGAAATATGAATAAATCAACGGTGAATAACGAATACATGAACTTGCCATATGCTGAAGATTACGGGAGTAGCTGTACGTGCACTCTGGCCCAGAAAGAACAATTTTGTGATGTCTCTTTCGATAAACCATCTATGGATAAACCGTGACACTATTCCTTTATCCAACTGCGGCTATCTGCACGCAGGCTAGATGGAAACCGGCAATAACATTACCAAAACGATGTACGAATTGATCGGTCACTTCCCATCTTTTATTGCAAGAAAAATGTCTATCGTCTTTATGGTCTAGCAGGCTAGCAGCTTCATGAAACAGAAACTGAAATGCTAGGTTTAGTGTTCTTACGAATACGAATAACAAGAAGAAATGTACATCTTATTTTCATAACGAGTAAGAAAGATCGATCTTTTCGACATTTGAAATACTATTTATAGAAACTCCTCATGTCAATTTCACATTTTGGGCGGATATCATCAAAAATATTTTATCTTTTAGGAGTCCTTCGCTAGAAAATCACCCCTTCACAGTCAAGCAACACAGTAGCATTAAAGCAAAGTTGGGCAGTTTGCAAACTCATTGCCCATTCATGGAAGAACAACCCTATTTTTTGTAAGATTCTACAACTTTCATCCAATAAAGAAAGCTCCTCAAAATTCTCACTTTTTGAGTACAAAATGTTTCGTAAGAGTTTCTCAAAAGTTCCCTCAAATTTCTATCGGTGGTGTAGCATCTCTGGGATCTCCTTTGCCTTAGACAAAAATTGTGCGGCAAATTATGAAATCATGCCACAATAGTGTAGATCACATATGAAATCTCATGTAAGAAGTTACCAAACGAAAAGTGAAATTTTCTTTCACTTTTCATTTAGTAATTTCTTACTTGAGACTTCGTATGTGATCTACACTATTGTGGCATGATTTCATAATTTGCCGCACAATTTTTGTCTAAGGCAAAGGAGATCCCAGAGATGCTACACCACCGATAGAAATTTGAGGGAACTTTTGAGAAACTCTTACGAAACATTTTGTACCGGGTGCGCCAAAATAAACTATGCACGTTTGGCAGGCCACAATAAATTGAATACTGGACCGATTTTGAAGATTTAGGACTTAATGTTTAGCAGAGAGCCTGAATTAGATTCTAGGATTTTTTTGCAAATTTTTCCGTTTTCAGGTTTTAGAGCTAGAATCGAGTTTCTTAAATGTTCGTTTTCGAAAATATTGAAAACGATAAAAAACGTCGATCAAATTTTAAAAGATCCAACATGAATAAACAAAGAGAAAATGTTTTCAGGGGGATTTGGGGGTTCAGTATTAACTCTCGTACAGCAAATTACAATTGGTCGATTTTTAGATCGCAAATCACCACGAAAAAGTTCTCTCTTTGTCCATTCATGTCGATTCTTTAGAAAACTTGATCGATGTTTTTTGATCGTTTTCGGTGTTTTCGAAAACAAAATTCTTAGGAAACTCGCTTCTAGCTCTAAAACCTGAAAATGAAAAAATTTGCAAAAATCCCAGTATCTAATTCAGGCTTTCTGCTAACGAATGAGACATAAATCTTCAAAATCGATCCAGTATACGATTTATTGTGGCTTGCCAAACGTGCATAGTTTATTTTGGCGCACCCGGTACTCAAAAAGTGAGAATTTTGAGGAGCTTTCTTTATTGGATGAAAGTTGTAGAATCTTACAAAAAATAGGGTTGTTCTTCCATGAATGGGCAATGAGTTTGCAAACTGCCCAACTTTGCTTTAATGCTACTGTGTTGCTTGACTGTGAAGGGGTGATTTTCTAGCGAAGGACTCCTAAAAGATAAAATATTTTTGATGATATCCGCCCAAAATGTGAAATTGACATGAGGAGTTTCTATAAATAGTATTTCAAATGTCGAAAAGATCGATCTTTTTTACTCGTTATGAAAATAAGATGTACATTTCTTCTTGTTATTCGTATTCGTAAGAACACTAAACCTAGCATTTCAGTTCTGTTTCATGAAGCTGCTAGCCTGCTAGACCATAAGACGATAGACATTTTTCTTGCAATAAAAGATGGGAAGTGACCGATCAATTCGTACATCGTTTTGGTAATGTTATTGCCGGTTTCCATCTAGCCTGCGTGCAGATAGCCGCAGTTGGATAAAGGAATAGTGTCTCGGTTTATCCATAGATGGTTTATCGAAAGAGACATCATGAAATTGTTCTTTCTGGACCAGAGTGAACGTACAGCTACTCCCGTAATCTTCAGCATGGCAAGTTCATGTATTCGTTATTCACCGTTGATTTATTCATATTTCTGTTCATTGGAATCGGATGTTGTTCTCACTCGACGATGGCATGTAGCTGATCATTCAAGTTCTCGCGCCTATTTTTGTTGACTATGTTATTTGCTGGTGAAACTCGCTGTAGATCGCGGCAGAAAAAGTGAATGTTTGTTATTAAATCCATCTGAGGTATGTGTATGCACTAGTTCTTTTTCAGGTTTTCAATTTTCTACTCTTCTTTTTGCTAATCATAGAGTCTGTAACCGATGAATGACTGCAGTGAGCTTAAAAATGCCACAATTCTGCTATTTTTAGTGATCGCAAAGCCATACCGAAAACACTTATGGTCCAAAGCATGGAAAATCTTCTCCAATTGAAATTTTGACGAAATTCGATTTATCCGATCGTGCAATGACTTTTTCCGGAGAATGGTCAAAACGGCTGAAAATGGCCTAAGTTTTGCTGCGAAACGCGGAAGTAAACACAACGACGGCATCTGATTGGTCAATCATAGGAGAAAATGCGATCTGATCAGAGCGTGAGTCACAACCTCACGGGAGCTTTTGACAAAAGAAAAGATTTGACGGCTATGCTTCTGAAGAGCAAACATCAGCATAAATCCGCAGAAGAAGGATATATCTAAACTTGTGCCTCAGGCATATTATTTGCTTTATTCAGAAACAGATTGACAGGCGATTCAATCCTCCTATTTGTTGGGTGTAATTAAAACTCTTACTGTTCAGTTTCTGAACCAAACAAATAGAAGGTGCCCGAGGTAGAAGTTTAAAGATGTCTTTATTCTTTCACTATATGCTCATATTTGCTCTTAAAATCCTTTTCTGGAATGCACAACGAGCGAGCTAGCTACCTGAGTTTCAGAGCAACTTTTGCAGCTTGCTTTGTTTTTGTTTATAAGTTGACCGAGCAGGCATTAAATTCCCTTTGTCTGCAATAGTAAATCGCTTTGTACTTAGGTGTCAATCAAAAGTAGCGGATCCTATTTTAACAATATCTGTCTTTGTTTGTAAGGCTGACATATTAGGGAGATTCTGAGGGGGGATTCTTTTTCGTTTATAGACAAGAGAAGGGCTAGCCATCCCAGGCGAGGTACTGATACAGAGTACCCAAGAGTTAGTTTCATGATGCAGGATGTTTTCAGTGTGAACGAAGGCGGGCTTGGGCGTACAGAAAAAACAGAATCGATGAAGTACAGTAGAATTCAAATGGCCTCAAATTGCTGGCGCCATCATGTTTAGCGCTGCATGCAACTACAAGAGGTATTTTTAATTGAATTGCTTTACTGCTGATTTCCAGTCAGTGGAATTTTCCGAGCGGGCGGAGTTTCTGTTGTATGCAAAAGAAAAACTCGCTCTGGAAGTGAATAGAAAGTTACGGCTGAGCCACCTTTTATTGTCTAAAATTCCGCCCGCTCGGAAAATTCCACTGACTGGAAATTTGGTCTAGTTTCCAGCTTGAACAAAGAAACACTCTAAAATAGCACTGTTTCTTTGGCTATGCACTTTTGAAGGCGTGGAATCAATTTTAATTTGGATGAGATATTTTTGCATTTTCTTCCTCTTTGCTATTGCAAGCTTTTAACCTATTTGGAATGAAAACGCTCCATTCTATGGATTCTAAGATCTTAAATATGCATGTGTTTGCAGAATCTACCGGGTGAGCCAATAAAAACTATTCCCGTTTGAAAAGCCACAGCTCCGTAGATATTAAGGCAACGGCATTAGCAAATATACCATTTAACAATGGACATGTTGAATTATTTTCAGAATTTTTCCTGGCTGAAATTGGTCACTCCGTTCAGATTTTACACGGGATTTTCTCGAGAAGGTTCCTTCGAGAAACCTTTGGATTGTTTTTATTGACTCACCTAGATTCTGTGATTGGGTCAGTTTGACTGTATGATGAGAAACGTTTCATGCAGTCTCTCGATTGCAAACATGTACTTCAACCAAAGTTATGAAATTGTTCCAATCCAAGCGTCTCATTGAATATTTAGTGGCACAGAAAAGACACTACCCCTGCTCACAAGTTAGATTCTGTGATTGGGTCAGTTTGACCGTATGATGAATAACGTTTCATCATACGGGCAAACATGTACTTCAACCAAAGTTATGAAAGTGTTCCAATCCAAGCGTCTCATTGAATATTTAGTGGCACAGAAAAGACACTACCCCTGCTACGCGTATCCACCAAACCGTGTTGAATTTCTATGATTTTTGCAGTTGATAATATATACACCCCCCCCCCCCACCCCCTTGTAAGCGCATCCACCACATTTGGGATAATATACCGCATCCGCATGGCCATTGATTTTTCTCAATCAGTTTGGAGGGTAAATTACTGACTCTGCCCTTCGACTATGCCCTGAAAACCTCTGGGATAAATTCAAGCCAAGATCTTTTCACTCGACCTACAATACGAGGCACTGTAAGGATGTCCAGATCCCTAGATATAGGACTGAATTTGCAAAAAAGGGCTTTCATTACGCAGCTCTTAAGTCATGGAATGATACACCTGCCGAAATTCGCGAGTTACCGACACTTTATCGTTTTAAAAAACAGCTTGAAACGCATCTAAAGAGCTAGACTCTCAAGCCAAACACAACTCCCTGGAAGAATAGCAAGGATTAAGTTTTATAGGGCTTTAGGTTTTTATTGATAAGGTTTCATCATTGTAAATAGATGTTATATATTTTAATTTGCTGAAGGGTTAATTTGTGTATAAATAATATTAAATGAAATGAAATGAAAAATGACGAACGGGCGGTACGTTTATATTTTGCAAACAAAATATAAAGAATGTGTCGACGCATAATTCATTTTCGACGCGGGCGGTGATGAGAATCTATGAATTTATTTTATATGGCCTTATGAAACAATTCATTCTAGACAAATATGATGTAATGTGTAAGCTCACATTACGGACCTTCTACACATTTATGACATAAATTCTCAAGAATTCTCAGAAATCTTAAGAATTTTCAAGACTCCTTCACATTATGAAGGAATTCTTGAGTCAGATGACACAAGGGCGGGCATGTCACACTGGAAAGGATGATCCTACCTTTGTCCGAAAACCGGTAGTTCATGAAAATGTTTTGCACCACCTTTGTCCCAAAAACTGGTCGTTATGATGGCAAATTTCCGTTGCTATTTTCTTGAATTTGAAGGAACATTTTTAACATAACTGACGATGTTTGTCCCCAAAACCGGTGTTTCGACCTATTACTGTTTTCCAAAGTAAGTAGTAATGATAGATATGAAAGTACAAGTGTCCCAAAACCGGTTGCCGGACAATGGTAGGACCGCTTCGGTGAAAAATTTGAAATTCTGGCCTTTTTCCGGACATTTGCCGGACAAAGGTAGAACCGCTTTGGTGAAAAATTGTAATTTCTGGTCTTTTTTCCATAAATTCGGCGGACAAAGGTAGAACCGCTAATGTGAAAAATTTGAAATACTAGTCTTTTCTGCCCAAATTTGGCGGACAAAGGGAGAACCAGCTTGCAGGTAAACTTCAGAATTTTGATTTGATAGGAGGTTGGGAAACTTGATTTTTGTGACAAAGTGGTAGAATAGGAAGAATGATATTCAAATTTCACCTTTGTCCCAAAAACTGGTTGTTTTGGGCACGAAAGTCGTACTATTTGATAAAAGCACCGGTTATTTTTTCTAATTCCTCTGGACAAACATGGGGTCAAATATTTTACAGTACTTGTCCGCCCCTGATGACATGAATGTACATACCAGAATTCAACAAAGATTAACAAGAAATTAAGAATCGCAAGACCTGATATGGTTGATGTTCATACGCTGATAGGCAGTTGAGGTGAACCACAACCAGTTCGGACGCGCCATGTAGCAAGAAAATGTTGCTGCTTTTTGAATCAACTTATCAGCATAAAAATGATTTTACAAAACAGAAGGGGGTATTATAATCAAGCTGCTCAAGAGTCCTATCACCAAATATTCTTGCCATTTACATGTACATGAGCTACCTAAGAGATTTCGCAAAGTTTGTGCTGTAGAATTTTTATGGGTACATAGCAAGAAGTTTTGGCATTCTACCCACAACTGCACTCATTTATTATGAGGTGTCCATCTCCTATAGAGTCTGCTTCTGTACATTCATGGTGAATTATTAGTTATTGTTAAAAGCTCTCCACAGGAGCTAGGAATGTTGAAGCGCGAGCGAAGCGAGCGCTTAACTTCTTAGTCTGCAATAAAACAAGACAATTTTCAATTGTATTACCTTGATATTCACGGAGCACATTTTTTCAATGCCGGGCCTTTTTATTGCCTAACCTGGAAGAGTAGCTTCCGGGGTACCGGCAGATATACGCCAGGCTGTACTTCCCTGAAAGATACTCCGGAAATCACCTTATTTGTGAGTGTCCAGACAGGGAAACAGTTAACCATGAGTTGACCAACCTTAAAAGTTGATGTCTTGTCTTCTTTATTTTCATACCTGATTAGATAGTATCGTTAGTTACTTATAACCTATTCAGTACTCTGCGCTGAATCCTATTTTGAAGCGTGGTCCGTCCCACCTCAAAATTACTGTTTCACTTATAGATTCTTTGTAGAAATATTTACTTTGTCACATGGTGTTGGCTGGTGTATATTTGTAGAACTACATGGTTAAAACCAGTAATACATCATCAAGATGGAATCAATTTCATTGACTCTGAAGTCAATTTTATTGACTCTGATCACGATTACAATCTTTGAACTGAGTCGTTTCAGGATTTGAGTTCCACTGGCATTTACATATGTACCCAAGGGCGGTCAAATACTGGAAAATCCTTGACCTGGGACCAAAAGTAATCCAACCCGGTTTTTGCTGAAGTTTATGAAAGAAACCCCACAAAATTGAGACATAGCTGGTCAGCACACCATTTCAGATGTTCTAGTAAACTGCCTAGTGCTTTTCGAACTCTTGCCTCATCAAATTATGACTTTTATTAGCATCCCGTTTGAATGAAGTGACGTATGTCCTTGAAATTTCGAAAAAAGCTTTTTTTGCTGAATTTTTGATGCAGCGTTGTGACCAGTATCTTGAGTTAAATGACAAAATCCAATAGACCTTCTAGCTATTCTACAAAAGAGCCTGGATCGAGCGTAATTTTTATACATTTTATACGCGACGTTCGATCGAGTGGCGATAGAGTTTCTATTGTGCACATTCGGAAATCCTTCAGACTCTTAAAGAAAAAGGAACCGAGGTCAGTCAGCTTACAAAGCAGATTTCCCCCAGACGACTTCAAATCTATCCCTACGTTAAGTTTTAGCAAAAAGTTGACTGGAAAAGGATCAGGGCCGAAGCCAGTGGGGGGCTGGGGGTGGAGCGCCCCCCCCCCAGAAGGCCATTTGTCGGAAGTTTAACTCCACCTGTTGGATTTTTGTTGTTGTTACAGGCCCACATTTAGAAGATTTTACTGGGACAATGATGCATAGAACATGAATTTATTGTCTTTCGAGGATAAAATTTGACATGGATTTGAATCTACAGCATTTTTTCCTTCATATTGACCAATTTTGAAGGCTCCAACCTTGAAACTACTAAGTAATTCCAAAATCTAGTCATTAAAGGAGCACATCAGTCCTTTGGTGCATGTTTTAACGTATGTTCCTAAAATTGGGGTTGTTGCTGTTGTTGTTGTTGATTTTAGAGCGTCGGAAAATTTTGGTTCTTTGCCCCCCTAAGAATTAAGGCTGGTATCGGGCCTGAAAAGGATGGCGATTATTTCACCATAAATGATAAATGCAGGCTTCTAGATTTTCTTGACTTAAATTTGTACGGGGGTGTGCCCACGTTTTTTCTACCCTGCTCCAGAATTTTTCGCTCAAAATGATAAACTGTTCTAGAAAAAATTGGTGAAAAGTATACTAAAAAACATGAAATTTGACCGAACAAACGACCCGATCTAGCAGAATATTCCCCTTTGACTTGTTTTGACAACCTGCTCTAGAAAGATTGCCTCATTTTGATACCCTGTGCTAGAAAAAATTGGTGGAAACGATACCCTTAAAAACGGCACATCCCCGTCGGACAAATATACTAAGTACCCCCCCCCCCCCGGGTTTCAGAGAGCAAAATATGCAGTTTTGTTGCATCACCCGGTAGTCGTGGTGATATGATAGCTGGTCATGTGTATGCTCATCATCATCATCATCATTTAAAATATTTATACAGGTTAAAAAAGTTTCAGAATAATATCTGGTTTTCAAACTGACCTGTTAAAAAAATGCTGGTACCAGTTTATCAAAAAAATGTTATCAGTTGTTCAAATTCATCGCTCATTTTGCTAAATGTTACCGAAGATATTTATTAAATATTTATCTGTCACTGATAAGACTGTCCTTTCTTTGCAGACCAAGCGTTCTCTTAGGCCCCGTTCACACTGCTCCGTCGTTCACACTGCTCCACCATGAAAACGGATACTTTTGAAAACGCACTTTGAAAACAGAGACTTTTGAGAACGCAAATACGCAGTATGAACACCGAAATCGCAAAAACGGATACTTTTGAAAACGCTAACAACAACAACAACTGGTGAAGGTGAAGTTACGTTTTTCAGCGCCAAGCGCTGGGATCGCAGAAATAGAGCAGACCTAATCGAGTCCTCCACCCCTTGTCATGACGCTCAAGTGGTGGGGTCCTACCGGGTATCAAACCCACTCTGCCTGACTGTTCTGGCTTTAAAGTCAGAGGATTACACCACTGCGCCACAACAACTCAACAACATGCTCAGTTCGCACTAATTTGAACAACTTCTCTCAACATGGATGACTCACTAGAACTTGATGAAATGTTTTGATGCACAAACTTCCAATTTCAAAGAGAGGCGGTGGTAGCGTTTTCATTTTTATCTGGAGCGGAGCAATGTGAACGCTTCATCGTTTTCGTTGCGTTTTCATATTAACCCAGAGCAATGTGAACAGTTAAATTGAATCAACATGAAAACGGATAAATATGAATACGGAGCAGTGTGAACGGGGCTTTAGTAAACTGTACCGTGGGTACCAGAGCCTTAATAAAAAGTTGTGGGATAAGGCTTTGGTACCCAGGGTAAGTAAACTGATGATTTTCATTTTCATTTCATTTTATATTCTTTAAAGAACGCCGGTCAGCCAGCATCCTTTGCGCGCTTCCCATTTTGCCTTTCGACTGCGGCAGCCATTTTCATATGACATCGTACATAGCAGTGCTCAGCAAAGCGCAACCGCAAAGGATGCTGGTTGACCGGCGTTCTTTAAACAAAGTCAGATATACAGTTAAATACTGATTTCCAAACTGCCCTGTAAAATAACAACAAAATAAATATCTCTGATCATAAAATTTACATATAAGGATAAAACTGGTTTGTAAGTAAGGAGTTTAACCGAAAAGATTACTTGCTGGTCTTATATGCAGCTTTATTTGAATCGATTTAAGGTGGACGCTGTCTTGACATCAGCTCTAAGGTTATTCCATAATCGTGCTCCTCTATAAGCAAAGCACCTTTGACCATCTTCCTGATTTTACAGCAGAAGAAATGCACATAAAAATCAGAATTGCTTTTCAGGCAATTCTTGTTCTAATAATCCCTCCTTGTCCAGTTCTGTCGCAGAACACCGCCCCTTGTTCTCCGCCCCTTGTGAAATTGTGACTGTCTATGCAGGGATGGTATCACTAGAGCCAGTAAGAATATCAAGCCTTGTGATCATCTCCCATGCTTGCTTTCTGCACCCCCCCCCCCCCAACAATTTCTTTCTTCGAATAACAAAGTACCCTCCAAAACATTGTTAGCAACAGCCAATAAAGGGCTTGTCTTTTGTTTCTCCTGCGTGCGCAGAAAATTTTGTACCGTGAGTGGACAACAATGGATGACGACTTCCGTTGACGTCAACCCTGAACGCAGTAAACGTGAGTCTGTTTTCCAGGAATATCATTGGCGGAAACCATGAAATGTTCACTGTGTGTTCAGTTATGCGCGCCATGTCAACGTTCTTTCATCGAGCCTAAAGCCTTGCAGCTGCTGCGCAGCGCAAATCAATTGATGACAGGAGGGAAAACCTCAATATGCAATTCAATTTGATTCAAATCGGTACCATTGTCCAATAGATATTCGTGATTTTATCTCTGAAACATGCCGTTTCTTTAATTAAACTCCTTAAAAAATGCTGAAATGTGCTAATAAAATTTGTCCAGTTTGCAGCTTTAGAATAATGACACATGCAGCATAAATCTTCTAAACAGGTCTTTGAAATGAAACAAGCTTGAAGAGCTGTTAGAGTATGAAAATGCCTGTGTCACGACCTCTTTTCTTCGACTTGACTTCGACTTAGTTAGGCCCGTGCATCTACATTCTTCTTTTGGGTTCGTTCAAGTAATCAGTCAATATAAATAAAGAAAAAACAACCAACGGCATCAAACAACCATAACTATATGCAAAGAAGCTATTTACGAGTTCCTTCCTCTTTGCTACTTTACATGAAGACTCGTACCAGTTTCACTTCTTCTGTCTGATCTAACCTTCTCCTCCAAAATCGCCCACTCCCTCTCTCGCTTTGTACTTCTGCTCTCTTTTCTCAACAATAAAACTCTCCTCAAAAACGAGGTTACTATACAGACAAAAGACCAATCGTTACACCTGTTTTGCTAATAAGAATATAAGAATCAGGTATCTCTGAGCACGGCATCAAATGCAGCTGAACGATATTACTCGCAATGTAGTGGTTAGATTAGCCCAGAATGCATGATGAGTAATGTTACAAGCAGTTTTGTGAACATGGACTTCAACCAGAGTTATGAAAACTGTTCCAATACCAGCATCTTATCAACCAATTCAACTATGAATGCTGGATTACAGCCTGTTTTCTTTCCCGTTCGAGGCACAGCCAAGATATTCTGTTACATCTTCTATGGGATGGTGGTCTTTATTGGTGTCACTGGCAATAGCATAGTGCTGTACGTCATTGGATTTCGTAAGAAGAGACGCACAAGTAGTGATATTCTCATCTTATCATTGGCCTGTGCTGATTTCCTGTCCTCTGTGTTTGTTCCAATGGTCATGTTGAATGATTTAATCACAGAAAATTCTGGTTGGTTCTATGGCGAAGCTATGTGCTACGTTTTTCCTGCAGTTTCACCTGCTTCATTATCTGCATCGGCATGGTCGTTAGTGCTAATTTCACTGGATCGATACAGGTATTGCCTTACGTTTACGTTTACGTATAGGTATGCCATATGTTTATGCGGCGATCGATATATGTATTACTGCCATTGCATTGACATGCGTTTTTACGGAAATTAATACAACAGGTTACACTTGTGCGTTTACGTCAGGTTACTACCATGCGTTTACGGAGATCGATACAGGTATTACTACCATGCGTTTACGGAGATTGGTACAGGCAGTACTGCCACACGTTTACAGCTGTGTTGTGCAAAATGAGCACTGGCATTAAATCTTTGAAAAACAGTGCACAATTCGTTAATGCATCGTTCGTTTGATTTGATTTACCGAACATAGGGCTCAAATCTTTAAAAAGGTCGGTGTAAAATTCTATTGCCGTTTTCTTTGAAGTAAATAGCTTGGAAGAATCTTAGGGTTTTTGTGTAAATCTGCCGTGGCAATTTATTGATATCTTGATTAGTTTCAATATGGCGGCATTTGCTAAATTTGAGGCTATGACGTCATCAAATTTCTAAATCCTAAACTACAAAAGCTACAGATTTCTGCTTGCCACCATATTGTAGACCTCCATAAACTATGGTTTTCTTGAAGGTTATGTAATGTTTCCTCTATTAGTTTAGAATTTACAATGATTTAAATTTTTTCAAAATTTTCGATGAATTTTTTCAAAAATTATCAGATTGCCGCCAATTTGAAAAAGATAAAGATATCATAAAATTTCCACGGCAGATTTACAGCCAAGTACCATAAGTTCCTTTCAAGCAATCCAATTCAAAGAAAAATGTAATATAATTTTACACCGACCTTTTTGAAAGATTTGAGCCCTATGCTTTAATACCGGCGGGTTCGTCAAAATAATCCATGCACCTTTGGCAGAAAAATATAAATCAGACACTGGATGGATTTTGAAGCGAAAAGCCTCGATTAGATTCTAAGATTTTTTGCAAATTTGTTTTTAGGTTTTGGAGCTTTCAGCGAGTTTCTTAAACAAAGCAAGTTTCAAAACACTGACAACGATAAGAAAAACATCGATCAAATTTTCTAAAGATTCGACTTGAATTACCATGAATGACTAGACAGGAATGGACAAAGAGAACATTTTTTCGTGGTGATTTTGAATTCAGAAATCGATCAATTGTAATCCTGCTGCACGAGTACTCGTTCTATCTCGAGAGAAATGTGAAACTACTTTCAATGTCTTTCTTTTTGTAATTTGATTGAATTTATGCTTTGGTGCAGGTTGCGCTCCTGCAGTTTCAGTTTCAGTTTCAGTTTCATATTTTAAAATTCCACTACCTAGCATAGCCGTCAAATCTTTTCTTTTGTCAAAAGATCCCGTGGGGTTCTGACTCACGCTCTGATCAGATCGCATTTTCTCCTATGATTGACCAATCAGGTGCCGTCGTTGTGTTTACTTCCGCGTTTCGCAGCAAAACTTAGGCCATTTTCGGCCGTTTTGACCACTCTCCGGAAAAAATCATTGCACGATCGGATAAATCGAATTTCGTCAAAATTTCAATTGGAGAAGATTCTCCATGCTTTGGACCATAAGTGCTTTCGGTATGGCTTTGCGATCACTAAAAATAGCAGAATTGTGGCATTTTTAAGCTCAATGCAGTCATTCATCGGTTACAGACTCTATGATTAGCAAAAAGAAGAGTAGAAAACTGAAAACCTGAAGAAGAACTAGGGCATACACATACCTCAGATGGATTTAATAACAAACATCCACTTTTTCTGCCGCGATCTACAGCGAGTTTCACCAGCAAATAACACAGTCAACAAAAATAGGCGCGAGAACTTGAATGATCAGCTACATGCCATCGTCGAAATCAACGGTGAATAACGAATACATGAACTTGCCATGCTGAAGATTACGGGAGTAGCTGTACGTCCACTCTGGCCCAGAAAGAACAATTTTGTGATGTCTCTTTCGATAAACCATCTATGGATAAACCGTGCCACCATTCCTTTATCCAACTGCGGCTATAACATTACCAAAACGATGTACGAATTGATCGGTCACATCCCATCTTTTATTGCAAGAAAAATGTCTATCGTCTTATGGTCTAGCAGGCTAGCAGCTTCATGAAACAGAACTGAAATGCTAGGTTTAGTGTTCTTACGAATACGAATAACAAGAAGAAATGTACATCTTATTTTCATAACGAGTAAAAAAGATCGATCTTTTCGACATTTGAAATACTATTTATAGAAACTCCTCATGTCAATTTCACATTTTGGGCGGATATCATAAAAAAATATTTTAATTTTTAGAAGTCCTTCGTTAGAAAATCACCCCTTCACAGTCAAGCAACACAGTAGCATCAAAGTAAAGTTGGGCAGTTTGCAAACTCATTGCCCATTCATGGAAGAACAACCCTATTTTTTGTAAGATTCTACAACTTTCATCCAATAAAGAAAGCTCCTCAAAATTCTCATTTTCTGAGTACAAAATGTTTCGTAAGAGTTTCTTAAAAGTTCCCTCAAATTTATATCGGTGGTGTAGGATCTCTGGGATCTCCTGTACCTTTAGATAAAAATTGTGTGGCAAATTATGAAATCATGCCACAACAGTGTAGATCACATACGAAGTCTCATGTAAGAAATTACTAAAAGAAAAGTGAAGTTATTATGTTCCAGTTTCAAAGATTTTATATTCTAGGTGACCTGAGAGTTCAGTTTCTTGACATTTTTCCTATGATAGCGGACCTCTATCAATGCAACAGCATACATTTTTTCTGCAGGAAACTGCTTGAAGGAAACCGTTGCTGCCTCTTCCATAAATTAAGAAACTCTATTAGAAACAATGAAAGGTCATTTCAAATTTAAGGAACTTTTTCAAAGTAAGTTATGAGTTGCAAAAAATGTTTTCAACCAGAAATTGCATTACCAACTCGAACTATTACTAAAAAGCAATAATTTTTGTTATTATTTCGTTTTTTAACAATTCATTGGTACAAAATGTGGTTCTGAATGAACGTCGACAAACTGTCAGTTCGAATTTTGAAAATTTTGGAACCTTACAAGAAACTTTTTTATTAGAATCAAGCCTAAAGTAAATATAACATTTTGGAAACTGAAACAAATTAATTTCACTTTTCGTTTGGTAACTTCTTACATGAGATTTCGTATCTGATCTACACTGTTGTGGCATGATTTCATAATTTGCCGCACAATTTTTGTCTAAGGCACAGGAGATCCCAGAGATCCTACACCACCGATAGAAATTTGAGAGAAATTTTAAGAAACTCTTACGAAACATTTGTACTCAGAAAATGAGAATTTTGAGGAGCTTTCTTTCTTGGATGAAAGTTGTAGAATCTTACAAAAATAGGGTTGTTCTTCCATGAATGGGCAATGAGTTTGCAAACTGCCCAACTTTGCTTTGATGCTACTGTGTTGCTTGACTGTGAAGGGGTGATTTTCTAACGAAGGACTTCTAAAAGATAAAATATTTTTATGATATCCGCCCAAAATGTGAAATTGACATGAGGAGTTTCTATAAATAGTATTTCAAATGTCGAAAAGATCGATCTTTTTTACTCGTTATGAAAATAAGATGTACATTTCTTCTTGTTATTCGTATTCGTAAGAACACTAAACCTAGCATTTCAGTTCTGTTTCATGAAGCTGCTAGCCTGCCAGACCATAAGACGATAGACATTTTTCTTGCAATAAAAGATGGGATGTCACCGATCAATTCGTACATCGTTTTTGTAATGTTATTGCCGGTTTCCATCTGGCAACGATAGCCGCAGTTGGATAAAGGAATGGTGGCACGGTTTATCCATAGATGGTTTATCGAAAGAGACATCACAAAATTGTTCTTTCTGGGCCAGAGTGGACGTACAGCTACTCCCGTAATCTTCAGCATGGCAAGTTCATGTATTCGTTATTCACCGTTGATTTATTCATATTTCTGTTCATTGGAATCGGATGTTGTTCTCACTCGACGATGGCATGTAGCTGATCATTCAAGTCCTCGCGCCTATTTTTGTTGACTGTGTTATTTGCTGGTTAAACTCGCTGTAGATCGCGGCAGAAAAAGTGGATGTCTGTTATTAAATCCATCTGAGGTATGTGTATGCACTAGTTCTTCTTCAGATTTTCAGATTTTCAGTTTTCTACTCTTCTTTTGCTAATCATAGAGTCTGTAACCGATGAATGACTGCATTGAGCTTAAAAATGCCACAATTCTGCTATTTTTAGTGATCGCAAAGCCATACCGAAAACACTTATGGTCCAAAGCATGGAGAATCTTCTCCAATTGAAATTTTGACGAAATTCGATTTATCCGATCGTGCAATGATTTTTTCCGGAGAGTGGTCAAAACGGCCGAAAATGGCCTAAGTTTTGCTGCGAAACTCCACTACCTACAATTCTATAAACACAAACTAAACATATACCTAATACAAAAGGAACAACATCAGAATTAATATAACTATTGAGCTAAACACAACTGAAGAAAATTACATTTGGGAAATATACAATAGATTCTAAATCAAATTAACAACAAGAAGAATTGTAAGTGGGGGAATTTCTTAAGGAGGAGCTCCCTCAGTAGCTAGGCTAATCGAGGAGAGAGCACCCCCTGTTTCAAAGATAATTATTGAAAATTATTAATTCTTTCATATTGTATAAAATTTGCAAAAATATTGACATTTCTATGGTTGGTAATTGTTTTCAAAGAAAAAAGCTTTGAGTTTTCTACGAAAGCTATAAGCAGATGGTGAACTTTTTATCTCTACAGAAATGTTGTTCCAGCACTTTGCTCCATGGTAACGCACTGATCTGAGACCATATTGCAGGGTATTTTTCTGACAAACAAAAATACAATTTTTTGTGGCTTGCCTTGTACCATGTTGATGAACAGATTCAACTAATGGAAAGAAAGAATGAAAACAAGCAGGAGGAGAGATCTTATTGATACTATCATAGACAAAACTAAGCAATTTTAGCTGAAAGAGATCATGCAGCTTTAAGATCTTTAAGTCTAAGAATATAGGCGAAGAGGGTGAAGTAAAATGTTCAAAAGAAATTGCTCTTACAACCCTTTTCTGTGAGAGAAAAACAGGGTTGATATAAGTTTCATAGGTAAGACCCCAAACTAAAATATCTTACTGAAGGAAAGGTGAAAATAAAGAATTATAGAGGCAAATCAAAACGTTAACGGGTAAAAAGTGTCTCACTTTGAAGAACATACCACAGGTTCTAGCAAGTTTTTTTGAAAGCTCAGTCAAGTGATATTTCCAGGAAAGACTCTCATCCAAAAGAACGCGTAGAAATTTGACATAAGAGGATTTTTTGACAGGGAGGCTACCAATTTTGATGCTAACGGTTTCAATTGAGGAATGTTGAGGGGACTTAAAGATAATGAAATTAGTTTTATCAATATTCAGTGACAATTTGTTCACATCAAGCCACATCTTTACTTTTTTTAGTTCTTTGTTAATCACTTTTTGCAGCTGATTGAGATTTTCAGCTTCATAGTAAATGTTAGTATCATCAGCAAATAAATAGAATGTTAGTTTTGAGGATGATAGTGGTAAATCGTTGATGTAAATTAGGAAGAGAAGAGGGCCAAGAACAGAGCCCTGTGTCAAGGGAGTTAAAATGGCAACAAACAGGGAAGCGTCATCAGGCCAAGCAAGCATGGAGTTTTATTGAATTTATGATACAGGGAACAATGGCTTGACCTGACATTCTATTGCAACTACTACAGAATTTTGCAACAGGCCAGTCGTCAAACTAAAATGTCTAAATCCTCAAGTCACCAGGAAAATGTTTTTTCTTTGTCCATTCATACTGAGTGTTTTGAGAATTTGATCGAAATTTTTTTACTGTTTTTGGTGTTTTCGAAAAGGAAAATTTTAAGGACTCTGATAGCCCCGAAACCTGAAAGTAAAACAATTTGCAAGAAATCCTAGAATCTTATTCAGGCATTTTGCTAAATAGTAAGTAATAAATCTTCATGCACGGAAACATGGAAACGCAGTATTGTTTTGACTGGAATGGTGCCTACGGCTCCAATGGGGCTTTGGCGTTAAAGGAGAAGAAGAAATCTTCAAAATCGGTCCAGTGTACGATTTGTCGTGGACTGTCAAAAGTGCATATTTTATTTTGAGCACCCGGTAGTTTCAGAGGGTATTTTTCAATAAGTGTTTGTTGGCAACCTTCAATATCTTGATTATTTTCAGAAATACAGCGTCTTCTATCTTTCCAACAGTTGTCAGCATCTAATTGTCGTGAACCAGAAAGGCTATCGATTTTTACTTACCGCCACAATATAGAGCTTCATAAACTATGATTTTCTTGAAGATCGTTAAAGCGAATTTAAGCGAATAAGCCTTCATTAAAGCGAATAACCTGAGTTAAAAGATGAGATCTCACAGGTTTATAAATAGCCTATTGTATTTGATAATGCAGCGAGTGACGGAAAATAGCAAAGCCAACGAAAACAATGAAGGTATTAGGTGTTTCTTTGTCCTATTTATATACAAGCGCTATATATCTCAGGTCATTCACTTTAATTTTTGATTTACAGCGATTTTAATTCCTTCAAATTTTGCGCAGTGATTTTAAGAAAGAATCCAGATATAAAAAAGATTGTCAATGAACACTTATAATGAAGTATCTGAATATCCAGTTGTATTAACCAATCATGCAATGCTTTTTTATAGAGTTGATGCGGAGTTGATGTAAAGTGTAGTAAAGTGTCGAGCGACCAGTTTCTTATAAAAAAAACGTGTATTCTCATTTTTTCAAATCTGGTATGGTTTCAGGGGAAAATAATTCAAACTAGTGTCATATCATTATGAAGAAATGGTCGAAAGAAAGAAAATTCGAAGCAATTGTAACAATAAGAATATTATGAACATCGCAAAACAGGCAACTGCTGGAAAATGAGACACAAATATGCGAGCTGAGGCTGAGCAATACTCTTACAATATTCTTAAAATTTGAATGATTCGAGTGTACAATAGATAATGTTTAACTTGACCCAGGCCAGCTTTTAACTATGTCGATTCCCTTGAAACTAATCCACTCATTTTTTTTATAAGAAACCGCTTATAAGAAACGGTAGGCTCAATTTTTCGAAAGCTTAGAAACAACCCTACCTGAATTGAAAAAAGCTAAGAAACTTTTGTAATTTACAATTTCAGTTTCCTATCGCATTCAAAAACATTTTGACAGTATTCAGTTACAGCAACTGTTTGGACATTATTTTGAGTGCGAATCATGTTATTTACACTCATTTTTGATTACAAAGTCCAACTTTGTAATCTAAGAAGGGGCTTCGATGTCAGGCTGTCAGAAAGAAAGAAAGAAAGTAAGTAACCCACTTCCGTGACGCTCGTTAAAGCGATTGATTAACGTTTTATCTCTGCTAATTGGCACTGAAATAAAGAAAGCGCACATAAAGCGCATACAAGACAGAAGTTTCCCGCGATCCTATAGCAACATTTGACGTCGGCTTATTTCATGTTAGACAGATTTGACACCATAAGATGGAAAAATTACCATGATGTTTACCCTGGCACAACAACAAATTTACCCAGAATTGGCACGTTCTTGACTTCAGTAGCAGCTTAATTATGTCAAAACAATCGTTTTCTAGAACGAACGAATCATTAGCCACTTATTGATAGTACTCATTATGCAAATAAGTCAACTTTAGGGGATGATGTAACTGGTGGCCTGCACAGAGGCTAGCATTCGCAGCATCACCGAAGATAGAAGGATCCCCTTCCTACACAGCTACAGAAAGGTGCAGAATCCCAGCAAACAATAGACCTTTTAGCTATTCTAAAAGGAGCCTGGATCGAACGTTATTTTTATACATTTTTATACGTTACGTTCGATCGAGTGGCGTTAGAGCTTCTATCACTATTGTGCACATTCGAAAATTCTACAAAGTGTAGCAAAAGTTTGTTCGATTCTGATTCTTTCCTGAATAGTAAAAAGGTCTATGGCGCCATTGACTGGGGGAAGGCACGAGATCACACTGAACCAAAACATCTTCATGCATATCATTCTGCACAGAGGTTATCTTCGTGACTGCTTGTCTCAAATTAGATGCCCGCGAATAGCAACGTTCTGTAGGGTTCTGCATAAGTATTTTTGCGTTATCGTAAATCTCACATGACATCTCATTTGACACTGATGCACCAATAGTTTCGTGCACGAACAAAGCAAACTAGGGGTAATGACTTTTGATTTTTGCATATCATTCTCGTTTGACATAAAGACCAAAATATTGCCTTTGAGGCGATTCTTGTCCTTAAACAAGGCGCTCGATTTTCCATTGAAGGCGACTTTAGCAGCAACACTCATCTCTCTGACTGTAGCTAAAAACAGCATCTACGGTCATTTGGGGTTATGAAGAAATCAACATTCAGATATTCTTATGCTTGTTTAGCTCAGGACAGACTTTGTAATCATCCAAAAGGATCTTATGTTTTTTATAAGAAATTAAGGTCCGGGGCTGGTAGGCAGTTTCTTAAATTTTTGGGCCATTTTGCTACCACAAGATTCTTACGTGTTTCTTATATTTTTATTACCGGAAGTTTAGAGGGGATTTTGTCTTGTCTAAAGGGTTCCCAAATTACTTAGTAAAGTCTCAAAACGAGTAAATAACATGATTCGCACTCAAAATAATGTCCAAACAGTTGCTGTAACTGAATACTGTCAAAATGTTTTTGAATGCGATAGGAAACTGAAATTGTAAATTACAAAAGTTTCTTAGCTTTTTTCAATTCAGGTAGGGTTGTTTCTTAGCTTTCGAAAAATTGAGCCTACCGTTTCTTATAAGCGGTTTCTTATAAAAAAAATGAGTGGACTCGTTTTTGAGACTTTACTAAGTAATTTGGGAACCCTTTAGACAAGACAAAATCCCCTCTAAACTTCCGGTAGTAAAAATATAAGAAACACGTAAGAAACTTGTGGTAGCAAAATGGCCCAAAAATTTAAGAAACGGCCTACCAGCCCCGGACCTTAGTTTCTTATAAAGCCAGGCCCGTAGGAGCGTTTTTCAGATTGGGGGGGCCCTAATTCACACCGAAGGGATAAAGCTTCCGGGGGTCCGGGGGCGAACCCCCCGGAAGAATTGCTCGGTCAATACCCTCTTTTCATTTGGCAACGCCCTTCTGTGCATTGCTGAAAGGGCATTTTATGATCGAAGTTCCTGAAGAAAAGAAGGATAAGAATACTTTGTCGAGAGCATTGCGTAAGATTTACTTGATATTTGATTTACAAGTCATCACACAATTTTCATGGCGTCCTACGAAAGCCATGGCATGGCCAGAGTAAATTAAATGGACGGAATTGAAATGAGGGGGTCTGGGGGAAGCCCCCAGGAAAATTTTTGGGGCCACGCCTTTTACTTTGGCTTAGAATGCATCTCCCAATATCATGCTTGCCTTTAGCGACAAGGAACCTTTGATAGCGAGTTCTCTTATGAGTTGAAGCATGAGGAAAATTTTTGAAGAAACATCCTTTACTTTGGCATAGAATGCATCCCCTGATTCCATATTTGCCAATGCTAAAATGGAAGATTTGACATTTCTTGGAAAATTCTTTCCCAGCTATACCCAGCTTTTTTCTCTTCGGTTTTCGAGGATCTCGAGGACCACGCCACTGCTCGTTAGTTTAGATATGATTATTGATTCTTGAAGTCTGGGTACTTTTCGCCTCTCTTGACGAAGTGCTTCTGATGTGAAAAGAGTGGAGCTTTCCAAAGTTAAATTTCCTTGCGTTTGAATCATGACAAATTCGTTTACGATGCTGACTGGACTTGCTACAAGTTTCTCTAGCGGAAAAACGGGGGGAGGAAAAAATAGCGAGAGCCCAGTCCAGATGCTGACAAGGTTGAATCTATCAACTCTGTCGTTGTGCACATGTTTCACCATCAGGTGGTTGGAGGCGGTAGTTTGCTGTTGTTGAACTTAGATAGGTCTTGACTCGCTTCAGTGCAAAGGGCCTGTCACTGATGATCAGTTTTCTATGTTATTATGAAGAATAAAAAATTCAACTTCTGGAAATTATTGGGGGGGCCCGGGCCCGACCGGCCCCAATAGGTGCTACGGGCCTGAAAAATGGGTTTACTCAAACTCAAACTTTTCATTCACAGCTTATTACCTAGGGTAGGGTTAGGGAAAACGTTCTTGCGAAGTTCTAGAAATTCATTTATTCTTTGTGTCATTCAATTCGTTCAATTGATGAACGAAGTTCTAGATTGTTTTGGCTCTTGGGACACAAACTATTCTTAACCGTCCTTAAGACCCCGGGGGGGGTACTTGACTAGGGAAGTGACGGGGGTGTGCGGAAAACCTCTCCACACCCTGCACCCTGTCGCATAAAAAATAGGCCAAAAGTATACCCTGTCGCATAAAAATGTTGCCTCTTAAATACAGTGTAGAACGCAATTTTTGCTTGTGATACCCTGTCGCATAAAAATTTTGCCTCTCAAATACAGTGTAGAACGCAATTTTTGCTTGTGATACCCTGTCGCATAAAAATTTTGCCTCTCAAATACGGTGTAGAACGCAATTTTTGCTTGTGATACCCTGTCGCATAATTTTTTTACCTATTATAATACCCTGTCGCATAATTTTCGCTAGAAAATGACACCCTGTCGCATAATTTTTACCGCAAAAGGACACCCTGTTGAGCGGCACATCCCGTCAGGTCAAGTATGGGAGTGCCCCCCCCGGGTTTAAGACCCACGCAATGGTAGTTGGATCCAGTCCTAAGCTTAAAAAGATTTATGATTAAGTCGTTGAGCAACCGAGCAACCTCCCTTTTCTATGAATGGTACACAGATAAAGACCGTCGAGAGGATTAATAATTGGTGTTCAGTTAGACAGTCATCTTGTCTGGGATGAGCATGAGCATATAAAGTGTATGAGAACGAAAGTATCTCGAGAAACTTCCGGGAAACTCCCTGATGAAACGCTCAGTAAGATGTACAGAGGAATTGTGGAACCAACTTAAGTTTTCATGATACGGGGTTGTGCCAGTGACGTAACGCAGTTTAGGCCACCTTAGTTCACGAACTAAGGACCCCCGACCAAAAGGGGCCCCCAACAAATTTTTCGTATTATGTGGTTTTTGGCCATACTGAGCTTCTGTCTTCCTTAAAACTGAGCTTACTGAGCTTCTGTCTGTCTGAGAACTGTCTTCCTTACGCCATTCCAAAAACCCTTACTAACCAGTGTTGCTAACACAACACTGGACTTTCATTCCGTTTCGTTCGTTACCTATAATTTGTCTCAAACTCTATTCTTGTGAGCAAGAGCACCTAATAACTTACTGTGACATGTTTACTAAAATTCTGCTTATAAACTATTGTGTTTATTGGTATGGATAGCTTTCAGGTATAAAGGGAGAACAGTTAGTCTGCACTAAATGTACTGCTTCTATTGCACTAATATTATCCGCAGAAGCTTTAAGGTAGGTTTTAAGCAAAAGAAATGCAGGATATCTTTTGGTAACATTTGTGTGTGTTCAAAGTTATCTTCATCAAACAGCATAACAGTACCGTCGGAACCTTTGAATATTGCCGTATATCTTTAAAATAGTGTTCAACGGTAGACTACACTATATAAAATAGTGTTCAGATATATAATTTCATACCGAAGAACAACAGTTTGTTATGTAAACTACCTAACTTTTTGAAACGAGATTCATTATTAATGTGCTAAATTTACTGTTGATTTTTCCTATGTGGAATATTTCTTTACCATAAAACGTGGATTTTTCGAGTTTCTAAAGGGCATGGTTTCAAAGATTTGCCCACAACCCTGAACCCTCTTTCCCCGTAGATCTCACTTCGCTTGGCGGTCCCTACATAAGGGCCGCAACTTAAGAAATTCCTACGGGCCCCGAGTGTCTCTGTTACGGCACTGTTGTGACATTCAAAGCGTAAAACTACCACCCATTAATCCGGAAGAATTTCTGAATTTAATTTCTGAAAAGTATACCCATAAATCCGGAAATTTTCCCAGTACTGGAGTTTCTTGATTTTTTAGTGATCTGAGAGTTGGGTTTCTTATGGGAAGCTTCTTATAAAAAATGCGTGTATTCTTACAAACATTATCCTTATAAAAAAAGAGTGTCATGTACTCTGCCCCTCCCCTCCTGTGAGCTAATTGTCTTGCAGGAAAGACAGAAATAGATGGAGTAGATTAAAATGACAGTTTTATAAATATCAGTATTAATTACATGCTCTCTAACGTCTATGCTGATTTGCAGGTGCAGCGGATGGCAATCTTTATGACATAAAAAGGATTATTTTTTTAAGTTTCAATAGTTTCATTAATGTTTACGTATAGAGTTGAGGTAGTTTACAGTTTCGATTGCAATAGGTAGAACTTCTGTGAAATTGTATTTGATTTGGTGCCAACGATGAACGAATATACATTCCCAGCACATTTCCACATTCCTGTCACATTGTACAGGGGGGTGTCCCAAAAAATTGTGCCCCGTTTGCCTAAAGATTGCAATAAAAGGGCAAAAGATTCTCGCCTAACGTTTTGATGTTGCTCTGCAGATACTCAAATAGGATTTGCTGCCATCCCCTTAAAAATCCGTTGAAAAATGATGGAGCTGTTACCTTCAGAAGACCAACTTGCCTGATGACTGAAACCAGCGATCGCAACTAAAACACAGCTCCATCATTTTTCAACGGATTTTATGGGGATGGTAGCAAACTTTAATTGAATATCTGAAGAGCAACATCATGCAAAAGTTTGGCAAGAATCTTTTGCCGTTTTGTCGCAATCTTCAGGCAGAGGGTGCACATTTTCTTTTGGGACACCCTATATGCCGGGCAAATTAGACAAATGTTTCCACTGTTTGAAAAGGTAAATCTATGCATCAAATTTTCAAAATATTGATTCAGCTTCATCTCCATCGACTCCCTCCTTTTATTCCTCCATCTTATTATTTTTGCTACAATGTTTGGCCCATTATTTCCTTCTTACTTATTCAAATGCAAATGCACTACCTCCATATGAGGTATTGGCAGCAAACTTCTGAAATAAAGAATTAGCTAAAAGTTCTCTCAGTGACGCTTTACCCATATCTTGGAGAAGCGTCTGAACACGGGTTGTGGGATAAATTTAGGCTCTATGAATGAACTAAATTGGTACTAAATAAAGAATATAAATCATCTTGTCTCCTTCTTGTGTTTGTCTACCGGGTGAGTCAGAAAAAGAATCCCCGTTTGAAAGGGCACGGCTCCCTGGATATCAAGACAATGATATCGGCAAATATATAGTTTAATGGTAGAAATGTTCAAATCTACTATAAAATTTACCTGACAGAAATCGGCCACTCCATTCTGAAGTTATGAGGGATTTTCTCGAGCAAGCCTCTTCAAAAAACCTTCAAAACGTGCCCAAAATCATGAACAAATTTCCCTAACGTTTCTGCCTTACAATGGCCTTACAGCAATGACTTGTGGACGCTTTAGCAAGTGCTATCCTCTTGGGAGGATGAGCAAGTCCTCCCCCTGGTATCGATGACCTATTCAGGAGGATTCCATTCTCCCAAGAGGACAAAATCCATGAATTTATGTGAGTGTCATCAATTTTAGGAAGGAAAATTTGCTCATTGTTTTCATTCGTTTTTGCAGGTTTTTGGAAGGGGCCTTCTGCAGAAAATCCCCCATATCCACGGGAAAGAATGGCTGATTAAAGCCGGGTAAATTACTGAACCTAATTGAACATATTGGCAATAAAACAAGACAGTTTTGAATATTATTGCTTTGATATTCATGGAGCAGTGGCCTTCCAAGCGGGGATTCTTTTTTCTGACTTACCCGTTATATTTTTACCTTCTGGGGCAGCAAGTAAGCTTCCTACAAGTCTAACCCTGCGACATTCACCTTTTGTTTAAAATAACCGCGAAAGTCTCAAATTACAAAAATCTCGTTCTGGTGTGCTCCTTCCTAGCTACAATATTTGAATATCTATATTCCTGGCATTGTAGCTAGGAACAGGGGAGGAGCAAACCAGAACAAGATATTTATAATTTGAAACTTTCGGGGATATTTTAAGCAAAACGAATTGGGTCTAGGTGAAAGTCGCAGTGTTAGACCTGAAAGAAGCTTCTTGCTGCCCCCAAAAGGTAAAGATGTATACAAACACAAAAAGGAGTCAAGGTAATTTATATTCTTTATTTGATACCAATTTAGTCCATTCATTGAGCCTGAATTCATCCTACAATCTGTTGTTTGAAATATGAATAAGTTAGTTTCCTATTTCTTTACTTTCCGTTAGCAGGTGCTTGGATAGAAGATATAAAATCAGGAGTTACACTGTTACAATCAAACGCATCCAGACAAGATGATTTACACCATGGCCAACATGACGTTCTACAACTCTACATGCAATTTCACAGTAGGCAACACAATTTGCAATGAAAGCTATAACAATGTATCATGGCTCAACAGTACACTTCAACCAACCAACCCAAATACCAGGCCAACCGGATGTTTCTTTTCTGAAATTACCAAGATAACCCTTTACATTTTCTTCGTGCTGGTCCTTGTCATCGGTATTTTTGGAAATAGCGTCGTGCTTTACGTTATCGGCTACCGCAAGAAGAGGCACACGACTTCTGATATCTTCATCATATCATTGGCATGCTCGGATTTACTGTCAGCTGCGTTTTATCCGATATGGTTCTTGAGTGACCTGGTGACGGGTTGCAAGTATTGGCTCTTTGGTCCAGTGATGTGTTACATTTCCCTCGTGATTGCTCCTGTTTCGCTCCCAGCATCAGCATGGTCATTGGTTTTCATAGCATTTGATAGATATAGGTAAGATCTTTTTTATTTCATCCAAAAAATTCTGCTGTCAGCCAGAGTCCAGCAAAAGGTCAAACTTTCTTCCGGATGCCAACTTTGTTAGTAAAACCTTCCTTCTTTTTATAAAATCAAAATAACCAGATTTTTCAAACTTTTCGCCTTGTTCATACCCGAAAGTTTTCTCGGTTCCTTACAAAAATTCGAAACCTTCCTTAAATATGAAATTAACAACAAACCTTCCTCCGGCTCACAGGCATGGAGCCGTGACTTTTTCTGGACTCTGGTTTCGATGCTACCTACATTTGCATTTTTCGTGTACGCTTGCAGCGCGATTGCTAGTTCGTCTACAGGGTGTCAACAAAAATTGTTCGATGTTTGATTAAATATAAAGAAATAACGAAATGATGAACGGGTTCCATGGTAAAATAACCATATTGCTGAGATTTTAAATTGATTTTAGACGCCAGAAGCATAGCAAATCGGCTAAGTATTAACGGAGTTACGAGCTTTTGAAGTTCAAGTTTGCGCGAAAGCTGAAACCAGACACGCCTAAATTGCATATTTCGTAAAAGTAGAATCTCGTTTATTCAAAGCAAATCAAATGGAATTTAAAAAGCGTTGTCGATAAACTAGCTTTCTTTAACAGTTAATCAAGGCTATGGATGCTTGGGGGGAATTCTGTACAGCACAACTTGGAATGGCCCCGTTTCTCATTGATTAATTTTTCATTCGGTGTTTTTGGATACTTGCATTCTTAAGTAAATTTTTGGCAACGGTTACAAGAATTAAGTTACTTTTTGAACTCCTATCTGGTTTGCTCTAATATCAACGAGAGGTAAAACATTGGACAGTCTCCCTTTACCTCGAATTTGGGACTTCTTTTTGAAAAACAAGTCAGTTAGGGGCGTCTGGCTTCAGCTTTCGCACAAATTTCAACTTCAAAAGCTTGTAACTCCCTGAATTCTTAGCGGATTCGCAAGATTCTGGCACCAAAAATTAATTCAAAATCTTTGAACCAGGGTTATCTAACCAGGAACCTGTACTTTTTGTCATTACTTTTCAATATTCAATCAAACGTCGAACAATTTTTCTGAGACACCCTGTACAAGATTTCCAGCAAAGAACTCTTTAAAGAATACGCTAAACCTTGGCTGTCTATTTTAGTGGCTTAGGCCTACACACGAACCCTTCCCCTTGTTGTTAATTTTTAAGGCAATGACCGGTCCAATAAGGCTTCGAAAATACAACTTTTGCGGACCGGTCAAGCCAATCAGCCGTATTTTCGAATCGAGCACCATATAATCATGATCCAGATATGGCATTATGTATCATTCAATTCCTGCTCTTGCCATTCCCCCGGAACACCCCCGGGCATTTGCTCAAAAGATATTCCTAACCCTCGGGCATTTGAACTTCAATTTTTTCCCGGCCCCGGGGCATTTGAGTGGCATTTGACAAAAATTGGAGCCTTGCCTGACAGTATCGTAATATCGTCCTTAATATATACATATATAGGTCGATACTGCAGTGCAAAAGCAGGCGGGGTTTAAATCATTATCATCATTATGCATTTATGGCTAGTATCGAAGCGTCGTATTTGACTGACCAAGACCAAGGACGCAAGAAACAAACGAAAGGGCTGTCATATGAAATGTAGACAAGAAAACTTCATATGTAAGTCCTTTTCATTTCAACAAGAGATTCTAAGGTATGATAAGATCTTGATACATTATGCGTTAGAACGTAGGAAAGCCCCCTCACCACAATAGTTTGGGCCTCCTGTGGTTAGCGTAGGAATTGAACGAGACATTTAAGTGATTCAATACTAGAATATCGATTTATTGATAAAGTTTCAAAAATGGTTGATTCACTTATGTTTAACGTTTGAAATTTGAATCTATACGCTGTTTCATTTTCAAAGTATTGCTGGTGTTTTCTTTGACAAATGAACTGGTATGATTTGGTTTGTGATTATGTTCAATCGTAAACAGACTTGTCTGTAGCTCGGTCTGTAGCAGCAGGACCGTCGAGAGGGGGGTTGGAGGGGGTAAAAGGTCCGGGGCCCGGGCCTCGAAGGGGCCCGTAAAAATATCGTCCGACAAAAATTAGCTATTGCTGTAAAATCTCTTTACAGCAACTTTTATGACAATCTAACCTGCCTTAAAACATGGACAGAAGGAAATAGTTTTCTTATGTGGCTGTGTTTTAAAGTTTTTGTGTCCGTACCTTACGAGGTGACTTTGGCAAAGTCACCTCGTAAGAGAGAATCGTTTCATTGTTTACCGTAAATACCCGTTCCTTGATAACTTTTTCATGGAATATCTAAACAATTTCTTCTTAAAGTAGCTTTCTTAAAAAGGGCGTTTCCCTCCTTCTCCGAGAGTCTGAAGGGCGTGGTCCCAGGAAATTTTTTTGGGGGCTACGTCCCCAAGCCCCCTTGAGCCCCGATCTTAAGATTCGGTCCAGTGCCCGAGCTGGCTCTCGACGGCCCTGTGTAGCAGCATAGGAATCATTCGTCGTACATAGCCGATTGCTCGTGGCCCATGGTCGAAACCGCCAAAGCCTCATTTTCACGGACCAATCAGACGGCTAAAAAGCGAAGGAGACAAAAGAAACCCGGGAAGACTTTTCTAAGTTTTACCTACCTTCATAAAATGCAACCAGGACAAAAAATTTCTTGAGATTTCCCGATTTCGTTTAAAGCAAGCTACTCTCCAGTTGTTTGGGCGCACAAGATTGCATGCCGGTTAAAATATCTCCAGGATTGGCGGAGCTATTGGTTTTGGATATGATTCCCCCCCCCCCCTCACGTAAGGGGCCCACATTTATTAGATTTTACTGGGATAACGATGCATAGAACATGAATTTATTGACTTTCGAGGATAAATTTTGACATGAATTTTGAATCTACAGCATTTTTTCCTTCATATTGACCAATTTTGAAGGCTCCAACGCTGAAACTACGAAATAATTCCAAAATCCAGTAATTAAAGGAGGTGGATGGATTGTATTTTTCTTCATACGCATGATGATACCTTCGCAGCGACTCCCCTTTTCCTGTTTTATGTGCAGCATTCTACGCAGTAAATGTGTGTTGACGCTAAGGCCGCTCATTTTGTCAGCATAGACCCCCTGCGTTTGTGTAATCTCCTGCCCATACCCCTCGCTCCCAGTCCATGCATTCCTCATCGTGTTTGCATGCTTTCGGTTCGGCCAAATCTTGTTCACGAAATTTGTTTTCCACCCTCCCTCCCTCGAGTCATGGCTATTGTTTACGGCCCCGTAGTCCAGTACCCCATTGGGTCGTATCTGAAGTCCCTTAAATCGCATATGGATTGTCCTAATAGGCAGTCAGTTATCCAATCCAGTAGGGCCACCATTATGGTGGCTCTGAGAATATGATTTTGGTCACGATAGCAATAAAGTCCAATCAATAGTTATCCATTATGATGAGCCTCATTAATTAATCTGTATTTAGCCTGTATGTTAATTTGTTATGTTTAAAGAAATAGCTGTAACCCGTGATCCCGGCAAGACACCGGTCTTGTTTAAAAGAGATCAGGGCAGCGTTGAAGAAAGTTGAAATAGGCGGTAACCTGTGACCCCGGCAAGACACCGGTCTTGTTTAAAAGAGGTCAAGGCAGCCATGAAATAAAGCATATGTACAAATGCCAAAGATACGACCCCAAAAGCTGCCAATGATAAGTGAAAAGGGGAATACAGTCTCTTATTTTGTGTCGGGCGTTCTCAGCGGCCGTCGAGCGTTAATGTATCTTCTTGTTGAATTGTTAGAGAAATGTAAATGCCATTGACAGTGGAAACTAGAGGGGAACTAGATGACCGCGTGGCATACAAGTAATTTAATTGTTTTGTAGTTTAGTTTAGTTTAGTTTAGTTTAGTTTAGTTTAGTTTAGTTTAGTTTAGTTTAGTTTAGTTTAGTTTAATTTAGTTTAGTTTAGTTTAGTTTAATCTAGTTTAGTTTAGTTTAGTTTAATTTAGTTTAGTTTAGGTTAATTTAGTTTAGTTTAGTTTAGTTTAATTTAGTTTAATTTAGTTTAGTTTAGTTTAGTTTAGTTTAATTTAATTTAGTTTAGTTTAGTTTAATTTAGTTTAGTTTAGTTTGATTTAGTTTAGTTTAATTTAGTTTAGTTTAGTTTAATTTAGTTTAATTTAGTTTAGTTTAGTTTAGTTTAATTTAGTTTAGTTTAGTTTAGTTTAGTTTAGTAGTTTAGGACAAATGCACCTTTTTGTACAAAATAGATATATAGATATTTAATCATTTTGTAAATAGTTGGTTAGAATTCGTATGTTTTTTTCATAACTATTCTGCTTCAATCAGCGAGCGAAATTAGCCTGTCTGCCTGCTGTCTGGCTGCCTGCTGCCGTCAGGCTTTGTAGATAGACGGGCCAGCTCACGGCTGCGGTTCGCGGGCTCGCGGCTTGTGAGCATTTATCCAACAAGCAACAGCAATAGTTCTCCAACAAAAGATAATGAGTTCTCCCTACCTATTTAACTACCTAACTACGTCAATGGGCGACAAAGGTTTATTTCTGACAATGCAGAACTCAATATCACGGACCCCGGAACCATGGACTTACAGAACTACAGAGCCAAGAGCCTTGGACTCAGGAACTAGAAACCGGCGGAGGAGAGTAACTCAATATTCTGAATCATTTGCCTTTTGAACCATTACCCAACTGTAAATTCAAACATAATACACGTTTCCTTAGCAATAATCATTCAATTAATTTCTATAAAATTGACCTTGCTACAGTCACATTTGGTACAAATACTAATCGGCAGCACTCGCTGACTGTTGTTATATCTAGTTACTATTGTAAATGCCAACTTTATATATGGATATATGAATGAGAATAAGTTATGATTTGTTTGTATACTTGGTGAGCCAGAAAAAAAGTTCCAACTTTCGAAAATTCGTAACACCCCAAGTACTTCATGGATTAGAATGATTCAAATTCTAGTTAAAAGCCAAAAGATCAAAGTATTTGTGTGATTTTTGTCGTCTTCTTAGGAGCACTGCAAATATAGGTAAATTCGGCTATACAAAAATTCCATGGCTGCAAAATTCCTGAAAAAGGGCCTAAAACGCTTGATCAAATCGTTAGAACTCTCCTCACACAGAACAATACTCACGGGCATTTAAATTCTCTCAAGAGTTATAAGACATAGATTCTAAAACAGATACTAAAGATTTTCAATCCCATGGCAATAAATGTGCATACGATATTAGCTATGCTCTCACCCATGCAAAATTGCATTTTCTCTGTTGTTTTGAGCGAGGAGTCTCTCATGATTTGATCAAGTATTTTAGGCCTTTTTGAGTCATTTTGCAACCACCCAGTTTTTTAAACGTAAATTTACCAGTTTTTCCAGTGCTCGTAAGAGGGCGAGAAAAATCACAAACATACTTCGATCTTTTGGTTGTCAAGAAAATATTGATTCATTCCAATCCATGCAGTGATCTTGATGCCATAAATTTTCCCAAGTGGGAACTTTTTCTGGTTCACCCGGTATATAAAAAAGCGAGAGCGAATTTCTTTGGCGCTCTGTTTTAGGCGAACAACGAGGTGAGAATCAGGACCAATTATGCAAATAGTTGGAGAAACATTTGACTATTGTCATCCCCTACTTACAATGTTCCGAGGCTTTGAGCTTTTTGGACACCCAGGTACAAAAATGACCAAGTGCACCGGGGACAAAGACAGAGAATATTTGTTCGCACAGGGGACAAAGACAGAAAATCTTCATTCTTAGTAACATTTATTTCCTGGTTCTCCATTGGCATAAATTCATTATTTGTATTTTAGAATCATTGCAACGCCATTTTCCCCACGCCAATCACTGTGGTCGACATCACCCAAGGTGGTATTTATCTGGTTGATTTCCTTTGCAATCTGCCTCCCACATATGCTGCTGTATGAGGTCTATGGTAAGACATGCCAAGCTAGACTGAACGCAATTATCACACATAAAATATACTTTGCTACAACAGTGATATGGTATCTATTTATCTCAATCATTCCTACCTTAATCATTGGAGTTGTATATTGGCTGACAGGCCGTGCTTTGAAGAGAAACACAGCAGAGCATGCCAATAACCAAGCAATGCTGAGAAGAAACAAAGAGAATGCTAAGATTTTAAAAATGTTCTTAATCATCATCATCATTTTCACTGTGCTCACCATGCCTTCTTCAACAACGTACGTCACCACAGCCACCCTGGGCTACTTTAAGGTACGCTATAACCACTCTGATGACGTTGCCTACATTATTATGATGATAATGGCTTCGAATAGCTGTGTCAATCCATTTATCTATGCAAAGATGCAGAAAGAGATGCGCCATTTCTTTAAATCATTGGTTGGTTCTGTCGTCAGATTGTCCACAATGTCTGCAAACCGATCCAGAAGAAGCGCTGCTCGCCACACTGCAACGTCGTTAGTCGAAGTTGGCGAACAGGCAAGATATGAGAAGGTATATCATGCCAACTCACCTCACAATAATTATGACTATGCTGGCGTATCAACTTCCCCGACGATTGGAAGACCACAAGCACCCAGCCAGTGAGAGATTAGCTGAGAGTAGCCTGAGATCATGGACAATGCGAACACTAGGACAGAACAGAAAATGCGTTGGCATGCGCGAAGATTGTACTTTGAGCAGGCAGGATGGATTATGACGTCATTTTACACAATTTCTCCTCTGTCGATCGCTAGTAATATGACTTTACTATGAAGTTATAATTTCACTCCCCCAAATATCATTGTGTGCTTCTCCTTCATTTCTTTAGTAAGTGGACATCCTTTCGGTGTTTCACTTTCAGTTACATTGAGGTATTTATTTCGGAGGCCTTCTAAATTTCAACCATCAATTTGAAGCCAACGCTCCGCGGCAGCTATTTGTCAGATTTGTGTCAGCCATTTACCAGAACAAACCGCTCCCCCTGTCTCCCCGTTTGATTGTCTAAACTTGCCAATAAGCAATACTTACAGAATGCCTGAAGCACGGGGGGTTCTTCCATAGTAGCGGTAACTGGGGATGAGCCGTAAGCAAGGAAATATTCTTTCGAACATCTAGTCTAGCCTAGGGTATACTTTTTGCTAAGTTAGTGTTGTCACCGTCTAGCCAAGGGTATCATATTTGACAATATTGGTCTACGTCATGTTTTCAGCAAAAGTAGTCTGGGCAAGGGTTTTTCATCGTGACAACACATTTTCGTTGATACGTAATGAAGAAACTTTCGCGAACGAATGGACCTTTTGTTATTTCCGAGTTCAAACCAACAGTCTTGAGATATCTGCTGACTCAAATGGCTTTGAAATGAATCTAGCCAAGGGTATTTTTTGCTTTTCAACATAAGTCTAGCCAAGGGTATCATTTTTTATTTTTGTAGGAATTGGTCTTGCCAAGGGTACCATTTTCTAAAAAGTGAGTCTAGCCAACGGTACTACTTTGAAGATACCCGCGGCAGACAGCTACTCAAAATTTAGCCAAGAACCCCCACCCCCCTTCGCCCCTCTCCCCCGTGGCCTGAAGTTCTTTTTGAGACATTAAATCACGAGGAAAATGTGACAGCCACTCTTACCATCTTCTTTACAGATCCTACGTTACGTTTGCTATCAAACATTGCTGATTTACTGAAACTTTTTTTGGACCTCCTGTATCTACTATCATTCTGAAAACTTACCCTCTTAATCAAAATTGGCTCATTGTAAATTAATATCATTATCTTTGTCATTATCATGTTCAGTAAATTGTAGTTATATCTAAGAGATCAAATTCATCGCCAAAGATCAATGGGTAGAGCTATTCATAACATAGACTCAAAAAATAGTTGAACTATGATATATCCTAAATTGTATCTTATACCGGGCCCAAAAAAGTGTTCCTGTTTGAAAAATCACCAACCTTTTATTATAAGACCGACCATCAAATATTTATTTTGCAAGTAGATCAAAGATCAAATTGATTTTCCAGGCATTGCTAAACTTTTGATTTGCTTTTAAATTAGTGCACACTTTAGTGCTGCCTGGTTTTGAAGCATACTGTAAAAGGCACTAATGATTGCCTCTTTGGTCATAAATGTTGCAATGAAATGCAAACTACTAAGACTTGAAGAATAATGAAAAAATTCAACAAAATGGCTCTCAAAGCAAGATTGACGATGTTGCTAAAAAACTATAGCTCAGAATAAGGGTTTTCAATGCGTCCATTTCATACCTTTCAATGATGAAAACAAGCATTTTATCATCTTTGAATATATTTCGATCATTGATAAAAGAGATCAAAACGAAAATTTTATTGTAGAATTTAATATTCGAATTTTGGCAATTCATCAAACAGGAGCACTCGGGTTTTAGGACATCCGGTAATAACCTGCAAAAAAAGGCTTTTGCAGATGTCGGTAATTAATGATGTATGCCAAACATAATGTGTCTTTAATTGCGTTTAATCTCTCAGATATTACAAATGCAGGGATTTTTCTGACTTGCCTAATCCTTAGCTGTTCTTCTTTTTGAAAGTGCTTTATTATCAAAACAAATAGGCCTCCCTTTTTCGGTGAAATAAGCTGATTCTAAAGGACAAGTCCGGGGTTGGTATTATTGATAATAAAATACAAGATAATACTGCAATGAATGATAAATGAAACTTTTTTCCACAATTTTTTCGCCTTCTCCTTGAGAAATTACGTATTCAAATAAGCAATTTGAGCGAAGTGACGTCATATCGCGCAAACAAAAAAGAGGCTGTGCGATTTTTTTTCGCAACTTAATCGCTGCTAGCCTCTTTATCGTGTACTGATGCATTGAAAATGGCACAAGAACGCGATAAATAGGCTTGCAACCATAAAGAGTCGAAAAACAATCGCACAGCCTCGCTTTCGTTTGCACGATGTGACGTCACTTCGCTCAAATGGCTTAATTGAATACGTAATTTCACAAGGAGAAGGCCAAAAATAGTGGAAAAAAGTACCATACATCGTTCATAGCAGCGGTATGATCTTGTATTTTATCAACAATCAAAACAACCCCGGACTTGTCCTTTAGGCTTTTGCCTTTTTGCAAAAATAGGCCCTTTTCGGAAATGACGACATTGGGGCAAAAAGAAAGGTTAACCCCTTTGCTCTTTTGCAATAATAGGCCTTTTTTGGAAATACTGACCCTTGGGCAAAAGTTAAGATTAATCCCTTTGCTTTTTTGCAAAAATAAGCCCCTTTTCGAAATACAGATTTTTGGGCAAAAAATAAGGTTACCCCCTTTGCTTTTTTGAAAAAATAGGCCCTTTTAGGAAATATCGATTGCTCGGAGAAAAGTAAGGTTAACCCCTTTGCTTTATTGCAAAAATAGGCCCTTTTCAAAAATACCGACTCCCCGGCAAAAAGTAAGGTTAACCCCTTTGCTTTATTGCAAAAAATGGCACTTTTCGAAAATACCGATTTCTGGGCAAAAAGTAAGGCTAATCCTTATGCTTTTTTCCAAAAATAGGCCCTCTTTGGAGATTCTGATTTTAGGCCAAAGAGTAAGGCTAACCCCATTGCTTTTTTCCAAAAATAGGCCCTTTTTGGAGATTCTGATTTTAGCCTAAAAAGTAAGGCTAACCCCTTTGCTTTTTTCCAAAAATAGGCCCTTTTTGGAGATTCTGATTTTAGGCCAAAAAGTAAGGCTAATCCCTTTGCTTTTTCCAAAAATAGACCCTTTTTGGAGAATCTTGTTTTAGGCCAAAAAGTAAGGCTAACCCCTTTCCTTTTTTAAAAAAATAGGCCCTTTTTGGAGATTCCACTTTTAGGCCAAAAAGTAAGGCTAACCCTTTTGCTTTTTACCAAAAATAGGCCCTTTTTGGAGATTCAGATTTTAGGCCAAAAAGTAAGGCTAGCCCCTTTGCTTTTTTCCAAAAATAGGCCCTTTTTAGAGATTATGATGTTTTTAGGCCAAAAAGTAAGGCTAACCCCTTTGCTTTTTTCCAAAAATAGGCCCTTTTTGGAGATTCTGATTTTAGCCCAAAAAGTAAGGCTAACCCCTTTGCTTTATTGCAAAAATAGGCCCTTTTCAAAAATACCGACTCCCCGGCAAAAAGTAAGGTTAACCCCTTTGCTTTATTGCAAAAAATGGCACTTTTCGAAAATACCAATTTCTGGGCAAAAAGTAAGGCTAATCCTTATGCTTTTTCCAAAAATAGGCCCTTTTTGGAGATTCTGATTTTAGGCCAAAAAGTAAGGCTAACCCCTTTGCTTTTTTCCAAAAAAGGCCCTTTTTGGAGATTCTGATTTTAGCCAAAAAAGTAAGGCTAATCCCTTTGCTTTTTTCCAAAAATAGGCTCTTTTTGGAGATTCCACTTTTAGGCCAAAAAGTAAGGTTAACCCCTTTGCTTTATTGCAAAAAATGGCACTTTTCGAAAATACCAATTTCTGGGCAAAAAGTAAGGCTAATCCTTATGCTTTTTTCCAAAAATAGGCCCTTTTTTGAGATTCCACTTTTAGGCCAAAAAGTAAGGCTAACCCCTTTGCATTTTTCCAAAAATAGGCCCTTTTTGAGATTCTGATTTTAGCCCAAAAAGTAAGGCTAACCACTTTGCTTTTTTCCAAAAATAGGCCATTTTTGGAGATTCTGATTTTAGGCTAAAAACTAAGGCTAACCTCTATGCTTTTTTCCAAAAATAGGCCATTTTTGGAGATTCCACTTTTAGGCCAAAAAGTAAGGCTAACCCCTTTGCTTTTTTCCAAAAATAGGCCCTTTTTGGAGATTTTGATTTTAGCCCAAAAAGTAAGGCTAATCCCTTTGCTTTTTTCCAAAAATAGGCTCTTTTTGGAGATTCCACTTTTAGGCCAAAAAGTAAGGCTAACCCCTTTGCTTTTTAACAAAAATAGGCCCTTTTTGGAGATTCTTGGTTTAGGCCAAAAAGTAAGGCTAACCCCTTTACTTTTGTCCAAAAATAGGCCCTTTTTGGAGATTTTGATTTTAGCCCAAAAAGTAAGGCTAATCCCTTTGCTTTTTTCCAAAAATAGGCTCTTTTTGGAGATTCCACTTTTAGGCCAAAAAGTAAGGCTAACCCCTTTGCTTTTTAACAAAAATAGGCCCTTTTTGGAGATTCTTGGTTTAGGCCAAAAAGTAAGGCTAACCCCTTTACTTTTGTCCAAAAATAGGCCCTTTTTGGAGATTCTGATTTTAGGCCAAAAAGTAAGGCTAACCTCTTTGCTTTTTTCCAAAAATAGGCCTTTTTTAGAGATTCTGATTTTAGGCCAAAAGGTAAGGCTAACCCCTTTGCTTTTATCCAAAAATAGGCCCTCTTTGGAGGTTCTTGTTTTAGGCCAAAAAGTAAGGCTAACCCCTTTGCTTTTTTCCAAAAATAGGCCCTTTTTGGAGATTCCACTTTTAGGCCAAAAAGTAAGGCTAACCCCTTTGCATTTTTCCAAAAATAGGCCCTTTTTGAGATTCTGATTTTAGCCCAAAAAGTAAGGCTAACCACTTTGCTTTTTTCCAAAATTAGGCCATTTTTGGAGATTCTGATTTTAGGCTAAAAAGTAAGGCTAACCTCTATGCTTTTTTCCAAAAATAGGCCATTTTTGGAGATTCCACTTTTTGGCCAAAAAGTAAGGCTAACCCCTTTGCTTTTTTCCAAAAATAGGCCCTTTTTGGAGATTTTGATTTTAGCCCAAAAAGTAAGGCTAACCCCTTTGCTTTTATCCAAAAATAGGCCCTCTTTGGAGGTTCTTGTTTTAGGCCAAGAAGTAAGGCTAATCCCATTGCTTTTTTCCAAAAAGAAGCCCTTTTTGGAGATTCTGATTTTAGGCAAAAAAGTAAGGCTAACCCCTTTGCTTTTTCCAAAAATAAGCCCTTTTTGGAGATTCCATTTTTAGGCCAAAAAGTAAGGCTAACCCCTTTGCTTTTTTTTCAAAAATAGGCCCTTTTTGGAGATTCTGATTTTAGCCCAAAAAGTAAGGCTAATCCCTTTCCTTTTTCCAAAAATAGTCCCTTTTTGGAGATTCCACTTTTAGGCCAAAAAGTAAGGCTAACCCCTTTGCTTTTTTCCAAAAATAGTCCCTTTTTGGAGATTCCACTTTTAGGCCAAAAAGTAAGGCTAACCCCTTTGCTTTTTTCCAAAAATAGGCCCTTTATGGAGATTCTGATTTTAGGCCAAAAAGTAAGGCTAACCCCTTTGATTTTTTCCAAAAATAGACCCCTTTTGGAGATTATGATTTTAGGCCAAAAAGTAAGGCTAACCCCTTTACTTTTGTCCAAAAATAGGCCCTTTTTGGAGATTCTGATTTTAGGCCAAAAAGTAAGGCTAACCCCTTTGCTTTTTTCCAAAAATAGACCCCTTTTGGAGATTATGATTTTAGGCCAAAAAGTAAGGCTAACCCCTTTACTTTTGTCCAAAAATAGGCCCTCTTTGGAGGTTCTTGTTTTAGGCCAAGAAGTAAGGCTAACCCCATTGCTTTTTTCCAAAAATAAGCCCTTTTTGGAGATTCTGATTTTAGGCAAAAAAGTAAGGCTAACCCCTTTGCTTTTTCCAAAAATAGGCCCTTTTTGGAGATTCCATTTTAGGCCAAAAAGTAAGGCTAACCCCTTTGCTTTTTTTTCAAAAATAGGCCCTTTTTGGAGATTCTGATTTTAGCCCAAAAAGTAAGGCTAATCCCTTTCCTTTTTCCAAAAATAGTCCCTTTTTGGAGATTCCACTTTTAGGCCAAAAAGTAAGGCTAACCCCTTTGCTTTTTTCCAAAAATAGGCCCTTTTTGGAGATTCTGATTTTAGGCCAAAAAGTAAGGCTAGCCCCTTTGCTTTTTTCCAAAAATAGGCCCTTTTTAGAGATTATGATGTTTTTAGGCCAAAAAGTAAGGCTAACCCCTTTGCTTTTTTCCAAAAATAGACCCCTTTTGGAGATTATGATTTTAGGCCAAAAAGTAAGGCTAACCCCTTTACTTTTGTCCAAAAATAGGCCCTTTTTGGAGATTCTGATTTTAGGCCAAAAAGTAAGGCTAATCTCTTTGCTTTTTTCCAAAAATAGGCCCTTTTTGTAGATTCTGATTTTAGGCCAAAAAGTAAGGCTAACCCCTTTGCTTTTATCCAAAAATAGGCCCTCTTTGGAGGTTCTTGTTTTAGGCCAAGAAGTAAGGCTAACCCCTTTGCTTTTTTCCAAAAATAGGCCCTTTTTGGAGATTCTGATTTTAGGCAAAAAAGTAAGGCTAACCCCTTTGCTTTTTTCCAAAATTAGGCCCTTTTTGGAGATTCCATTTTTAGGTCAAAAAGTAAGGCTAACCCCTTTGCTTTTTTTTTCAAAAATAGGCCCTTTTTGGAGATTCTGATTTTAGCCCAAAAAGTAAGGCTAATCCCTTTCCTTTTTCCAAATATAGTCCCTTTTTGGAGATTCCACTTTTAGGCCAAAAAGTAAGGCTAACCCCTTTGCTTTTTTCCAAAAATAGGCCCTTTTTGGAGATTCTGATTTTAGGCCAAAAAGTAAGGCTAGCCCCTTTGCTTTTTTCCAAAAATAGGCCCTTTTTAGAGATTATGATGTTTTTAGGCCAAAAAGTAAGGCTAACCCCTTTGCTTTTTTCCAAAAATAGGCCCTTTTTGGAGATTCTGATTTTAGGCCAAAACGTAAGGCTAACCTCTATGCTTTTTTCCAAAAATAGGCCATTTTTGGAGATTCCACTTTTAAGCCAAAAAGTAAGGCTAGCCCCTTTGCTTTTTTCCAAAAATAGGCCCTTTTTAGAGATTATGATGTTTTTAGGCCAAAAAGTAAGGCTAACCCCTTTGCTTTTTTCCAAAAATAGGCCCTTTTTGGAGATTCTGATTTTAGGCCAAAAAGTAAAGCTAACCCCTTTGCTTTTATCCAAAAATAGGCCCTCTTTGGAGGTTCTTGTTTTAGGCCGAAAAGTAAGGCTAACCCCTTTGCTTTTTTCCAAAAATAGGCCCTTTTTGGAGATTCTGATTTTAGGCAAAAAAGTAAGGCTAACCCCTTTGCTTTTTTCCAAAAATAGGCCCTTTTTGGAGATTCCATTTTTAGGCCAAAAAGTAAGGCTAACCCCTTTGCTTTTTTTTCAAAAATAGGCCCTTTTTTGGAGATCCTGATTTTAGCCCAAAAAGTAAGGCTAATCCCTTTGCTTTTTCCAAAAATAGTCCCTTTTTGGAGATTCCACTTTTAGGCCAAAAAGTAAGGCTAACCCCTTTGCTTTTTTCCAAAAATAGGCCCTTTTTTGGAGATTCTGATTTTAGGCCAAAAAGTAAGGCTAGCCCTTTGCTTTTTTCCAAAAATAGGCCCTTTTTAGAGATTATGATGTTTTTAGGCCAAAAAGTAAGGTTAACCCCTTTGCTTTTTTCCAAAAATAGGCCCTTTTTGGAGATTCTGATTTTAGCCCAAAAAGTAAGGCTAACCCCTTTGCTTTATTGCAAAAATAGGCCCTTTTCAAAAATACCGACTCCCCGGCAAAAAGTAAGGTTAATCCATTTGCTTTATTGCAAAAAATGGCACTTTTCGAAAATACCAATTTCTGGGCAAAAAGTAAGGCTAATCCTTATGCTTTTTCCAAAAATAGGCCCTTTTTGGAGATTCCACTTTTAGGCCAGAAAGTAAGGCTAACCCCTTTGCTTTTTTCCAAAAAAGGCCCTTTTTGGAGATTCTTATTTTAGGCCAAAAAGTAAGGCTAACCCCTTTGCTTTTTTCCAAAAATAGGCCCTTTTTAGAGATTCTGATGTTTTTAGGCCAAAAAGTAAGGCTAACCCCTTTGCTTTTTTCCAAAAATAGGCCCTTTTCAAAAATACCGACTCCCCGGCAAAAAGTAAGGTTAACCCATTTGCTTTATTGCAGAAAATGGCACTTTTCGAAAATACCAATTTCTGGGCAAAAAGTAAGGCTAATCCTTATGCTTTTTTCCAAAAATAGGCCCTTTTTGGAGGTTCTTATTTTAGGCCAAAAAGTAAGGCTAACCCCTTTGCTTTTTTCCAAAAATAGGCCATTTTTGGAGATTCTGATTTTAGCCCAAAAAGTAAGGCTAACCTCTTTGCTTTTTTCCAAAAATTGGCCATTTTTGGAGATTCTGATTTTAGCCCAAAAAGTAAGGCTAACCTCTATGCTTTTTTCCAAAAATAGGCCATTTTTGGAGATTCTGATTTTAGGCAAAAAAGTAAGGCTAACCCCTATGCTTTTTTCCAAAAATAGGCCCTTTTTGGAGGTTCTGATTTTAGGCCAAAAAGTAAGGCTAACCCTTTTGCTTTTTCCAAAAATAGGCCCTTTTTGGAGATTCCACTTTTAGGCCAAAAAGTAAGGCTAACCCCTTTGCATTTTTCCAAAAATAGGTACTTTTTGGAGACTTTGATTTTAGCACAAAAAGTAAGGCTAACCCCTTCGCTTTTTTCAAAAAATAGGCCCTTTTTAGAGATTCTGATTTTAGGCCAAAAAGTAAGGCTAACCCCTTTGCTTTTATCCAAAAATAGGCCCTCTTTGGAGGTTCTTGTTTTAGGCCAAAAAGTAAGGCTAACCCCTTTGCTTTTTTCCAATAATAGGCCCTTTTTGGAGATTCTGATTTTAGCACAAAAAGTAAGGCTAACCCCTTCGCTTTTTTCCAAAAATAGGCCCTTTTTAGAGATTCTGATTTTAGGCCAAAAAGTAAGGCTAACCCCTTTGCTTTTATCCAAAAATAGGCCCTCTTTGGAGGTTCTTGTTTTAGGCCAAAAAGTAAGGCTAACCCCTTTGCATTTTTCCAAAAATAGGTACTTTTTGGAGACTTTGATGTTAGGCCAAAAAGTAAGGCTAACCCCTTTGCTTTTTTCCAAAAATAGGCCCTTTTTGGAGATTCCACTTTTAGGCCAAAAAGTAAGGTTAACCCCTATGCTTTTTTCCAAAAATAGGCCCTTTTTGGAGGTTCTGACTTTAGGCCAAAAAGTAAGGCTAACCCTTTTGCTTTTTCCAAAAATAGGCCCTTTTTGGAGATTCCACTTTTAGGCCAAAAAGTAAGGCTAACCCCTTTGCATTTTTCCAAAAATAGGTACTTTTTGGAGACTTTGATTTTAGCACAAAAAGTAAGGCTAACCCCTTTGCTTTTTTCCAAAAATAGGCCCTTTTTAGAGATTCTGATTTTAGGCCAAAAAGTAAGGCTAACCCCTTTGCTTTTTTCCAAAAATAGGCCCTTTTTAGAGATTCTGATTTTAGGCCAAAAAGTAAGGCTAACCCCTTTGCTTTTATCCAAAAATAGGCCCTTTTTGGAGATTCTGATTTTAGGCAAAAAAGTAAGGCTAACCCCTTTGCTTTTTTCCAAAAATAGGCCCATTTTGGAGATTCCACTTTTAGGCCAAAAAGTAAGGCTAACCCCTTTGCTTTTTTCCAAAAATAGGCCCTTTTTGGAGATTCTGATTTTGGCCCAAAATGTAAGGCTAATCCCTTTGCTTTTTTCCAAAAATAGGCCCTTTTTTAGAGATTCCACTTTTAGGCCAAAAAGTAAGGCTAACCCCTTTGCTTTTTTCCAAAAATAGGCCCTTTTTGGAGATTCTTTGTTTAGGCCAAAAAGTAAGGCTAACCCCTTTGCTTTTTTCCAAAAACAGGACTTTTTTGGAGATTCTGATTTTAGGCCAAAATGTAAGGCTAACCCCTTTGCTTTTTTTCAAAAATAGGCCCTTTTTGAGAATCTTGTTTTAGACCAAAAAGTAAGGCTAACCCCTTTGCTTTTTTCGAAAAACAGGCCTTTTTTGGAGATTCTGATATTAGACCAAAAAGTAAGGCTAACCCCTTTGGTTTTTTCCAAAAATAGGCCCTTTTTGGAGATTCTTATTTAGGCCTAAAAGTAAGGCTAACCTCTTTGCTTTTTTCCAAAAATAGGCCCTTTTTGGAGATTCTGATTTTAGCCCAAAAAGTAAGGCTAATCCCTTTGCTTTTTTCCAAAAATAGGCCCTTTTTGGAGATTCCACTTTTAGGCCAAAAAGTAAGGCTAACCCCTTTGCTTTTTTCCAAAAACAGGCCCTTTTTGGAGATTCTTTGTTTATGCCAAAAAGTAAGGCTAACCCCTTTGCTTTTTTCCAAAAACAGGACTTTTTTGGAGATTCTGATTTTAGGCCAAAAAGTAAGGCTAACCCCTTTGCTTTTTTTCAAAAATAGGCCCTTTTTTGAGAATCTTGTTTTAGACCAAAAAGTAAGGCTAACCCCTTTGCTTTTTTCGAAAAACAGGCCTTTTTTGGAGATTCTGATTTTAGACCAAAAAGTAAGGCTAACCCCTTTGCTTTTTTCCAAAAATAGGCCCTTTTTGGAGATTCTTATTTGGGCCTAAAAGTAAGGCTAACCTCTTTGCTTTTTTCCAAAAATAGGCCCTTTTTGGAAATGCTTATTTTCGGGCAATAAGTAAGGTTAACCCCTTTGCTTTTTTCCAAAAATAAACCCTGTTCGGAAATACAGATTTTTGGGCAAAAAGTAAGGTTAACCCCTTTGCTTTTTTCTAAAAATAAGCCCTTTTCGGAAATACCGATTTCTCGGCAAAAAGTTAGGTTAGCCCCTGTGCTTTTTTGCAAAAATAGGCCCTTTTCGGAAATACCGATTGGTCGGCAAAAAGTAAGGTTAATCCCTTTGCTTTTTTGCAAAAATGGGCCCTTTTCAGAAATACTGATTTTTGGGCAAAAAGTAAGGTTGTCCCCTTTGCTTTTTTGCAAAATTGGCCCTTTTCGGAAATACTGATTGTTGGGCAAAAAGTAAGGTTTGCTTTTCTTTTGCTTTTTCAAAATATAGGCCATTTTAAGAAATATCTCCAACCGTTAGGTACTTGCAAAAAGGGGCTATTCTTGCAAAGAAGCAAAGTTGTTCACCCTAATTTTTGCCCAGAAATCGATATTTCATTATAGAATGAGAAATTTGATTGAGAAATTCGATCAAATACAAGCGAATGTAATTATCTACAACAAACTTTTCATATGTTTTATGAGGTTCTAGAATGGTATCGCCCTGATGCGCCCACCCAACGCACTATTCATTTTTCTTTTGGGGTAGCGGGTAGCGGTAAGATGAGGGTGGCGGGTCAGGGCGATATAATTCATCTAGGCTAATCTACTAGTACTCCTTTGAGTTTTGGATGTACTTCAAAGAGAGGGAAGCTTGCGTTTACGAAGTGAGACAGCAAACACTGTGAACTGAAGAATCTTCTGATGGCAAGTAGCTATTTTAAGTCCCAATCATACCGCATATGATAGATATTTTTCTGAAAGAGGGCGGTTCAGGGCGATTGTACTTGACAAGGTAAGATGATTGAGCTACAAGGCGTCCATCAAAACTGTCTTCTTGAATAATGAAGCCTTATGGAACAGTCAGCACAGAAAGGGCTTTGAAATGTCAAAAATCCCTTTCTCAAAATGTAAGCTGGCTTTTGAAATCTTGCTGTTGCTACAGCAAAAACCCACATAAAAGAACCTGTCATTTTGATTAACAGACAGAAATGGCTCCTATGCATTTATAAAGTGGTGCTTATGTAGAAGGTACTCAATTGGGCAAAACTCAGCCTTCAGGATGCCCCAAAAAAGTATTCAACATTTAATTAGATATTGAAAAATAATGAAACAATGAACGGGCTCCATGGTAAGATAACCATATTGCTGAGATCTTAAATCAATTTTGGACATCAAAAGCTAGCCAATTGGGTAACTATTCATGGAGCTACGAGTTTTTGAAGTTCAAGTTTGTGTGACAGCTGAAACCAGACGCCCCTAAATTGCATATTTTGTGAAAGTAAAATCTCGTTTATTCAAAGCAAATCAAATGGAAAAGCACTCTCAAAAGCACTTTTGAGAAACTAGCTTTCTCTAACATTAAATCAAGGATATGGATGCTTGGAGGAATCCCGTCTCTCATCGATTAAGTTTTTATTCCATGGTTTTGGATACTTGCATTCTGAAGTACATTTTGACAACGGTTACAAGAATTAGATTACGTTTGAAGTCCTATTTGGTTTGTTCTGATATCAATTAGAGGCAAAACATTGGACAGTCTTCTTTTATCTCGATTTTGGAACGTCTTTTTAGTTCTGAGAAAATCTACAAACTTTGTCCTGTCTTAAGCTTAGTAAGGTTACTGACCATTGATTATCTTCTTACGAACGTAAATAAGCAATCGATACACAATTACGCATAAAATGCACATATTAAGTATCATGTTTGGCTCCTTCGAGGATTAACATGCTTTTAATTTTTGAAACTGAAACTTGGAAAAAGATTTATGGAAATTTCTAAATACACAAAATATCTTAAAATAAACGAATAGCCTAGAGCTTAATTTACTAAACGTTTCGGGCTTAACCCTTCATCAGTAGGCAAATTTCTGGAAATTTCTAGTTCTCTTTTGAGTAGGGGAAACCGAGGTCAATTGTAACACTTTTTGGAAAATCAGCCATATCGTCTAAATAATGATTAAGTTAAATTATATTCCAGCTGCACCCCTTGGAATAAGATGGACATTAGTTTCCATCACATAGAACCAATTTTTGTGACGCTGTACTAGTTTTAAAATCAATGGTCAAATGTTACAATTGCCCTAATAACACGGGGCAATTGTAACACATGGTTGGAGCAATTATCTGCTTTTTCCTTGAACAAAATGTAGCACCAAGTGGCAGATTCTTCATGGCTTTAAAAAGAACAAATTGGTTTTTATTTCTTTGTAAATTTGGGTGCATCAATTGAAAAAAATTGAATCGATTGAGAAAAAAATGTTCTTCTTTCACAAATTTCAACTGTTAACTCTTTAAATGCTGCATGGATGCACATTGTTCAACCAAATTAGAAAATGAATCAAAGCCAAACCATCGGCCAGCTTACACCAGGGCAATTGTAACAGCGCGTTACAATTGCCCCTGACCTGGTCAGCTATCACTATTTTCCATTTTCACATTTCATAAGCTGTGGAGCTTAAATTTTTTAACGTAGTTTCGATCCTAAATAGATGCCATGTCTGTGATGTGAAAATGAAACGTTTTACTCGAGAGAAAATCGTTCAGACACAATTTTAAAGTGGAAGCACGTTTTTACTTTTGTGCTCAAAACATGTTTTCCCCCGAAAATTTCGCAATTTTGGTTGAACATTCTTGGATCTGAAGTCGTATGTAGAGGGTCAGAATGAGCATGTTCTGTGCAAGAATCAGACTTTTGGCACTTTTCTGCAAGGTGTGAGAGTCAGTGTTACAATTGCTCCGCGTTACAATTGTCCCCGGTCTCCCCTCCCATGTTCAAAAATCGCCACCCCACCCCCTTCAGCAAATAATCCATAACTCCAGAATGGTATGACCAAAATAAATTCCTTAATTCAGTCTTTCTGCTACAAATGATTCGTATTTGATACAAATTGATGCATTATTCGTATTGGCATCATTTTGTGAAACTCAGAATAAGATATATTACCAGAGTCAATCAAACGGGGCAGGGGGCATTTTTGGGACACCCTGTAGAGCGAGTCAGACAATTGACTTGTCTCTTATTCGATTAATTGTCCGAATGTTTCTCAATGCTTCTCGTAAAGCTTGTGATTTGTAATGGTCCCAGTTCACTTTCTCTTGCAAACTGTTTTGAAGTTCAATATCATCAGGATACGGAGATATCTGAAATGTGAGTCATATCATTAGAGGTACGAACGACCTAGTCATTGATAAGAAAGTCCTCCTGTGCTACCGGGTGTCCCAAAAAAGTACTCCTGTTTAAAAATCACCAAAAATTGATGATCAAACCTTTGATAAAATTTTCTTTTTGAGTTGCTTTGTCAAAGACCCAAAAGTATTCTTAGATGATTATGTTTGCTTTTGATACAGCAAGGTAGAAAAATTACACGTTGAAAACCCTAAATTTGAGCTATATAGTTTTTAAGCAAAATACTCAATCTTGCCCAAGAGTCCAAATTTTCAGATTTTTTATCATGGTCCAAGTCTCCAATGATAGTGCCCATTTCTTTCTGTCATTTATGACCAAACTAGAAGTTTTACATGCACAAAGAAATTAATATGGCAATCATCAGTGCTTTTTTGCAGTATAATTTAAAGCCAGGTACTCTAAACAGAGCTAAACTTGCTAATTTTAAAACAAATTACACAATTAGCTGTGTCTTGGAAAATAATTTGGTCCTTGATCTGTTTGAAAAAATAAGAAAATTGAAGATCGGGTATGTACTCAAATTTTAGTGAATTTTCAAACGGAAGTACTTTTTTGGGACACCCGGTACCTAGCGACATTGCAAGGACGATACCGCGAGGAGCAAAATATTATGACTACCCCGAGGCCATTTCATAAAGAACGTACAACAAACTAAGTTGCAACCAAATACATGACTACAAAAAGCTACGCATTAGATATAAATACCACACACAATTAGAAACTGGAAAGATCTATTGTCTTAAAATCTGGAATAGGTCAGGGTTGCGACAGCTAGAAATAATGTCGCCAAAAATGCCTCTTGGTTGTTTAGTCATCTAATGTGAAACAAAATTTACAAACAAACGAACACAAAAAGAAAGAAAAAAGAAAAATGTTTAACGGATTTGATGTTATTGTATGTGACATCTGTCTTGAGAATTGTTTTGAGACGCGGACTGTTCTTTAAATTACAAAGAGTTCATTCTTACCCTCTTGCGTAATCGCCCCTTTAGTCTCTCTGAACAATGTTCCAAGTAGAATTTCTTGAGCACCATGATGCATTCAGCTCCATTGCTTACCTGAAATTAAGGAAAGATTGTCAGTTGAAAAGGGACGTATTGGAGGGTCAGAGTTTATGAATCTTTTCTTTACATGGCTACCTAACAAGGGCAAACTTTGCAATACAATAGCATCAGCTGCATTTGACTGACACCGCGATTCAAAGTGATTAGCGATTGCGGGCAAAGGAGATTCTCTCAACCAGTAATTCAAAACTTGCCTTGAAACCAGTAGGGCAAACTGTTCCCTTGTGCACACGAAAGGTGGTTTTAATGGAAATTCACGAGTTTGTAACGAAAGAAGAAGGACACATTTAATTATCTGCGTGGTTGGATTTCGTTTATTTGATGCAAGAGCATAGGCTGCAGCCCCCCCAACGTCGGACAATTTAGCAAAAATCAGCCATAATCGGGTAGAAATCCGCCTTAAGTCGGGCAAAATTTTCTTAAACAATGGATTTTCTTAAACAATACTTGTATTTAATATGGCATTGCGGTTTGAAACCTTTCTTCTACGAAGGCGCGCTAAGACACAGCAATACAAGGAAGATATATTCAAATAACACGAGACATTTACATCAGCAAGAGGAAACAGAACAGAAAAGAAAACAAGACGAAGATCAAAACAAGGTAAATAAATACGTAAAATCCATTACAATTTCAGAGCAGAGTGGCCAATTTCAGTGAGGTAACTTTTAAAATGAATTCGAACATATCCACTATTGAATGATATTTATCGACTTGACATCCAGGAAGGAGTGGCCTTTCAAATGCGGATTGTTCTGTCGGAACTCACTCAGATTAGGAATCTCTTTGTCAACAGTCACCCTAGAACGGCGTATCAGGGGCGCGTATCAGTCAAAGGTAATGGATACTATCGTTAGAAAATCTGCTCTTGTTTGCGAGAAGTAAGTACAAACATAAAGAGAAATAAAGCTTACCAGACTGAGACTTGGCTGGTTGTCACAGAATATTGAGTGGAGTCCCTTGGGAGAAGAAATTGAAATTTTTAGTAGTCGTCGGATAAATATTGACTTATGCTGCGTCTCGTTCGCTATCTCATACCGAGTAGGCTCGAATAAGGTAACGAAAGAGACTTGAGGAAACTAAGAATTTTAAAGGTGACCTGAAGCGAAAATTTTTATTGATGCAAATGGACGGCACTGTGAAATGATAAAAAGAATCCTGTTTAGATTTCTTTGGAATCTCATTTCGTTTTCAAGTTATCCACTGATTATAAGTACCAGCTGAGGATGTCATTTTGTTTGCAAATCACTACGGTAACATATGAAAATATAGCTGTATCTGATCTCTGAAAGATTACAGTTATAGGATACATTTAAGGTACGTTGAATAAATGTAATAGAAATTGTCTCATGAATTGATATGATGTTTAGAAAGGCATTTCAACTGAAGAAAAGTTCTTTGAGTCGACTTCCCTTTGGAAACATGGTCAACCTTGTATACTTTCTTTACTTTATGCAAACAAAATGACGTCATCGGCCAATCATACAAAATAGTGGATTACTAGAAGATAAAACAAGGTATCAAAGAATTTTATACGACATTCTTTATCATTCAACAGTCATATTCATTTGCATCAATAAAAATGTTCGCTTCAGATCACCTTCAATTAAATAATCAATCAAGCAACATCTATTTGTTAACGTGGCTAAATTCCTGGCAGCTGATGTGGGCCGTCGACATTACGACTTGTGCCCTCAGATTTCTCTCTGAGTACTCAAAGGTAACTCTGAGTATCTTTTAACCTTCATTTCTGACTATCTATGGATCGAATATGACGGTTTACTTATAGATCAAATTTGATGGAAAACACTAGACTGATGATATTTGTCGGCTAACTTTTGCTCCATTCAATTTAATTATTTTTTACTGTTATAGTCATTCCGCTAAAACGTCTTTGCAGCGGATTGGGTATTACAGGGGGGAGGGTAATGGAGCGAAAACAAGGACTCATGCAATAAGTCTAGGAAAACACTGCCAACTTTATTAAAAAAGCAACACAAAATGTCACCAGTGGTCATGGCTCATGGATCAATTTTTTCTTCAAAAAAATCCGAAAGAGAAAAATTTACTGGTCAGCCTCATAATCAAGTATTGTTTCAGCACTAAAGTCTTTTATTCAGGTCATTTAGGTGATATGGTGTTGAATTTTGTTAAAGTTGTAAGTTTATTTCAACAGCATCATAATACGAATTTTGCTTATTTTTATTTTCGTTGTTTTATTTTATTCATATTTTTCAAACCTTCATTTTAGCGGCCCAACCAAGATAAGCAATGCTTTATTCCATAGTTCTACCTAGCATTCGAATATAGTGTTAGGGTGCTGAGAAGCAAAGCTTATCGAAGCAGCGTGCAGGTAGACTGATTATATGTTCGTAGGTTATCGCTATTGATAGGCTGATGGACGCTATAACTACGACTCATGGACATACGCTTCCAGAAACGGACATGGCTAAAACGCCGCAAAAAGTGGTTTTCCTGAAGTGCTTGACTGCGAAACAAGCTATCAGTACTTAGATGAACGTTTCTTCGAGCTATTAAAGCAAAAAAATCCTACCTATAAGTGATATTTTGGATGTTTGGGGACGCAAAAGATCTCGTAAATTCGCTCGTTACTTTAAGATTTTGATCTTAAAGTAGGTCACCCCATTTACTTCTACGTATTGTTGTCTTCCACTTAAGTAGTTCATTATCCATGAAAGAAAATCCCCTGAAATGCCCACTGCAAGTAGTTTCTGGGGTAAAATGTCATGCGGCACCGTGTCAAAAGCCTTTTGAAAGTCTATGAATACAATCCCAACAATGAGTCCCTGGTCCACTGATTGTTTCCACTTTTCTGTCAACCTCAATAGAAGATCCTCTGTTGATCTTCCCTCACTGAAGCCCCACTGATTCTTACTTTTCAGTTGGTTGCTATTCAAGTGTTTGTCCATGGAATCACATACTTGATCTTCAAGCAGTTTGCTTGGTTGACTAAGCATTGACAGTGGTCTGTAGTTGGTTCTTTCCGTCTTTGACCCTTTCTTAGGGGCAGACTTAACTCTGGCATTTTTCCATATCCTTGGGTATGTACTCTGGTTTAAACTGGACCTGAAAACTATGTCAAGGCCATCCAATAAACTGTCTTGCAGAAGACTCAGCTCTTTGCTGGTGACATTGTCCGGACCAGATGCCTTTTTAGGATTTATTTTCATAAGCTTAGTTCTAAGCCTAGCTTCATTCAATATCAGCATATCTGTGCTTGGTGTTACTTTAGAGATATAGGAACATTTGTCCTCAGTTTCTTGTGTGAACTTCTCTGACAATTCCTGTCCAATGCTAACAAAGAAGTCATTTAACCTCAGAGACAAAGTGCATTCGATGTGGAGTTCCGCAAGGATCTCTCATTGGCCCTAGACTCTTTAGTGTTTATGTCAATGATTTGCCAAGTGCTATATCTGAAGGAGAAATTCAAATGTTCGCTGACGACACAACTTTTTTCTGCACAGATACTAACATTGAGCGATTAATAGATAAAATGAACATAGCAATGAATGAAGTGTATCTGTGGTGCCAAAAACATAAGTTAACAATCCATCTTGGCAAGAGCGAGGCTATGATAATGATAAAAGGCCCTTTGTTGGACCAATCAGACCAATAATGATTGGGACTAATGTGATTAACGTAGTGAATGAGGCTGTTTGCCTTGGTGTAAAGATTGATAATAGACTGACTTGGGAGCCACAAATAAACAGTTTATGCAAGGCATTCTCACAGAAATTAAGTGCATTGAAACGCATGAAATTTCTACCACGGCCAGTCTTGGAGAAAATTTACTTCTCCACTGTCATCTCAAAAATTACATATTGTATGTCGGTCTGGGGGAACTGCTCTACAGCCCAATTCGAAAAGCTTGAAATCATCCATGGAAGAGCAGCAAGAATGATTTACAACCTTACAAGAAGTACATCTAAGGAAGAAGGCCTCTCAATAGCAAAGTGGCAGCCACTTGGCTATATCTACAAACGACGTATAGCAGTCTTAATGCACACAATTTACAATCAATCTAAGACGGATTTGGTAGAGTTTGAAAAGTTGTCTCCAAGAAGTGAAAATTCGCGAAATTTGATGCAGCTAAAAGTAGATAGATTCAAGACGGAAGTTGGCAGAAACAGTTTTAGATACAGAGGATCCGTTTTATGGAACGCTTTACCATATGAACTCAAACAAACAAAAGATAAAAATGTCTTCAAGAACAAACTGAAAAGTTACAACAAGCTCATAAATGATTTTAACTTTACTAAGGGAAACATTACTATATCTAATAAAAAGGATGATTACTTTTACTTTTAAGTCAAAATTTTAGATTTCTTTAGTCCATTGTTATTAAGTGTAGCTTTTAAATTGCAGGTCCACATCAGCTCCTCAGAGCTGCCGAACTTTTAACCTGCAGAACAAATAAAAAATGTATGTATGTATGTATGTATGTATCGTTGCAGCAGTTCAGTCGAGCGCGTTGCTCGAACGCTTTTGTTTGCCTTTGGCGGGAAGTTTGAATTGAAGAAGAATCAGCCAATCCCATCAAGTTATTTCAAGCCTTGCATCCTGATTGGTCCAGGAACAAATTTGTTCCTGGCGAGAATTTTTTTACCGTTTTGAGAAGAGTTTGTCCATAAGGCCCTCAACTGGAGCGACAACAACAACATTAATTCACTTCAATTAGACGAGCGTAAGTTGAGGGTCCTTGTGTAGTGAGGCTAGCGTGCTGGTGGTCCTTCCTCTCAATGTGACCACACCTCGTTATTCCTTTAGCCTGGAATGACAGAGAGTTGGCGACTCTCCTCACTCTACGTAGTAGGCTCGGCAGGGTGGGAACTCAAACTATACCAACCTTCAGAATAGTAGTCAAGCGTTCTACCACTGAGCCATCCCGCAATATTTCACTTGGGTCGCGCAAAATAAAAGTACTTTTTGTAGATTTATCGCATGCTGTAACAGCAACTTGTATCTTACGACTAAAATTGAGTTGAATTGAATGAAAAAGGTAAGTAATCCTTGAAAGTTAAAATACTTACGAAAACATCTCCTTTTTGCAGAAGTGCAACTTGTACAAAGCAAGGGTCCATGTCAGCTTCTGTTATTTGTTGAACTGTCTGGGGTAAAGAATGAACATAAAGCATTACAGGGGGGGCCACTTAAGGGAATCTATTGTTCCTGGGTCCCTCATAAAATGCTAGAAGTGTCCTCAGCTTTTTGGAGAAACATCGTAGACCAATTACATTGATGGCCTCATTATCCGTTTTCCTATTTCATTACATGCATTTCGTTTTCTAGTAACAGGATAACATTATTACAATATCAATCAAAGACTGTAATTACTTTAGCGGTGTGAGATTTTCTTAGGTTTAGGCAGTTTACTTTTAACCGTTATTTTATACACCCCCGTCTAAGTGCTCCGGTACATCCTACCCCGGTGATTTCCACGGTGAGAAAATTGGAACAAAGTCGGTCCACGGACAAGACGTTAATTTTTCCGGTACAAAATGCCTCACAAGTGAAACCCCAGCTGCAATTTGGCGAACCCCGGGGAGAATTTTGAGAAAATATGTCCTCTTAGAAACAGTTCCCCGCCAATAATAATGCCGTCCCCATTACATAGTTGGAACTCCCCGGTGAAAATCTGACCGTATTTTTCGGTCATTAAGACCCCGGTGAACATCTGACCTCTCGCCGGGGCACTTAGATGGGGGTGTTTTTATGACTACACATTGAAACTGCTACTTTTGAGGACCTCCATGAAAGCACCTCTTGATGATTGGGGCATCCTCTGTAAATATTTTCATAAAATCACATCAAATCGAAAGGAAATTCCAAAGAAATATTCGTTAAACACAGGGCCGAGGCCAGTGGGGGGGGGGGCTGGGGGCCCCCGCAGTGGCGTAACAGAGACACTCGGGGCCCGTAGGAATTCTTAGTAAGTTGCGGCCCTTATGTAGGGACCGCGAAGCAAGTGAGATCTACGGGGAAAGAGGGTTCAGGGTTATGGGCAAATCTTTGAAACCATGCCCTTTAAAAAGTCGAAAAATCCACGTTTTATGGTAAAGAAATATTCTACATAGGAAAAATCAACAGTAAATTTAGCACATTAATAATAAATCTCGTTTCAAAAAGTTAGGTAGTTTACATAACAAACTGTTGTTCTTCGGTATGAAATTATATATCTGAACACTATTTTATAGTTTAGTCTACCGTTGAACACTATTTTAAAGATATACGGCAATATTCAAAGGTTCCGACGGTACTGTTATGCTGTTTGATGAAGATAACTTTGAACGCACACAAATGTTACCAAAAGATATCCTTCATTTCTTTTGCTTAAAACCTACCTTTAAGCTTCTGCGGATAATATTAGTGCAATAGAAGCAGTACATTTAGTGCAGACTAACTGTTCTCCCTTTATACCTGAAAGCTATCCATACCAATAAACACAATAGTTTATAAGCAGAATTTTAGTAAACATGTCACAGTATGTTATTAGGTGCTCTTGCTCACAAGAATAGAGTTTTGAGACAAATTATAGGTAATGAACGAAACGGAATGAAAGTCCAGTGTTGTGTTAGCAACACTGGTTAGTAAGGGTTTTTGGAATGGCGTAAGGAAGACTTTTAGCTCAGTATGGCCAAAAACCACATGATGCGAAAAATTTGTTGGGGGCCCCTTTTGGTCGGGGGCCCTTAGTTCGTGAACTAAGGTGGCCTAAACTGCGTTACGCCACTGGGCCCCCGGTGGCCTTTCGTTGGAGATTTTACTTTTCCTGTCAGATTTTTGTTATTTACTGGCCCATCTTTAGAATATTTTAGTGCATTGAGTGTGCATTTACTAACGATTGAGGATAAATGCTGACATGAAGTTTGAATCTACAGCATATTATTGCTTCATTTTCATTTATTTTGGAGGATTCAACGCTGAATTGCAAAATAATTCCAATATTTATTCGCACAAGGATCAGCCATTTCACACATGATCGTAGAGTACTTATGTTTGTGAAATTGGTGTTATTGCTCTTGTCGTTGCTGATATTTCATCAGAAAATTTCGACACTTTGCCCTTCTAAGATTTCATGGCTGACATCGCCCCTGGTTACACAGTTTAGACGTATGGAAGCAGTTGAATTCTAACTGCATGAAAAAGGACAGATTTTTGTGACACAATAGTGTCAGCTGCCTGCAGATAAAAGAAATTCTTTCAAAAATTAATTCAAAACAAGCAAATCCGTAATAGTTGCTCTACCTAAAACCAGTAGAGCAAACTGTCGCCTTGTGCACGCGAAAGGTGGTCCTTAAGGGGTTGTTCAAGATTTTGGTAAAAATAATCGGAAAGTACGGGAAAACCCGCGCACTTGACTAACTTGACTAGAGCCTTGGATTTTCAATGGCAGCCAGTTTCATCGCAGCCAGTGTTTTCCTGTCTATGTCATTAAATGTGATGGAACTTTTGATATCCATTAAAACTTTCAAATATTTGGCGTTAGAAAAAGAGAACAAATCCTCCACCAAAGGCTCGATCACCAAGATTGTCGCAGATACTTTGGATTACTATTCTCTGCGCAAAATCGACATTAGCTATGTTATGCTTAGCGCAAACAAATTCGATAATTTGACACCCAGAGTCACGCGGGTTGTACAGCCCCTTCAAGAGAAGTCTTGTTGGGGAGACGAGATACGGTTTGTCCGAGGAAGCATATGTGTCCCCCGTGCAGTAGGTCAATGCTCATGTGCAGTAGAGTTTTGGGTTGGGACTCTGACGGGCGCATAATCATAAACCTACTGCGCGGGGACGGGGGACACATGAGATTCCTCAGGCAAACCGTATCTCATCTGCCCAACAAAGTCAATCATGAGTTCATAACGAAAGAAGAAGGATCTTGGATTATGCTTACCTGTTCATGTTTCTTTGCTGCTTCATCGATAATTGCAAGTTTGTGCTGAGGAGATTGCAAAGTTCGTCGACCTGTCACAGAAATTTGCAAATGTCAAATTTTTAATTGTAGAAAATTTTGCGTGTTTATGAACTATATTCCTTCAAATAGTATATATTCCATCATCTTTGAAATTGGCCTCAGAAATTGTAAATTCTTTTCAGTTTTTTCTACTTTAGATAGACTACTTTGAATGAAGGTGAAGGTGACGTTGCGATTATTAACACCAAGCGCTGGGATCGCAGAAGTAGAGAAGACCTAATTGAGTCCGTGACCCCTTGTCATGACGCTCAAGTGGTGGAGCTCTACCTGGGATCGAACCCTGTCCGCCTGACTGTTCTGGCTGCAATATCAGGAGATTACACCACTGCGCTACAACACCATAAATAAATTGATACTGATGATGTAGTGATGATGATGATGATGATGACGATGATGATGATGATGATTATTATTATTATTATTATTATTATTACCATTATTATTATTATCATTATTTCATTGCTCCACAGGATTTAATCGAAAGATTGGACACTCTTTGGGGTGGCATGTACAGATGGCTCGTCAATAATTAACTGCATTAGCAACTTACTTTGTGATGTTGTCGTTGTTGGAGTTTGAATGTAGAAGTGGTCGCTTATACTTCTCTGTCTTTTTAAACTCATTGTGTAAGCTTGTTTTGCTGCCTACGATAAATAATTTTAAAGTTTAGATTTCATACCAAAGACCGAGGGGCATTTCACTATGTAAAAATCTCGTACAGTACACGTTTGGCAAATATCCTTGTGCTTTCAGAAAAAAATCCATAAAAATTCCCAAAAATCTATTGTTTAAAACAATTCTCGTACGCCTGTTCTGGAGGGTGATACACCCCTCGTCATAGAATACCAGGTGGGAAAAAATGTGCTCAACATATTGAAATATTGTATTGCAAATACATGCAACCAATTTGTAAAATGTTTTACATTGATTGTGTCACTGAGGCTTTAACGCACTTCTTTATAATTTTTGGTTTATTCCCGACGAGTTGTTTCTCCCTGATATCAAATTCAGCTACAACTATGTTTCTCGATATGGCCAAAACAGTCGAAATTGTGCTGTTCATTGTCATATAGGCTTTTACGCAAAACGTTTTTCTTGTGCCTGGCCAAGCCCATGGAAAAATGTTTTCGGGAGATTCTCCATCTGAGATTACAATGTAGTGGATTCTTAATGATAAAGGGTGGGGTGTAAACCACACGAAATAGACAGGTCCCATGCCAGAAAAATCGGAAAACTTTTCCAGTCAAAGTTCTGAAAACGGATTTGGGATCGTTAAACATAGCAGAATCAAATTTCAGTTGGGGACTTTTGAAATTTTTCCGTTTTTTCAAAATGGCGGCTTAAATGTAAAATGGCGGATTTTTAACAAAAACTTGTGCATAAAGCAGGCTTCTGCTTACATAAATACATGTTTTTAGATTGTATACGCTGAAAGACTATCGTCTTTGTGAATATTTGAAATAAAATCATCATTTAGCTCTATTATTTCATAATGGCGGCATCAATTCAAAATGGCGGATTCCCAAAATTGATCATTTCAATTAAGATCGCGCGCAGATTTACTTCTGCTCTAAAAAGAATCCTTGGGTGATTTGGTATCATTTTGGAAGGTTGGGAAGTTTCAAGTAGCCCATTCCATCCAGTTTGCTTGGCCCAGTTTGCTATGTCGAGGCAGCTATGAAGGGTCATGGGATGAGAGAGGACGCTCTTACAAAAGGATTTGCAAGATTCGTTCAGCATAATTTGGAAGGCAAAAATCAACTCGAATGGGCCACCTTCTCCTGATCAAGTGTGTAAATCCATTGAAAATTTGATCCCACTATCCTGTATATTCAATGCCATTGCCTGGTCCATAAATTCCAACAAAGGCAAAAAGCAACAAAAGCTTGACAGGTAGCAAGGAAACATCTAAATTGCTGCACCATGCTGGCATTGGTATATCATGTAATGAGAATGTTGAATAACATTTGGGCAAAATCAGTGTCAAGATGGATCACAAGCACATGTTACCACCTGGCTTCATTAATGGTAAAATGATTCATGTCACTTTTGACAATTCTGATGGAAATAAGCAAACACTTACTGGCACTGACACAACACATCATACAACAGGAACAGTTTTCCTAATTTCAAAACCGTTCGAAGAGACAGATAGAAGAGAAGAGATCGTTCAAAATAATCTAATTTATGACGAGAAGTAAGATTACGGGTCCTACAAAATCCCTCGAAACTGCAAAGACCCACCTATATTTCCAGACCATGTCGACGAATGTGAAAACTCCCCGTTAATCGAAGAATCTTTGAAGAAAAACTTTACGTAGGCTGTTACCACTACAATTGGAACAAAATGTTTAATGGACCTTCAGCAAGACTTCAACATTTCTAACTTAGAAGCTATAGGGTCATGGAAATGTTACATGAAGAAAATAACAAGCGACATTACAAATAGTTGCAAGTTAGAATACCTCTCCCTTGTTCCATTTTCGCCGAAAGACAACGTTATCAAATGGTACATGGAAGCAATATTGCTAATGGTAAACGACCTCGCTATCAATCATGTTTTCATTCATGCAGATGAAGCAATCAATTAAAAATGCTCATCATTTCTTGGCTTCACGATGGTAAATATGACAAGATTTTCACACCCATGGGAGGATTTCATACAATCCTGGTAAGCCTGAAGATTCTAGGAAAGAAATTTGCTTGTCTTGGTTTGAGAAATTGGTGGATTGACGCTGGAATCATAGCTGAAGGATCAGCAGACAAGGCAGTTGTAGCTAAACCGGCCTTTCATCTCCTCTTCGAAAGTGCACTATCAAACCATACTGAAACGCTCTTGTTGCTGGCTGTGTTGTCAGAGCATCTGCATCTTCAATCAAGTGATTTCTTAATGCGGCCTTTGAACCCTGTCGGAGATCACCGCCTGGCGATGCTAGAGCTAAGGGAACACTTGTGAGTGGGTAAGAAAGTAATTCCTCTGGAGACCTATTTTTGCCAATCATTGCGCCAATGGCTTGCCGATCTTCTTTTAGGCTGCTGATAATCTTAATTTGGAGCTAATAATCTTAATTTGGAACACCATGCTTCTTACGATCGCCTGTGCTGGTTTCCTTGTGGGATGACTTTGTGTATACTCTCAATCTCTCTTTTAATTTCACCCGAATATTTGCGATGATGTGGCTCCTCTTCATGGACGTGTCTACAGCAGTTATATCCGTGCTGAATCCTCCTTGAATTGGACCTCCTTTTTTCTTTGCTTCCCTGTTGATGGTTGTTTCTGTAATATAATCACCATGAACGGTATAAAACGGCTCTCCCGAAACTGATCCTTCAAATCCATTTTGCAACAGGTCTTCCCAGATGGCTGCATGGTTCCTCTTTGTGTCTAAAAGCTTTGCGTGCTGTAATGAAATGTAGCGTGAATAATTTGGATGGCCAAAATCAAAGCATTTCGGTATCAGTACTCTCTCGGCTGCAAGATACGGCTCGATAGAATTCTCTCTAACCGAACTGATGAGGCATAGCATTGCTGAAACATCCCGTAGATATTCCATTATGATCTGGGCTTGCGTATCAGTATGGTTTAATAGTGCACTTTCGAAGAGGAGCTGAAAGGCCGGTTTAGCTACAACTGATTCAAGCGTTGTTGTTGATTGCTTTACCCGTAGAGCTGATTCCTTCAAATCTTTATCAAGATCATGCACAGTTATTAGCTGCTTGATTCTAAAGTGCAAGAGTGCTTCAAAGGATTGCTTATGTAGTCTAACACCACGATGATAGTGATAGTGATAACCATCCATTGCCTTGTCTGCTGATCCTTCATCTATGATTCCAGCGTCAATCCACCAATTTCTCAAACCAAGACAAGCAAACTTCTTTCCTAGAATCTTCAGGCTTACCAGGATTGTATGAAATCCTCCCATGGGTGTGAAAATCTTGTCATATTTACCATCGTGAAGCCAAGAAATGATGAGCATTTTTAATTGATTGCTTCATCTGCATGAATGAAAACATGATTGATAGCGAGGTCGTTTACCATTAGCAATATTGCTTCCATGTACCATTTGATAACGTTGTCTTTCGGCGAAAATGGAACAAGGGAGAGGTATTCTACCTTGCAACTATTTGTAATGTCACTTGTTATTTTCTTCATGTAACATTTCCATGACCCTATAGCTTCTAAGTTAGAAATGTTGAAGTCTTGCTGAAGGTCCATTAAACATTTTGTTCCAATTGTAGTGGTAACAGCCTACGTAAAGTTTTTCTTCAAAGATTCTTCGATTAACGGGGAATTTTCACATTCGTCGACATGGTCTGGAAATATAGGTGGGTCTTTGCAGTTTCGAGGGATTTTGTAGGACCCGTAATCTTACTTCTCGTCATAAATTAGATTATTTTGAACGATCTCTTCTCTTCTCTCTTTCTCTTCGAACGGTTTTGAAATTAGGAAAACTGTTCCTGTTGTATGATGTGTTGTGTCGGTGCCAGTAAGTGTTTGCTTATTTCCATCAGAATTGTCAAAAGTGACATGAATCATTTTACCATTAATGAAGCCAGGTGGTAACATGTGCTTGTGATCCATCTTGACACTGATTTTGCGCAAATGTTATTCAACATTCTCATTACATGATATACCAATGCCAGCATGGTGCAGCAATTTAGATGTTTCCTTGCCACCTGTCAAGCTTTTGTTGCTTTTTGCCTTTGTTGGAATTTATGGACCAGGCAATGGCATTGAATATACAGGATAGTGGGATCAAATTTTCAATGGACTTACACACTTGATCAGGAGAAGGTGGCCCATTCGAGTTGATTTTTGCCTTCCAAATTATGCTGAACGAGTCTTGCAAATCCTTTTGTAAGAGCGTCCTCTCTCATCCCATGACCCTTCATAGCTGCCTCGACATAGCAAACTGGGCCAAGCAAACTGGATGGAATGGGCTACTTGAAACTTCCCAACCTTCCAAAATGATACCAAATCATCCAAGGATTCTTTTTAGAGCAGAAGTAAATCTGCGCGCGATCTTAATCGAAATGATCAATTTTGGGAATCCGCCATTTTGAATTGATGCCGCCATTATGAAACAATAGTGCTAAATGATGATTTTATTTCAAATATTCACAAAGACGATAGTCTTTCAGCGTATACAATCTAAAAACATGTATTTATGTAAGCAGAAGCCTGCTTTATGCACAAGTTTTTGTTAAAAATCCGCCATTTTACATTTAAGCCGCCATTTTGAAAAAACGGAAAAATTTCAAAAGTCCCCAACTGAAATTTGATTCTGCTATGTTTAACGATCCCAAATCCGTTTTCAAAACTTTGACTGGAAAAGTTTTCCGATTTTGCTGGCCTGGGACCTGTCTAATAGCATGTGGCTCAAATCTTTCAAATCTTTGAAAAGGTGGGTGTGAAATTCTATGACATTTTCTTTGAATTGGATGGCTTAAAAGGAACTCATGGCACAGAACTGCAGCTAGAATAATTCATAAACTTGACACAAATACACCATCAGACCAAGTGCTGCAAGTTACTAAATGGGACTCAATTGATTACATGTACAAGAAAAGACCATAACATTAATGCATAGAGTCAAAGCAGGAACCATGAACCCAAGAATAAGCTCATTTTTTGAGGAAGAAAATTGCACATACAATCTGCGTAACAACAAAGACTTCAAAATTCCACAAATAAGATCAGAAAGTGGTAGACAGTCAGTGTTCTTCAGAGGACCCTTCCTATGGAGTATGATTGATAATGACATTAAATCTTTGAAACAAGAAAAATTTAAAAAGTGTATACATAAATATAAGGACAAATTAGATAAGAATAATTTTCAATCAGGGACATTAGCAATCAAATCAAAAGATCATTCTCTTGTATATTTAACATTAAACTTGAATTGACATTTTCCAATTTATAGACTACAGTATTCCATTGGACTTTAAGTTTTTCTAGTTACATTTTATCAATATTTAATTTCAGCAATTTACTCAATTTTCTCCTGTAAACATTTTATCATAGATATAGTTCTTACTTGTAATTTTAAGTTATATTTTAGTTTTAGTAAAACAGGTCCACATCAGCTGTACAGCTGCCTTAGATCCCGTATAATCAAAAATATGTATGTATGTATGTATGTATGTACTTTCCTGTAAATCTGCCATGGAAATTTTTGATATCTTGATTTTGTTCAAATTGGCGGCAATAGACCTTTTAGCTATTCTACAAAAGAGCCTGGATCGAGCGTTATTTTTATACGCTCGATCCAGGCTCTTTTGTAGAATAGCTAAAAGGTCTATTTAATTATTTTTGAAAAAATTGATGGAAAATGTTGAAAAATTTAAATCATCTTAAATCCTAAACCAATCAAGGAAAAATGATATAACCTTCAAGAAAGCCATAGCTTATGAAGGTGTACAATATTATGGCAAGCAGAAATCTGTTGCTTTTCTGGTTTAGGATTTCGAAATTTGATGACCTCAGAACCTAAAATTTGATAAATGCCGAAATTAAGATATCGAAATTAATCGAAATTAATCAAGATATCAATAAATTTCCAGGGCAGATATTTACAGCAAACGACCCTAAGCCCTTTTTAAGCCATTTAATTAAAGTGAATAACCTGAGTTAGGGAGCAGTCATTTTTATACCTGGGCACCAGGGCGGAGGATTTTTGACAGGGGTAAGAAACTCGTTGTCGTTATTTTATGGGGGTATGAAAATATCAAGATAAATTTTTATGGGGCACGAAACAATTTTGCTCGAAATATCTTATATGAAGTCATCAATCATCATTTACAAGAAATGTTTAACAGACATCTGGAGACGATGAATCACGGTATGAAAATCGCCTTAGACAATTTGGTATGTGTCCATATATACTTCTTATACTCAAAGAGGTATGGATGGGGTACCAAACCATTTTGCCGAAAGATTGTGGGGTACAGAAACATATTTTATATTTCAGATGGGCTATCAATATTTTTCTAATTGTGTGAAACTATCCTCCGCCCTGGTACCCAGGATTGAAAATGACCGCTCCCTTAAAAGATGAGATCTCATAGATTTATAAATAGCCTATTGTATTTTATAATTCAGCTCGTGGCGAATGAAAGCAATGCTAAAGAAAACAGTAGAGGGATTAGAAATTGCTTTGTTCTATTTATAGACAAGCGCTATATTTCTCAGGTCATTCACTTTAAAAAGAAAATTGTAATAAAATTTTACACCGACCTTTTCAAAGATTTGATCACTATATTTCCTCTAGACTCTTCCAGAAACGCCAGAAACCTTCAAAGACATTCGAAAAGCGCAGTCAAATTTCCCTAACATTTCGGCCTTACAGCAATGATTCAAAGGGGCCTGGTCAACTATGATCCATTGCGCTCGTTTTTACTCCTTGCTTCCCTGCGATCCGCAGTTTCTGCCAGGCAGAAAAGATGGCGCAAGGTGCTGTGTTCTTGAGTTCATGCAATAATTCAAAGCATCAAGTAAGAATTCTGAATGGTAGCATGAATCAAACGAAAAAATTGCAACGGTTTATGAACTCTTAAACCACCAGAGGGTATTGTATTGATAGTTTCATATTATTTTAATTGATCTGTGCGGTTTCTTTCAAACGAAGATATCAACGGTTTCCATTCCTCAGCTCAGAATATGATGTTAAAGGGGCTCCGTCGTCAAAATGTAAACAAAACGATGATTTTTGCAGTTTTTTGAAAGGTGATATCACACAGGATTTTCGTATTTTTTTCAAAATGAAAGTTGCTGTTTGGACATTAATCATTGTACTTCACTGAAGAACAAACCAAACATTCATATCTCCTACGATTGCTCGAATATAAGTGGATTTTTAACGGTCGCTTTTTGGTGGCTTGGGTGAAGCCACCAGACAAAATGCAGAGAACAACGGATGAACAATGGATAATCGGCGACACGTGCGAGTTTACGGATTTGTGTACTGTTTGACGACGGAGCCCCTTTAATACTAGATTGCACCAGCAGAACCAGCAAAGGTTTGAAAAAAAAATCAAAAAAGAAAGTGACCACCAAAAGGTTTGAACTCAGGTTGCGTACATGAAAGGAAGCGATTACTACCGCTTCGCCAACCAGCCATCATTGTCTTTCACGAAGCTGCAGTGAAGATATTATTGATAACAGCCGAGCCGAGGGCCGCAAAGCATCCATGTTGACCAGGGCCCTTTAAACAAGCTTTATCGGATGTTATTCCTGTTAAAATTGACTACCCTGGCTGACTGGATACCATCGTCTGAGATTTATTTACAACCTGATTTAAGTCAAGTGATTAATCTCCTTATAAAACCTCTTTTGATTTCTATGAAATATTTTGTGCCACGAAAACTTGTGTCATGTATGCAAAACGATGATAAAACTAAAATGTCCCAGAGTACGGTCACATGACTTGAAATGGGCAAAACAAACCTTACCAAATTAGGTCTATAGAAACTCCAAATCTTAAAGGGCATATGTCATGAAGCTGATTGGTTCATGCAATACAATTCTCTCTGTTGTTTATCACAAAGCACAGGATCGAGGCTGAATTTTCATTGCAATAAAAATTCATGAAACAGAAATAAAAAGTCACGAAAAAATGGAATTCCACTTCAACTTGTTTGTTGTATTAAAGAGAATAGACATAGCTATATCTCTTAGCCGCTATAAATAGGCTGAAGGAACGCCCACAAACCCATTGTTTCTTCGGCTACACAATGAGACCGGATGCGTCTAAGTGGTCGAGTATAATAGGATATATTTTGACCTGGCCCGGGCCAGCTTTTAACTATGTCGATTCCCTTTAACCAATTGCTAACGTGACATATGTCCTTAAAATCATATCTAAAAAATACCTCAATAGCGATTTCCCCTCCTGGTATGCTCCCATCAAAAGTGCCATATCTTTTTGTATTCTTTTCCTGCATTTGAATATCCAAATCATCCCTAGCTCGACGACGTTCATCTAGTTCCTGTTCACTTGCACGTCGACGAATAGGCCCTGCGGATCGAAACTGATCTATGTTTCGCAATTCATTTTTTATTCTCATCTTGAAATTCTCCGGACAATCAGCCTGTTGATGGTCTTTAAAAGTAACGTCCTTGGTAGTACGTTCACTACCTGATGATCCTATACCATTTATGGTCCGTGTTTTATGCTGGTTGTTCAACCTTTCACCCCGTTGAGCAGTTGCAACGGCTTGTATAGCGGAAATGTGGGGATCTAGGATCTCATAGCGTTTCTTTCTTGCCATGTTGACTGCATAATCATGAAGCTTCTCAGCTGATAATTCAGAGCCTTTACTGTTACCTGTACAAGAGAAGAATGACGAATTTAAACATAGGGCTCAAATCTTTAAAAAGGTCGGTGTAAAATTTTATTGCCGTTTTCTTTGAAATAAATAGCTTGGAAGGAACTTAGGGTTTTTGCTGTAAATCTGCCGCGGCAATTTATTGATATCTTGATTAGTTTCAATATGGCGGCATTTATTAAATTTGAGGCTATGACGTCATCAAATTTCTAAATCCTTAACTACAAAAGCTACAGATTTCTGCTTGCCACCATCTTTTAGACCTCCATAAACTATGGTTTTCTTGAAGGTTATGTATTGTTTCCTCTATCAGTTTAGGATTTACAATGATTTAAATTTTTTCAAAATTTTCCATGAATTTTGTCAAAAATTATCAAATTGCCACCATTTTGAAGAAAAATATAGATATCATAAAATTTCCACGGCAGAATTACAGCAAAGTACCATAAGCTCCTTTCAGGCAATCCAATTCAAAGAAAACTATAATAGAATTTTACACCGAGCTTTTTAAAGATTTGAAAGATTTTAACCCTTTTAGGCTTATTAGAATGGCTGGAAATGCTCAGGATACACATTGTAGAAAGTTTCTGAATATTATCAGTTTTCAGTACTCGAGACTATTTAGAACTAAACAATCAAGTCACAATTCCTTTTACCCTCTAGCCCATTTGCTTCCATCACACGTTATAAAACTTAGTTAGAAAGGAAGTGACTTCAGGATAAAAACAAGGAAGTTTTAGTTGATATAATTCCGAAATAACAGTAAATCTATTCGGTTTATATTTTGCATGTATAAGAATACGACCACCTAACGATGCAATGAAAGTATTCTATCTATCTAACTAATTAATCAGTAAAGCCCACAATGGGCATCACACTGGTCAGGTTCAGACCACTAAACATGCAAACGAGTTTAAAATGAAACTGAAACTGAAAAAATAACAGGAGCTGTTAAACTGAGGTGGTTAAATCATAGGGGTATTGCATCAACAATAAACTTGCATGTAGGCTTGTGATTATGATGTAAGTAAATTCTAGCCATGACAGAGTGAAAATAAAAAATCAGCAGACTGCTTGAAATGTTTTGTGATTAGAGCGAGTTGATAACCTTCTTGTCGACTGTCTACATTATAAAAACAATTAGACTCAATACATGCAATAGTAGTTTCGCTTTTGGCTGAATTGATACCGCTACAACTACAACTCACTTCCCTCCGCTTCCAGAAACAGATTAGCCTGGTACTGATATCACATATACCCCAATATGGCCTAAATCATTTGCTATTTCAAAAAGGCAACAAAAGTAATTTTCCAGAACTGCTGTACTATAAAACTAGCTATCAGTACTTAGATGAATGTATTTTCAAGCCATGATTTCAAGAAACGGCTTACTCAAAGCCATATTCTGATGAGCACACAAGGGCGACAAAAATTTGTTCACCGATTGACATTTTTGTCCTTTGGAAATAATGCCCTCACTCGGATGATAACAATAAGATCAAAACAAGATGAGCGTAAATTGCGGTTCCTTGTGGAGTGAGGCTGAAAAACAATAGACCCGACAATTTCTTACATCGTATTAAATTTGTACTTACTCGAATGTTGAAGCTTTGAGTTTTGTTTCACTTGCGATTTTACTTTTTGGAGCTTCTTCAACACTTGACAACTCCCCTGAAAACAAAAAGTCATTCACTACGTATGATATACAAGGGCTAAGCTGTTCCAAATTAACTCTCAAATGATTCTTTCAAGAAAGAAATTTCTGCATAGGGTAGAATGTAAATTTGGCTGTAACAGTGCACTGCATTATCGCTTTTTTTCTATTCACCCAAATGAGTGTCCTGTAGCAACGGTACCTTGAAATGAAATGAGATCTGATCTTCTCAATAGTGTAAATGCAATAATGCTACCTCATGGTTTTTCCTGTCTTTCAAATGAAGTTTTACTCAAATTCATTCTGTATGGAAATAAAAGGTTGACCATCGACAACAATAAAAAGCTACTCGAGGCAACCCTCAAATTCATTCATGCTGCAGAACGCTTTTAAATGTTCCATTGCTGCAAACTCCCATACATAAGCACCTACTTTGTTTTTAGTTTCATTGTATATTCGTAGCCAATATTAATTATAGCTTAGTTATTTTCCTTTGTATTTTTGTTTAACATTGTGCATCTTTATGTATTGGCCATGGGGTAGTCATTGTCTTTTGCTCCTCATGGTATCGTCCCCGTATTGTTGTATAGTAATTAGATAGTATGGTAGAACGTATTGATGTATTGTAATATTTTATATGAATAGAAATAAAAAAAAAATGAGTTCAGACAAGATGTTTCCCTCTTTTCTCTTTCTGCGTTCGATTTTAGTTGACTTCGCATTCCAGGGGGGGGGGGGGGGATTCAGCACATAAACATACGGGAGGTCAATCGAAGAAATTTTCAGGCAGCCCAAAATATTAGTTCAGCCTCGTTGCTACTCAAAATATCAGCTCATTTCGTTTCAGCCCAGGAAATGAACGTAAAATATCCTGACATGTAGCAAAATTATGACCAGGATTGCCTTTAAAGAGCCCAGAAATATCATTGTGACTATATTTGATGCCAAAAAATATCATGGCCATATTTTCTGTTTAATATTACACAAAAACATTGCTTTTAGTTAATATTTTCACACAGAAATATTGTACTGACCCTCCCCAGTAGGTGCATGTACTGACCCTCCCCAGTAGGTGCATGTACTACGTGCACCCCGCTGGGGCTCTCATGCTGAAATAAAAACACACTGCCAATACCTCTTAATTGTGGTTTAGTCCAGTCATATCAACTTAATGATAAGTTGAAGGGTAGGTCGGTAAAAAGATGCAAGAAAACAAACATTTCTTTGTTGAGAACATATATTTTCTCATTCTCAAAGCTACCGTTGCCGTTTTTCTGCAGCGCCCTGCACACTTAACGAGGTCATATACTAAGATAGTAGCGCAGCATAGGTTCCAAATCTTTAACTCACCGTAAAAAGGTGGGTGTAAGAATCAATGACCTATTTCTTCTGATTGAATGGCTTGAAAGAAACCTTAGATACTTATCTATAATTCTACCGTTGGACTTTTCAGAAATTTTGAATATTTTTCGAAATTACAGCGTATCTTACATTTCAACTCATTTGAGGACGTGACGTCATCAAATTTCTAAATCATAAACCAGATGAGTGACAGACTTTTGCTTGATACCATATTGTAGGCATTCATAAACTATGGTTTTCTTCGAAACTATTTCATGTTACATCAAACAGTTTAGAAATTACGATGGTTTTAAGTTTTCTTGAAAATTTTCTTGAATTCTTGAAAAAGAAGAAAAACACTCTAATTCTGAAAATATTGAAGATTTTAGAAAACCCCAACGGTAGAATTATAGAGAATTAGCTAAAGTGCCTTTGAAGTCATTCAGTCCAAAGAATTAATTCACTCAATTTTACACCAGCCTTTTTAAAGATTTGGAACCTATGCTTAGTAGCGCAAGACTTACCGATTTGACGACATATAACCAATCTGAATGGTTGCTATCTCTCACAAGAACAGCTCCTCTCCTGTATAAAGAAAGATGAAGAAATGTATATCAGTTTAAAAAAGCAAGAATGAAAAGTTAATGTGGGGCTCTCTGCTTAACAAAATTGAAAAATAACGTTCATGTTAGGCTAAATTTTACATCTTACACCTCCACTTACATCTTACGACAAGTCCCAGTAATTCATCCAAACGAGACTGCCATCCTATAATACGCAACATATGTCTCAAATCTTTAAAAGGTCAGTGTAAAATTCCATCGCAGTTTCTTTTTAAAGGGAATGTAAGCACATAAAAGTGGCTCAAGCCACTTGCGGTCAAACTCTAGCCTATCAGATATCAGGATTTCCTGTTGACGTAGATCAGTTACCCAAATATGGTGCGGCACGTGTATCGGCCTATTGTCTTTGCAAGGTTATTTTCATCGAAGGCATATATATGCTTAGATTCCCTTTAATTAAATGACTCAGAAAGAGAATAGGGTCTTTTGTTGTAAATATCTGCCGTGAAAATTTATTGAAATCTTGAATAGTTCCAAATTGGTGGCATTTATTAAATTTGAGGCTATGACAGTATCAAATGTCTTGATAACAAACCAGAAAAGCTACATATTTCTGCTTGCCACCATATTGTAGAACTTCATAAACTATGGTTTTCTTGAAGGTTATACCATTTTTCCACTATTGATGTAGAATTTACGATGATAAAATCTTTACAAAATGTTCCATGAATTTTTTCAAAAATGATTGAATTGTCACTATTTTGAAAAAATTAAGATATCAAAATATTCCTACGGCAGATTTACAGCAAACTACAGTAAGTTCCTTTCAAAGTAATTAAATTAAAAGAAAACTGCTACAGAATTTAACACCACCTTTTTCAAAGATTCGAAAGATTTGAGCCCTATGCTATAATACGCGTAGTTTCTTAAAAAGCGCTACAGTTTTCTTCAAGACCAATGGATAATACCGGATAATACCACAGACGCAGAGTACAGTAAAAACCCGCACATAAGAACCTTCATTTATTAAGAACCTACAGCCTGAAATCATATATTTTGTACCCAATGGATAAGAACTATTTCAGCCTGATATCATAACTAGGTTCTTAATAAAGGGTGTCATTCATTCATTGGGAAATAAATAAAATCTGTTTGCCAATCAACCTCTTTCGTGAACTCAAAAACATTACTTACAGAACTGTAATAGGCAGGGTCTGCAGGGGTAAACTGGGTAAGCTTGGGTTGAAATGAATAGGACCAAGAGTTTAAGTAAGTTTGGCTAAGATTTAGATTCACATATTTCCCTTTGTTATGTGCGGGTTTTTACTGTAGAATGAAAACAGCATTTGGCAAAGGGCTTCAAGTTTCAAGAAGTAAAATTTCTGCATCTGATCTTTTCTTTAGCAGATTAACTTTAAGATTTCATTCACCTGAGTTACAATCCTCGTCAAAACCCTCGTCACAAAACGGGAAAAAGTAGGCCTGACGAGCAAATACCCCCTTTATCTCACAAGTCAACGTTGCTGATTTCTCTAACTTGGAAAATATCATGCAGCAAGTATCTTGAGAGAATCTTGAGAGAAGGCAAACAACATTGACTTGATGGGGAAGGGGGAGTTTACGAGATATTTTCGCTGAAGCTGCAGTGGTAGGTACTGTGATTTTGTCGAAAAATGCTGAAAACTTAGTTTGTGACAAGAGGTTTTGGCGAGGATTGTAGGTATCTCGGTAGCTTTCCGTTATAAGTCTATTGCCGAAGCATGGCAATTTTAAGGCTCACCTGAAGAAATGAAATAAAAATTTCTTAGGATTTCTTGGCAGCTCTTCTGTAGGCCATCCTTGAAGGAATTCAAGACTCCTGCGAGAGAAGGGGGAAAATTCAAATACTTTTAAAACTGTCACTTTAATGGAAAGATCGCATTTTCTTGTCCTTTCTTTGAAATAACCTTTATAGGTATTTGAATTATATCTGCAACACCACAATTAAGTGCAGATATTTCACACTTTCTTTGTTATGTCATGATTCTCAGTAGATTCATAAATTCAAGCATAATTTCAGAGATACCATAAACCCAATGTGCCCAACAAGCGATGGCATTGAAGACACGGAGCACTTTTTGTTGCTCTGCCCTTCTTTTGATGTTCAACGACAAAATCTTCTCGCTGAAATTGTTGAATTATTACGACCATATGTACAAATCACCAATCTTTCAAATCATTCTTTGACGCAGCTTTTATTGTATGGTGATGAAGACCTTTCTAATGAGTTGAATAGAAATGTACTCGAATTAACTTTGCGCTTCATCCACGAAACTGGTCGGTTTGATTAAGATCTATTGAGAATTTAGCCATGCACTAAGCAATCACCAAGTCCCGTACCGTTAGCGTTTCTTTTCCTTGTAAATTCTGTTTCACATCAGATGGTCAGGCATTTTACTTACCTAAATCTACACCAAATGAGTTGCACTCGTTGCATCAACAAATTCATCGCAACACTGACCTGACATCTGGAGTGAAACTGAATCCAGTATAGTATCCTTTAATTTATAAATTGTTCGTAGTGTGATTGTATACGGTTTAACGTTTCGTGTTTTTAGATATTGGCCATGGGGTAGTCATAGTCTTTCGCTCCCCACGGTATCGTACTTGTAGTGTCGTATAGTAATTAGAATTAGGTATAGTAGAATGTAAAGTATCTTGTAAAATTTAATATTTGAATAAAAAAAAAAAAAAAAAAAAAAAATTCTCAGTAGAACAACGTAAAACGTGTGCAGATGTTCATGTGGACACCCAAAACATTTCTGTACGCTAGATAAATCTTGAGGGGTGATTGCATGTTTTCACCAAAATGAGTTTTTCTGTAAGCAAATTCGTACCTTGCCAATTGTATAAAATGAGGCACACTCTGTTCTCAACAGATGACGAAAGCAACGGAATTTGTTTGCACGTCACAGGAAACATTCTATCTGCACTGCAGGAAAGCGAATTTTGTCAGATTGAGACCAAAAAGGGCCTAGCATCGCAGCAAAAGTTGTTCAGTGTCAGAATTCACTGAAAATATTGAAGTTGAAGATTTGAGAAAAATCTGACCGTAGACTTGTAGCAAAGTAGAAAGAGTCTCTTTCAAGCCATTCAATCAAAAGAAAGGTGTATACCATTGACGCACAAGCTTCTAATCTATCGATATGTGGTTAGACCTTAGACACACTGCTCCTTAGACACACTGCTTAGTTCACACTGCTCCGTTTTTGTTAGTATCCGTTTTTCTGGCATCCAAGCTTTGAAGCTACCCGTTCACATTGCTCCATTTTTGTACAAAAACGGAGGGAAAACCATTTTTGTCCGTTCACATTGATCCGCCTGATAACAAATTTGGAGAGAAAATACTCCGTTTTTGTGCGTTCACACTGTTCCGTTTTTGTGAAACTCATTGTTGAATATTGGAGAGTTTTCAAAAACCTCCGTTTTTGTGGCGTTTTTGTGCGGATCAGTGTGAACACTTTCACAAAAACGGAGGTTTTTCTCTTCGTTTTTGTACAAAAACGGAGCAGTGTGAGCGGGGTCTTAGATACCCCAGTTGTGCTCGATTGCTGCAACTTTATGTTTTTGCGGAGGAAAAATTTCCATACTGCTACGGAGGAGCTAGTGAGCGAGAGCAAAGAAAAACCTCCGCAGAATGATGCAAATTTTGCTCCGTAGAAGCATAGAAGCACAACTGTAGTGCCTAACTAGACTTATGACATTTCGTCCCTTGTTTCCCTGCGTTCTTTGATCTGCAGATATCACTTGCTCAGTAGGGACTCGTTTCATTACTCTTATCAGGTGTAGCCACTTTAGGCCAATATAGTGTGGATCCGTATTGACCAATCAAATTGATAGAACTTAGTTTTCAACCAATAAGGAGGCGCTATTTAGACTGTTGTTGTTGTTGCGTACAAAAACGGTTGATTCGGGAAAGAGTTCTCGTAGCAGCGATAGATCTATTTTGTTTCTACAGAGAAAGATTAATGCTTATTCTTTGTACTACAAGTTTGCTTTTCAATGTTGAAGCTCTTTAAACCAGAAATTGAAGCGATTTTGTTGAGTGTACGAGAACCCCCGCTAGTTTAGGCCATTTTGACACAGGGGGCCCATTTTATAAAAGAAATGAAATGAGTCCTTTACTGAGCAAGTGATATCTGCAAATCAAAGAACGCTGGGAAACAAGGGACGGAATGTCATCAGTCTAGTGCCTAACTAGCCATGATCTATCTCCATATTCCCAACTGAAAAAACTAGACATGTTATCATAGTCCGTCTCGCATTAGATATCACGTGAAAATTCCCGCTAATAACAACAATTGAAGCGTTTTGCAAACACAATGTGTTTTATCGCAAATCTCACGTGATATTTAATTTGAGACAGACTACACTTTAAATGAGTTTGATGCTAATCTTTACCCCCTTTGGATTCAACAGAGACACAAATCTTCAAATAGTGCCGACATGTATGATTCACATTGAGTTTGGTTTCTGTGGCAAGTTCTTGATATCAAGATAAACACTGAAAAAGTTAGTTTTTATAGCATTACAAATTGAATTGATAGATTCTTAATTATGATAATGATGATTGTATAAAGAATTGTGACGTTGTTCCAGTGACCGCAAGAGTTTTTCATACCCTACACCCTGTGGGTGCAATTCAATTCATTTCAATTCAATTCAATAGTAAGAAGTACATCTCGCTCGTCCATACCATTTCATAGAGTACCCTTTTCTATGACTTACACAATTTCCCCAGTTCTGCAGTGTCTTAAGTTTTTGGGATCTGAGAGTTGAGTTTCTCATAAGCAGTAAAAACAATAATTGGAGAAGATTACAAAAGGCGCATTAGCCAAGAGATAAAATAGTGGTAACTATTATTAAAAACAAAATCAAACTTGTACTCACGAAATGAATTCTGCATGGTCCGGATCGTTTATATTCTTAACTCCACCAGCAGCCATGAAGATGTCTATGAAATCCTACAAATGATTTAAAACATATTAAAACGATGCAGCCAAAAACCATAAATCTCTCATCTTACTGAAAAATTAATGTTAAATTGAAGCGATACATTCAGAAACCCATAAATCTCCTTTGGTGACAGAAAATGGATGCTTTTGGGCAACCTTCATCAAACCAGTTCAACAAAGATTAGCAACTATTATGGCAGATTAACTAGATGTAACCAGGGGGAACATCTGTTGATTCCTCCGCAGTGGTTGTTAGCTGGCTTGACTGTCGACTTTACTTCCGTTCGATACGATACAGAGGTTAGTTATTTAGAATTTCCTCATCGCAGTCTTTACCGCAAACAACGTCTTTTATATGTTACATACACTTGTATTATAGTATATTATATTATATTATATTATATTATATTATATTATATTATATTATATTATATTATATTATATTATATTATATTATATTATATTATATTATATTATATTATATTATATTATATTATATTATATTATATCATACAATATATATGTTAACATAATATATAATATTTTATTAGTGTATGGTGTTTTAATTTACAAGTACTTGTTTTCTCGTTTTCTTTTATGTACTGTCCTGGTAGCTTCTCTTTTATCGTTAAATGTGATGACCATAGGGTAGACATGCTATTTTGCTCCTCGTGGCCTTGTCCCTGAAATGTTGTATAGTTGTATACAGTACTAACCTACAAAGTAGATAGTAGCATGTATTGTACAATTTTTATCTGGATATATACCAGGTGTCCCAAAAAAAGTACCCCGGTTTGAAATATCACCAATTTTTTCTTTTTTTGTCAAATGGAACAAAGACCAAATTATTTTCCAAGATATAGCTGATCTTGCAATTGGCTTAAAAATGAGCAAATTTAGTTCTTTTTAGGGTTACCTGGTTTTGGATCACACTGCGGAAAAGCACTGATGATTGCCAGATCAACATCGAGGAGTTTTTTATTTCATTTCTGATATATCAATGGCAATTTTAATTCCTGCTCATGGCAGATTGATGTGATTCAGAACTATCATGCCACTCAAATGGAAACTCCTTCCATTTTGCAAACTTGAGAAAATCACACTAATACTTTAACTTTGACCTTCCGACTTTTAACCGGTATCTTAATCATTCAAATCTTGGTGCTATGAATTCTAGAACGTGGGAACTTTTTTCTGGCTCCCCAGTACTTTGGTACAGTCTCAAACAAAAAATAAACAAATTTGAATTGTAGAGCGACAATTGGAGACGCTAGCATCAGCAATTTTATTACAGTTGCAATAAGGTTGCGACCCGACCCCCTGACTCAAGTTTGCTACACTATCCATAGACCACCTAACACAGATCCATGTAATCTGTGAAATTGCCAAACTTCATACGAAACCAGGAAGCAAGTCTGAAACCTATGATTAAAGCTATTCTGTCTGCATTTAAATTTCAAATTAAAGGATTCACGACCTTTCAGGGCTTACCCTTCGAGGTATAATTGGCTTTAAAGTGGCGACAAGGCTTAGCTAAAGACTGGGTCAGTTGCGAAATGATACCTCGCCTATCAAGTTCGAAGTTCTTCTTTTGATTTCGACGCAGACACTTTTGGTACAAGCCGTAACAGAGCTCAAGATTGTGGTTCTGCTGAGATTCTTGGATCTTGAATTCACCTCACCTTTCAGATAGCATAGGTTCCAAATCTTTAAGTTTAAATCTTTAACTCGGCGTGAAAAGGTGGGTGTAAAATTCAATGACCTATTTCTTCTGATTGAATGGCTTGAAAGAAACTTTAGATACTTATCTTTAATTCTACCGTTGGACTTTCCAGAAACATTCAATATTTGTTTAAATTACAGCGTATTTTATATTTCAGCTCATTTTAGGATATGACGTCATCAATTTTCTAAATCATAAACCAGATGAGAAACAGAATTTTGCTTGATACCATATTGTAGGTATCCATAAACCATAGTTCTCTTCGAAATTACTTCATGTTGCGCCAAGCGGTTTAGAAAATACGACGGTTTTAAGTTTTCTTGAAAATTTTTCTTGAATTCTTGAAAAGATTTCAGAAAAGTCCAACCGTAGGATTATAGAGAAATAGCTAAAGTTTCTTTGAAGTCATTCAGCTCAAAGAAATAGGTCACTCAATTTTACACCAGCCTTTTTAAAGATTTGGAACCTAATCTCTTTCAGATTAGTGCTTGCTCGGAAGGCATTTAAGCAACCACGGCATTAATACCCTGGGTGAAAACCTTCATACTCTGACCAAGGATAGTGCATTCAGAATAGTATTAGAAACAAGCAAGGTAGTCTGTTTAGAAATACTCATTCAATGCCTGTGGAAAAAGCTCTAGAGGTTCAGAAATGTGGCTGCATTGACCTGAGATATGGTTCTCGCTTCGCAAGGTTTATTTATAGCTTCGAAACATAAGCTGACAAAAACAGTTCCCAGTTTCCGCCATTTTCATTGAATTTATGATTGCCATCACTTCGTTGTTACTTGGATTTGTAGTTGTGAAATCATAGTATTAGACTCACCTGTTCGGGCCAGCAGTTGCAGTTTTTGTTGCGTCAGTCAGGTGCAGGAGAGAAAACAAATTTGTTTCGGTTTATCAAGTATCAAGACAAAAATTTGGATTTTGCGACCTCCTAAAAGACCAAAGTTTTTATTGTACCAAAATAATCTGAGCATAGTTCGAACGATCCAAAAAGTTGCTGTGCAGATCTCGTATGCTCAAATAGCATTGATCTGCAACTCGTACAGAAATAAAAAAATAAATTCCAAGCAGAAACTAAATTAGAATATCGCCATGCGTCTTACCTCTTTCGAGATGCAAAGTAGTTCTATCAATTCTCTGCTGATGACCGTCGATTGTCTTCTTGTGTCGTGGAGTAAAGCAAGTTCCTGAAGACGTAAATAATGATACAGTCAGTTTGGCTTATATAGAAAGTCTCAGACAAGTAGAAACGTTTTATTAGGTGTGTATTCGAGGATGTATCAACAACGTCTAGGACTCTATAAATCATTAGTGCACAACATTTCTGAAGATCTGTTTTGTTGTGTTGTTTGTCGTCTTTCCTGAGTCTTTCCCATTTCCGTCATCGCAAAAAGAGGCTCTGTATCAGCTATGCGAGGATGAAATAGAGGCTAACAGATCCATGGCCAATCATGGCTGCGGTGCCACGGGTTGCGGTTTTGGTCCATTTTTCGCTCAGATTTCAGCTTTTTTCCAAATTCATAGCTTTTCAGCATAGGGATCAAATCTTTCAAATCTTTAAAAAGGTCGGTGTAAAATTCTATTATATTTTTCTTTGAATTGGATTGCTTAAATCTGCCGTGGAAATTTTATGATATCTTCATTTTTTTCAAAATGGCGGCAATTTGATAATTTTTGAAAAAATTCATGGAAAATTGTGAAAAAATTTAAAGCCTAAACTAATAGAGGAAAAATTATATAACCTTCAAGAAAACCATAGTTTATGACAGTGTACAATATGGTGGCAAGCAGGAATCTTTGACTTTGGTAGTTTAGGATTTAGAAATTTGATGACGTCATAGCCTCAAATTTAATAAATGCCGCCAGATTGAAATTAACCAAAATATCAATAAATTGCCATGGCAGATTTACAGCAAAAACTCTAAGTTCCTTCCAAGCTATTTATTTCAAAGAAAACGGTAATAGAATTTTACACCGACCTTTTAAAGATTTGAGCCCTATGTTTAGCTTTTCGGGTTTTCAAAGTCATATGTTTTGTGCAGTTGATTGAAATCGAAGAATAAGCTTTTGGATGTAGCAAAGAATCACTGACGAAGAAAAGAAATATACTTGGAACAAGTCTATCGGATGCTTAGGACGACGAAAAGTCTCTGAAAGCCAAAGAGTTGAAAACAAGCGAAACGTTGTTGCGCATTGGTCTTGATTTTCAAGGGTGAGCAAGTAGCTAGGTATGGAGACAGTGGTCCTACGTATGTCCCAGAAATCGGTTTATTTTGTCCTTAATTCGACAATGTTTGTCCTCAAAACCAGGTTTTTTCATAGGCCTATAACAGTAGTTCATTTTGCACCGCAAGTATGGACTATTTATTTTTAGCGATCTCTGTCCCCAAAATTGGGTTCGCCAGTGAATCTGTTTCGTTTAAATCAGTAATATCGTTCTAAAATTATAGGTGATAAAACAGTGAATTTACTTTCAAAATCCCATCCCCTTTTCTTTAACGAGGCTTCGACTTATGTGAGAGTTCAACAGAAATGTTGCAAATTACTTTTAAGGCTGATTTCCACTCAGTAGGATTTTCCGAGCAGACTGGAAATCTTTTGTTTATAAGAGAAAATATTGTTTTCAATTTGAATATAATCTTATACCTGACAAGCCTTGTATCGTGTAAAATTCCGTCGGCTCAGAAAATTCTACTGATTGGAAATCAGCCTTAAATGAGGAACTTGTCGGAAAACGCAGCATTATTGTGAGGTGAGCCTGAGCCTTTCGTGGACCAGGTTGGGTTCTTGAGCTGATATAAATTTGCTGCTCTGTAAATACAAAATAATAAAACAAAATTGTAAATATTTGAAACATTGTAGAAATCTGTAAATTTATGTATTTGTAGCTAATTATCCTGTATTTTATTTCTTTTTTTAACAAATTTTACTTTCCCATTAGCTTTTATTTTATAGCTATTGTATGTATGCCTACTTTAAATGAATCAATAATAATAATAAATTAAGAGACCACGCAAAGCGACATCTTGAGACAACACAACACACCAGAGAGAAAACGAGTTTCAAAACGTTTCAGAGAAGAAACAAGGAACTTGCAGAAAATTACTGTTTTGAGCCCACACGAAAAAATCAACACAGTGAAACTTGGGTAAGCATTTCTTTGGAGCACCTAGTGTAAATTTGAAAAATTCAAAAATTAAACGCCGCTACCCCAGAGATTGCTAAATTATCGATTATCTAGCCGGGCTATCTAGGTAAATCATAGATACTATTATCTATGGGTAAATACAAAGCCGAATTGATTCCAACTTCCTTACACAAATTACAAAAAACCTACCGATTCCACAGAGTTCCAATGCTCTCGTCACTGGATATCTCATCAAAGTGGTGCTCGCTCCAAAACCATTGGAGGACTCATTGAAACTTGAGATTGAAATTCTCAGCTTATTTCCTTAGGATATCATTCATGCACTAATCTGGCATGTAGCTCTTACTTTCTTAGCCTTATTACATTCTCCTAACTCACCCTCTTTGACTAATAAACTTTGCACAATATGGGAAATAACAGGTAAAGCCAAACGGTAAACTCTCTTTCAAAGTCATTTACTTTTCGAATTCCAATGACTTGAAATAAACAAACTTTTATTGTTTGATACTGAACTCAACGTAAGAAAGTTTGTGTTTTCTATTTATGATGAAAAAGCAGAAACGCGACGAAGGCTTAATCGTTTATGACATAAATCCAGCAGGGTGTTTCGAAATAATGCAGACACTTCCCCTGTGTACTTTGGCATAGTGGCAGACTATATAGTGGCAGACTAGGTCACTATTTTCCACCGGGCATGAGAGGTTGAAGGGGTCAAAGAGCCATTGTCATCCAGAGTCCTTTGCAGGCAAACTGAAATTTCACACAGACTGTCTGAAAATCAAATTAGGGGCCAGTCATTTATAACTCTGGGTACCGGGGCGAGTTAGAATTGGTGGGGGTATGAAAACTTTTCAAAAGAAAATGAGGGGGTATGAAATATTTTGGGAATTTTCGAGGGGGTATGAAATTTTTCAGGTAAAGGAAACTACAGCAGCAATGCAAAGTAAAGGCAAAGTGAATCAACAGAAAGCTAATTGAAAAGCACCTAAGCAAAGTGAATTACAGTAAACTTACATCACAACTTTATACTGTAGATGGCTACTGGGGTATGAAATTTTTTCTAATTTTTCAATGGGGTATCAAATTTTCTAGAGAAAATTGGAAGGGGTGTGAAAACTTTTCACCAGTTTATAAATTCCAGCCCGCCCCGGTACCCAGAGTTATAAATGACTGGTCCCTTATGCCGTAGTTGAACTGGAAGAAAAGTTTTACTTTAGTTGAACTCTTCTCGTTAACTCACAGGGGCATCAGTTTCGATCGCTGGTTTCAGTCATCAGGCAATTTGGTCTTCTGAAGGTCATAGCTTCTTCATTTTTCAACGGATTTTTACGGGGATGGCAGCAAACTTTATTTGAACATCTGAAGAGCAACATCATATAAAAGTTTGGCCAGAATCTTTTGCCATTTTGTTGCAATCTTTAGGCAAATGGGGCACAATTTTTTTGGGACACTCTGTACAAACTACTCATTCTTATTTTTGGTGGTTTTTTTACCAACCGAGGGATCTCTTTTGGATACTTCGTACCACAGCATTCTTACGTATGATTCAAATTGTTTATTGAGCTTATAAAGATTTTCTGAGCCTATAAACATTGAATGTCCACTCACCCCAAAACTATCACCTCTCTTCAAGAAGCAAATGGTCCTTGCAACATTCTGCTGACGATCTACCACTTTAACAACAGCTGTAGAAAAGAGAAGGAAAAAGGTTGAGACACAAATAACGGGGAGAAATTAGTACAAAAGTACCTCTCTGTTTACTTTATGCTTGCCAAATTTACCAATTTTGTCAAGAATTGATTAGGCCAACCACGACAATGTTTGTGATACAAACAGTTCCAGTTCTGCATCACAAACATTGTCTTGGTTGGCCTAATCTAATCTAGACAAAATTGACAAATTTGGCAAACATAAGATAAAAAGAGAGGTACTTGTTACTTTGATATTAATTTTTCCCCGTTACCTGTGGCTGAGATGCATAGCAAGAAAAGAATACCATTTTTCAACAGGGCGAGTCAATAAAACAATCCTCTTTTGCAACGCAATTGCTCCCCAGATATCAAGGCAACGATATTACCATATGTATCAGGTACTAGAGAACATGTTCAAATAGATTTTGAAATTTATCTCGCTGAAATCGGTCAGTCCGTACTGAAATTATGAGGGATTTTCCCCGGGAGGGGTACTTAGTATATTTTGCTGATGCCATGTGCACTCCTTTCCGGGTATCGTTTTCGCCACTTTTTTCTAACGCCGGGTATCAAAAGAAGGCAATTTTTCTAAAGCCGGTTGTCAAATGTGTTATTTCATTGTTTTTCGACGAATTTTTACGTTTAGGGGTATGCTTTTCGCCGATTTTTACGTTTTGGGATATGCTTTTCGCCGATTTTTTCTAAAGCTGGCTATCATTTTGAGGGAAAATTTCTAAAGCCGGGTGAAAAAATTTTGCCTTGGAGTGCACCCCCCGTACATTTGAAAGTCAAGTACCCCCCCCCCCAGGGGATTTTCTTGGGAAAGCCTCTTTAAGAAACCTTCAAAATGGCAACGGCATGAAATCATGATCACATTTTCTAAATATTTCTGCTCTTGCAGCAATGACTTTGATCACTTTTCTAGCATATTTTATCCAGTCGAGAGCATAACTTTAGATACGTTTTAAGTTGTTTTTTAAAAAGATCAAGTCTGGATCTGGATATCTTTACAGTGCTTCGTATTGTAGGTCGAGTGAAAAGATCTCGGTGGTATTTATCTAACTTGGTTATACTCGTAGGGGTGGCACTTTCGTCCTCCCAAAGGAAGTATACATGCTGAAGTATGTATAAGTCATCGCTGAAAAGCAGAATTATTGGGAAAATTTTATCGTGATTTTATGCCATTTTTGAAGGCTTCCTAAAGGGAGTTCTCTAGAAAAATCCTTGTAATTTCAGAACGGAGTGGCCGATTTAAGTCCGGTAAATCTTAAAATAAATGCCAACATGTCCACTACTAAATAACAAATCGTTAATCTGATTGCGTTTATATCAAAAGAGCAGTGGTCATAAAACGGAGATTGATTTTATTGATACACCGGCTATGATCAGCAAAATCAGTCAAAAATGTTTCACTTATTCGTTGCTCTATTTATGCCAAATGAATTAGGGGCGGTCCAAATTGATCCGTTAGCACGGTGACATCTCTCGAATAGCCACAAAATTATGGAAAAATGAAGGTTCAAACCTTTAAACAGGTCGGTGTAAAATTCAATTACAATTTCCTTTGAAATGAATAGCTTAAATCTGCCGTAAATCAGCCGTGGAAATTTATTCATATCTTGATTAGTTACAAAATGGCAGCATTTATTCAATTTCTAAATCCTAAACAAGAAACGCTACAGATTTCTACTTGCTACCACATTGTAGACCTTCATAAACTATGGGTTTTCTTGAAGATTGTATCATTTCTTCTCAATTGGTTTAGGATTTGCGATGGTTTAAATTTCTTCAAATCTTTTCATGAATTTTTTTGAAAATAATTAGATTTTCACCATTTTGAAAAAATCAAGATATCGAAAAATTTCCACGGCAGATTTACATCAAAGTACCATAAGTTCTTTTCAAGCCGTTTAATTCAAAGAAAAATGTCATACAATTTTACACCCACCTTTTAAAGATTTGAACGATTGGAGTTGAGCACTATGCTCCCATAAACTCGCTTAAATACCGGCACTTGGGTGATATGCCAACTTTACCACAGATAAAAAACTAAACCACAACGAAATAAAAATATTCTATGGCTGCCATAGCTAGGACCTGATGTCATCGAGTTCCAGCTACGGGAGCCTCTTACATCAATGAAAAAATAAAAATTAAACTTAAGAAAATAACAACTCAGGCGTCTCAGAAAGAAGAACTCCCTCCACCTTACAGCAGATGATTGAATGCAACAAATGTACACAAATAGATGAAACATCCAAAGATATCATGAAGATTGTAGTATACCAGATCTGGTATTGGTGAAGGTGAAGGTGAAGTTGCGGTTTTTAGCGCCAAGCGCTGGGATCGCAGAAGTAGAATAGGCCTAATCGAGTCCCCGACCCCTTGTCATGACGCTGAAGTGATGGGGCTCTACCTGGGATCGAACCCGGTCCACCTGACTGTTCTGGCTGCAATGTCAGAGGATTACACCACTGCGCCACAACACCTTCCATTCGTGATACAAATCATGATAAAAAATTGCCTTCCAATATTTGCAACATCCGAATAAAAGATTGCAGATAAATTTACTTTAGATATGATTCAGCGATAAAACAATCGATCATTTCAGTCTATCCCTTGCTACTTACATAACCTTACTTACCCTTGCAGTAAAAATCCAGCTCGATCTCAAACCTTCCTATTTGTTTATTTGAAATTAGTATTGGCAACTCTGGTTTTAACATAACAATCTTTTCCAGCCGCAAGCCTCTACAAAATCGCTAAATTTTTAATAAGATAAAATCACTTCTTCTCAAATTTGCTCAAAATTATTTATTCTGGTGATTCTTACAGCCTTTTCTCCACTCAGTTAGAGGCTTGATTTAATTCAGTCAATTTTCAACACTTGAATTAGACGCCCACATCAGAACCACATTCATGAAATATGAAAATTAAAACAGTGTTACTCGGAAATTAAAATCAAAGTATAGGGCTAAAATATGAATCTTAAAGCAAACCATAGTTTGTAACGGTCTGCAATATGGTGGCAAGCAGAAATGTGTCCGTCTTCTGGTTTCGGATTTATAAATTTGATGACATCACGCCTTCAAATATGATAAATGTCGCCATTTTGAAGCAATCAAGATAGCAAAAAATCTCCACGGCAGATTTACAGCAAAGTACGCTAAGTTCCTTTCCAGCCATTTACGTAATTAAAAGAAAACTGTAATAGAATTTCACACCCACCTTTTTAAAGGTATGAGCTCTATGCTTCAATTCAATTATGTACAGGATAAACTGAAGGTGTGATGGAGTGTACAAGACACCACAGATATAAAAGACCAACAGCCGTTATAGAAACTTCATTCAAATCTTCTACCATCCAAATGAGCCTCAATTGTCTTTTATACCGTGTATCCACAAAAAGTACTCCCGTTTGAAAAATTGCCAAAATTTGATTATCAAAGCTATTATAAAGTTTTGTTTTTGATCATTTCAGTCAATGTTCCAAATACATTTAAAAATGATTAAATATTTGTTTTCATTGCTTAAAGGGCATGAAATAGCGCATTGAAATACCTCATTCTGAGCTATACTCTGTAAGCAACATTGTTAATCTTGCCTCAAGAGCCATTAAATTTAAAGTTTCACTATCCTTAAAGTCTACAATAGTAGTTAGCATTTCATTCTGACATTTATGGCCAAACTAGAAGCTTAATATGCACAAATAAGAGTCCTCGCCGTGGTTCTCCTCCTCGGGTAATCATCAGTGCTTTTTGCAGTATGTTTCAAAACAAGGCAGCACTAAAAAGGGCTAAATTCACTAATTTAAAAGCAAATCAAAAGATCAGCTATGTCTTTGAAAAATAATTTGGTCTATTTACCAAAAAAGAAAATAGAAGATAAACCTTGTAATAAAATGATGGTGATTTTTCAAACGGGAGTACTTTTTTGGGACACCCGGTAGTTTGTGCATATAAAAGAAACTTCATACTCACCAGAACCAGACAGAACAAAGTAAAAGGCCTGCGGTGGATGTCCCTGACGTAGAATAACTCTTTTACTTGTATGCCTTGAAATGAAAATGAAAAAAAATGACAATAAAAGTGCTATAGTTTGGAGCTGGAACAATCGGGTGGGGGAGGTTGGAAAAATTGAAAATAGATGTTTTCTTAGTTAAACACGTATCTTTTTTATATTCATGTTCACTTGATTATGTTCACTACGATTTCAATTTGTCAAAGATTAATAAAAGTGGGCTGGAATAAAAGTGGGGGTTGGAAATTGTTCAAAAATTAACACACTGGGGGGGGGGCATTACTCGATACTCGAGAGTAACTGATTTTCTCGAATTTGTGAATATTTGGCTGTCAGAATCAGCATCGATACAAAAAGTGATCACAGTGATTTCTAAATCTCTCAATGATCTCAGTTCACTTCAACTTTCGTAACAAAATCTGATCATTATTTTTGTGACACAAATACCCATGGCTAACCATAATCCTTCGCGGGCTAAAAAGTAGACTTTCGTGAGATATGAAAATCGTTTCTGACCTTCAATTTGTTTGCTTTCCTGTTCATTCGATGCGGAAAGGATTATGGCCAGCAATGGGTCTTTTAAATTTGTGAAAGACAACTTTTCTAGCAAGATTATACTCTCACGCTATTATGGAGTCAAATTTGCGAACGATGTGCTTATCAAAATTTAAGTTTATGAAGCTATCGAGTAGAGATCATTGAGACTTGATACCGGGTGTCCCAAAAAAAATATTCCTGCTTCAAAAATCACAAAAAATTGATTATTAATCTTTTTTAAAAAGTTCTTTTTGAGTTCTTTTGTCAAAGACCCAAAAATATTCACAGATAACAACTTGTTTGCTTTTGATACAGCAAGGCAGAAAAATCCCACGCTGAAAAACCATATTTTGAGCTATAGTTTTTAACGAATATACTCAATCTTGCCTAACAGTCAACATTTTCAGATTGTTTATGGTCATTGAAGACTCCAATGCTAGTGTGGATTTCTTTCTGTCATTTATGACCAAACCAGAAGCTTTACATCCATAAAGAAATTGATCTGGCAATCATCAGTGCTTTTTTGCAGTATGATTCAAAACCAGGTAGCCCCAAAAGGAGCTAAATTTGATAATTTGAAACCAATTAAAAGATCAGCTATATCTTGGAAAATAATTTGGTCCTCGATCCACTTGACAAAAAAAAAAGAGAATTGAAGATCGGCCTTGTATTCAAGTTTTAGTGATTTTTCAAACAGGAGTACTTTTTTGGGACATCAGACAGAAAAATGCTAAACATTGAGGCAAAAAATGAAAAATACCAATCTCGTCCATAGAGGTCTGTTAAATTCTCCCAAACTATAGCATAGTTCCAAAAGAGTTGTTAAAGATCCATTACTAACCATGATCCTTTGTGGCCCCAAACTCGACTCGACTTTCGTATTATCTGAAGTCGTTTCTGGCCTAAATTCTCTAGCATAGGGCTCAAATCTTTCAAATCTTTAAAAGGTGAGTGTAAAATTCTGTGACATTTTTCTTTGAGTTGAATAACTTGAAAGGAACTTATGGTACTTTCCTGTAAATCTGCCGTGGAAATTTTTTGATATCTTGATTTTTTTTCAAAATGGCGGCAGGTTAGTTATTTTTTAAAAAATAATGGAAAATTTTGAAAACATTTAAATCATCGTAAATCCTAAAGCAATGGATGGAAAATGGTATGACCTTCAAGAAAAGTATAGTTTATGAAGGTCTACAATATGGTGGCAAGCAGAAATCTGTAGCTTTTCTGGTTTAAGATTTAGAAATTTGATAGCCTCAAATTTAATAAATGCCGCCATTTTGAAACTAATCAAGATATCAATAAATTTCCACGGCAGATTTATAGCAAAAAGCCTTGAGTTCCTTCCAAGTCATTTAATTAAAAGAAAACTGTAATAGAATTTTACACCGACCTTTTTAAAGCCCTATGTTAAATTCTCTTTGTCTTGCTTTTCATTCGGCGTACAAGGATAATGGTTGACAAAGCGTCATTAAATTTAATCAGATTTCATTCAAAATATCACGAGGCACAGATGTAAAACTGACCTCTCATACCAGCCAACTCTGACAAGTTTCTTTTGCATCCTTACTGGATATTCAGCAAATGATTGAATGCTTCGAAGCGAATATTGCACCTGGGGGTAAAGAAATACAGGGGTAAAAACGTGATCTTCAAACATAAGTCGGTCCAGTACGAAAATCCTAACTTTGTGAATGAATTACAGAAACCCATAAACGGAGAAACATTTCACAAAGCAGGCAAAGTCGAGCAAAACGTCCTAAAAAACTAACCCATAACCCGGGCAGGAACATGTATACCAAACTCCCCAAAGGAGTTAGTCCATCATCGGTTGACGTTCATATGATAAGTTTGGAAAATGCATAAATGCATAAATGCATGCATGACCGGCCCTGATACAGTTACGACGAATACAGGACTTTCTCAAGTGGTCTTAGAAAAAAAAAGAAAGGATAACTTGTTTCGAAAAGCTCCTCATTGATTATTCATAATACATGTTGTGCAACCTCGTTTTACCGGATGTTTGCAATGGAACCCAAACTACAGTCAATTCAAAATCGTCATCAATTTTCGTTCAAGTCAAGGTCAACAAAGTTTAGAAAAGCCGCCTGCAAGACAAAAATTATCCGGTCATCCAGAGGTGTTGAGAACAAGTTTTCCTTTTCCTTCAGATGACTTACACAAGTTCAAATGAATGCACTCATTTGTCGTATTAGAATACGCGTATAAGAAACTAAGGTCCAGGGCTAGTAGGTAGTTTGTTAAATTTCAGGACACTTGCTACCGAAATTTTCAACGAGTTTCTTGTATTTTTAATGCCAGAAGTGTAGAGTTAACTTGGTTCTTGCCAGTATGATCTCAAAACAAGTAATAACACAATTCGCACTCAAACTGTGTCAAAACAGTTGCTTTTACTGCACAGTGTTAAAATAGCTTTGAATGACTAGAGAAAATTAAAGCTCCAACTTATAAAAATGTCTTGGCTTTCTCAATCCAGGTAGCACGGTTTCTTAACTTTTGGAAAATTGAGCCTACCGTTCCTTATAAGCTGCTTCTTATAAAAAATGAGTGCACCACAAACCAAACCAACCTTTGCCAATTGCTGATCCGATCTTTCATGTGGCGATTTTGTCAGGATAGCCTTGATTTCAGCTGTCAAACGCATCTACAAGATAGAGAATGCTTAGTAAGGCGGTTTCAAATTAGCAAATTATTCGTGCTTATGCAACCCTTTGGATACAATCGTAACTTGCCTAATTTCCGTTTTACTGCTATATTTAAGCACACTTTTTGGCTTCACACAAAAGTACAAGTGCACATCAATAAAATTTGAAATTAGCCGCTGCTCTTCGCCCAGTTTTGAACAGCTTTTGAAAGAAAATTTGGCCAGCTTTATATCGTACGAATAGAAATATTTTGCGCAGTTGGCATACTACCGGGTGTCCCAAAAAAGTACTCCTGTTTAAAAAATCACCAAAAATTGATTATCAAACCTTTAATAAAATTTCCTTTTTGACTTGTTTTTTCAAAGACCCAAAAATATTTATAGATGCTAAAATTTTTGCTTTTGATGCAACAAGGTAGAAAAATTACACGTTAAAAAATTTATTTTGAGCTATACTTTTTAAGCAAAATACTCAATCTTGCCTAACAGTCAAACTTTTCAGCTTTTTCATCGTCATCGAAGTCTTCAATGATAGTGTGCATTTCTTTCTGTCATTTATGACCACACTAGAAGCTTTATATGCACAAAGAAATTGATCTAGCAAGCATAAATGCTTGTTTTGCAATATGATTCAAAACCAGGTAGCCGTAAAAAGAGTTAAATTTGCTAATTTTAAACCAATTACAAGATCAGCTATGTCTGGGAAGATAAATTGGTCTTTGATCTACTTGGCAAAAAAAGAAAATTGAAGATCAGTTAATCAATCAATCAATCAATCAATCAAATTTTGGTGATTTTTCAAACGGGAGTACTTTTTTTGGACACTCGGTACATCATAGTATCTCGAAAAAAAACCGTGAAACAGCAAACCACTGCATCAAGGCTAGTCCCTTGCAAGTAACTTTGCTACAATCTTTGAACGAAACTAAAATAAAATCATCGCCCTTTGGGAGTTCATGTTTAATCTGCTCCTTCTCGATATGCCCATATTAACCCCTAACCGACGGGTGTCCAGACCCTCTGGGTTACATCCTAATCAACCCCTAAAAGCCTCCTATAGTTTCAGTGTCATCAACCCTCCTCCTTGCATTCGGAGAACCTCGACGAAGCTCCGCAGAAATCCTTTAATTCTCTCAGAAACCTCGCTTGCTGAGAAAGTGATATTTTGTTCGCAGAGGCATTTGATTTCATCGACGGCAAACAGTTATTTCTGCTAATCCAGTATTAGCATCTACAGCAAAGCTTCCTCTGTTCTAGGTCTTACCTGAGAAAGAGGTAAATTCCTCTTCAATGTACAGCGATCAAATCACAACAAACGCAGTGTGAAGCTAAGAAATTCGGCTAATCCATAGTATAGGGATCAAGAAGAAATGTGTTTGCAAATAAGTTCACTGTCCAAATTACGGTTTAGGGATTATAGCAAGAATAACATGAAACAGGCTGAAACGATCATTTGTAGCGAATCTTCCCACTTGTCTCAGCGGGATGATGTGTTTTGCGCCCAACGCTGTTATATGTTATCTGTAAATCTAGGCCCAGAAAGCAGTTATGTGGCTTGGAACGGGTCATTAATTCTTGCTGGGGAGAGGGTGAAAGACATTTTCAAATATACGATGGAATTTTGGTTCCCCCTCGCTGACTTACCTGAAAATATTGTTCCAACATTAAATAAAATTTATTTCCGCCCCCTCCACCAGCCAAATATATGAAAAAGTTTCACTAGACTGTCGTGATCTGAATTGCAAGAAGAATTACATCGTCACAGATCAGTAAAGAGCGCAGAGCCAATGGAAGCAAACAGGTGCATTTTAGTGATGTTGGAAATGAGCAGGGTTTTACTTAGATGCTATGTTTCTCGAGATGTTTCTAATAGTAATTCTATGTTTTGGGGCCTTAATTCTTGAAAAACCAGTTTCCTGCACCTAAAACTATTTTCATACACCCTCTTCAAGATGTGCTCGATTTGCCCTCCCCCTCTCTTTGAGTAAGTAATATTTTGAACCCGCCTCCCAGATGTCTTCCCCCTTTCCTGGGAGAAATAATGACCGGTCTCCAAGAATTGTTTTACCAGTTCGGTGTGGTCAGTCTGCAAGATAGCAGAGTTGAAACTATTTAACAGGTCGAGAATCGTATATGACGATTTCATTGCATTTCTCACTTATTAAATTTAAGTGCAGAGTCCCGCCATTCCATCAGGACTGCTTTTCAGGGGGGAGGACGTATTTCAGGTAGTCTCAGGGGCGGGTGGTTCTTTTTTGTAATGAAGTGAAGTGACATGGAAGATAACAAAAGGCTGAACTTTCAAAGCAGCATTTAAACTGCTGACCAGAGATGTTCTAAAGGCTCAATCAAATAGGAAATTCTATTATCGGCAATTTATGATGATAATAATAACGAACCTCTTTATTAGCTTTGAATAACTTCGCATCAAAACTCAGACCACTGCGAATATGTTCATCCTCCTCCTTATCGGCATATTCAGTGAACGTGAAGTACTTCTCTAAGTTTAGTTCGTCGCTTTCTTTCCTAAAAAATCATTCATTTCATTAATCTAAACATATTCATACAGGGTAACAAACGATACAGAAGAGTTTCTGATTTACAATAGACGATTATGAAAAAGATGGCAGTTGGGGCATTTTACTAAGATGCATTGCGTTCTATAATGGACCCAACATTGATTCTTTTGAAATTCGATTATCTAACGCTATGCCTTGGTCAAATGCCCCCGATGCCATCTTTTCCGTAATCGTCTATTGGCCCTGTTGAAAACAAAATCAAATAAAGCTACAATATTTACAATATCTCAAGTAAAATTAGATAAAAAATGCATCTAAGTACAAAGAAAAAGGAACACAGCAAGAGGCATGAGCCAGGCATGAGCGGTATCAGTTATTTTGATAGTCTTTTGAAGATGCCAACTTCAAACTCCTTGGTCTTGTGGAGCAATGTTAAACGGCTGGAAATACATTCCGCTTTTTTGATGTTGTCCTTCACAACGGCTGTACGCGTCAGAAGTTGCTGACGCCAGAGCAAAAATTCGCGCCATTGGCAAAAACCTCGCTGCAAGGACCGGATGTGACGTCAAAAAACCTCTGGGGGTTGTCGGGCGTGCCATTTCAGCATCGGAGCTGTACTTTTTTTCTTTCTTTTTTAGATCTCTTTTGAAGTTTTCTATTTTTGTTGGCTGTACTCAATGTCAGTGCTGAAATTCGTTTTCAATTGACATGCAAGAGACTTGTTGGGGAGATGAAGTGCTGACCCTATTGTTTTGATTCATTGTGTTTCAGCTTTGTTGAGAGCGAATGGACGTTGGGGCTCACGTTGTCATGCGCATCGCTGCTTTTGTTTCTTCTCTTGTTCTCAACACGGTCAAGCTAATTTGCATATTACATAAGTGAAGTAAATCGTTAATGCGCATGCGATCTGGGGCCCTTTTTAGGGGATTCCTTGAGGCTTACAACTTAGCCTGTTCGTATCCCCAACAAAGACATCCTAAAAAGGATATATTTTCAGGTATTTTCCATGTTTTCATTCACAAGGATCCATTCAGAAAGAATCAGAATGAACTAGGAATACACGCTTTTTTATATAAGAAACTGGTTTATAAGAAACTGGTACTACGATGACCAAAAATTTAAGAAACTCTAGTACTACGCTCAAGAACAGTTAAGAAAGTCTTAGAATTTTATTTCTAGAATAAGAATCGGTGGATTACGGTTCGTGCGGCATTACGTTTGTAAATATCAAGTTTTGACTGCAAAAATGGTAACTTTGTGCCTGTGCATGGCTTATTCGTAGTGACAATTTCAATGCAAAATACGAGCCCTTTGTCGATAAGAAGGCTCAATTTCGAGCTATAACGCAATTTAGACCCCAAAAAATAAGAAACTAATTAAAAAGCTTTTACCAATAAAACGCCGAAATTTTCATGCCAAATTAAGAAAATTTTGGTACTAAATGCTGATCCAAGTTTCTAATGAAAAAACGTGTGTGGTGCAGCCATGGGTAGTTAGACGCCACAGTTGTGCTTCCAACAGCTTTGTTCTTATGCGGAGGAAAAAATTATTTACTATTATGGAGGAGCTATCCTCCACAGAACAATAGAATCTACTCCTCCGCAGGTACATAACAGTTGCAGCGCTCCTCCATAGAAGCACACCAGCAGTGTCTAGCTACCCATGGTGCAGCAATCAATAAATTAACATAACATAAATTAATTAGAAAACGAATTACTTACTTTTTATAACCAATCTCAGATATAGTCATTAGAATTTGTACAAGTCTGACAGCTTTCTTGAAATTCTCAATTGGAGGGAAATCCTGACATGAAAATTAGCTAAATATAATGCTGTTGCAAATGAGCATAGGTTCCAAAGCTTTATCTCGCTGTAAAAAGGTGGGTGTAAAATTTAATGACCTATTTCTTCTGATTGAATGGCTTGAAAGAAACTTTAGATACTTATCTATAATTCTACCGTTGGACTTTTCAGAAATTTTGAATATTTTTGGAAATTACAGCGTATCTTACATTTCAACTCATTTGAGGATGTGACGTCATCAAATTTCTAAATCATAAACCAAATGAGTGACAGACCTTTGCTTGATTCCATATTGTAGGCATTCATAAATTATGGTTTTCTTCGAAATTATTTCACGTTACGTCAAACAGTTTAGAAATTACGATGGTTTAAGTTTTTTTGAAAATTTTTCTTGAATTCTTGAAAAAGAAGAAAAACACTCTAAATTCCAACGGTAGAATTATAGAGAATTAGCTAAAGTTTCTTTGAAGTCATTCAGTTCAAAGAAATAGGTCACTCAATTTTACACCAGCCTTTTTAAAGATTTGGAACCTATGCTTTGCAAATGCAATGGCAAGGTAGAGCAGTCAAGAATGTAATATGTGCGACAAATTATTTGCGATACATTTTAACAAAAAATACCACAAAGTTAGGATCAGTGTAGGCACAGTGTGCGGCACTGCATTAGAGCCAAAAGTACAAACAATCTTCTTGTAGGCGATATCCGGGGGGGGGTACTCCCATTATGGCCTAACAGGGGGTCCAGTCGGTTTGAGGGTCTTACGGAATGGCTACCAAATAGCCCTATTTGTCAAACTCATTCTACCAACTGGGGGTATTCCAAGATTCCTGGTCAGTTATAAAATGTCCACTCAGTAGGCTCCTCCGCATGGCAATAATGTCGTTGCAGCAATGATTATCGTTGAATTTTGAAGTTTTCTTGCTTTGTTCAATCAGTCTTTACAATAGAAAATTTTGAAAAACTGCAGAAAATTTTCGCTACCAGATGCTATCAAATAGCCCAATTTTAGATCCACGAACTACCATTTGGGGGTTCCTGTAAAAAGATACTACCATTTGAGGGTATTTTTCAAAATGTTTGCTTTGGCCCTCTTTAACCTTGACTGGACTCCCCTGTCAGGCCACAATGGGAGTACCCCCCCGGGCGATATCTCAGAGGCTTTGTAAGATTATAACTTCTCCAGGTCTTTTTTTTTCTCCCCTCTTCGGGTTCGAAAGCCCAGTATCTCAAACAAAGGAAGTTCAACAACTGTATTGACTGGGTATTGACGGGGTATTGACGAGGTATTGACGTCTTAAGGATTCCAGTGATAGACTGACCGAAGCATTTTTGAGATACAGTCGAAAGTCGGAATATAACAAGTGAAACAGTATGTAAGAAAACAAGAGACATTTACCTTTTGAAAATATTTCTTTCTCTTTCCCTCTTCAGCTCGCTGGAGTTCTTCCATCATTTCTCTCGAAGCTGAAACCCTTCTCCTGTGTCTTCTAAAATTCGATTTAGAAGCTAGGCTGAGATTGGCGAGGGATGAAAAACCACTGCCCTTAGCAGCTAAATCAGTATTCAAACTGCCTCTTCTCGACGAACTTGGAGTACTCAGGGCAGATTCAACAAGAACTGCAGGAGACATTGGGTTCAGGGTGACATTTAGGAGGCTTTCCGATGAAGGATTGACGAATCTTCTCCGTGGTGAACTTCGCATGTTCATCATGTTCCTAATGCGTTCTTGTCAACACTGGCTGGTTTTAGAAATGTTCTCCAACCTTGATGAAAGGAATTTAACATGAAGTTAATCACATTGTAATCGGATTTTAAAATTGCTAAATTTTGTCAAAAATAATGTTAGGCCATCTGTACAAACATAGCAAACATTGAGGCGCTAACTCCGAGAGCTCTTAGCAAGCTTTATGACCATAAACCCAGTAAATTCTGTAACTTATGACCTCAGTAACTTTCTTTTATGCAAACATTGATCTGCGTTCACTGTGTTCGCGCTAAGCGAACTTTAGGCTTTATGAAAGTGCCCAAAAACTTGGGATTGTATGCAAAAATTGATCCTTGTTCACTCTGTGATCAGTGGGCTAACTTTCTACAGCTAAATAGCTTCACGAGCTTTAACAAAACGATAGAAAGTTGTCTGTTCTCCGTTTTCGTTATTTCATTTCGTTCTCCTCTGCTTCTGACAGCTCTCTGACACACTCACTGTGTTCTCTCCTCAAAGCATATTGAAAAATACAAAAAAGGGAACTAAGTTCTAAATAGTCTCTGGTAGATTTTATCTTTGTTTCCTCAACACGTTAATTAGCTACCATATTGTATTTTATCATTGTACAAGCTTATTCTAGTTAACATCATATTGTAGTATTTAGCTGTAATTGTGTTGAAATATATGATTCTTACTTACTGACTTGCTTACTTTCTTACTGACTTGCTAACTTTCTTACTGCTCACTGCTCATTGTATGCAAACATTGATCCATGTTCGCTATGTGATCATCAGGCTAACTTTCTACTGCTAAATAACTTCACGAGTTTGAACAAAACGATAGAAAGCTGTCTGTTCAGTATCTTTGCATTGTATGCAAACATTGATTCATGTTCACTCTGCGAGTCCTAAGCACAGCTTTATGATGTTGAAAAACTTTGCGTTGTATGCAGACATTTATCCGTGTTCACTCCGGTTCACTCTATGAGCTCTTGACTAACTTTCTAGTGCTAAAAAACTTCAGAGAATTCAGCAAAGAGATAGAAAAATGTTTGTCCATTTCTTCACAAGATGTTACGAAAGATGATAAAACTCCGTCTATTCTCGGCACATGAATTTTTATCATCTTTCTCAGGAGAAAATATCCCATAACTTGTCACATTCAAATGTAAAAGGTGTTCAATGAATAGATAGTAAAATCAATTGAGCATTCTTTTGTGTGATTAATTGAGTATTGTCCGGTATGTATTGTTAAAAGTGCTAAAATTAAAATCCGTCTCAAATCCCTCTGCGTGCAAAAAAAGTACCGGACAAAGGGCGGAGCAAACTGAACTTGTCTCTTGAGTGTGGAGTCTGGGATGAATCAATCAATCATCCATTGCAGTCATTTGGCAATCAAAACAATCATGACTGTGTTGTTTATGATTTTAACTTAGTTTCAGATGGCATGTTGTAAAAACCGGACCCTAAGACCCTAGGACCCCTGAGACCCCTAGGACCTTTAAGTACTAAAAATGAAAAGGACCCTTAACAACAGAGTGTCATAATGAGGAAGTTGTGTATCATTGACTTCCCCTCTTCCATCCAATGAAGTTCCACTCTTTCAAACCAATACCAGAAATGAGGCAGAGAGTTTATACCATGAAGAAGTACTATTTTGAGTATCTCCTATTGTTTTATTTTAAAGACTTTCTGCATGAATAAGGGCATCCTGACGTTGGTTTGAACGGACGAAAGTTCGTAGGATGAAAGATGGGAAGCTCATACAACACGCAGCCACTTGTTTGACAGCTTGATGACATTGATCTATTGTTTGTCTGTGGTGATGTCCCTCTGGTGTTAAGGGTCCTTTTCATTTTTAGTACTTAAAGGTCCTAGGGGTCTCACGGGTCCTAGGATCTTAGGGTCCGGTTTTTACAACATGCCGTTTCAGATCTAGATTTAGAATTAGATCGGATTAGTTGAATTTGAATGAAACCTTGATTGTTTTCAGTGCCGAAGAAGCACAAGGATAGACTTGCCCCGAAAAATATTCTGGCTCTCAAAAAAGTAGATTCTTTTATGCGAGGATCTACTGTAGTTCCTGGACCCGCCATTCCAGTATTCCGTCAATTGACGGAATGCTGGAATCAGGAATCAGGAACTACAGCAAAGGGAACAGTCAGGCGGACTGAGGAAATAGAATTGGGGTAAGTTTACTGCAACCAAGGTGCCTCAAAAAGCAGAAATAAATTATAAACTTTATAACATATATTTCTAGGCGAAGCTCTCTATTAGAAACTCAACTCTTAGCCAAAACATTCAGAAACTGCGAGGGGTCTCGCCTAGAAATCTCGAGAAATCGAAATCATATTTTCCCTTCTTTTTCGTTGCATCCTATTAGACAGGGGCTTTCAGTACTCAAAAGCTGATGATTTTATGAAACTTTCAGTGTTGGGTCGATTTCTTAATTTCTTAAATAAAAACATGTGTGTGCGAAAAATGGCAGGGACTTCCAATTCCAGCAAGCACAAACTTATTCTCAAGTCAAAACGAGCTGCTTTTCTTACATCGCACATGGTATCTTTCCTCTCCTTTAATCAATTCATTCCAAATAGGTCGTATCTTCTCCTCTAGGAAACGTCTCAGTACTGAAGCATTTCTCTGTATTTCTCCACGTTAGATACAGTCTCAGTTCAGTACGCTTTATCCACGCTCCATGTCACCATATTGACCATGTTCTAGGATGGCCTTGCTCTTGTTGGCCCTTGTTGTGCGCTCAGCGTTGTTTTCAAATTCAGCTCTCCGAAATAAGAATGGAAAACAAACGAAGACTTGCAGTAAGTCAAGTTCAAGGAGTGTCGTCGTGAAATAAAGCAATTTCAATGCAGAAATGTACAGTATAAAGCAGTCTAGTGTTGTTTTAGTTGTTACGATTTACGAATCTTGTGAGAGTTCAGCAGAATTGACGGTGCCAAATACCCAATGTGCTACTGCGTAATTTGGAGAACAGTGCGGAGAGCTGATTTACCATGTCCCTCGCCAACAGTGGTGGTTACAGTCTCCTCACCCTCAATTGCCCTCAGTTAACACGAGCTCCCATCCATTGACTTCAATTGATACTTTAACTTTGAAGTAGCCAATGTGCTACTGTGCCATTTGGAGTACAATTCCGAGAGCTAATTTACCATATGCTTTTCCAACAGTACATACAGTTTCCTCATCTCAATTACTCTCAGTTAATATGAGCTCCCATTAACTTCAATTGATACTTTAACTTTGAAGTAGCCAATGTGCCACTGTGCCATTTGAAGTACAGCTCTAAGAGCTAATTTACCATGCATTTTTCAAACAGTAGTTAAATTTACATTCTTCTCATCTCCTCTGTGTTTTGTCCTTAGTTGACATGAGTTTATCAATTTTTAATTGATACTTGAACTTTGGAAGTAGAAGGCTAAAGTCCAGGGTAGCTAAACCAAAACTATGGAGCAGTTGAATGGAAAATCACAGGATCACATTTCCTTGTTTTGGCATCAAATTCCAAGAGCAGTGCTTTAAATGCTTCAACAAAGAATGCACTTTAACCCAGCTTTAATACTTTTATCTATACCCAACAACTACGATATCCCTCAAAGGGTGACTTTTGATCCAAGCTAATAACTGGAGAGAATAAAACTGAGGTTAAGGCGCTATTTCAAAACGATCACCTTTGCTTATTGCTGTAGTCAATATTGAACAGAAGCGTTGCAACTACACTTAGCAAGGGAGGGCAGTTTCGTCAACCGGCATGTTTTTATCTGACACTGGTCGGCAATAGAAACACAATCGACAGAAGGAAGTGTTAAAATGTTTGATAGCTAGAAACCTTCTCTGAAAAAGTTGTTGGTGTTGTTGTATCGATCAAGGCAACATGCTGTCTGTCAAGATTGAAATAAAATCTTTGCGTAAAGCTAAGAGAACCTTTTCTATGCTATACCCGACTTCTAAAGCAAAACACGCATCTAGCCAACTTAACGAATCCCCTTCCTCTGCCCAGAACGTACAGTTGTTGCTCTAAGAAATATTTCTACAGGACTGCGATGCTTTAAACTGCAACATTTTGGAGCAGAGAGTATGCTCGCGTTGTTGTTACTTGGTTGCAAATTATGTTTGTAGATTGTGGATTTAGTTCAGTTATTTCAGGGCCGTAGGAAGAAGCTTCGGATTGGGGAGGGGGGGCAATTGTTCTTAAAACAATAGAGAACAATACATCTAATAAATCCTAGTGACGCAGCACCATTATTTTCAAAATTATTGGGGGGGGGGCTTGAGCCCCACCTGCCCCCCCCGCTTCCTACGGGCCTGGTTATTTGTTGTTTTGCTGAGACCATTTACCTCTGGTGTAATGCCACCGTTGATAAAAAAGTAATATAGAAGAGAAAATTCCGGCTTCTACAAACTATGAGGCATTCAGTCCTATGGCAGGCATTGAGATGCAGCGAACAACCATCGAAAAAGAAGAAATAACACACCCAATCACCCTGGATATACCAGTCTTGGTACATTTGTTGGTACGCTCTATAACGGACCGGAATCAAACAAAGGCAAGCATAGGATATTTTGAGAAAATTCACTTACTCTGGTCTTGTCTTGGCATCACAAGTCGTTATCAACTAGACACTGGCAGGATAGGATTTTTCTTTTGTTTGAGCAACGGCTGTCTATATATTCATGGAGACGACCTCATGATAAATATTGCCATGTGATTAATAGAAACATCGTTTGCCTACGAAAAACAAAAATATGCGTTTTGTTGATTCTACATAGAAAATTAAAAGAGATTCATCAAATATACAATCCTCGTGAATCAATAAAAAGCTGAGCGTAACAACTTACCTGGCGCAGCGAAATTCAAATTAAACTTTACAGAAATGTAAGGTCACGTAATTTTTCTTTCTTTATTTTTCTTTCTTGCTTTGGTACCCAACGGTATAGTAATATTCACAAACAAGAGGTGATCAACTGGATCAACAGCCAGCGTGTGAGTTGTTTATCCTGATCAAATTCCCTGTTCTTTGCCCGCCATTCATTCAGTCAGTCGATAAATGTAAGCTCTATGAATCTGTGTAATAGTATAATCCACGCCGATTGAGAGCATGAACCAAAACCAGTGTTCATAGATTACTATGGTCACATGGGGGATGCAGAATGTCATGGACTACCAGATCCCTGTAATGACTATTCCAAGGGCAATTTCGAGCGTAAAATGGGCTGAAGAAAGGAAATTTCGACCACAAAGTATGGCATTTTGAGGTGCATGGAGCCCCAATGTCCCTGCGTCTCTTGGTCAAACCATTTTCTAATTTTACAAACTCTGGACCCTCCTGAATATAGTCACAAAGATAAACCAACTCATGGATAATGACATTTTGTCATCAGATCAAATACCAGTTTTGAGGCTTACTGCTATGCATTGCCCATGACATCAAACCATTTGCCTACGCCAATATTAGCTCTACTTGTCACCTCTGAATCCCCAAGGTTTAATTACAAACCGAAGTTATTCTTTGGGATGATGCCGTTTATTTACAGGAGAATAAATTTGTCATTTTTGGACATTAAAAATAGAGACTTTGAGGGCAAAATGATGTGATTACAAAATACGCTAAGATCAAAGAGACAACTTGAGGGCTCTTTGGGATTTGAAAAGACAACTTTGTAATTTTATATGATCGTAATTGTTTTCAACCTTGTAATAGGGTCTTCCTGTTACTATACTGCGTCACAGCTTTGTCACAGGGGTACGAGATTACGCAGTCACCAACGCAACTGTGTAACAAACTGTGTCTATGGTAACATCTGCGATAAGAGTGATAAAATGAAACTTTGTCACAAGTTTGTCACGATCTCTGGCAATAACCTGAGCATATCAAGTGGTTGTGTTGTTATCATGCTTTTTCCTGACAGATATGCGGCATTGTTGGGTTTAGGGGTCAAGTCGCATCGAATTTCAGTTTTTTCTGCAACTCAAGAGCTTAAAGCACGACTGCCATACCATTTCTAAACTTGCCCCAAGTCTATTTCGTCATCTGTAAAAAGTCTATATGGTGACTGTGCAAAAAGTTAATTTCATTTAACAGAAGTACGGTAGAACCATTTCTATGGGTAGAACACTTAAGGAGCACAGCATTACCAATTGTCTAAACACGGGGAGGGTAAAAAAGGTACGATTTGCCACAATATACAGACAAGGCAAATGCTCCAGGTTCGACATACTTGGTTCATTTCATAGTAGAGAGGAAAGGCAAACATAGATGTATAAATCTATCTCACTGAAATCAGCCATTTCGTTCAGGAGATTTTGGCGATTTTGCCTGGAATCTTTTTGCGTGAAAACTTTGAAAAAATTATCTTAAGAGATTCTGAAAAAAGTTCAGAAGGATTTTTGAATAAATTTCGTCCAACTGCATTGCAGTGTCAAGAGCTTCAACATGATCAAAGCTCTATGTTTCGAAGTCAGTTGTGCAAACTCTGAACGCATGCCATAAGCCTTCTCGCCAAAAGTTCTCGCGGGTAGTAAGTCTAGTAAGAGTAAACTCTGATAAGAAAATAATAAGGTTCAATCTCAAAGCACATCAATACTCTCCCCTAAAACCACCCATGGGGTAGCCCCTTCAAGGAAAGGGGCAAATAGAATAACAAAGACAAACTAAGACTAGCTGTTAATGAAGTTAATTAAGTGCTGCTCAGGCCGTTGTTAACGAACTTGTTTGCAAAGCCTTCGAAAAATAAATGCTATGAATCTTGGACTTTTTTTGCTAATATGATAAGCCTTCTCGCCAAAAGTTCTCGATGGTAGTAAGTCTAGTAAGAGTAAACTCTGACAAGAAAATATAAGGTTCAATCTCAAAGCACATTAATACTCTCCACTAAAACCACCCATAGGGTAACCCCTTTAAGGAAATGGCACATAGAATAACAAAGATAAACTAAGATTGCACCATAAAATGTTTTAGCGACGCTGTCGGTCGAGGTGTAAAAGCTGAAGCATCGCGAATGAACGAAAGAAATCTCATCCTCACGTAACTATGCAAAAATTCAAGAGTCTTCAACCCAGGGGTGGCGCCAAAAATCTTCCGACAGAGGGGCTGGAGCTCCCAACAGGGGAGCTAAGATGGCCAAAAATACAGTTTTCGTACGTCATCTTGACAAATTTCCTCCGACAGGAACAAAAATTTCCTCCGACGGGGGGCCGAGATACTTCCAACGGGGGGGCTGTAGCCTCCCCTAGCCCTCCTCTGGCGCCACCCCTGCTTCAACCACTATTTTGCTCAAGTCAACTGAAGAAGATAACGAAAGGAAGCAGAAACTCACCTTTACCTGTATTTAGCTGTCTGCAAATAAACATCTGATGCCTCTCATCAGTAATCGTAGAAACACTGCTTTTAAAATCCATCGGACTATACATAAACCAGCCCACACATATTTGCACATACACACACACTACACCACATCATATCCTCGCTGAAATCAAATCACTGAAAACCTCAAGTTATTCATCAAAAACTTATTCTGAAGTAAATTGATTTAATGAATGAATGTTTGCAGAAAAATTACCCTTATTAACCGGCGAGGAGAGAATGACGGAATATTTCATGCAATTAATGATCGGATCTTTTTCAAGTTGACAAAGAAAGAAACCAATAAATTTTTCTTTTATCAAGGAGAATGGAAAGTAACGCCGAAACCTTCCTAATTAATAATCTGTTTTGATTCTCGTAGACCAAGTGCAACGTCGTTTATCGGCATCTTACAAAAACTACTGTGATGTTTTCATTATCTTAATACATTTAAGCCAAACTTTACCTCTGAGTAATACGTTTTAACCTCACACTGTGAGAAAATGAAGATCCAGCCTCTAATGTCAATTACTCAACGCGATGAAATAGCAGAAAGTTTAAACTTTCTAAAGCTCTTGGCATCGGCAAAAATGAGAGATCTTTTTCAAGGACAGAGGCCCTCAGTTCCAAATCTTTAACAAGATTCGTGTAAAATTCTTTGACCTATTTCTTTGAATTGAAAAGCTTGAAATAAAATTTTAACTAGTATGCTATAATTCTGCCGTTGTATTTGTCTAAAATCTTGATAATTTTCATAATTTGAGGGTTATCTTCCCTTTTTCTGAGAAATGGAGAATTACAGTTGTGAAAAAACTTTCAAACTTTTTAAGGAGACAATGTTTAAAGGGAATGTAGCCATATATAAGCCTTTGATAAAAATAACCTAACAAAGACAATAGGCTGTGACACGTTCCGCACCATATTTGGGTAACTGATCTACGTCAGCATGAAATACTGATATCTGATAGGCTAGAAGTTGACCGCAAGTGACTTGAGCCACTTTAATATGCTTACATTCCCTTAAGGAGCAATTCTGAAGAAAACAATAGTTCATGAATGTTTACAATATTGTACCAATCAAGAGTCTTTTAGTCTTCCGGTTACATATCTAGAAATTGCTGAAGTCACATCATCAAATGAATTCAAATATCAACTACGCTGCAACAGAAAAAATATTTTTTGAAAATTGCAAGGGGAAGAAATATAGCAATATAGCAATTTAATCCAAAGAAACAAGTCATAGAATTTCACACAAACTTTTTTAAGATTTGGAACCTATGCGCCAGAATGCGTCAAAATGCTTTAACTACGCAAAACACAGGGTTTTAGAATATTGATTCCTTCAAAAATTGTTCGCTGCATCATAATTTCGCGATTTCATAACATTTAACTTGATGAGACAAATTTTGGGACCAATCTTCAATGCCTATTCTTATAAAACAAATTTTGGTGGATATTTGTAACATTTTTAAAGCTTTGCAAAAAGATTTGGCACGCTGACATCATAATGAAAGTTATTATACAGGGTGTTTCAGAAAAAAACGCAACCCAACTAAAACTGAAAATTTTCAAAAAATGGTAAAATTTGAATAGATGTGCTGTATACCGCCTGAAAATACAATCTTTCTTCTTTCTGATGATAGGCAGATTGGATACATTAAAGACAAATGACGGAGATATAAGGCAACTTAAGTTTGGGGCCTGGGCAATCTAAATATAGCCAATTGTATTCCATTGTATCTGATGATCTCGAGAGATTATTAAAACAATTGGACAAACGGACACGTGGCGTTTTTTGTTCTATTTTCGAACAAGACGCTATATATCCATCATCTGAATATAGCGTCTGTTGCAGCTTTCAAAAAGGAAATTAAAACTTGGGATGGAACCAGTTGCCTTTGTACAATTTGCAAATAGACACTGAACTCCTTTGATTAGCATATATTACTTTAGGTTTATTGTAAATAGTTGGTGTAAATTAGCTTTATTCTTTTAAAACTATGTAAATACCAACTTTAAATAAATATATGAATGAATGAATGAATGAATGAATGAATGAATGAATGAATGAATGAATGAATGAATAAATGAATGAATGAATGAATGAATGAATGAATAAATGAATGAATGAATGAATGAATAAATGAATAAATGAATGAATGAATGAATGAATGAATAAATGAATAAATGAATAAATGAATGAATGAATGAATAAATGAATAAATGAATAAATGAATGAATGAATGAATGAATGAATGAATGAATAAATGAATAAATGAATGAATGAATGAATAAATGAATAAATGAATGAATGAATGAATGAATAAATGAATGAATGAATGAATGAATAAATAAATGAATGAATGAATGAATAAATGAATGATTGAATGAATGAATAAATGAATGAATGAATGAATAAATGAATGAATGAATAAATGAATAAATGAATGAATGAATAAATGAATGAATGAATGAATGAATAAATGAATGAATGAATGAATGAATAAATGAATGAATGAATAAATGAATGAATGAATGAATGAATGAATAAATGAATAAATGAATGAATGAATGAATAAATGAATGAATGAATGAATAAATGAATAAATGAATAAATGAATGAATGAATGAATAAATGAATGAATGAATAAATGAATGAATGAATGAATGAATAAATGAATGAATGGATGAATGAATAAATAAATGAATGAATGAATGAATAAATGAATGAATGAATGAATGAATAAATGAATGAATGAATGAATGAATGAATGAATGAATGAATAAATGAATGAATGAATAAATGAATAAATGAATAAATGAATAAATGAATGAATGAATGAATGAATAAATGAATGAATGAATGAATGAATAAATAAATGAATGAATGAATGAATAAATGAATGAATGAATGAATAAATGAATGAATGAATGAATGAATGAATAAATGAATGAATGAATGAATGAATAAATAAATGAATGAATGAATGAATAAATGAATGAATGAATGAATGAATAAATGAATAAATGAATGAATGAATGAATAAATGAATGAATGAATGAATAAATGAATGAATGAATGAATGAATAAATAAATGAATGAATGAATGAATAAATGAATGAATGAATGAATGAATAAATGAATGAATGAATGAATAAATGAATGAATGAATGAATGAATAAATAAATGAATGAATGAATGAATAAATGAATGAATGAATGAATGAATAAATGAATAAATGAATGAATGAATGAATAAATGAATGAATGAATGAATAAATGAATGAATGAATGAATGAATAAATGAATAAATGAATGAATGAATGAATGAATGAATAAATGAATAAATGAATGAATGAATGAATGAATAAATAAATGAATGAATGAATGAATAAATGAATGAATGAATGAATGAATAAATGAATGAATGAATAAATGAATGAATGAATGAATAAATGAATGAATGAATGAATGAATAAATAAATGAATGAATGAATGAATAAATGAATGAATGAATGAATGAATAAATGAATGAATGAATGAATAAATGAATGAATGAATGAATGAATGAATAAATAAATGAATGAATGAATGAATAAATGAATGAATGAATGAATGAATAAATGAATGAATGAATGAATGAATAAATGAATGAATGAATGAATAAATGAATGAATGAATGAATGAATAAATGAATGAATGAATGAATGAATGAATAAATGAATAAATGAATGAATGAATGAATGAATAAATGAATGAATGAATGAATGAATAAATGAATGAATGAATGAATGAATAAATAAATGAATGAATGAATGAATAAATGAATGAATGAATGAATAAATGAATGAATGAATGAATGAATAAATGAATGAATGAATAAATGAATAAATGAATAAATGAATGAATGAATGAATGAATAAATGAATGAATGAATAAATAAATGAATGAATGAATGAATAAATGAATGAATGAATGAATGAATAAATGAATGAATGAATGAATGAATAAATGAATAAATGAATGAATGAATGAATAAATGAATGAATGAATGAATAAATGAATGAATGAATGAATAAATGAATAAATGAATGAATGAATGAATAAATGAATAAATGAATAAATGAATGAATGAATGAATGAATAAATGAATGAATGAATGAATGAATAAATAAATGAATGAATGAATGAATAAATGAATGAATGAATGAATAAATGAATGAATGAATAAATGAATGAATGAATGAATGAATCTGTCTTTAATGGAATTCTTCATCATTTAATTTGATGTTTTAGTAAGTATGGCCGATTTCAAATGCAGCCAGCTGTAACAGCAAAATCAACTTCTTTTTCACAGTGAAAAATTACAAAAAGATTTTATCAAAACATTTCAGGCCTAGAATCACTTAAAGGTGATGCCCTCAGGTTGGAAAAAGACAAATTCATTCCCACGAGATGCATTTATTAAGAATGATAAAATAAGCTCTTCCAAAGACGTATTTTCGTTTGTGCAAATGTCCTGTCACTTTCCTGCATCTAAAATAGGCCATACTCACAACGTCAATTAAATGCTGAATAATTCCATTAATACACCTGGATGTCATTGGAAGGAAGAATAAATTGTGCTTTCAGATGATATTCATCAAATTGATTCAAATGCTATTCTTTCCTGAAGAATCTCGAATAAAGTTGGGTTGCGTTTTTTCTGAAACATAAGTTAAGATATTCTAAGGGTGAAAATAAATAATTCAAATTCATAGATCACTTTGATATATCGCCAGTGCCAGTCAAACGTGGAGACATCTTACGAGGAACAACTTACAGCGAAAAACGTTCAGGTATACGTGGGGATGCACATTATACATGTAAAAATCTCTTGATATTTTAGCGTGCAATTTGTTTTATAATGTGTTCTGATGCTGTCTTAGCTGTACTGCTTCGTTACCAGGTCGCTTCGTATTTTATTCTACATGCAGTTATTTCTTTCATGTTTATCTTACATGAGTTGAAATATCTTGCTAATCTACAATGCATCGAACAGATGGTAAAAATATCCACAACGAAGGCTGGTAATAAACGAAATTCGAATTGTTTTAATTGGTGAAGTTGCGGTTTTTAGCGCCAAGCGCTGGGATCGCAGAAGAAGAATAGGCCTAATCGAGTCCGCGACCCCTTGTCATGACGCTCAAGTGGTGGGGCTCTACCGGGTATCGAACCCTGTCCGCCTGACTGTTCTGGCTGCAAAGTCAGTGGATTACACCACTGCGCCACAACACCTTCAAGTTTACAATTTTGTTATAGTTGTTTCATAAATTGACGTCACACGAGATTTGTCATGTGACAAACTTCCAATGAAGATCACTTGAACTGTTTCAATTGACGACGTCTTGCTCAACAGTATTGCCCTTGTAGTATCATAAAGTATTTTTGTAAGTAATTTTAATGGTATGTTGTGTTGTGAAATTTTTAATTGAATGTAAAAAAATCGTTGATAGGCCGACTTTTTTGTTGGAAAACCGATCGTTCTCCACCTACTTACAGGCAACTCGACTGACACTGCAGTTACTTGAAAGCCTGTCTAAGTGAATTTCACAACATCAAACAGTCATTTGAGCAGTGCAATATTATTAAACTATTCATATATACATGACTATAAGTATAATACAATAAAATTAGTTACCAGAAGCACGTTTTTACATCGACACAATTGTACCTGATATGCACCTCACATATCTTCAGTGGGCATTCCTCTGTATCCAAGCGATAGGGTTATCCTCCTTAGCGATGTCTGGATGCTTGGGTATTCCACATTCAATCGATCAACGATCGTTAAAAGGGACTGGAAACGATCTCTCTGCTTCTGCGTCTCTGATTCCAATTTCTCAGCAGTCTTGCAAATGGGTGTGTATTTCTTGTCTTTGAGTGAACTGTAGTATTTAGCTCTTTGCTGCTTGGTGACAATTTCAGCAAGATTCTACGGACGCAAAATAGGCGTATACAAGAATAGTTTCACTCCTTGCCAGAAACGATATACCGCTACAACTACTGATGTACCACTCCTCAATAAAGCAACAGCAACAACATCAGTTCAAATTATTTTTCATTCATTACTTTATTTTAAAGGACAAGTCCGGGGTTGGTATGATTGATGGTAAAATACAAGATAATACTGCTATTAATGATGTATGATACTTTTTCCACCATTTTTCGCCTTCTCCTTGTGAAATTACGCATTCAAGTAAGCAATTTGAGCGAAGTAGCGTCATATCGCGCAAAATAAAACGAGGCTGTGTGATTGTTTCTTTGCCTCAATCGCTGATAGCCCCTTTATCAATTACTCATGCATTGAAAATGACATGAGAACACGATAAAGAGGCTTGCTACGATAAAGAGGCGAAAAAACGATCACACAGCCTCGTTTTCGTTTGCGCGATATGACGTCACTTCGCTCAAATTGCTTATTCAAATAGGTAATTTCGCAAGGAGAAGGCGAAAAATAGTGGAAAAAAGTATCATACATCATTCATAGTAGTCTCATCTTGTATTTTATCATCAATCATACCATCATACCAACCCCCGACTTGTCTTTTAAGTAGGCTGGAAGATTTCTTGCTATACTACAGCTATTTTAGGCCTGCCATGCATGCTACATCCAGGCATGGAACGCCTAGTTTAACGTCCCAAACGTCCCTGACGTCCCAAGACGCAATATACCTTCTTAGTTATCTATTAAGGGAGCCTGGAACATGCCGTTTACTGCTGATAACAGGTAGAGTTTGTAAATATAAAAAACAGATGGTTGAAGCATGTTCATCGATCTTTCGAGTCATTCTCAGATTCGAGTGCCGATTTCTAAATATCAACATGGACTATCGAAATGCAATGCGAGTGCTAAAGGCAATCAACATAGCTGTATCGAGTAGATGCTATAAATAGGATAAAAAGAAAACGCCCGCACAACCATTGTTTCTTTAGCCGCACAATGAAGGGGCACGTGCCATAGTGTCAAATACAATAGACTACATGGTCAACTTTGGCAGGGCTAGCTTTCCACGATGTAGATTCTCTTTAAACTGGAACAATGTCCCGACAGATCTCCTTTTGCTACTTGGAACTGGTGTAGCATGTAAAAAGAAAGAAGGGATACTGACCCGGTGCCTAGCTTCAGATATTTGTTCGACCTCGCCATCTTGTTCATCAATAGCAGCTGTAAGGTGTCTTTCTGTCAGTTGCTTTTCCTCAAGTTGCTGGCTGAGGAATTGTTGTTGCTCTCTCAGCTGACGGATATCTACAATAATAATTATACATTTGCAATATAAATATCGCAGTTGAAGGAAATAGTAATCTGTTTCCGAATTGCTTAAACATCAAGAAATCCTTAAATTTGAGAGGGATTCAGTTCCCGGGATGAGGGGCATTTCTAAGCGGTCATGTTTGGAGAAACAGGTATCTGTGGCCTGAATGTACAAATTTGCCTCTAGATTATTGAACCAATAAGTTCCCGTGATGGAGCATAAACGTAAGGAGCACTGACTTGATGAGTAACCTGTCTTCCTCGAGGGCATATCAGTTCTTGAAAGCTCTAAAGGCATCAAAGCAAGAATCCTTTTGTTTTTCAAGAGATACCCCCAACAAATACTGAAAATCTCTTTCTTTCAAAACACATCGTACGCTTTCGTATAAGTGATAAAGCATTCTGCCTTACAACAATACTCTTGCCCGTCAATCCTGAAATAAGCAAGACATAGACCACTGGCTTGACTTATGCCACAGGTAGCCAGTATAGCCTAGTAGCTGAATATAAAACAAAACTTACAATAGGTATTTTCTTGCTTTTATGTCTTTGGTAGATAATTTTAGACCTATGGTGCTCTATGCGTGTCTCAACAACGGTGCACTAATAATAATAATAACAATAATAATAATAATCATCATCATCATCATCATCATCATCATCATCATCATCATCATCATCATCATCATCATCATCATCATCATCATCATCATCATCATCATCATCATCATCATCATCATCATCATCATCATCATCATCATCATCATGGACTGGAGCATAACCGACCAGACATTGTGTTTGAAAACAAAAAGGATCGATCGTGTTTGCTGATTGACATATCCTGCCCCTTCGATACAAGAATTGAAAGAAAAGAAAAGGAAAAAATTGAGTTGTATCAAGACTTGAAGAGAGAGATCAAGAGGTTATGGAACGTGAGGGATGTTAAGATTGTACCAATAATCATTGGGGCTCTGGGTACCATTGGAAAGAACTTTGAGAATTTGTTGAAGAAAATTGAAGTGGAGTGCAGCACAGAACTTTTACAAAAAGCGTGTCTGTTGGGAACTGCAAAGATCCTGAGAAAAGTACTGGATACCTAAGGCCAAGGGACTTGACTTGCTATCCAGCAGTTAACCGGCAGTCAACATCAACGCCGAGTGAATATTGAACAATAATAATAATAATAATAATAATCCATTTCTTTAAAGTTGGTAGAATACGTCTATAGTGCACATCAAAAGATGTGCACTAATTAATACCAACTATTTACATAAATATACAAAAGCAACTTAATTACAATTCAACTCTTTACATATCTATTTACAAACTCTGCAGGTACATGTATTTACATTTCATTCTCTGATTTTTCGTTTGAAAGAGAGGACACTGTCACAGCTCTTTACCACATCAGGTATGCTATTCCAAAGGTAGATGCCTCTGTATGTTATAGAATTTGCCTCATAAGTTATCGTTTGGAATCTTGGCATCTGCAGGAGATCCTTATTGCGTAGGTTGTAATTCGTTTGCTTCCTCTCAAATAATTCCCACATAAATGCAGGGTTTATTTGATGGAAAGAATTGAAAACCTCCATGAGTAATTTTTGAAGATTTTGTAAATGGACTGGTTTTTGGCCTGATTTGTCCAGAAGTTCTTTGAAACTTGAACTGAAGTCATTGTACAACCTACGAAGTGCCCTCTTGTGGATTCTGTTTATCTCTTCATTGGCAGTTTTTCCGCAGAACATCCAAATTAGGGGACAGTATCCAAAGTTTGACATGATAAATGAATTGTAAAGGAGCTTGGCCTGTTCAAAGGTAATGAAATTTGCAACCCTAGAAAAAGCACTTACTTTCCTGCACTGGGCCCAACTTGGCCTAAAGTGGTTTAAGAAATTCATAAACAACAAGAAAACAGTGACTGTAAGTTTCGCTTCATATTCAACTACTAGGCTGTACTGGTTATCTGTACCTATACAAGACATAAGGTATCGAACTCTGTTCCTGTACACAGGGCCGTCAAAAGACGGAGCGGGCCCCATGGGCGGAGGTGGGAGGGGCCCCCGGCGTGGAAGGCGCCAGAAAATTTTTCGGGCGGTGCCCTTTTTCTTTCGGATCACACCCTCCTATACACTGGTAAAACGATGTTTTTAGATGGAAATGCCCTCCTATAAACTGCTAAAAACATAATTTTTAGATGGAAAATTTGTTTATCTCGTGTGTAAAGACTAAGCTGAGAATGCCAGTGGGCCTGCAGGCGTAGAAACGTTCCTCGAGGAAAACTGAAAATAAAGAAAAAATGTATTATGTATACTTTTCCGGGACCTCTGGCAACTACTCTGGTAGCTCTGGTAACTCTAGTAACTGCTCTGGTTACCCCCCCCCCCCCCTTCTCGACGGTCCTACCTGTACGTAAGCCTATGCACCTCGGTCTACTATAAACAAGCTTCAAATGACCATAATAAAATGAACTCAGACAAATAAACTTACCTTCATCACGAGAATTTGCATCATGAACAGTCGTTTTAATTTTCTTTTTTAATTCGAAGACTTTCTTCTGGAAGGCTCCTTTCGTGTCTTTGCTTTTTCCGGTTTTAGCTTGAGCATCTCCTCTATGATGAAAATGCATTAAACCAATCTCAGGAATGTTCCATACGATAGCCCTAGATGCTTATGTTAGCGTTATCATGGTTACATTGATAACATGCTCATGTTATGGTATCATTTCTCGTGGCATGTAGCTCTATGTCTAATGGCCTCGGGGGTAGTTACAGCCTTTTCCTCCTCGGGGTATCATTCCAGTAGTACTGTATCGGGTGTCCCAAAAAAAAGGTAACAGGTTTGACCTGGCGTAGTAATTAGAATTTAGCTTCAATCATTCTGCAATATTTTTTAAAATAATCCTCGATAGTCAACTTGAACATAAATACCTCATTCGTTGATATTAGGGCGTTGAGAGTTGAAGTATTAATCTTGAAAGTCCAAACTTGCCTCCAACTCCAAACCAGAGCTTTTGGATTTTGGCCTAAGCTGTGAACGCGCTGCGTTGTGGAATCTCCTCAATCATAGCGACGGACAGCAAGAAACGTCGTGCTTGGAAACACATTGTCATGGAAATCTGAAACTGAACTCTACAATTATATTCATGAATTTAATCCCACAGATACATCGTTCTTAATTCAATAAAAAGTTCAAATTGCATCTGCCTAATAGAAGTTATTCATAAGTGAAATAATTCCCTTGAGCTATATTGCAATCTGCATTGTTCGAATCCTTGAATGAAATGCATTTTTGTATCATCCCTCTCAATATTATTACGAAACAAGCAATCGTGTATGCTCAAGGGAACATAAAAATGCTCACTACTCGTGCTTGCTTGGCTTGGTGTACTTTGTAAATGCATTCATTTTGACAGCAGGAAGATATTTCTTGGTGACTTTATTCATTAATTCGTTTGTCAGTTTTCAGTTTTTATATTCTATTTGCATGAGTACCGAAAGGACGGATCCTTTTCAAAACAATTCTATAACTGAGGAGATTCCCTTGACTAGCGCGTTTACTGTTTAGGCCAAAACCGAAAAGCTCTGGTTTTGTGATAAACACAAACACAGACACAAGATTAATATTCCAACTCTCGATGCGCCAATAACAAGAAACTAGGCATTAACCTTCAAGTTAACTATCAAAGAGTACTTCAAAATTTATCAGGGATTGATTAGACGAAAATTCTTATCGCTAGCCCTGATCAAATCTGTTACCTTTATTTGGGACACCCGGTATAGTAATTTTGTAAGTAGTGCAAGTAATATATATTGTAATTTTTTAATGGATAAGAAAATGTATACACTCATTGAAATATCCTAATACAATAACTATAACACCGATTTTAAAAACTACAACTCAGTTGCTTTAAAAATTTATTAACAATCTAAAATGCGTTATCTTAATCTCAATAAAGAATTCTTGAAAACTAGCTTCCATTTGCTTTTCCTAAAAATATAAGTGATTGATCAATGTTTCAATAATCCAAATAGTAAAATAATGTTTTCCATAGCTCAGGCATTGCTTTGTAATGATACGGAATCTCCTGAAATGTTATAATACTTCCCCATTTATGCTGGGTATTAAAAGGTCTAAATCTAAATGATTGTGAACAAGCCATTTCTAGTTGTTTTGTGCATATCCAGAAATAGGACTTTCAGCTAATCCTAATTTCAGAACTAAATAATGCACTTAAAATCATGAGAAAAATTTTGAAAATTAAATTGAAGCCTCAGTAAGATGATAAAGTTAAAATTTTACAAAATGGTTGCATAAGTAATCTTGTACGATTATTTAAACAGTGGATTCATTTTTCTCACACAGTATATTATCTGATTATTATCTATTATTATCTATTATCATTATCTGATTATTATCAATTATTATATATTATTATCTATTATTATTATCTGACTATTGTCAACTATTATCTATTATTATTATCTGATTATTATCAATTATTATATATTATTAATTTCTGATATATCATCTGATATCTGGTCTATTATTTGTCCCATCTGCAATGGGAACTAGGTGACCGCGTGTCTTTTCCCACTGTGTATGGGACCAATAATGTATTGCATTTAGTTTAAGTTTTACTTGATAGAAAAAAATATTATCTGAAAGAATCATAGCACGTTTCCAAACATTCATCTGTAACCTTGCATATAGCAACTTTGTCTCCAATGGATTGGATATAAAACTGGATATATACGCAATGAAATGATGCAAAAACGATTTTAATGAAACCATTATTTTTTTACTTTTTCTATCAATTCAATTTTAAAAATTTACAATTTACGAATTACCTAAGATTACAAACGAGCTACCATACAATACTACAGAAACGATACCAAGGGGAGCAAAAGATCATGACTACCCCAGGGCCATCACACGAAGGAGATAAACTAAAATACAACTAAATATATAAGAGGCCCCCTCGCTATTCAGAAAAGAATTAGAATTGAACGATATTTTGCAAGTGGAATTTTCGAATGTACGCTATAGTGATAGAAGCTTTATCGCCACTCAATCGAAAGTCGCGTATGAAATGTATAAGAAAGACGCTCAGTCCAGGCTCTTTCGTAGAATAGCTAAAAGGGTGTGTTACGAAAAGCTACTTACAAACAAAAGAACAAAAGAATAGAGGAATGGGACTCGGCGAACAGGAGACTTTACGAATATGGACTTGGTATGGTGGTTGACTTGCATTTAGCTAGATTTCTGTGATCTTAATTGAATCGACCGCTTGTGTGGATGTATTGTAGAGTCAAATCGAGTATATTTCTGTTGACGTCATTTGGGAGGTCTTTATCACCATACAATAAAAGCTGCATTATTGATACAGTAAAACCATTATTGATAGAATCTGAAAGATTTACTTACTTGACAATGATACATTCTCTTTTGAAAACCGATTTCTCCATGTCTTGTATCATTTTCTCTTGTTGCTTCATCAACTGAGATAGCCTCACTTCCATACGATGTATCTCAGCCTTCATTGCATGAATCTCGCCTCGACCGACCTCGGAATCAACTGCATTACGGGCCTCTCTTGCAAGCTGAGTTCTCTTCTCCCACAGCATGATTTGACGCCTTTGAAAAGGAGATAAAGATGTTTTAAAGGTATTTGAATGGTACATAATTGTGTGGAATAGATTTTACAACTCATATTGCAATGTCTTTTTAAAGGGGTGTGCAATGGTAAATAGGCTTGTCTATAAACATAACAAAGAAAACAATAAGACGCAGCATTGTTTCGCTGGCTGGGCTGCAGCTTCGATTTCAATGGGATGTTTTTCAGGTTTTTTCGCTCTTGGCCAAATGAAAGCTTGCACAAACCCTTTATAACGTCGCATAAAATCTTTAGCAAAATTTCGTGAAAAAGAGGGTTCAAGTCCCGGTCAAACAGGTCAAACAGTTCACGTGACAATAACTAATTTGATGAAATTTTGGGCCTGGCCACTTTGTTTGGCCACTTTGTTTGGTCACATAATATTAGTTTGATGATGTATGAAACCGTTTGATGGAGGTAAAAAAATTGTTTCTATTGTTTTATGAAATGTTGGATCTGTTTGACCACTCCAAAAAGCTTTTTGCAAAACCTTTGATATCTTTGATTTCCTCCACAGCATCTCGGTAACCGCACAGGCACCTTCCAATCACAGGTTTCGAACAAATGTTAGATGAAACGTTCGGTGAAATGTAACCTCTGATTGACCACCGACTCACAACATAGAGAAGTGAATAGATATATTTTGATACATGTTTGGTGAAATTTTTGATCAGCTTGACAGGGGATAAAGAAATTATATTGCACTGTTTGGTGGACAATATCCTGCAGAATTAAATACCAATCTTAAAAGATAAGTACGCAAAAAGAGTTAGTTGTACAAGCTATGATTGCTCTTGACTTAAAACGAAGTTCAATAAATGGCCCGGGGGGGGGGGGGTAACTCCAGTACTCAGTGGTACGGGGTTGTGCCATATTTTAGGGTACCTTTTTCATCAGAAGTTCCGGATTTATGGGTAACCTTTTTGGAGAAATTTCCGGATTTGTGGGTATGCTTTTGAGGAATCTCCGGATTTATGGGTATACTTTTGAGAAACTCTCAGATTTTGTTGCTTTTATAATGTCATTACTTTAGAATGTCACTTTCAAGTGCCAAATGCTTTCAACTTCCGGATTTATGGGTGTACTTTTTTCTTGAGCTTTCCGCATTTATGGGTACCAGTTTTTGAAATTTTCCGGATTTATGGGTACCAGTTTTGAAATTTTCCGAATTTATGGGTATCATTTTTTGAAATTTTCCGGATTTATGGGGGATAGTACTATACACTGAATGGCACAACCCCGTACCACTGAGTACTGGAGTTACCCCCCCCCCCCCGAGATAAATGGAGGAACTTACTCTGCTTCAACCAATGCATTCAGCAGTCGCTTTTTCTCTTCTTTTAGGCCATCAATATTATTTTGGGTCCTGATGGAATTCAGCTCAGCTTCCTTGAAAAACAAAACATGTGATCACAAAAACCACCTCTACAAGAAGTAAATGTGCATTTTCCTATCCATTTTCCAGGAAATCTTACGTCAACTACTCCCTCCTGGACTACTATTTAACGTTTCATATCATCTTAAAGAGTTTCAAAATCACACCATTAAGAACCAATGCGTGATGTTTTTGCACTTTCTGCTCTAAAAGGTAACGTAACTATATCCGTAAAATTCATAAAGAATATAGGCATTGATAAAAGTTACACTACACTTGGTATCCCTTGTTTCAATATGACATCTTCATCCAGTTTAAATATCCTAGCATAGGTTCCAAATCTTGAAAAAGGCTGGTGTAAAATTCAGTGACCTGTTTCTTTGAACTGAATGACTTCAAAGCAACTTTAGCTATTTCTCTACAATTCTACCGTTGGACTTTTCTGAAATCTTCAAAATTTTCAGAATAAGAGTGATTTTGTTCTATTTCAAGAATTCAAGGAAAATTATTAAAAAAACTTAAAACCATCGTAATTTCTAAACTGTTTGATGCAACGTGAAGATGGTATCAAGCAAAAGTCTGTCACTCATCTGGTTTATGATTTAGAAATTTGATGACGTCACATGCTCAAATGAGTTGAAATGTAAGGTACGCTGTAATTTCGAAAAATATCCAAAATTTCTGGAAAGTCCAACGGTAGAATTATAGATAAGTATCTAAAGTTTCTTTCAAGTCATTCAATAAGAAGAAATAGGTCATTGAATTTTACATCCACCTTTTTATGCCGAGTTAAAGATTTGGAACCTATGCTAAATATCCTATGGTTACTGCACAGAAGCCCATTAGTTTGGCTTGGAATAACTTGCTTTATTATCTCACTCCTTCAGAACGTTATACATCATACTTGATAACACAATGGTTGTTTTGTTGTTGTTTCCAAGCCTTGAAACTAATTCTTTATTCATGATCCAAAAGGTCTAGCTATTCTCACTCAGTTACGGGTAGGACTCAGCAAACTAAATTTTCATAAATTTAGGCATAACTTCAGAGATACAGTCAACCCTTTGTGTCTCGCAAATGATGGGGTAGAGGACATGGAACATTTCCTGCTGCTTCGTCATTCTTATAATGGGCCTAGATCTGATCTTCTCAATAGTGTAAATGCAATAGTGCTATCTCATGGTTTTTCCTCTCTTTCAAATTAAGTTTCACTCAAATTCACTCTGTATGGAGACAAAAGGTTAACCATCGACAACCATAAAAAGCTACTCGAGGCAACCCTCAAATTCATTCATGCTACAGAACACTTTCAAATGTTCCATTGCTGCAAAGTCCCATAGATAAGTACCTATTTTGTTTTCAGTTTCATTGTGTATTCGTAGCCAATATTTATTTTAGCTTAGTTAATTTCCTTTGTATTTTTGTTTAACATTGTGCATCTTTATGTATTGGCCATGGGGTAGTCATTGTCCTTTGCTCCTCATGGTATCGTCCCGGTATTGTTGTATAGTGATTCGATAGTATGGTAGAACGTATTGATGTATTGTAATATTTTATATGAATAAAAAAACTAATTCTTAGAGAAAAATGACAGTGTCGCTTCAAAGTGCCGTGAAATATCCCTAAGGTAAACCTTGCCTATTTTATTGTGGTTGCAGTAACAAAGACAGATTTGTAACACAAAAGCATCAGTTAATTTGATTGACACTGGAACTCAAAGCGATTAGCGATTGCAGACAAAGGGAATTTTCTCAACAAGTAATTCAAAACAGACAAAGCCGCAGAAAAATTGCCCTGAAACCTATAGGACAAACTCTCGCCTTGTGCATGTGAAAGGCAGTTTTTAAGAGAAGTTACGTGCTTATAACGAAAGAAGAAGGGCAAGTCTAAAGTTCTGCCTGGCGGACTTTGTTTATTTAATTCAGATACCGAGTAGTATTTGTTTCATTTAAGCCCGAAATATGCGAGGATTGCAATGCCTTCTGCTCGGCTTCTCAATAGAATAAACAAAATCCGTCAGGCAGATCTTTAGATTTATCCTTCTTCTTTCGTCATAAGCACATAACTTCTCTTAAAAACCACCTTTCACGTGCACAAGGGGACAGTTTGCCCTACTGGCTTCAGAGAAACGAGTAGTGGCTTGGTTTGTTTGAATTGCAGATTGAAAGAATTTCCTTCGTCTGCAAACGCGAATCTCTTTTAATTTAGTTGTCAGTCAAAACAGTTGATACTATTGTGTTGCAAAATCTGTCCTTGTTGGTTGCAACAATTTGCAACACCAAGATAACAGTGCTAATATAAAAACAATACCTTTAAATTATCCATAAACTCATTTTCTCGTAGCATATTGCCTTGATAAAGCGAGTCTTGTTTTCCTTTGTTCTTGTGTATCAGCATGTTTAATTTGGTCATGTCATTTTGCATCGAACGTATACTTCTTTCAATGTCAGTCATAACAGATTTCTGAGAATTTATCTCGCCTGAAATGAAGAATATATTAATAAAACCCAGGCACAGTCATTAAAGAGCCATTGTCACCCATGGTCCTTTGCAGGCGTACTGCAACATTAGAGAGTCTGCAGGTGAAATTTGGCCTAAGTGGAAATCATGGATCCACACTGCTGTAGTTGAACTGATAAAAAAGTTTTACTTTAGTTGAGCTGTTCTATAATTTTAACTACTTCGCTGTGGATCCATAGTTTCCGCTACTCTCAAGTACCGAATAATCGTCCCCCCCCCCCGCTTATTAATTTTTGAAAAATTTTCCAACCCCCCCACTTTTATTCCAACCCCCCCTTTTATTAATTCTTGAAAAATAGAAGTAATAGTGAACAAATTTTTTTACTAATTCCTGCTAAGCAAATGTACTTACTGTATTTATTAACTTTATTCTCCTTTGTTTGTCTGACCCGTGTTACATACGTGTTTTACATACGTGGTACCCATGTTAGATACGTGTTTTACTAAGAAAACGAAAAACGACTATTCTCGATTTTTCCAACCCCCCCGATTGTTCCAACCCCCCCAATTATTAATATATCGAACCATTTCCAACCCCCCCGATTATTCTCACCCCCCCCCGTTTATTCGGTACTTGAGAGTAGGTAAAATTTGACTTTCAGATATCAGATATCAGAATTGTAGTGGCCGCAAAGGACACTGGGTGACAATGGCTCCTTAAGTCGAGTAACTTTGGTATTTTCAGTTGAGATAATACATTAAAAAAAGACTTCACCTGTATTTAACTGAATACAGCGTGTCCCAAAATAATTGTGCGCTATTTGCGTGGCTACTGCGGAGGAGCTAAACGTTCTATTGTTCCGTTCTTGATACAGTTTTATAGTATAGGCTTCAACTTAGAATTTGAGACCTTCTTTCAGCCAATCGGACAAACGGTTGCTGATTAACGGCACGTGAAAGTCGAAAAAGTGACTGTTTCACAAACAGCACTTTCTTTGTTCTCCAAGAATGTTAAAATCACGTAAATTTTGAAAGAAAGGAACCTAGCGTTGTATTTGAATTTTTTCTACATCTGAAAATGGCGCTCGGTGTTATTGTGTCACCAATAAACAATGGTAACACAATACAACTGAAACAAATAAACAATACAACTGAAACAAATGAGTTTCAAGAATGAAAAGCTTACCTTCAATTCTTAATTTCTTTTGCAGAAGGATGGTTGATTGTTTCTTCAAAGATTCAATTTCATTGCTTTCACTTGTCACATCTTTAATCATTCGGACCAACTCATTTTGCTGTCTTAACCAATATTGTTGTAATGATAAATTTTCAGTTATCGTAGCATCGATTTGCTTCTGAAGTGTTTTCACTTGGAATTCTAGAGGACCTGTGTATCGTTCATCCTGAGAAAAAAAGTATTCAAAATCAGCTACAGAATCAAGAAAAGCAACCTTCACCTTCTCAATCTCGTCCCCAGAGTGAGTTCGTTGCTCTACCTCTACTCTGGGATACAAGAGGCCGTTCGGCAATTTGATTGGCTATTCGGAATCAATAGCAAAAACAGATTATAACTGGCTCCCATTCAAAAATGGCCTTTATTGAATCGGTAATTTCACAAAATCAATGGGGTGTATGGGGCAAGTGAGGAGTTTAAGAGGGGTAATGGACCACGGCGCATCCAAATTTCGGAGTTTCATGAAATTTTGGGGTCATTATGACGTCATAACAGGGGGTTGAAAAATAAATGTTGCGATTTTCGGACCCGAGGTTACGTTTGGAGTCGATGCTCCATGGTTACAAGCCCGATTTTAAAACGGAAAAAAGTTTTCAAGAGACCATTCGTCTGCGAGTCTAGTAACGCAATTTGGGGTTCAATATTGCCCCAGAAGCGCAGCGCACGCCCTCCAAAAAGTAAACGGCCGCGGCATGTCAAAATTCGATGGAAAACTGTATTCTTTCACTAAAACACTTTTAATCTTCAATTTATCTCTAAAATTCGCCGAATAACGAGCCATTCTATTTTCAAAGCTGTGGGGGAAATTCTCGAAAATTTCAACTTAGGCCCTTTTCCCACCCAAATGGATCGTGCTCGTTTTCCTACTAACTGCACTTGCTAACCCCGGATTAATGATTAAATACCTTAAAAAGGGCTAAAATAGAGTCCTCAAAGTGTTTGTTTTTAATTTCTCAATTTATATACTTCAGAATTAGCGCTAGAGCAACGACCATTTTTCGTCGATTATCGTTGCCTAGCAAACTGCAAATCCATAATGGGGCGAATCTTGCCTTATTTTGGCAAGATTGATGCTAAGTGTACCAGGGTGTTCTTTCGGCTTCGTGACCAGCGTATGACGTCAGAACACCCTGGGAACGAGGTTGTCACCTTCTCCAAATAAATCACAGGGGGTTAAGGAGTGTCAGTAAAGGCCATAGTTTGGTTTCTTTGGTTCCCTGTGATCCTGATTATGAAAACAACAGCTAAGCTGTGTAATTTGATACAGATTACATCATCGTTGCGGTGGGCCTGCTAAAAACCTTTTAAAAGATATGAAACCTACTCTAGGTAAACATGGTCTCAATTGCAATACAGTAAAAACCCGCATATAAGAACCTACAATTTTGCAAGTCAGCCTAACTAGGTTCTTATGTTTTGGGTATTTAGTGGGAAATCAGGCTGTTCAGGTTCTTAAATTGGTTCTTATTTTATTCATGGCTTTCAGGAATTTCTTTTCTTCAGATTCAAACTTCAGGCCTATCATTTACTGTCAGTTTACATTAGTTGAGTTTATGAGATATGTTCCCCAACAGAAATTTGTGGAAGAATCAGACATATTTATATAATCCAGAGAAACTCTTTCAAAAGCTTCTCATCAGGTAATACCATAAACATTTTTCATTCTTCCACAAACTTCTGTTGTGAATAAGACCCCCTATGCTTTCTAAAAATAAGAACCTATTTCAAATTCCAGGCTGAGTGGGTTCTTATATAATTGGGGTTTAATTGCAAAATTTCAGCCTGTAGGTTCTTAATCCACTAGATTCTTATACGCGGGTTTTTACTGTAAACTCACCCCTTCTTTCGAAAGTATTTGGTCAATCTTCTTGTTATATTGATCTACAGCACCTTGTTTCTTTTCTATCACTGCATTTCTCTTCATAATTTCATTTTCAATGCTAGATATCGTATTATTCTTCTGGTGAATTTCTCCATTAATATCAGACAGGGTCTCTTGCAGCCTTCGAACTCTTGATGTTGTGTTAGAAATCTCGAGAATGTCTGCTGAAATCTCGTTCTCGACATCTGCCATACCTCGTTCCTGAAATGATCATATAGTGGATTGTGGATTACTGGTAAGGAGAAAAATATCTGAATGTGATATAAAACGTTAGCTATTGATTTCCAGTCAAAACTTCTCAAGAAGTGAATTTTTTTGTGAGATACTGTAAGAAGAGAAGTTTTTCATCTAATTTTCAGTGTTTCCTCTGTTTCACTTAGGCTCCTTAGGTTCACTTTGGAGCTGATTTCATGTCAGAATTCTTCCAGAACAAGCCTCCTCCTGAATATAATAGAACTTGGACGATTTAACATAGCAGCAAAGGTCTTGCAAGCATTCAGTCGTGGAGCTGTCTGGGTGAAGAGAACAACCAAAAGTATAGAAAGTTAAAGTGCTTCAATCCTCTCAATTCATACTGAAATTCGCTAAATGACCTGACCATGACACAAAGGGTAAGGCAAAAGGCTTGGGATATAACCAACTGCCTGATCTTTGTCGTTGGTATCATCAGACCATTTAGAAAATCATCCACGACAGTGTTCCTTTAAAAGCAGTCTGTCAGGCATCTGATTGGGTGATGTTCCTTTAAAGGCAGTCTGCCACGCATCTGATTGGATGATAAGAACAATACAACGAGTGGGAGAATTGAATGGCACTTGATCCTACTGACTTTCTACGGCCGTACAAAGTGATAACGATTAGCCGTCCCTTTTTTCCAGTGCACAGATCCATAAAGACATCTGTTGTGTTGAGCTATGACTTTCGCACTTTATTGCAGCCAGTCAGATGTATTACAGACTTCCTTTAACATAGCAGTATCAAGAAGCTAGAAGCCTAATACATACCTTTCTCCGGATAGAAAAGCCTGTCTCAAATAAGACGTCAGGTGACATATGCGATATCGCAAAATCACTCATGCAGAACACTATTATCTTTGTTTTTCGCGGGCATTTTCACCTGAAATCTAATTTGAGCAAGGATTTAATCCGGAAACGGAAGTTCTTAATTCATACTCACCAATTCCGTGGCTCTTCTGCGAACTTTATCGGTGACTTTCTTCGTGTACTGAGACGCTTTATCTGCAGTCAATTGTTCTCTCATCTTTTCCATTATCATATCTTCTAGTTTAACCTTTTCCGAGAATTCACGTTCAATCTGCTTTCTAAGAACGTCTGCTTCGTTCTTTTTCAAAGTTGCTTCCTGGAAAGGAGAAATGTGCATTTAATAGGGGCAGTTTTAATTTGCTACCAGTGAAGATTTCAAAAGATTACTGGCCAGCACATTCAGCAAAATAAACGGCATTCGCTCCACGAACGGAACAGTTCGAACACTTTCTGGGAAATCTACGTGAAGTTACCGAATTTTTTTCATTACTTTATTTAAAGCAGGCTGCACAGATTTTCATCTCTTAAAGTTAATTTAGGCCTACTATGCATGCCGCACTCAGGTATGGGACACCCAGCTTATCGTCCCTTGCTTTATCGGGCATCTTGGAGATAATCCATCAATATTTTGACAAACAACCTTCTTGTATGCGTGTTGCACAATGTTTAATTAAATACAAACAAATAACAGTATAAATAATTGTGCTTTGAACTTTATTTTGTACGATGCTTCGGGCTTAAACCCATTATCAATATTTTGACGCCACACGACGGAACTTAACTTCAGTCACCTAACAGAAACTGTATAAACCGCTATGCCACACCCCCCCCCCATGTATCTAGCCCTTGATTGACTGGCATGAACTGACTGGCATGAAAGGTACTTTTGGTACTTTACAGTAATCTGCTATTGAATTGTTTGATATCCTGACAATTTTCATAATTACACCGTTTTTTATATATTTCAATGCTGGAAACTTGTCACGTCATCAAATTTATTAATCGTAAACAAGAAAGGCGACAGCTTTCTGATCACCATCATGTTGTAAGCATTTACAAACTATGGTTTGATAACGGGCTATGTTCCAAACATCGTGCTCATTTCAATTCGCATCGCATCAAAGTGCTTATATTTTACTTTATTTACTTGTTTATCTTTACAAACTATGGTTTCGTTCATCTTTACAAACTATGGAACCAATTTTCTTTTATTAATTCGAAAGCTACGACTTTCGATTTTCAGATCTTTACTTTAATTCTTTTCATTGAAAGCAAAAACTGCTGTAATTTTGAAAATATTCAAGATATCAAAAAGCACACGGTAGAAATGTTATCTTTAGTGGTGTCTTGTCTCTATGAAATGCGGTAACACCTATTTATAGCACATTAGGGACTGGAAGAAGAAAGGAGCTAGTAGAGAGAAGTGAAATCGACGTGACCGTTTGATAGCTTGCTAAGGTATGGTAAAGTATCTACAGTTCCTTGTGAGCTACTTAATCAAAAGAACAATGTAATAGCCCCTCAAACCATCCTTTTGAAATTATATAGCCAATCATGAGCAACAGGGGACATAATGATTTGAATTTGCAATTAATATATAATGGGAACTTATTAGCGTTCTTTCTTGCAATTACTGTCTGAATCTTATTTTCTAAAAGCCTATACAACCGGCCGCCATCTTGAAGGAATTTTCACTCCTCTGCAAGCAATCTGGCGAGCTTCATTCAGAAACCGTTGATGCCGAATGGCGGTTAGAAAGGACTCGCAAGCTGTGATGCTGATTGTGTTGGCTTGGAAAATGCGATTCAGGCAGCAATAGACCTTTTAGCTTTTCTACAAGAGAGCCTGGATCGAGCGTCATTTTTATACACGAGGTTCGATAGAGTGGCGTTAGAGCTTATATCATTATTGTGCATATTCGAAAATTCTACAAAGTACACTTTGTAGAATTTTCGAATTTACCCAATAGTGATAGAAGCTCTTAACACCACTCTTTCAAACCTCGTGTATAAAAATAACGCTCGATCCAGGCTCTTTTGTAGAATAGCTAAAAGGTCTATTGCGAGATTAGTAAATGACAAAGAAGCACTTGAATAAGTTGTCATTATATCTTTACGGCAGAATGAGTTAACTTCGTAGTCAATCACGATGAGACTAGCTAAGGCCATTCGTAGCTTATGCCATTCAAATCAGTCATTTTGCCTTCTGGTGCTCATGAGCCAATGCTAAAAACATATAGGTAATTTTGACGTAGCTTAGCATACCGTTGTTGTCCTATTGAGTTGCTGCTCAGTTTCATGCAGTGTTCTACTGTAGGTACTGTATTGTATTTTCAATGCTTCATGTTTATTCTGGCAAATGGCGATTTGTTTCTTCAGCATTGCAATATCTCCTTCTATTCTATTTTGCATATATGTTAATTGTTCGTTCTGCTCTTGAGCTTTCTTTATTTGCCTTCTATATCCTTCAAGTTCGGTTTCAATTGCCATAATTCTTTGATTCTGCAAACTGAAGTGTAAAAGTAAAATCAATGGTAATCTATTGACCAAGGGTGCTCCCCTTCGTTATCCCAAAGTAAACAGAAATATAATATTCGATTGCGAGAAATCTAACATGGCTTATTCAATCAGACTTGGCTAAGTTATAGATGATCAGATGAACAACCTAGCTACAGGGTGTCCCAGAAAGATTGTTCGACTTTTGATTAGATATTAAAAAGTAACGATAGAATGTTCAGGCTCCTGGTTAGATAACCCTGTTCCTAAGATTTTAATAATCTTGCAAATCCGCTAAGAATTCACGGAGTTACAAGCTTTTGAAGTTCAAGTTTGTGCGAAAGCTGAAACCATACGCCCCTGACTGACTTGCTTTTCAAAGAGACGTCCCAAAGTCGAGGTAAAAGAAGACTGTCCAATGTTTTACCTCTCGTTGATATCAAGGCACACCAACTAGGACTTCAAAAGTAATTTAGTTCTTGTAACCGTTGCCAAAATTTTCTTAAGAATGCAAGTATGAAAAAATATGGAATTAAAACTTAGTCGATGAGAGACGGGGCCATTCCAAATTGTGCTCAACAGGATTCCTCCAAGCATCCATAACTTTGATTCAATGTTAGAGAAAGCTAGTTTGTCTAAAGTGCTTTTTAAATTCCATTTGATTTGCTTTAAATGAACGAGATTCTACTTTTGAAATATATGCAATTTAGGGGCATCTGGTTTCAGCTTTCGCACCAACTTTAACTTCAAAAGCTCGTAACTCCGTGAATATTTAACCAATTTGCTAGCTTCTGGTGTATAAAATTAATTTAAAATCTCAGCAATATGGTTATCTTACCATGGAGCCCGTTCATTACTTCGTTATTTATTAATATTTAATCAAACGTCGAACAATTTTTTGGGACACCCGTATAGGTGGAGTGAAAGGAAACCAAATCATTTTTGAGTAAGTTTGGAGATAAACCCTCTTTTCTGAAATCAAGAAAAAGTTTGTGAAAATGAATTTTCAAAGCAAGGGTTGATGGAAACATTTAGGTATCATTCGATGGTAAAAACCAGAGCATAGGTTCCAAATAATTACCTCGGCGTAAAAAGGTGGGTGTGAAATTCAATGACCTATTTATTCTGATTGAATGGCTTGAAAGAAACTTTAGATACTTATCTATAATTCTACCGTTGGACTTTTCAGAAATTTTGAATACTTTTCAAAATTACAGCTTATCTTACATTTCCACTCATTTGAAGATGTGACGTAATCAAATGCACCATGCTCACCTTACAGCTTCCTGCATCGCAGCATACGCTTCATCTCTCCTTCGCATTCCAGTAAGGCTGCTGTTCCATTGTCGAAGCAATTGTTTCTTTTCAAATTGAATTGCCTATGAATAACACCAAATAAATGATTACGGTTACCAAACAATAACCTTGAATTCGAATCTCATATTATCTCTAAGAAAAACTGCAACACTTAAAAAACGCAGAGAAAAGCTGAATAGGTTGATAGGTCCTTGGTTGATAGCAGCAATTTCATTTTGCTAAACAAGTTTACCAGTATATAAATATGGCATATTATAATGATCAAATATCGCTTCTACATACCTCCAGCTCCATAGATGCCTCTGTAAGAGTTTTAAGTGCAGCTCTTGTTTCGTCTCTCTGAGCTGACATTTGCGATTCATAAAGTTGTATATCTTCTCTCAAATGATCCACAGCTAGAATCAATGTGTTTACCAACAAATCCTGAAAATATCAAATCGAAATAATCTAACTCCGGATTCTTCAAGGCCAGAAAATAAGGCACTAACACTTTATTTCTTTATTCAAACTATTCCACTTTTAAATACAACCTAACCAGCAGTGGCAGGGATTGGGAGACACTACACTAGAGAGGACATGGAGGAGCGGCCAACCCAACGATGGCATGAAAATGACAATTTGTTTGAAAATAATAGAACAAAGCAATGCTTGGGGGAACAACAAGTGGAAACAGGGGAATACGGTTCTATTCATAGCAGCATGGTATTTATTCTAGTAGGTATAACAAGGATATGGAGTCTAGCGAGTATACACAGAGTAGGCCACTTTATCAACGGCGTTTATCGGATCCGATATATGCTTACGATGGTGTAAGTCCAAAAGTACCTAGTAGATTTGGAACACTGTAACAAGACAACAAGATTTAAATGACAATATTAATGGTCAATATTTCGTCCTGCCATGCAGGACTTTCTCAGGCTGTGCTCATAGTCGTGAGTAAGCCGAGAATGGCAGGACGATCCAATGGCAATTCATCTTATCACCATTAAAGCCCGTCATAGCTTCGCAATCGCAAAGGAGACTACAGGGCTTTATCATTGGGGGGGGGGCGTTATTCAATTTCCTGGGGTCCCTGTGATTAAAGTCGGTATCAAATTCAATGTCACATGAGATTTTTTTTCAGTAATTTATTTTAAATGGGCTGGAAGTATTTCTCGCTTTTTAAAGCTAATTTAAGCCTATTATGCATGCCGCATCCAGGCATGGGACCCCTAGTTTAACCCCTTTAATGTCCTTTCCGAAGGACGGCAAGGTGATTTGCGAGATCAGGCCTCCGAGCGGTCGCCCATCCGGAGTTTGACCTCACTCGACCGAGCTTAACTTTAGTCACCTGACGGAAACTGTATAAGCCGCTCGACCACTCAACCCAAATTGGTAATAACGCAAATTACCGTGCGAGATTGGTGACGGTGCGAGATTGGTAATAACGCAAAATTACTGATGCAAAACACTTCGATTGATTTTAGTCCGTGGACATTTTCACGTGATATCTAACTTGAGAGACCTTAACTCTGTTATATTCGCTCTATCGTTTTTGTCGTGTTGCGATGTACATGGTTTACTACTTCAGAGGAAAACTAACCTGTTTCTTCTTTTCCTCTTCTGCTTTTGCCATCTCTACTCCAGCTTTTTCAGTTGCTCTCTTCATGACTGCAATATCTGATCTTACATCTTTCTTCGCATCTTCCATATACCTCAGTTTTGTTGCAAGGTTCTCTACTTCCAGTTGCAGCTCATTTGCTGTAATTTAAAATTTTAAAGTTATCACGCTAACGATAATGTAACAGATATTTCACGATGACGTTCCAAATGCTCTACCACGTGTCCCCAAAAAATACCCGCTTAAATCATCAAGTGAAATTAAATAAAAAAAGGAGAATAAAAGAAAATAAAGTGAGGGACAGTTCATTATTTAGCCAAGGATTGGTACCGAAGAGAAATTAGTTTGGTAAGAAAAAAATTCCTGCACTGGAAAGGTTGTGTAAACAAAAATTTCTTCGCAAAAAATGTTGGGTAAGATATAGCTGCCTACTTTCTTCTTGATATCTAAACTATTTTTGGTACAACAAAGATGCAAAATATTCTGCCTGATCATAAGTCATCGTTTTCACTGGGATGGAACGTTTGTACCATGCGCCATAAAAATAAAGGATATTTTAGTCGAATTGCTACGGCTGCAGTTTGTGCAAAGTGTTTCCCACAATATAATTGGTTGGGTTGGGAAGAAAAATTGTTCATATGTTCGCAGATGGGTAAAACATATTTTCACTATAAAATTAACTTCTCTTCGGTCCCTACACCTGGCTGAATATTAAACGGTCCCTGAAATAAAATAAAATCAAGTAAAATCAAATCAAGCTAAATAAAAAGACCAAAAACTCGATGTTTTGTCAATGATCTAAATACCAGATGAGTAAAAAAAGTTAACACGTTTATTTGATATCACTCATCGACCATTTGTAGCACCTGATAATCATTCTCATATCTATTTGAGTTACACTACTAGTTGTTATTTGGTTTATGTGTCTTCAGATTGTATTTTCGTTTGTGTGTGTGTTTCTAAGATTGCAGATAACACTTACTGTTCTTTCTCTGCTGCCCATAATCTTGCTGTGTCTGATTATAATTAGATTTAGCTTCATTTTCAAGCATCTCTGCTTTCTTTCTTATTTGCTCAAGTTCATTTAATTTGTCATGTTCTTTTTCCAAGTTCATTTGATGTCTTGCAAGTTCTTGCTGAACGCCATATAATTCGACACCCAGTTCTTCCCTTTCCTTCTTTCTCCTTACATGTTCTTCTCCCTGCAAAACAAATTATTATTTAACAAGTCATAAAAAATAAGATAATAGTGATGTTCACGATGGATTTTGTCACAACAAATCTTTAACTCATAAGAAATTCTTAAACACCAGAGGGTGCCCCCAAAAAAGTTCCCATTTTCGACAGGCCATAATAAATAGTACATAAGCATGATTTCGAAGATTGATAATACACCCTTCTCAAATAATACTCGAAATTTGTGTTCATTTTTCAGCGGGCTGCTACCCAAACAACAACCTATTTTTCATTTATAATAGCCTGTCAAAGGTGGGAACTTTTTTGGAGCCCCGTGTTCCGGTATATCAACCATTCCTTAAAGACAGGAGTTTGACTGCTTCATGAAGGAAGCTTGAAAAACATGTGCCAAGGAACAAAACAAATTTAAATTTCACTGCTTTGAAACAATGTACCCTTTGCATAGATATTTAGAAGGTTTCATATTTGGTTAACAAATAAATGCACGTAGCTAAGATTTTCTATTTCTTTTTGGATTATTCTAACATTTCATTTTAATAATACCTGACAGCACTGCAAAAACTGCGAAGCAACTGCAAAACAAGCTATTTCCCACGTTTAATGTTTCCAAGATCACCAACTTCAAACGGACATTGAGTATAATTAAATCTTCAATTCCTTTTTCTAAGCACTATATTTGTATCTTTTTGACTTGAAGCTGTATAGTCTTAAAATAAAACACATCTAGCATGCGTTATGATGCTTAAAGAGAACATCTGAAGAACATTTTTTTAAATTGATAGCTATACCAGGTGTGCCAAAATAAACTATGCACATTTGGCAGGCCACAATAAATCGTACACTGGACCGATTTTGAAGATTTATGACTAAATCTTTAGCAGAATGCCTGAATTAGATTCTAGGACTTTTTGCAAATTCTTCTGTTTTCAGTTTTTAGAGCTAGAAACGAGATTCTTAAAATTTTCATTTCGAAAACACTGAGAACGATAAAAAAAACGTTGATCAAATTTTAAAAGACTCAACATGAATGAACCACGAGAAACGTTTTCAGGGTGATTTTAGTGTTTAGTACGAACTCTCATACAGCAGATTACAATCAATTGATTTCTGAATCCCAAATCACCTGGAACAAGTTCTCTCTTTGTCCATTCATGTCCATTCTTTAGAAAACTTGATCAATGTTTTTTTTATCGTTTTCAGTGTTTTCAAAAACTAAAATTGTAAGAAACTCGCTTCTAGCTCTAAAAACGGAAAATGAAAAAATTTACAAAAATCCAGTATCTAAGTCAGGCTTTCAGCTAACGATTAAGTTATAAATCTTCAAAATCGGTCCAGTGTACAATTTATTGTGGCCTGCCAAATGTGCATAGTTTATTATGGCGCACCCAGTATCAAAACCGGGGGTTCTAAAATCATCCTACAACTGTGTAAAAAATGATTATCCACTATATTTCATGATTATGCAGTTCAGCAATAATATTTGATGCATCAGTTTGAGACACATGGTATGAAGAAAATTTAGTCAGATTTGCACAGAGTATCCTGTCAGGCTTTCTTTCTTTTCTTTCCTGAAAACTGAAAAAACATGATGCTGAGTCTGAGAATACTCCTGCTGTATACTCACCAGTTCTCGATATTGCAATGTGACTTTCTCTATCTGCTTCAACAAATGTGCTTTGTATGCAGTTTGGAACCTTTTCATCAGAGGCTGTCAAGAAAACAACAAGGGAAATGATTATGAAAAACTTGCTGATATCACAAAATGAAATACGAATAACAAACTGAAATGATCAAACATTAGGAATCATAAGGTTGCAATTAAATCTAAGCTCGCCAACAAACAACCAATCAAAACATTAATTGAAGTTTGAGTGAATTGTAACATCAAAGCTTCACTGAAAATTGAAAGCTCATACAGTCTTAATAATATATTTCCAACTGGACATATATTTTTTCATCCCCAGATTTTATTAGTCTGGTGACACCCCTGAAGTCCTTGGAAGAACAGTTGTAAGGTTCTATAGGGCTGCAGGTTTTCATCCTTGAAATATTTGTGATTGTAAGTATAAAGCTGTGTTATAGACCTAAATCAAATGAAGCTTTGATGTGTGTATACAATGTTAAATGAAAACACAAAGTATTCTTAAATAAGTACTGTATGGGGGTCAGAAAATTTGCATCACCCTATAATTATCCAGCTTTATTTCACTTACATGCTCAGGATCCAAAACAATCATGTCATCATCAGCATCATCTTCTGAACCGCTGTCAATCCCAGCATCCATGCCACTGTCCTCAACTTCTTCTGGATTGTCATCTTCTTCTATGTCATCATTCTCAATTGTGTCAGGCAATGATGTGAAGTCTTGGAAATCACCCTGTGATTCTGTGCCTTGTGGTTGTGACATGTCTAGTATGAAATACAGATAATGGTTGTCGAGGACAAAATATGTACAGTATGGACCTTGTGCACCTACTGTAAATACTATCAAGAGTTCTCAAGAATTCTTGACAACAGTTAATTTCTTGATAGGAACTCTTCAATTTAAAACTGTTGACAGTCTTTCATGCCATTCAATAATTTTCTCATACTTGTTTTAGTCTTTCTTAAACTTGCTTACTTCGCTCAAAGTATCAATTCAAGGTCAGGTTTAAATTTCAAATAATTGGAACAACTCAATTTACAGGAAGTTGAAAGGATAAAAAGGAAAAGGTACATTTTTTTTAGCTTGGGGGCATGATTCTAACCAAACTCTGGTCAAGGACCCACCAAAACAAGAATGTGGAAAGTGACCCACCAAAACAAGAATGTGGAAAGTTTGTGATATCGTTTCATTCACAAATTTCAGAGCAAGCTGTTGTGGATAAACCTTCAAATTAGACTATTCTATTTGCTGTGTTTCCTGTCTGCTTCTAATACTGCATACATAAGGCTATAACCCTTGTAGTCAAAACAAGACTAAACTAATGTAATGGCTGGACCACAGTTTCATTTTATTTAGTGGTATTTTTTGGCATCACTTTCTCACATTTCCTTACCTTCAGCAATGTCAGCAGCCCTTGTTGAATGTCTTCGTGCAGGAGTTTCACCCTGGTCATATTCATCACTTAGTCTGTATTCCCGCAATGCCTTGATTGTTAGCTGTGCTACTGCATCACTCAAACCAGATCTCTTTGATGTCTTGGTGGAAGGTCTAGAGAGATTTTCTCTTGATGATGTTCTTTGGTCAGTCATCTGGTCAGATTCTAATACTGTATACAAACAACAACATACTGTAACTCTTCTATAGTAGTCACAAAACAAGACTAAACTAATAATGGCTATAGACTACAGTTTCACTCTGTTAAGCAGAAGGCAACTTTTTTACCTTTTTTAACTTTCAGCAGGGTGGTAGAAAGCATCCAAAACTTGGGGGAATGACACTTCGAGAGGACTTTCATATTAAGCTGTAGGGCCGGCCTTCCCAAAACAAAATGGGCACTCTTTTCTTGCAAAATCTTGTAGGGGGGGGGGCACTACATTTCTGACCTTCAGCACAGACAGCAGCCCTGCTATCTTTTAATTAATGATTTTCACCCTGGTCATTTTCATAGACTGAATTCTTTAAATACCTTGATGGTCAGCTTTAATGCTGAAACACTTACATCAGTTCTATTGATCCCTCGGTGGAAGATAAGTTTCTCTAGATGGTGGTCTCTGGTCATCAATCTTATCTACTTATTCTACCACTTGTATACAAAAGATACACAACTCTTCTGGTCAGAAACAAGACTAAACTAATATACTGTAACAGCTGCACTACAGTTTCATTTCATTTAGCGGTATCATTTTAGGACACTTTTTTTTACTTTTTTCTTACCTCCAGAACTGCCAGCAGCCTTTGCATCTCTTGTTTCAGGATTTTCACCCTGGTCAATTCCATCATTCAGTCTGTATTCTCTTTCTGCATCGACTTTTTTCTTACCTCCAGAACTGCCTGCAGCCCTTGCATCTCTTGTTTCAGGATTTTCACTCTGGTCAATTCCATCATTCAGTCTGTATTCTCTTTCTGCATCGACTGTTAGCCTTGATACTGCACCACTTATAGCAGATATTTTAGGCGGTGGAATTTGGTTGGCCATCTTGTCTGCTTCTAATACTGTATACAAAAAAACAACATAGCCCTTCTATTGCAAACAAGACTAAACTAATGGAGCGGCTGCACTACAGTTTGACTTCACAGCAAGCAGACATCTTTTTAAGCCTCTTTCCTATCTTTTCTTATTTGTAGCACAGACATCAGCCCTTCTACTCTACCTATAGCTAGTGATTCAGAATTTGACCTTTTGGTTATTTTCTGCTATTTTTATCAGTCAGTCTCGTCTGTATCATCTTATAATGACATATGTGTTTGTTGTGTTGTGTTGTAGTTTGTCTGTTGTAGTTTTAGTAGTTTGTACTCACGTTTCTGTGTGTTAATTTTCTGTCTGCTTCTAATACTGCATGCATACAAAAGATAAAAAAAACCCTTCCAGTCACAAGCAAAACTAAACTAACGTAACGGCTGCACTGCACTACAGTTTTATTTTATTTGGCGAGGTATCTATTTTGGTCACTTTTCCCCTTTTTTTCTTACAAACGCACCGCTTCTTCGACTTCGCTTACCTGCAGCACTGCCAGCATCAGCCCTCCTAGGATTTTCACCCTGACGCTCGTCATCATCACTCAGTCTGTATTCTTTCAATGCACTGGCCGTTAGCTTTGATACTGCACCACTGACAGCAGATTTCTTTGATCCCTTGATGGAAGGCGTAGAGATATTTTCTTCAGACGGTGGTCGGTCGGCCATCTTGTCTACTTTCACGGTTTAGCTGCTATGCATTGTTGTTGTCAAGGTACTCAAAAACAAGGATCACAGGGAAACGACATATGAAAAGTTAATCATGCGATGCGAACGCGAATAACAACGCGTAAAGCCCAGTTTCCAGTCAGCGGAAATTTCCGCGCGGGCGGAATTTCTATTGTATTCAAGAGAAAATGTCGCTCTGGCATTGAATAGAAAGTTACGGCTGAGCGACCTTTTATTGTCTAAAATTCCGCCCGCTCGGAAAATTTCACTGACTGAAAATTAGGCTTAACGCGCGAAAATTACAGGTGAAATTTGCGATAGCCCAGCCCGGGGATAGCCCAAAAAATTCATTCAAGATTCTGTTTTTATTCGCTGATATTCTCACGTGACATCTAATGTGATATCTGAGATCGCTTTCCTTTTGTTATATGCAATAACTTCAACTTGTTGAAGTTCGCATTATGTTGTTTTTTATCGTAGATAGATGGAGACCTTTTAGCTATTCTACAAAAGAGCCTGGATCGAGCGTCAATTTTATACAATTCTATACGCGAGGTTCGATCGAGTAGCGTTGGAGCTTCTATCACTATTGTGCACATTCGAAAATTCATAAAAATGTATCAGTAGATCGTTCGATTCGAACGTTGGTTTAGAATAGCTAAAAGGTCGATTGGTAGTGAAACTAGCGTAGCAGGCTTTCTGTGATTGGTTACTATTTAATAAGAGCGCTATTTCATACTCTCTTCTCGTGCGTACCAATTCGGATCTTTATTCAACTTTAATTGCTCTGACCAATACCAGATGAAAAAAATTGCAATTTAGAAATTTGTCTTCTTTTGCTTCAGTTCAGTATTTACTACAAGGGCATTGCAAGGGAGTGGGCATATCCACCCCAACAATGTCAAAGCATTTGTCAATGCTGTAAATGGCAAAAAAATTTTGAGTGATATGGTATGGTAAAATTATATACCGGGTGAACCAAAAAAAATTCCCACTCTTGAAAATTCATAGCATCAAGAGTACTGGATGGATTGGAATGAATCAATATTTACTGGACAGTCAAAAGATTAAGGTATTTTTGTCATTTTTCTCGCCTTGTTACAAGCATTGGAAAATTGGTAAATTCAAATGCAGAAAAACTTCGTGGTTGCAAAGTGACCGAAAAAGGGCTAAAATACACGATCAAATCATAAAGGACTCCTCGCCCAGAACTTCAGAGAAAAAGCAATTTCTCATGGGTGAGAGATATCGTCTGCACATTTATTGCCATGGGATTGAAGATCTTTAGTGTGATCGAATCTATGTCTTATTACTCTTGAGAGAGGTGAAACTCTCAGGTGTTTATGTCTGTGTGATCAGAGTCCTAATGATTTGATCAAGTGTTTTAAACCCTTTTTCAGTCATTTTGAGAACATGAACTTTTTGTAAAGTTGAACTTACCAGGTCAAAGTATTTTTGTGATTTTTTTCGTCTTCTTACGATCACTGCAAATATAAGTAAATTTTACTTATATTTGCAATGATCGTAAGAAGACGAGAAAAATCACAAAAATACTTTGATCTTTTGACTTCTAACTAGAAGTTGAATCATTCAAATCAATGAAGTGGTGCTACGAATTTTCGAAAGTGGGAACTTTTTTCTGGCTCACCCGGTAGATTAAAGCTTCAAATTACAGCTGCTTTTTGGCTTGATCAGTCCAGGTCAGGTAGCACAGTTCCTAAGGCCCGTAGAAAGCGGGGGACGGGGTACGAAGTCAACTTCTTGCGACACCGTTTACACTGTATCGGTACGATATTGGAACTGCAACAAAAGTGTAAATTTGTCCCTTCTATCTATAGAAAAAGTTCGTTCTGGAGCCGTGTAAGTGCTCTTGAACCGTAACAACTTTCTAAGGGATCAAATTTGTACAGTATAAATCAACCTCGTCCCCAGGGCCTTTTGTCATATTGGGACGGAGACGAAAAGATAAAGGTCTCCATCCTGATATGACAAAAGGCCCTGGGGACGAGATTGAGTGTAAATGTGGTCTTGGTTTCCTGCAGAAATATATGAACACTAAGAGAAGATCACATCAAAAGAAAAGCACTGATTGTTGAAGCGAGTGAATTGAAGTAAGAAGTTTTCATAATCTCATGTTACCTTACCACCGGTGCTGACCAACACAGGTTCCAAATTATTAAAAACATTGGTGTGAAATTCTGTGACAGTTTTCGCTCCAGCATTTTTAGCTATTCTATGATTGAATTTGGATCAAGTGATATGTTCATTAGTTAGAGCTTCTGTCAATGATGTGAACATTCGAAAATTCTTCAAAATTCATAAAAACACCGGTCGATTCAGATTCCGTAGTAGAATAGCTAAAAGGTCTTTTGAATAGCTTGAACAATACTTTAGCTGAATCATTCTACCGCTGGACTTTTCCGACATCTTCAATATCTTTCGAAAATTACAGCAACTCATCTTAAGATGTCGTTAGGAAGTGACATCATCAAATTTCTAAATCATAAACTAAAAGAATAAAAGACTGTGCTTTATACCATACTGTAGATATTCATAAACTGTGGCAGTCTTGAAATTTTGTTGTAATTTTTTGAATTCTCAAAAAGGACAGAAGTTAAACAAGTTACTTTCCTCGACATAAATCTTAGATTCAGCTGATCAAGTAGCCTTTCTGGTTGCCTTGACAATAACGGACCATCAATATTGCCACCATTTTGGATTTTTGCAAAGGCCTGTTATTGTTTAGAATATTTTTTCTTGCAATAGTCTTTGGCAGCTACCTCCCAGACATAAAAAACATCGAATAATCTAACTTGAGTAGAAGTAACTGGCTGACAGGGTAGACTTTGGTCTCAGACTTTGTGATTTTGCCGCCATTATGGATTTCCGCCATTTCTAGCCGTTCCCCAAATTTTTCAGAGGGTCACCCCCACTCAAAATGTTCGTTTTGATGTATAGAACATGATAAAATTTCAAACTTAGTTACCCGAGAAGTGGCTGCGGATTTTTAGTTTTGCACCCGACTATTTACTTCTGAAGAAATTGAAGATTTGTGAAAAATCCAACGGCAAAATTATGGCAAATTAGCTAAAGTTCCTTTCAAGCCATCCATTTCAAAGAAATAGGTCATACAATTTTACACCAACCTTAAAAAATCAGAACTTCTGCTGTTCCGACCGGTCTTATAAAATATAACAAATATTTTAAAACAAATATTATCTTTTGTCGAAAAATTTACCAAACAATACATAACGTAAATATAGATGCAGTTCACAGTAATAAACAATATTTACCAGATACAACCAATTTTAAAATAAAACTTTCTGCGAACTAGTTGCTAAGGTAAACACACTATGCTTTTTTAATAAGAAAGGTGGATATTGTTCCTCGAAATAAATTTACACGTTTGAAAAGTCACCAAGTTCGATTGACAGGGGATTGGTATCCCTGTCAAAAGCCTAGGGCTAGGGTGGACTGATGACATTCGTCTAAGTTTGCTCCATTTAATTGAATGGTTATTTACTGTTATAGTCATTCCGCTAGAACTTAGACTCATAATCATCCATACATTACTTTGAGACTAATTTTTGAATCTCGTTCAACTTTTTGAGCGCCAATCAGATTGCGTCTTTTTGGATTTGCGTGATTTGATTGGCTACCAATTCCTTCAACAAAATGTTTACGTAATAGTCACAAAACATTGACCAAGATTGTTGTGGTTCGGAGTATTTGTTGAAGTGGAATGGGAGTTCCAAAAAATGTGGTCATGCCCGGTTTAGGGGGCACACCTTGCCAATAATGGGGCGCACACCAGAGTTTAAGTAACGCACGGGGTTCCTGCCCCTACTTGCCCCTATATCCGCCACTAAGAGCAGTTGCCTTTTTGCAGCCTCGTTGAATCGAGCTGTGTTCACGTATGCTGGTGGATAAAAACTGATCTTCTTCTGGGACTTTCCAGTCAAGAACAGTCAAGCACACTGGAGCAACAGAACTAATATAAACAGTCAACCCTTTTACTTATTTTCAAATAATATTTACATCTTATAGTGTCTTCTTCATTCTACTGCTGCATTGACTTTCTTACTATTTCCTTTCTTCTTGAAGAAACCGCCCTTTTTACTTGATTCCTTGATTTCGATGTGGGTCTTGCAGTGTGGCTACAACGAAAACGAGTCAATTATGATGGGGAAGGTCTTGCAAAGGTCGTCTATTTTTCGAATATTTCTACTGACACACGGTAAACGAAGATGAAATACTCTAAATACACGAGTTCCTCTAATCCTCCTTTCCATTTGCTCCCAGAGGGTACAAGCGTTGTTGTTGTTGCAGATTTATTTTGCATCTATTATAAATAATCTAGTCTTCTGTATACAAATGTACGGGGTCTGGTTATCAGGCTAATGTACAAGCAGACTAATCAAAATCGATGGAATGAATGGAATGGAATGGAATGGAATGGAATGGGTTGGAATGGAATGGAATAGAATAGAATGGAATGGAGTGGTATGTGTAGTATCCTGTACTATGGACACCCTATGACAATGTATTTGTTTAGTAGCATTTATGTAAATAAGCATGTTGTACGATTTAGAATCAGTTCAGTACTACACAAGCATGTAGCAGGTCATTGTATTCGTACCCTCTCGCCTCCCTACATCAGGGATATTACAATGGCGACGAGGTGAAAATGACTAAAAACTTCACAAAAGAAGAAATCACAGAAGTCTCTAAAGCTTACCATCCAAGTGGTCAGAAAATCATGCACTGACATCCCAAAAAGAAGAAGACAGAACTAACTGCGTTGCAAAAGGCAGCGACAGATGAATCGGACGAAGTTAGGCCATCAAGACAAGAGCCGACACAGAACACAAACAAAATGCCAACGAATTGTCACAATAACCATACAGAAAGAGTCAGGAAACATGGCAGCAAAGTAATGCATAAGAAACCATGCACATCACCCAAAACATCAACAACCAACGATGGAGCAGCAACAAAGCCTGTCTTCTCGTGCAAATTTCAACCATCTTATCAACTGGAGGATGAAGGAGGACAGCATCACGCAGAGGCCGTTGGAAGCACCTTGCTTGCATCACCAGAGAAAAATAGGATTTAGTCAAAGTGAGCTTATTCACGTAATGCTGAGATAAGGCGTCACTTCACTTTTACAAAGAACACGAAACAAGTAACTCACAAAATAGATATTTATTCTGCTCTCGAAAAGCGGAGCATCCAAGAGAAAAAGTTGGAAAATCTTCCTGAGATCAATAAACACGCTGCGGAAGCCAGCCGGAATTTGAACGACTGCACGAGCCAGTCAAAAGTGGAAATACGTTAGTGACAGAACGGCATTTGGATCACATCAGAAAAAAAATTAGACTGTTTGGTAAACAGGAGAAACGATGGACTGATCAATGTACTGTAAATCTTTAACCAAGTCTTGAACTGTAACTGTGCGTTATCATGGCAGAGAAGTGCCACGTTGCATGCTCGATGAGGCATCAAAATCAGAATTCAATAGATGAAGAGAAGGGAGGGTCACGTTGGAATAACAATAGCCTGCTTTCAACTGAACTCCTGACCACTGAAGCTTGAAACAAAGAGAGATTTGAAAAGAATACTGGATTTGTCGAAATTCAAAGATACCGGAATTGACGTTCACTGTATTCAATTCATGTTTACGTTATTTACTTTTGTTTATTTTCATTTATAGAAGAAAAGGAGAGATGTAGTATCCTGTACTATGGACACCCTATGACAATGTATTTGTTTAGTAGCATTTATGTAAATAAGCATGTTGTACGATTTAGAATCAGTTCAGTACTACACAAGCATGTTGCAGGTCATCGTGTTCGTATCCTCTCGCCTCCCTACATCAGGGATATTACAGTATGGAATGAATGGAATGGAATGGTTGAATTGAATCTTTAAAAAGGCTATTGCAAATGGCTATCAAATCTCTGAAAGGAAATTTAACTACTTTGCTATGATATGATTCTACGGTTGAGCTCTTCTGAAATCCTCAGTATTTTCGATATTATGGACTACTTTATATTTGAACTTATTTGATGGTGTGAAATTTCTAAATCATTAAGCGGAACAATTAATGACTTTTGGTTGATACCACATCATACCGGATGACTCAAAAAAAGCTTCATGACTGATTTTATGTTCGTAGGTTATCGGTTATCGCTATTGATAGACTGATGGACGCTACAACTATACTGGAACGACAACAACAACATCAATTCACTTCAATTAGATGAGCATAAGTTTAGGGTCCTTGTTTAGTGAGGCTAGATCGCACATAGCTTCATGAAAGCAAATGTTATAAACACAAACAAGATATCATCATATTGCTGAATGCGTCGTAAAAACTGTCCTCACCTTAAGGATACTGAATGAACAAAGGAGATTCTCTGACACTTTCATTAAAGCTGCAGCATTGTCAAATTCTCCGCAATAGTTTGGTGCACTAAATAATGTGACAAGCTAAACAAAAATGAAAAAAATCAATAACTTTCAACGGCAGTTAAAGGCACACTGTCGTGGCACTGATTGGATGAATAAGACAATATGAAAGAATATAATTAGGCAGGCTTCAGTAATTTCGCTGTACACTGAAATCCACGAAGATGATAACGATCAGACTCCCTTTATTCTCGAAACAAAGTATGATCTAAGAGCATAAAGGCTTCATAATGATCCAGAGGCCAAGTCTTTTGTTAGGGATTTCAACATCACAACCAGCCAATTACAACCACGACAGTGTGCCTTTAAGAATATATTTGACGAAGGTTATCTGCAGTACATGAGCAAATATAGAATATGATGTATTGCTCGTCTCAAGGAAATTATAACTCGTCATGTACAGAGTGTCCATAGCATGTGCACCGTCTGAATAGTTACCGCAAAGCAGTCCATCAGAACAGAATTTGAGTTTCTCCCTTTTGAGATATTCCGATAGAAGAGGTTTCAACTTAAAGTTTGAGACTAAATGTGTGTAAATCTAAGATTCATGAAGCTAGAAAGTCAAAATCACTGGTTGCATCAAATCCCAAAAAGGAGGAAATCAGATTCATGGCTGCTCCGCAGCACCCATTCAAACAGCGCACATGTTTTTGGAACACTCTTTATCTAAAACAACATCTGCTTTTCATTTCAAGGCAGGGCACCTAAAGCTGCACACACAAAAATGCCATATTTTACTGGAAGGCGAAGAATAGCATATTTAAGAGAACTTCCTTGCTACTCACTTTTCGTTGCTGAAAGAACTGATACCCATCTTCGACAACCTGTAATGAAGTGGTAAAATTAGCTTAATCTTATCAAGGGAGTTCACTGTTTAAAAGCAGATGGTTTAAAGAGCATGTGTCATGAAGCTGATTGGTTAATGCAATACAATTCCCTCTATTGTTTATTACAAAGCACAGGATCGAAGCTGAATTTTCATTGCAATAAAAATTCATGAAACAGAAATAAAAACTCTCGAAACAATGGAATTCCACTCCAAACTTGTTTGTTGTATTAACCAATTGCTAATGTGACATATGTGCTTTAAGTTGCATTTAAAGATGGTTTTCCATTGACTTGTCTTTCGATTTATCAACCAAATGAACTAAATGGCGAAAGGACCAAATTCTAAATCTAAAGTCATATGAAGTGATGTTTAAGAAAAAGGGAGGGAGAAACCTTGTGAGAAAGAGAGTTAATGGATGAGGAAGAAACAGATGAAAACATGATTAAGTACTGAGATTTATGGAAATTTTAGGAAAAAATGTAGAATGTTTATATGCCTGTAGTTTGTTACCTATTCATGAGATTCCTGTTGGGGAAACGAGATACGCTTCACCCGAGGAAACCCATGCTTCCCCCCGTGCAGTACCATCCTTGAGATGAAAAGAAATTCGTATCTATCAATAGAGCGTTTAGCCCGGGGGGGGGGGGGGTACTTAGTATATTTTGCTGAGCATAGGTTCCAAATCTTTAAAAAGGCTGGTGTAAAATTGAGTGACCTATTTCTTTGAGCTGAATGACTTCAAAGAAACTTTAGCTATTTCTCTATAATTCTACCGTTGGACTTTTCTGAAATCTGTAATTTTTTCAGAGTTAGAATGTTTTTCCTCTTTGTCAAGAATTTAACAAAAATTTTCAAAAAAACTTAAAGCCATCGTAATTTCTAAACCGTTTGACGCAACATAAAGTAATTTCGAAGAAAACCATAGTTTATGAATGCCTACAATATGGTATCAAGCAAAAGTCTGTCACTCATCTGGTTTATGATTTAGAAATTTGATGACGTCACATCCTCAAATGAGCTGAAATTAAAAATACGCTGCAATTTTGAAAAATATTGAAAATTTCTGGAAAGTCCAACGATAGAATTATAGATAAGTATCTAAAGTTTCTTTCAAGCCATTCAATCAGAAGAAATAGGTCATTGAATTTTACACCCACCTTTTTACGCCGAGTTAAAGATTTGGAACCTATGCTATTTTGCTGACGCCATGTGCACTCCTTTCCGGGTACCGTTTTCGCCTCTTTTTTCCAACGCCGGATATCAAACGAAGGCAGTTTTTCTAAAGCCGGTTGTCAAACGCGTTATTTCATTGTTTTTCGACGAAGTTTTACGTTTAGGGGTATGCTTTTTGCCGATTTTTACGTTTTGGGATATGCTTTTCGCCGATTTTTTCTAAAGCCGGCTATCATTTCGAGGGAAAATTTCTAAAGCCGGGTGAACATTTTTTTCCTTGGAGTGCACCCCCCCCCCGTACAATCGCAAAACAAGTACCCCCCCCCCCCGGGGGGCGTTTAGATATCAATATTCACCTGGTGTGCCCTCGCAATCAAACTGAGGTCGTATCTCTTTAAGAATGAGCAAACGACGTCACCACCAAATGTCCATGAAACTCCACGATCATTTTCACCCCAACCTGTAATGTCCTGAAAGCAAATCAGTATATTAACTGATTAATTAATGACAATTGTTAGTAAGTTAAAACATAAAAAACACACAACTGTTTATTTTAAAATGTTTCAATAAAAATTTTCTTCAGTTAAACTAAACAAGAGAACAGCCGAGTATTTATACATTTTGAAAATCTTGTTTACATAACAATATATTTACACAACCTAAGCTAAAATTATACCAAATATTATTACAAACAATGAAATAGCATTTACCGCCACCACAGTAAATCTCAAAATGGTTGTTTACTGGGAGTCATCTAAAACTTAAAAACTTTCTTTTAACAGTGGTGGCGGTAAATGCTATTTCATTGTTTGTAATATAATTTGGCATGATTTTTGCTTAGGTTGTGTAAATATATTGTCATGTAAATAAGATTTTTAAAATGTATAAACACTCCGTTGTCCTCTGGTTTAGTTTAACTGAAGAAGATTTTTATCGAAACGTTTTAAAATAAACAGTGGCGTTTTTATATTTTATTTTCTGTTTATACCAGATGGTGGTTTACTTTATATAAGTTAAAACATATTAATTAAGGCTGTTAAAAGGGAAAAACCTGACCAAAAATGGGAGTTTCTTATTGATATTTTGATAATGAATTTTCGCAACGATAACTAAACTTAGTAACTAAATAACTAAATTTAAGTTAGAGTTATTCTTACCCCAATTTTTGCCTCTAAACCGATTTAAGTTTTTTCGCCATGGGAGATGAACAATGAACAGGTTTAATTTTAGTTGAAGGCTCTGTTGTCATGAGGCTAAAATGTCATTACAAGCTCTCTTAAATGTAAAACCCTGACATACTTATCATACAGGCCAAACTAAATCTTTTAAGCTGATAACATATTTTGATCGCTTTTGCAACACGTAAATGTTGGCAATGATACCTAAACTTGGCTTTTAGACTTTAGTTACATTCTTATCAATAGAAGCAATAATCTTCGAAATGGGTTTCTTAGATCAATTTTCACACTTTTCAAAAGAAACAACTCTACTTCACTCATTTTTGTAAATAAATGACAACAACAACAATTCACCTCATCTGGATCTGACCATAGTAAATCTGCAACGAGGCCCGTGTCTGGAATATCCATTGGTCGATTTAGAGATCGTATCTGAAAGATAAAATGTAAATAGCGAAAAGATTATCAACTTTATGAACAAATTTAGATACCAAAATATCAGTTTGACCCTTCTCCATCAAACTCAAATTCCTTATCCATTGACGGTATCCAAAAAATTTAACCAAGTTAAAAGAATAACTTGCCTGACTGAACCAATCAAAGTAGGATTCCATTTTTCAAAATTTAGTGATTTTTCCAAAGTTGTAACGAAATGGAAAATACTATCCTCAAGAAGAAATGCTTTCAAAAGAATAACACCTCTTCAAAGTCTATTGGGTGAATTATAAAAAAATCTCCCACTTTTGAAAATTCATAGCATCAAGAGTACTGGATGGATTGGAATGAATCAATATTTGCTTGACAGCCAAAAGATCGAAGTATTTTTGCGATTTTTCTCGCCTTCTTACGAGCACTGGAAAAATTGGTAGATTCAAGTCTACAAAAACTTGCAAAATGACTGAAAAAGGCCTAAAATACTTGATCAAATCTTAAAAGACTCCTCGCTCAAAACAACAGAGAAAATGCAATTTTGCGGGTGAGAGCTATCGTATGCACATTTATTGCCATGGGATGGAAAATCTTTGGTATCTGTTTGAGAATCTATGTCTTATAACTCTCGAGAGAAGTGAAACGCCCGTGAGTATTGTTCTGTGCGAGGAGAGTCCTAATGCTTTGATCAAGTGTTTTAGGCCCCTTTTCAATAATTTTGCAACCATGAAATTTTTGTAAAGTAGAATTTAACTATATTTGCAATGCTCCTAAGAAGACGAGCGAAATCACAAAAATACTTCGATCTTTTGGCTGTCAAGCAAATATTTATTCATTCCAATCCATCCAGTACTCTTGATGCTATGAATTTTCAAAAGTGGGAACTTTTTTCTGGTTCATCCGGTATATGGATGATCACTGCTACATTCCAGTAATGCCTGTATTGTTATACACCCAACTGAATCGATTATCCTATTCTTTACAGCTGATTTCGAGATGCAGTTTCATAATTTTGCAAATAAAAATTCCGTTCCAATCACAAATTTAACAACAGACCTTGAAGGCCCTTGCAAAAGCTTTACCTGATCCAAATGGTCGAGATCGGGCGACAGTCCACCGTGAACACAAAATATCGTTGAATCGACGATTGCAGCTGCAAATTCAATATAAAAATCTATTAGAACGGATTCAATTTATGTTTTAAATGGGTGCGCTATCGATACAAATACAGTTTTATGAAGAATCAATTTGACAATATCTTAGGGCTGCAAATATTGGGAGTCAGAGGGTAATCCCAGGAAAATTTATGTGGCCATCCCCTTCAGATTGGCTTAAAATGTCATTAAAAATATTTTAACTGATGTGAATAGTGTTCTTCTAAGATAATGTGTATGACTGATGCAAGTTACAAAGAAGACTTGACTTTAGGGTTTTCGTTATATGGCATTTCACATTGTTAAAGAAACATTGTTTCATTAAAAGGGAACTTTTGCCCCTCTAAGAAAGAGCAGGAGGGGCGCTTGCCTCCCGCGCCTCTCCTCTCCGGCGTTCCTGGCCAGAACAGTTTGATATGAAGCCTGTGCAGAATAAATAGTCTGCATATGTAGATGCTGTTTAGATGTATGTACCCCCCAGTTTAGGCCCAATCCATGTGGCGGAGAATTGAAGTCAAGACGAGAAGATATGGCCGAGTAAGGCTGCCAATGTCAAGGAAGAGAGATTGATGGCAACGTAGTGGATAATTCGCTTTGTTGGTAGGCAATTCACGTAGTGGGCAATTCGCTTTGTTGGTAGGCAATTCGCGTAGTAGGTAATTCGCTTACGGCAATTCGCAACGTAGTAGGCAACGTAGTAGGCAAATGATCTAATTCATTCTAATCTAATCTATTTTTGTTCGCTCGGCACCTTGCGGTTTGAAATTTTTGAATAATGTTTTGATTTTTCAGAAGTCCTGTCTCTAGAGAGGAAATCTACAATGAATCCAAAGCAAAATGACTTCTGATTCAGATTTAAGGTTATGAAGTCTGAGTGCTGCTAATTGCTATTTTCGTCGCCCATTATGCCCATCAGTTTACCAGAAAAGTTTCCAATCGCTTCAAAATATTAAAATGCAACATTTATTTAAAAAAACACTAATTTGGGTTAAAATCTTACTTACTGACTTGGAAAATCATCGAAACCCAAAAAAACGCAGCATTATATTAAGTCTACTTTCATTTTAGAAACTATGCCAAAACTCATCCATCCATGCACAAGAGATAAGGCAGGATTTAGAATAACTCGAAGCATGTATTTCAATTGCCAAAACTCGAAGTTTAGGTTAATTCTTATTGATCTTTTTGGGTTTAAAGTACCAAATGATAGACAATGAACAGTAATTAAAGCTGTCTAACTGTCTCCTTCTACTCATGGTTTTATGTTAGATGGTGATAAAATAGAAAGAAATTAACAAAATAATTACCAATAGGTAAGCAATTGAAACAGTCAGTGAATATTTTCCACAGTTTGATGTTATATCTTCTCTTGCATTCATCATAAAATCCATAAATTCTGAAAAGGAAAAAGAACCTAACAGTCAGTGGAAAGTGGAAAGTCAGACACCAGTTATGCTTGATTGCCGAGGCCTTATGCTTCTACGGAGGCAACATTAATATTGTTCTACGGAGGAGGTAGCAAACTCCGCAGAATGATACCGGGTGTCCCAAAAAAAAAGCATATGGATTTGGTTGACTCCAGCGCTGTGATTGCTACCCTACGCGTGCACAAGGCGATAGTTTGCCCAACAGGTTTCAGGGCAACTTTTGCAGCTTGGTTTGTTTTGAATTACTGGTTGAGAGAATTTTTTGTCTGCAATCGCTAATCACTTTGAACTGAGGTGTCAATCAAAATCAACTGATGCTACTTTGCAACAAAATCTGTCTTTGCAGGTCTCAGGACATTTCTTGCGACTTTGTTTGTTTTGATTTGCGTCTTGAGAGAATTTCCTTTGTCTGCAATAGCTAATCACTTCGAACTGAGGTGTCAATTAAAATCAACTGATGCTATTGTATTACAAAATCTGTCTTTGTAGGTCTCAGGACATCTCTTACGACTTTTTTGTTTTGATTTGCGTCTTTAGAGAATTTCTTTTGTCTGCAATCGCTTATCACTTTGAACTGAGGTGTCAATTATAAATTCAACCGATGCTACTGTGTAAAAAAACTGTCTTTGTAGGTCTCAGGACATTTCTTACGACTTTGTTTGTTTTGATTTGCGTCTTGAGAGAATTTCCTTTGTCTGCAATAGCTAATCACTTTGAACTTAGGTGTCAATTAAAATCAACTGATGATATTGTGTTACAAAATCTGTCTCTGTAGGTCTCAGGGCATCTCTTGCGACTTTGCTTGTTTTCATTTGCGTCTTGAGAGAATTCCCTTTGTCTGCGATTGCTATTTTTTCCAGTAATCTATTTTAAAGCTTTACTGTCATTATAAATACATTCCTAGCCTCGCTTTTATCATTTGTCTTGTGGCGCCATCAGAGACGGTTATCAAATTCCTTTGTTTTACACGTTACGCAAAACGCAAAGTGATGATAACTCAACATCAAAGAAAACCGCGCTAATCCCATGACCGTACTCTGCACAGCGATCAAACGACCGAATTGTTGGTGACCAACAATTATATATAGTGACAGTAAAGCTTTAAAGGCACACTGTTGTGGCTGTGATTGTCGATGTTGAAATCACTAACAAAAGACCCGGCCTCGACATAATTACTAAGCCTTAATGCTGTTGGATTATACTTCGTTTCGAGAATAAAGGGAGTCAAAAATCGTTATCACTGTCGTGAATTTCAGTGTACAGTGAAATTACGGAGGCTTGCCTAACTCTATTGTTTTATCTTGTCTTGTTTATCCAATCAGAGCCACGGCAGTGAGCCTTTAAGTAGGCTGGGAGGAATTCTAGCTATCTAAGCTAATTATGCATGCCGCACCCCTAGTTTAAAGGCACTGAGTCCGCATAAATAGCGCGTTCATGACCAATATCAACTTCTTCTCAATCATAAAACAAAAGTTGTGATTTAATCGCTATTGAAATTAAACGAAAGAAATTCCTGAGGATAATGCAAGGATTAAGAAGTCTTTCATCTACATGGCTTTAGCACTATTATGCGAGAACAAAGGGCCGTCAGCGGTTTGTCAGCAAAAATTAAGGATAGCGTTAATGCTCAGCTATTTATATGGACTCAATGCCTTTAACGTCCCTTCTGAAGGCCATTTTGCTTGAAATGGCGTGTCAAGCAAAATTCTCAGTATCTGCTACTTTTACAAAATCTTCCTTTCATGAACATACAGCCTCTGAAATCTCACGGAGTTCTCACCTTAGAGGTGTTAATGCTTCAGTTAAAGGCATTGAGTCATGATAAATAGACCTGCTTTCCCGTGTGACCCCCATGCGATAAAGAGCAATGATCATTGCTAACGATCTAAAAGGACTTGCTGTGGCACAATGCATCTCATGTGATCAGCTTCATTTCACATGAACGTTAGCCAATCAGATGCGCCAACAAGAACCATGAGTCAGCAGATTCTTAACCTTTGGGAATACGCAGTCGATTTAACATGACTCAATGCCTTTAAATTATCTATTTGAAGTGTGAAAATAAATATTTGAACTTCTGTCGCTCATTACTATAAGCACCTGATAAACTCATTACCAGAAACAAACTGTAATATCACCAAAAAATTAAGGGAATTGAGCACTGGAGAAAAAGATTTGAGAACATTTTTCATGTGGCCTACAGGGTGAGTCAAAAAAAAAGTTAACATGTTTGATGGGCTGTGGAATAAAAAGTACGTGGCCGATATTCAAAACTGAAATGTTAATCTATCAGTCAAAAGCTAAGTTATGTGAAATGTTATTGGTAAAATCACTTATTTCTATACCTAGAAATTAGAAAAGTGCTGACCAGGGACTTGGATAAGAACGAGAATTCCACATTCCATTCTGGCCCATGATTTACTTCAGACAATTGTGGTGTTGTGGCACAGTGGTGTAATCCTCTGACTTTGCAGCCAGAACAGTCAGGTGCACAGAGGTCGATACCCGGTAGAGCCCCACCACTTGAGCGTCATGACAAGGAGTCGCAGACTCGATTAGGTCTTCTCTATTTCTGCGATCCCAGCGCTTGGAGCACAGGTTTCAAATCTTTAACTGGGCGTAAAAAATGGTGGGTGTAAATTGTATGACCTGCTTCTTCTGATTGAATGACTTGAAAGAAACTTTCGATACGTATCTATAGTTCTACCGTTGGACTTTTCAGAATTTTTGAATATTTTTCGAAATTACAGCGTATCTTACGTTTCAACTCATTTGAAGATGTGACGTCATCAAATTTCAAATGATAGACCAGAAGAGTGACAGACTTTTCCTTTACTCCGTCCGATAGGAATCCCAAAGTATGCGTGTGCTAGTTTCTTGTACTCAGTTGAATAATATCGGGGTTATGGTTTCATTCTGACATTTATGACCAATCTAGAGGCTTGATATACAAAACTAAATTACTCAGCAATCATCAGAGCTTTTGCAGTATGCTTCAAAACCAGGCAGCTAGGAAAAGGTCTAAATTCACCAATTTCAAAACCAATCAAAAGATCAGCTACGCTTGGAAAAATAATTTGGTCTTTGATCTACTTGCCAAAAAAAAAGAAATTTGAAGATCGGCCTTATAATAAGCTTTTGGTGATTTTTTCAAACAGGAGCAGTTTTTTGGAATACCCAGTAGTTATGATTTACAATCTTGGACAAAATATATCCGGACTGTACTGTATACTATCACAACAATTCAAACCCCATTTCCTCCCTCCCCCCCCCACTTATCAATGTTTGTCCGACGTGAGATTTTGGTGGAAAGGTTTCTGCTCCCATCAAGCCTGAAATTCGACGTCAATAACAACATTGATCTTGGGGAAGGGGGGGGGGGGTGGATTGAAAGGTCCAGTAGAAGTCCAGTAATCTATGTCCAAAATTGTAGCTCGTGAAATTTTTCTTGGGTCACCCGGTAGTCCTCAAATATGTACCTACCAGGTGAACCAGAAAAAAGTTCCCGCGTTCGAAAATTTATAGCACTAAGAGTACATGACAGATTTTAATGATTCAGATTCTATTTAAGAAATTAAAATCTCAAACCTGTTTATACTCGCACATTCATGGTTTCCACGAAGCAAAAATAATTTGTTCGGATATTTCACTTTGTATGCTAACAGCAAGCAGATGGTCTCCAAAGATCTCTTGCCTCTGAAATGAAATTAAACAGAATTGATAAGAATAAACCATGAATTTCTTTTCAAAGAGAAAGCTATCTCGTACATATGGTTAATCGTGGCAAGTCAAATTTGATTACGAAAACGCATACTTTCAGCGTAAGTTCAAAATAGGCTTCTGTTTTATATAACATAATGATATAATTAATTTTGGTCGAAATCTTGAGAACTTCAGATTGATAAATCGAGACTGGTTCCATATACCGGGTGCGTACAAAAAACGCACGGTGTTTGAAAAATATTGCTTCATGAATATCATAGCAATAATATTGTGAACTGCCTTGCTTCATTGCTGATATGTTCTAGCCTGCGTGCAGACTTTACTTTCCACTGCGAAGGAGAGCCTATGAGCATCTTGTAAAGTCTGCGAATTAGCGTCCATTATCGAGTTCTGAATGAAAAGTTTCTCCTGCGAAGGAGAGCTCAATCTTGCGCTTTCTGTGCACACAATATTGTTTTCGTCATTTATTTGCCTCCTATTGGTTTCGGTGTTTGTTAATCTGAAGGGCAATAATTCCAAACGGAGCCATTAGCATTATGAACAAGTGTTAAATGCAAATTCCCTGCTCGCGTGCTTCAGACAAATCACAGGACCTCTTGGGAATATCTATTGCATCTGGTGGGTTCAGCTGGGTTCAGGTGGGTTCAGCTGAACAAGAGCAGATTTTGTAATACAATAGCAACAGTTGCGTTTGATTGACACCTCAATTCAAAGCGATTAGCAGCTGCAGACAAAGGAAATTCTCTCAACCAGTAATTCAAAACAAACAAAGCCGCAAAAGTTTCCCCAAAACTGGTAGGGCAAACTCTCGCCTTGTGCAAGCGAAAGATGGTTTTTAAGGGAAGTTATGTGCTTATAGCGAAAGAAGAAGGGTAAATCTAAAGTTCTGTCGCTTAGATTATGTTTATTTGATTTAGGAGCTGTTTTGTAATCGTTTCATTTTAAGCCTTAAAGACGCAAGAATTACAATGCCTTCTACTCCGCTCCTGAATCAAATATATAATCTAAGCGAAAGAACTTAGATTTACCCTTCTTCTTTCGCCATAAGCACATAACTTCCCTTAAAAAGCCATCTTTCGCTTGCACAAGGCGAGAGTTTGCCCTACCAGTTTTGGGGAAACTTTTGCAGCTTTGTTTGTTTTGAATTATTGGTTAAGAGAATTTCCTTTGTCTGCAGCCGCTAATCGCTTTGAATTGAGGTGTCAATCAAACGCAACTTTTGCTATTGTATTACAAAATCTGCTCTTGTTGTTCAGCTGGGTTCAGGTGGGTTTAACTTATATAAATTGCGACACATCATTACCCATCTGATGATCAGGTCATCAAATGAAAGTTTAGGCCTAGCCTGAAGTAAACATTCTGTCCTCGGAGCGGAGAAACTTTCAAAGAATTGCCTCGTGATCGTTGTAGACTTCCTTCACCTTGAGAATATGCTTGACTGTTTATAATTCCTTTCCAAACAAAGTTTCATCCCAAGTTGTCAAGTCCCGAAGACAGGCAAACTGGGCGGCAGTGGCACACTTCATCATCGGCGAACTTTTTCACCACAGCAACTTCCTCTAACGGTTTTGTGTTGTGTCGCAAACAATAACCATAAAGGGTTTCAAAAAACGTGACGATTCTGTCGGCTTTTGATTGGGTCCTTAGAATCTCAAACCAGATACTGATTGGCTAGCAGACAATAGCCGGACAAAGGCGAGTATCATTGCGCAAGATCTCAGAACTCAATAATGGGCGCTAATTCGCAGACTTTACAAGATCCACCTTGGCTCTCCTTCGCAGTGGAAAGTAAAGTCTGCACGCATCGCAGTGGAAAGTAACGTCTGCACGCAGGCTAATATGTTCAATCAGTTTCAACAATTTTCCCGACTTTCATCGGTGATTTGCCGCGTGGATATGGGAGATTTTCTGCAGAAAGCCCCTTTCAGAATCCTGAAAAACGAGTGGAAATGACGAGCAAAAGTTCCTTGGTTGTTCCTGCCTAACAATAATGAGCTAATGACTCTTACATGTATTAGCATATATTTTGTCCTCTTGAGAGAATGGGATCTCCTTACATAAGAAGGGAGGACTGTCCTTCCAAGAAGATTGCACGAGCGAATGCGTGTCCAAGTCATTGCTGTAATGTAAACATATTGAGGAAATTGGCTCGTGATTTTAGCACATTTTCTTAAGGTTTTCATGTAAAATCTGAACAGAGTGACCGATTTCAGCCAGGAAAAATTCCAAAAATAATTGAACATGTTGGCTATCAGATGACGCAAATTATCATTGCTCTCATATTCATGGAGTAGCAGTCTTTCAAACGGCGTCCGTATTCTCTGACTTACCTGGTAGAATATGCAATTTTGTCTTAACATTGATTTTGCTCTTTGACAGAGCGCACAAAATTCTATACAGTTGATCCCCGAATCAACGAACCCCTAATATCAAGGGGCGTATCACTATGTCAAAATCTCGCACACCTATGGCAAAAATCCTTTTGTTTTCAAGGAAAATCCGTAAGATATCCCCAAAAATCCTAGTGTTTAAGACAATCTCGTACGCCATTTCAGAAGAGTGATACAGCTCGCCAAATAGGACTAATTTTGCGGCATAACTATCTGAATGTCTCGTCTCTTAAATGTTGAATTCATAAAACCGTCTTGATTTAACGAAATCTCGATTTAACGATCTGTTTTCCGCTTTAACAAAGTTTGTTTTTGCGTGTGGTACGTCGTAGGCATGTGTAATCAATTAATTCTTTCAAAAACGATAATGTACTGAGAAAGCTATAAATAACAACATTTCGAAATTTGCTCTTCATCAGCAGAAGCGCCGGGAGGGGGGGGGCAAGGGGGGGCGGTCGCCCCCCCCCAATATTCTCCAGGACCACTTTTCTAATTCGTCTAATTCCGGTGTAAAATTATTGGGGGGGGGTAAGGCCGAATCTTTGGCAATTATAATGTGAGTATCGGTTTTACAATCTTGCTGTCTTATTGCATTTTCCAACGATCTGTAATGACTCGGAATTTTTTTCTGGTCGCGAGGGCCCTAGACCCCGTCCTATGTGCCCTCCGAGCTTGCATAGCTTGTGAAAGATCTAAGTCAAGATCTTTTTCACAAACCAAATGAGGAGAAAGTAGTTCTGTATAGGATGGGTAGTAGGGTAAGATTCTTTCGGAGAAATGATGGAAAGTGAATGGTAGAGTCGTTCTAAGCCAATGTATAGGTTGGATCAGGTCTCACATTGCTCCTTTACCTTACTCTCGCACCTGATCAAGAGCGCCTACCTTGTAGGAAGTGTGTTTATTCCCAGTCAAGATTTCTGTATTTGTCTCTGAGTAATTGGTGTCCTGTGACCCAGTACAGATGTGTCAATAAGTGTCCTAGAACCGTACCGTCGTGGGATGTTTTCATTTCCAGCAGTACACAGAGTCAGTCCTCTCAAGGTCAAGATGACGTATGAATAACTTTGTGGTTTCAAATTCCGGTGTTTATGTAACACGAGATCAACTGTTATACGTCTTTCGCCCCCCCAATAAAAAATCTGGCCACAGGGAATCAGACAGCGTGATTTTTGATTGGTCAACAGTGTCCTAACAGGCGTTAGAATTTAAAAATCCCTTTTTTAACAGGACCGGGTCATAGGACACCAATTACTACGCGTACAGTACCGGGAATAAACACACTTCCTACAAGGTAGGCGCCCTTGACCTGATGAAGAGCAAAGTTCGAAACGTTGTTATTTATAACTTTCTCAGTGCAATGTCGCTTCTTTGTTGAACCGATATTGGAGTTGGCAATTCTTCAGAAAGCAGCATTTCTTTGAGGTCACCTGGCAGTTGAGAAACGAAACATTATCTTGTTCAGAAAAAATTCGCTCTTCCGAAGATAAAACAAATCTCTCTCAAGCAAGGTATCAGTGGCAATGACACAGGCAAACTTAGTTCTTTCAAATAGCAGTAATAAGAGACAATCTTGTCTGATTTTAATCAGTGCAAAACACACTGTTACGCTCTTAATACTATAGCAACTGCGGAATAAAATCTTTCATCTTTCAAAGCCTCTGGATAAAGCCGTAATCCATTTTGCAAAAACAACGAGCATTTCTGACACTTTTTGTAAATCTGCAATTTAAGAAGCGTCATTTGAAACTATTTAGCATGTCTGTGACTGATTAGACGGCTAGACACGTTTTTAAAATCTCGTGTTTTAAAATTTAAATGCAAGTATTTGCTAACTTGTTTTTACATCGTGAAACTCTTCGATCTATTTGTGACGTAATAAGGTTTTAAAATCAGCTGTGAATCTCAAAATCAAAGTACCTTGCAAATCTTCGAGACGATACACTTAAACTGTCTTGCATCAGGGTGCGTCAGAAAAATAAATCCACTGCTTTAAAATCGTATACGAAAAGCTGTGCAGCCAATTTGTATTCTATTAATTCTGTCATCTTACTGAGGCTTCATTTCAATTTGTGTGAGATTTTTCGCATAATTTTAAGGCCAATCTCCATCAAAGCGAATCACAGCAATCGTCAGAGATCGCCACATTCTAAGCATGCGTAGTTCAGTTTTTCGCACCTACAGGCCGGTCGCTGCGGTTTGACTTGCAGTTCAAGTTGCTTGAACTTTTCAGCGATCACCAGCAAAAGTAATGTAATTTGATTCAAATTTTCAATTCCCATTTCAACTTCTATTGTCTCGCCAGCGATCACAGGTAACAATGGAGGTTGATTTTACAAGCAATCTCAACAACCAATCGCTACGATTCGCTGTGATGGAGATTTTCAGTTCTTGGGTTGCGTTTTTTCTGAAACACTCTGTACAATTTGGTATAAAATATTCCTTGCTATCAAGAGTAGTCATCTTTAGAGCACTTTGTTTGTAGCGCACTTTGGAATAAGCCGGTTTTGGGATAAAAACAAACTAACCAATTCGAACCAATTCTCAAGAGGTTTAGGTCAAGGAATGGTCTCACAATTTGACCGATATCGATGTGAACGAGTCTCTTTGCGTTAACAATATCTCCCTGAAACAATTACATTTTGAAAGGAATAAAATGTGAAGACCATTGCGGATTGCCATTTACATTTTCGATCGACTAGACTAGTGAGTTTTTCTATCATCTAAACAAAACTCGTGGTATAACTCGTAGAGCCATAGACCTCTATATAACAAGAACAGATCTTGTAACACAATAGCATGAGATGCTTTTGTTGACACCTGAATTCAAAGCGACTAGTGGCTGCAGACAAACGAAATTCTCTCAACCATAAATTCAAAGCAAACAAGGCCTCAAAAGTTTCTCTGAAACCAAAGTAGCTAGCGCGTTCGTCGTGCTTTCCAGAAATTATTTTTAGGAGCAAAGATGAGCATATATCCAAAGAAGAAGGATATATCTACACATCTACCTCGGGCATTTTATTTCTTTGGTTCAGAAGCGGAGCAGTAAGTTTTCTAATACCCTGGGTATCGGCCTCTCTAACATAAAAACAGAGATTTCAGAGATCTCTGTTTTTATGATAGAGAGGCTGGTACCCAGGGTAGTTTTCTAATTTCACCCATAGAAATGAGAGAGTTGAATCGCCTCCCAATCGGCTTTTGAATCAAATAAATTAAATGCCCGTGGCAGATGTGTAGATGTATCCTTCTTCTCTCGATCTATGCTCATGTTTACTCTTAAAAACAATTTCTGGAATGCACAACGAGTGAGCTAGCTACCTGGGTTTCCGAGAAACTTTTGCGGCTTTGCTTGTTTTGAATTACTGGTTGAGAGAATTTCCTTCGTCTGCAATCGCTTATCGCTTTGAATTGCAGCGTCAATCAAAACCAATTCGTGCTATTGTCTTACCAAATCTGTCCTTGTTCCTCTATACGATTAAGAAAAGAATTCCTGAATCCAAGTTAGACTGTCAGAAACAGGAACTTAAAGTCGGATATAATACACGTAGGCAAAATTTTTGTTAGCACTGCAATTTTTCTCGAACATTCTCAAGACAAAAAAAACCTTTCCAACACATGTCAAAAATCTATAAAAAAGCAACCGATAAAACTTACCTGTCGACATAATCACCCATAAACAAGTAACTGAACTCCCCGGGATAGCCAGCTTCTTCAAAATGTCTCAGTAGATCGTCAAATTGTCCATGGATATCACCGCAAATATTAACGGGGGTTTGCACTTCGATCAGAGTCTTCTCTCTCATGAAAATGCTCCGAGATTGTTGACAAAGTTGTCGTATTTTGGTCTCCGGAATTTGAACCTGGAAAAGAAAAATATAGATTCTTTAGAATCATGCAAGGTTCGGCAAGGGCAAATTCTGCAAAACAAAAGATTCAGGTTTCCGAAAAGACAAAGCGATTTGCCTTTCTGAAGAATAGGTTTTACACCTCTGAGTGCACTCAATCCAAGGGCGCCTACCTTGTAGGAACTGTATTTATTCCCAGTATACTGCAGAGTAATTGGTGTCCTGTGACCCAGTCACAGAGTATCCCAGTACTTTACCGTGACCCAGTACACAGCGTCAGTCCTGTCAAGGTCAAGATGACGTATGAAAAACTTTGCGGTTTCAAATTCCGGTGTTGATGTAATACGAGATCAACTGTTATACGAGTTGGCCACAGGGAACAAGACAGCGTGATTTTTGATTGGTCAACACTAACAGACGTTATAATTTGAAAATAAAAGGACTGGGTCACAGGACACCAATTACTCTGTGTACTGGGTCACGGGTACAGTACTGGGAATAAACACACTTCCTACAAGGTAGGCGCTCTTGCTCAATCATAAGACAATAAGAGAAAGCAAAGCATTATGGTTGGCTGCGTTGAAGGTGTGAAATCTGTTCTCAAGACTGGCAAATCGCTTTGTCTTAAACAGAACTGTATCCTTTTGTTTCACAAAATTACCCCCACCCAGCTCTTCTGCAAGATCGAGCGACGTTTGTCTACATTTTGCATAAATTTGTCGAATTTTAGAATGCGCACAAAGCTCTCGCGTAGGACGATCAGTAGTAGACTAACAACGTAATTCCTTGTATTCGTTCAACGTTTTTAAAATCATCCAATTTAACGCGGAAACTTAGACTCATGTAATCAATCTAGATCAGTAGTATCTTTTCAGTAAAATGTACAATAATGTTGCTCGATCGAGACTCTTTTGCAGAATACCTAATCGTTCTAGGCAACAAAATCGTTCTTCATTGGATCTTGGGAGATGTGCACACCAGATAACAATCCAATACTTTGCAGACAAAATTTATTCGTTTCTGATTTGGGCCTCTTTCGTTATCTTTGACAGAACTTAAATAAATGCCATATGTTTATAAATTGCATTCCTAATAAAGCATACCGTAAGAAATTTGAATATAAGAAACAATAATTTAATCATTTATTCAAGAACCAAAAGTGTTGAATTTAGCTGTGTATCGTTCTAATAACCAAGGGTATTAGGACACGAATGTTTTGATTACGTATTCATTTACCTTGTTTGGATCTATTCCTGTGTCTAAGCGCGCCTTTGCAGAAGACAGGTTTCAAACCGCAAAAACAAGACAAAGATCAAAACAACGTAAATAAATACGTAATCAAAACATTCGTGTCCTAACACCCTTGGAATAACATTGTGAGACTATAGTTTTGAAGTTATAATTCAGTAAATAGTTGTTCAGGATTGATTTGCAGCCTCCTCTAATATTCAGTGTGTGGAAAATTATTGATCATGCCTTATGGCCTAATACAATGCCTTGAAATTGTTTCAATATTATCCTGCGACTAGCTAGCAATATCTTGTGCTACCTGCTACTGTATAGACTTCAGTTATCTTGAAAATATTCAATGATATTATTATTTGAGAAACTACCAACCAGTGACTGTGACTCAGCAACAATTAGCAAAATTTGGTTTAGCTGTCAATCTTGACCGAAGCATTTTGAGCCAAACATCAGACTTAAAATCTACACATCTAAACAATCAAAAATTCGAGTAGCGAATGACATTTAGATTGCGTCGATATCTATAACTACATGGTTCCACATCTAGTTCACTTTAGTGCAACTGTACATAAAAGAACCCTCTGATATCTATCACACTCATACATGAAAGGGCTGGAATTCACATTTACACACCAGAATCGAGCAAAACTAAATTAAACATCGAAGCAAGGATACCGAGGCAAGTTCCTCTAGAATAGAATACCCCAGTTTAAATGTGAGCACCCATCGCCATCCATGTGCTACTCTCCCCTTATTTTCTGCATGAGAGAATTGGAATGCGGGACAGAAATTAGAGCCTCTCTTTCTATTTTAGTGTTTGCTAAATTTGCCAATTTTGCCTAGATTAGATTAGGCCAATCACAACAATATTTGTGTTGGCCTAATCCAATCAAGACAAAATTGGCAAACACTAATAAATGTAAAAAGAGAGGCATTGTTACTTTTATACAAACGTTTCCCCGTTACCTGTGACTGGAATGGTAACACGTCAATATTTGTTTGGCGTGTAATGGCTACATGCTACAGGCTGTCACCTCAGGGGCTTTTTCACCGGCTACGGAAAGTCCAAACTAATCGGAATGAATTACTTGAGGTGAACCAGGAAATTGTTTAAATGCTGTTTCAAAGTACATCATGGAACTTGATCTTAAAGGGAATAGACATAGTTATATCGACAAGCTGCTATAAATAGGCTGAAGAAATGCCCACAAACACATTGTTTCCATCATCACAGTCACACAATGAAACGGCAGGCGTCAAAGTGAAGGTGAAGTTGCGTTTTTCAGCGCCAAGCACTGGGATCGCAGAAATAGAGCAGACCTAATCGAGTCCGCGACCCCTTGTCATGACGCTCAAGTGATGGGGTCCTACCGGGTATTGAACCCACTCTGCTTGACTGTTCTGGCTGCAAAGTCAGAGGATTACACCACTGCGCCACAACACCTTCAAAGTTGTTGAATACGATAGGTTATATTTTTAACTTGGCCCGGGCCAGCTTTTAACTATGTCGATTCCTTTTAAACAACAGTCTCTCGACCAGAGTTCTGATCATAGAGTTATCAACCTTACTTATCTGGCTTAAATGTAGGCAAATACTAATGAGCTTTAGCCTGATTTTCAATTCTTTTCGAGTGAGCCTGATCTCAGGTTAAATGAGCTGGTTTCCCTCTGTGTTCGTTCTGATTCCTGTTGGTGTCTTGATAGAATTACAAGAATCCTAAAGAGAATCACGATTAACAAAACGATTTAGAGTATCTGTCAGTCATCTTTAACATTGTAGTTCCTAATTACTGGCACCTTCTTCAATGGGACAAACTTTCCCTTTGCCTTTTTACTTAATTTAGGTTCCTTTGGATCTTCCTTTTGTCTTAGCTGTAACTGCTGCCCTGCTACTTCGACTTTACCACTCGACAAATCCACAAAATCAGTGTCTCTCTCTCCTTGAAGCTTCTCATTCCTAACTCCTCTGCTAGACAGATTCCTTGGTGTCTGACTGGCTATACTTTCAGCTTCATCCAACAACTTCCAAAGATCTTGAAGAGACGATAGTTCAGACGACGAAGCAACGTTCTGTTGGACCTTTGAATTTAACCTCTGGCTTTCAATAATCCTTTCTCCCTTTTCTTGAGTAGGAGTACTTGATTTAACATTTCTGGAAGCTGTTACGTGACTTTGGAAGTTGCTTTCGATGTCCTGATCATGTTCAACAAACTGCTCCCCCATATAATCTTCTGCAACATTCATACCCCCGTCAGCGCTGTCAGCAGAGCTGTCATTAGATGATACAAGTCTTACATCAATATCTTCTACAACCTTTGGTTTTTCGCGCATTTTCTCCATCATTAATTCATACTGAACATCCTCTAGATTTTTCAGTCCACTGTCAAACTTCCTCTGTGCCACCTCTAAAGAGACTTCCCTCAAATGCCCTTCCTTATCCGATTCCACATTGCTAGGCCTAAATTCCTCACTTGTCTTTAATCTTATCTTCAGTTGTGATATCTCTGCTCTTAATTTATTTCCAAGATTTAGCAGCCTATCTCTCTCCATCATCAAACTCTGTATTTGACTTGCGGCTGATTTAAGTTTAGCCTGCAATTTTAAATCCCTAGAGCCTCCTCCAGCAATTTCAGGCCCTAGAAATGACACTCTCTTGTGCTTTTCTGCTCTTATAACCTTATCATTTAACTCATCAACAGTTGCTTGAAGCTTTCTGTTATCAGTCTTCAAATCCTTTACTTGCTCTTCTAAATCTTTAACATACTCCACACCAGCTAGATCCTTTCTACGCTTGCTTTCAATTGCCTCTATCTCTTTTCTCATGAGATTTATAATGCTCCTTAGCTGTTGATTTTGTTCTCTACAGCTGTCAAGCTCCTCTTTGAGAACAAGCTCATCAAAACTTCCAGAAATGCTTGACAAATCTAAGCCATTTCTCTTTAGTAAAGTGAAAGCAATATCTTTGTCTTTCTTTAGGACTTTGATAAGCTGCTCTCTCTGGCTTAATTCTTTCTGTTTTGCATCTAATTCAGTATTCACTGCAATTATTTTCCCATTTAGCTTGTCAACCAGCCCCTTGTATTTCATTTCAGCATTCATACTAGCTTCCTCATACCTTTTTTGCCAATCTAATTCAAGCTGTTCCTTGGCTTGTTCTAGCACCTTTTCCCTCTCTGATGAAAAAGTGTTTTCATTCTGTAGTTTCTTCAAATCTGTTCTCAATTTATTGTTATCATTTGAAAGTTCATGCAAAGAAGATCTCAGAGTTTCGATCTCTAAATCTCTTGCAACAAGAGCTTGTGTCAAATTGCCTTGTTGGTGTTTAGCTTTTGTTTCAAGATCCGAGAACGCCAATTGCAGATTTTGCAATTTCACATCCCTTTCATTAATTCTGTCATTAAAATCCCAAACAGTTTGTTTCAGCTTGTTTTCGGATTTTCCTAACGTTTGTTTCAGCTGCTCAATTTCATTCTTGAGCGATTGTTCATTTGTTATCATCTCTTGTTGCAAAGCAATAAACTGTTGATCTTTATCTTTGCTTAATTTGTCCAAATTTGCATACGTCCTACTGAACTCATCTCTCATATTTTGTTTCTCCTTTTCAGATGAATCAAATTTCTGTTTCATTTCCATCAACTTTATTTGCATCATATTTTCAACATCTTTTATATCCCAGTCCTTTTTTTGCAATTCTTTCTTGAGTAAAACAACTTGATCATCCAAATCTGTTTTCTGTTCCAGCTGCCTATCACCATTCTCCCTCAGTAACTCAAGCTCTTTTGTTACCATCTTGACATGCAGTTCTTTTGTGTGCAGAATATTTTTCAATTCATCAAATTTCATTCTAAACTCTGTTTCTTTTTTCTTTATTTCTTCATCAAATTCAAACATTTGCTGCCTCTTCTGTGCTTCCATCTCATTTTCTGCATCCTGAATTTTCCTGTCTGCATTTCTCTTGTATTTTAGATATTCATCTTTTTCTTTTTGAAACTCAGAAGTCTTCTCTGCAAAGAATCTATTCATTTCTTTTTGCATGTCATTTGTTCTTTTCCTATAATATTCCTCCAGCTCAATTTTCTGTTTTTCTGTTTGCTCCAAGTTGGATTTCATATCCTCAATCTTTATTTTAGCATCACTAATATCAGCATTTATTGCTATATCTCTTTCCTTGACATCCATAAATGCCTTCTCATATTGCCTTAGTTCTTCATCTCTCTGTTCAATTATTTTCAAATTATATTCAAAATCATCTTTCAAATTATGGAATCTTTTCCTCTCCAATTGCAAAAGCTTATCCTTTTCTTGAAGCTCTTTGTTTAGGGTTGCAAGTTGCAAGCTTTTCAATTCATTCAATTCTTTCTCTTTTTTGTCAGCAAGTTTACTAATCGCTGACATATCAGAGCTGCTTTGTGTATCAGTTTTGGCTTCCATTTTCTGCATAGTCTCTCTTCGAATTCAAATTAATGATGATATGTTCGATTGGTGTGATCTTCTGCTCTTTCTACCTCATTTCCTTCCTCTAAATTATTGCTGATCAGTTAAAATGCCTATGACTTGAAACATCCCAGAGCATGCCTGAATTGGACAGTAACTGCACAACATTTGTCGATTTACATTGCTTCATGATGGAGTGCGTCTGCAAGAACCTGAAATGGGCCTAAGCAAGCCAAGCAGGTTCAGGTAGGTCGGCAGCAGTCCTTCCAAAGCGAAGTTCTGATATATATATATATATATATATATCTTCTATATTTCTCACCAGGTTGTTTATAAATTTAAAAATCGTTGTAGTATTCATTCATGTAGGCTTTGTTCATGCATTCCTGGCTCGAATTTTCCACAAAAACAAACATGAAACAATCTTTTTCTGCAAACCCTGCAAACTGAAAACAGCGCGCCATTTTCAATGAATGAGGCTGCTTGGAAATGAGGCTTTTGTCAAGACGACAAGAAACGTGGGCTCAAAGACACCATGCATCAAAGAATTCAGAAACGATTAAAATATACTTTTTCATAAGAAACTTGGCAGAAACTTGGAGGAAGCAGCCATCATCTGACTAAAGAGTCACTTTACTTAACGATATTCAATATATCATCTAAGAAATCCTTTACTTTCAAAGAAAATTTCAATGTTTTAGTAACAGTTTCTCCAAGTTTGTTTTGGTCAATAACTTCAGTGCGAAATTTCAGGGATGAAAATAGAAAAACCATTGATTATTGTCTTGAATACAATGGACTTGGTGTGCATTTTATAAAGATTGCTGTCAGGTATTGGTTGCAAGAGTATTTCTCTTGATGGAAATGCCAATCTTTTCAAATATTTTAGAATCAAACAGTGGCGGCGCCAGCTTCAAAAAGGTGGAGGGCACAACGGAAGATGGGGGTCTGGGGGCGTAGCCCCCAGGAAAATTTTCAGGACCACGCCCTTTTTATACTCAGGAAACGCCCTTTTTACCCTCAGGAAACACCCTTCTTTGTCTATCAAACTCTGAAGATACCTACCTAACCCCTCCTAAGACATTTTCTCAACGGATTTAGACAAATTGGAAGGGTGACCTCAAAGAAAAGTGGGGGAACTTGTCCCCCCCGTGGCTCCGCCACTGGAATCAAATGTACTACTAGAGTTTCTTCAATTTTTGGATCAATATTTGTTCAATTCGTTAACTGGTTGTTTTGTCTAATTGTCCAATCCAAGCTTGGTCAAGACTTATTGAATGCAACAACTGTTGTATAATTTGCATAAATAATTACTTGCTTGAGATCTTTAACAAAATACACAACTGTCAGCTAAGTCTGCCCACAAAAACAGCAAGATTTTACAAGATACGCACAATGCAAAAATATTGCAAAGCAAATGAATCTTTAGCATTATATAGCACAATATTATAGCTTTGAATTAGGGATTGACAACCTTCATTCTGGGGGTCCATGTAATTTTTCAGCAGCCCTGATATTGAGAAGGGGGACAAGGCCAGTCCACCCCTTTTTCAGCTTAAATCAGCAGGAGTTTTTTTTCACAGGATTATATTAACTTTCTTGTGCTGTATCCTGAATAGTCTAGATTTATACAGTGACGTACCCAGGAATTCGAAAGGGGGGGGCCAACGATTGTTCCCCTTCGTATAATTTAGATAAAACCTGGTGTCTAGTGATAAAAACAATGATTCATTTAAAAATCCATCACAAGGTTCAAAAGGAGAGAGCCGCAGCTCCCAGGGCTCACCTGGGTAAGTCCTTGGATTTAAATATATCCGAAAGCCAGGTTCTCATTGATTTCAAACAGTGCCTGATTTTCCATAACATTCTTGCAAAGATGATGGATGTAAATATTCACATTGGTGGAAATTCATAGGTTCTACATTAACATATATTTGCACTGTGATTGAAGGTTGCTTTCTGGAAGTGATGCACTTTGTCTAAAATGTGCTTCAAAGTCATATGATTTATTTTGACCTTGGTGCAAATTCATATACTGCACTTCATAGGTTAGCAATAATTGTTAATAATTGTAAATCTATTTTATGGAAATATTGCTGAGTTCCCTCCGTAAAAAGAAGTTTAGAATCAATACGAACCAAAAACACAATGACAGTTGACAGCGAACAAAATTTAAAGTTTTCGACCGATAATGATTTCAAAACCACTGCGATAACCAACAACGGCAAACAAAGCAGATCGCTTTCCACGTCAAATTGTTTAAAATCGGCATGCATTTCATTTGTAAAACAGAGATTTGCAGTGGGTAGTCTAGGCCTAGCTGACAAGCGCTAGCCTGACAAGCAGCTGGCAACTGGCAAAGACCTTATATTATGCACACAGTTTGGTTATAAAATGCGAAAATTGTTAATTCTCATACCACGAACGGAGATGAACTGATAGATCAAGATATCTTACCTGTTTTCCTGTTTCTTTTGACTGCAGAAGTTGTTCAATGATTCCGTCCACGTCAAAGCTGTTAGAATCTACCATCTTCTCGTTGAGATGCAAGAAAAAGAAGCAATTTCTTCCGGGCTGTGCAAGATTGGATGGAATTCTTTTCTTTGGCCTTCCCTTCCCGTTCTCGTTTGATAAGCCGTGTTTATCTTTACTCTGATAGGATCTTCCTGATTTTAATCACATGTTTAAGGAATAGCAGCTTGCCGATCATCTGCCTAAGTGAATTTAAATCATCCTCTTCTTGCAAGTGGAACTGCCTTCGCACTTTTCACAAAGAACAACCGAAATGTGTTTGCTGCAGTGTCTAATTATGATGGGGATTCCGCGACTGTTGTCGTTCTGTCGTTCTCTTTACGACGGGAATCACCATGTGCCCACCCAGCAAACAATAGCGGTTGGTGGCCAGTTGCACATCACAGCGTCAGGAACAGTGTTGTATTTTCGTATTTTCTGTTTCATCTCATTTTAAATTCTGGCTTTCACCCATGTTAGACAAATAGACCGGGTGAAGTAAAAAAAGTGAAACTTGTTGACGATTGTACCAGGTGTCCCAAAAAAGTACTCCTGTTTAAAATATCACCAAAGATTGATTATCAAACCTTTAAAAGTTTTATAAAATTTAATTTTTGAGTTTCTTTGTCAAAGACCCAAAAATATTCATAGATGATCACATGTTTGCTTTTGATACAGCAAGGTAGAAAAATTGCACGTTGAAAACCCATATTTTGAGCTATAGTTTTTAAGCAAAATACTCAATCTTGCCCAAGAGTCCAAATTTTCAGATTTTTTATCATCATTGAAGTCTCCAATGATACTGCCCATTTCTTTCTGTCATTTATGACCACACTAGAACAAAAAGTTTTACATGCACAAAGAAATTGATCTGGCAATCATCAGTGCCTTTTTGCAGTATGATTCAAAACCAGGTAGCCCAAAAAAGAGCTAAATTTGCTCATTTATTATTCCAATTACAAGAACAGCTTTATTTTGTAAAATGATTTGGTCCTTGATCTACTTGAAAAAAAAAGAAAATTGAGGATCGGCCGTGCAATCAAATTTTGGTGATATTTCAAACGGGAGTAATTTTTTGGGACACCCGGTAGCTAAGTGTAATGAACGTAGTACAAGTGTCCCAAAAACGGATTGTCGGCTTCTTGGACAAAGGAAGGACCACTTTTTTAGGACGTTTAGTGTGAAACATTTGAAATCCTGGCCTTTTCTCGGAATTTTGCCGGAAAAAGGTAGAACCGCTAATGTGAAAATTTGAAATGCTGGTCTTTGGTCTTTCTGCTTAAATTTGGTGGACAAAGGTAGAACCAGCTTACAGGTAAACTTCAAGATTTTGATTAGATATGAGGTTAGAAAACTTGATTTTTCTGACAAACTGATGGAAAAGGAAGATTGATTTTCAAATTTCACCTTCGTCTCAAAAACTGGTTGTTCTGGGCAAGAAAGTTGTACTGTGTGGACTGTGTGATAAAAGAACCGTTTATTTTTTGCAATTCCGTTGGACAAACATGAGATCAAATAATTTACAGTACTTGCTCGCCCCTGGTCGTCCTCCAAGCAATTTGATTGTGGCTTGTGAATTTCTCCTCGAGCTCTCAAACAAAGAATATCTTGTTGAAATAAATACAACTGATTCATTCACATGTCGGCTCGGTAAACCTAAACCTAGCATCTGACCTGTGCTTCGCTTTTTCTTGAACTTTCCTGATTTCATTAATAATTTCAATCTTTTGATCTTGAATGTATGGAAAAAGATACAATTTCTTACACTGAATGGAATTTAAAGTCTAGTGATTAATTGATAGGCGAGGAAATAATTCCTGACTTTAGTTAGTAACAAGTAAAAGCTACCGCTACTAAAATCTGGCAGATCTCTAAGGTACAGTTACAATTTCCAAAGCAAACGAATGTGTAGGCGTCTGTTTTCTCTCCTCAGACATGGGCAAACAGCAAATAGATTGCAGGTGAAAGAGGAATCAGAACAAAGTTGAAACATTTGAAAGCCGTAGCTGAAACCTAAAAAGTACTAAAGTTTGTTGAAAATTTCCTCAATTTTTTCTTCTTAGATTTAGATTCATGTAAATTGAGAATATTTGTGTAGCCGCCATTTCAACTTGGATAAACGATTTTGTTTGTCACGATACAATGCCTGCCAAAAGTCTTGAACAGGGCTGGAAAAAGTGCGCGACCACGCGACCGTCGGTCGGAGGCATGTTTTAAAATCTGACAAAACAATGGAGGCACTTTTTAAATTTTTCTGAAAACGTCATTTTTGAAGATATGTCCCACTCTTAATTTTTCAATAGAATGTATTATATGAGATTTTTGTGAAAGAAAAAGAGCCTCATATTACTGCATCGAAAATTTAATTTCAATCTCATTTAAATCAATGAGAGTATTACATGCAACCAAGCAGCTTTTCGTAAGTTGTACTCCACGATAACATCACTAATAAGCAGCACAGACTTCTGGTACGAAAACGTAGATCGCAGCAATGTTAATCTCACTATTTTTCTCGACCTTAAGAAAGCCTTCGATACGGGTGATCACGATATATTACTCAAAAAATTACGTGCATATGGAATAAGAGGCAAAACTGGGAATTGGTTTGAATCCTACTTAAATAATAGAAAACAGTTCTGCTCTCTGAACGGTCAGCATTCTAAAGCCAGAGATGTAACCTGTAGTATTCCCCAAGGTTCTTGTTTAGGCCCTCTTCTTTTCATCATTTACTTGAATGACTTGGAAAAGTGTCTTAAATTCTCCAAGGCTAGCATTTATGCTGACGATACCAATATAACGGTTGCATCGAACGATGTAGCGAAACTAATTGAGGACGCACGACGCACACCAAGAGCTTTCCAATCTCTCTGAGTGGATGAGGGTGAACAAACTTAGCCCAAATCCCAAAAAAACTGAGTTCATGGTCATAGGGCATCCACTTAAAACCAAAAATTTAGACCTGCCAGAAGTGCTTAAACTAAATAACTCTGATCAAAAGAGTTGAAAAGACGAAATCCCTCGGAGTAATAGTTGATGAAAAACTAAGTTGGGATGAACAGTTTAAGCGCACCAAAGGCAAACTAAGTGGAGGTCTTGCAGCTTTGAAAAAAATTGAAAAATGTCGTTCCACAATCCCAATTGTGTAATGTATATTATGCGTTAGTCGAGAGTCAGCTGTGTTATGCCGATGTTATCTGGGGTAGTCTTTCAAAAACAAAAGTAGCTGCTCTCCAACGCCTTCAAGACCGGGCGTATTCGATAATTGCAAACGCAAGAATAAAAGATGGCTGGTCGGCATCCTGGTTAAACGTAGAAAATCTTTTCCGTTACGATAGGAATGTCATGACTTACAAGATTATGAACAGACTATGCCCTGAAAACCTCTGGGATAAATTCAAGCCAAGATCTTTTCACTCGACCTACAATACGAGGCACTGTAAGGATATCCAGATCCCTAGATATAGGACTGAATTTGCAAAAAAGGGCTTTCATTACGCAGCTCTCAAGTCATGGAATGATACACGTGCCGAAATTCGCGAGTTACCGACACTTGATCGTTTTAAAAAACAACTTAAAACGCATCTAAAGAGCTAGACTCTCAAGCCAAACACAACTCCCTGGAAGAACAGCAAGGATTAAGTTTTATAGCGCTTTAGGTTTTTATTCATAAGGTTTCATCATTGTAAATAGATGTTATATATTTTAATTTGCTGAAGGGTTAATTTGTGTATAAATAATATTAAATAAATGAAAAATGAAATGAAAGTTAGGTAGACAATCGTAACTTCAGAATATCTTCTTGTCATTTTTTGGCTGTTTCTTAAGATTTTAACGTATTTTCATAAGAAACTCTTGACTTTAGAACTGGAAGAAATTGTTGATAACTGATTTTTGCACTTTCAATAATTAAGATCTGTTCCGTGGTATTTATACCGATTGAGTCTTAGAAAGTTGAAGCGTTTGAAAATGTCTGCAGAACTAACTTTTAAAATTGAAAAATGTTTCTTTGGTTCATTTAGCCAGCCACAGCTTGGAAGCTCTGCTTTTACGCCATAGATTTTACAAAGTATCATCAAACTTGCCAAGAGTCTTTTTTACAGATACATGCTAAAATGCCTTGCAAGTAGGATTATAAGTTGCTATATTCCACTGGGCATGAAATTTCTTCTAGCATACCTAAATTCCTTCCAAAATGAGCTTGCAGACCAACACAGGAATAATGTCCATGCATTCTTTGACAATACTACTGCAATGCTTATATTTCTACTTGAAAACAGCTAATCGTATTAATCAACTAGGAAATGTGTGGGCATTTTGATATTAGGGGAGGCCGGGGCTTGTTGTAACACATTTTGGAAAAGATGGCATGTTTGTCCTTAAACGCAACATGCAGGTTCTTCGTGCCACCACCATTTGTCAGGTTTGGCCATTGGCTGCCGAATGCAATTTATTTTTTGTTGGTGGGGCTACTGTTTCTTGCAGATGGGAAATAAAATTGAGATTGAAGAGTTTCGACTTGCCTGGGCATGGGGCAAGTTGTGACAGACACCGAGGAAAATTGTAAAACATAAAAGAAAGCAAATTGATGGTTCTAAATACTTAATCAAAACTTGAGGTGTTAATACATCCCTTGAACTCATAAACTTACAACACCCGACAAAATATGGCTTTTGAGCCATGAAACATTAACCACGATATTTTAGGCTACCTTGAAAGTCCATCTCAAAGTGGAATAATCTAGACTTCAATGACAAATTCTATCTTAAAATGTAACGTTGTGTCATTCTAATACACAAATTGTTCAATAACGATAACAAAGTACCAAATAAAAGCATTCTGGTAAATTCTTTCATTTGGTAGACATTCTCGTTAGTGTTTTAACTTGCCACAGGCTGACAAACAATAACAGCTTGCAATATTTTTCATGCAGTTTAAACCTTTTACGCTTCAAACAGCTGCTCTCACGACAATTCTTTTCAAAAAATTTGGAGGCCCCTTGCCTGTGCTTTTTACCGGTCGGAGGCACTAAAAAATCTTTTCCAGCCCTGGTCTTGAACACCTTTGCTATTTTTGCCTTTTTTGTGATTTTCCCCTCTCTCCCTCAGAACAATGTTGTTCTGTGGTGATAAAATGGGGAACGACAGGGCAATTCGCAACTCTGGTGAAATGCTGGGACAATAACCTTGCAACTCAGCATGAACATTGTTTCGGGGGTTTAAACCTAATTGCTATGGTTAGAACTGCGGATCGTCAAAAAATGGCCAAAGTGTTCCAAGGACTTTTGCCAGGCATCGTAGGTCCAATGTTAAAGAAAATGGTTGGCCGAACGACTGTTTCATGTAATGTAAGCCAAGTATAATGCTTTAGAAATAAGGTAGAACGATGCATTTTGACAATGACAGCTTTAATATATTCAGGGTATGGGTATGTGCCGCCCATACGGCCATATGGGTGGGTCTTTGGGCCCAAAATTTTCTAAACAAGGGTCCTTTTTCGGAAGATTATCCATAAACATGGCTGAGGTTTAGTTGAAATTCACAAAAATAGTTGAAAAAAGGCAATTTTCCGCCAAAATTCGTCATAAAAGTGGCACAAAAGTGGGTCTATATCCGACCCCATTTAGAATATTGGAGATGTTATATACCATGATCCCCCAAAAGTATGCGAGTTCAGCGGAAATTTCACCTTGTCTAAATTAATGGAAAAGCTAGAATCCGTCCAATATTCTGCCGCTTTAGCCGTGTCCGGTACATGGAGGGGAACATCTAGAGAGAAGATGTACGCTGAGCTTGGATGGGAATCTTTAAGTCTTCGTAGGTGGAGTAGACGCCTGACTTTGTTCTATAAAATTGTAAACAACCTAACTCCGAACTATACAAGGGATCCAATTCCACCACTTCAGCAGTTTCAGTACCCTCTTCGCAAACCTGACATCATCGGGCAAATAAGGGCAAGCACTGCAAAGTTCAAATCTACTTTTTATCCTCATTGTCTGTCCGAATGGAATGAACTTGAGCCTGAAACTAGGCTGGCACCATCTGTTGCCGTTTTCAAATTGAAAATGTTATCAAAAATCCGCCCCCCTGGAAAACCTGTATATGGGATTCATGACCCAAAAGGTCTATCCTATCTAACTCAACTTAGAGTCGGTCTTAGCAAGTTAAATTTTCATAAATTTAAACACAATTTTAAAGATACCACAAATCCTATGTGTCCGACAAATGATGGTATTGAAGATACGGAACACTTCTTGTTGCTCTGCCCTTGTTTTGATGTACAAAGACGAGACCTTCTCGCTGGAATCTATGCATTAATATGACCACTTGGATATGTAAATCTTGCAAATGAAGCTTTACTACAACTTTTATTGTATGGCAATAAAGATTTTCCCATTTCACTAAATAGACAAATTCTTGAGCTAACGCTACATTTTATCCATGAAACTGGTCGATTCGAGTGAATTTCTGTAGCCACTTAACCATCCCTTCATAAGCCACCCGTTTTTGTCCCATAGTTAAAGTAGTTTCTTTTCCTTTATTATCTTTATTTAATGGCCTCGGGGTAGACACAGCCTTTTGCTCCCTGGGGTTGATCGTCCTAGTAGTATTGTAGAGTAATTCTATAAGTAATGTAGTTCGTAATTTGTATTGTAAATTTTATTTGGAATATATTATATAAAAAAAACAAAAAACAAAAGTGGGTACCAAGTACGGGGGGTTGGGGGGTTCTTGCGTAGTAAAGGTACCTGGGGATGTGCCGCGACGAAGGGTATACTTTTTCGGACTTCTAGTCTAGCCAAGGGGCAAAGGTCTGGCCAAGGGCATCATTTTGACAATATTGGTCTGGCGAATGGTCATGATATCATATTTGGTACAAATTTGACAATATTTTTCCAGGAAATGATCAAAATTGGTCTAGCCAAGGGAACCCTTTTCGTAAAAATTGGTCCAGAGAATGGTCAAATTGGTCTGGTACCATTTTCGTAAAAAATAGCCTAGCCAATGGTACCATTTTGAATATGCTCGCGGCAGACTCCTACCCAAAATTTCATCAAGAACCCCCCCCCCCCCCCGTGGTACCAAGGCAAGTTTCGGTAATTAGCAGAAGGTTGCTTTCTGCCCGTCCATCCACAATAAGTCATGTACCCCCCCCGCCTGGGTTGCATGTACCTTAAGACCGAAGCGACTAATTTTTGATTACAAAGTCCAACTTTGTAATCTAAGAAGGGGCTTCGATGTCAGGCTGTCAGAAAGAAAGTAAGTAACCCACTTCCGTGACGCTCGTTAAAGCGATTGATTAACGTTTTATCTCTGCTAATTGGCACTGAAATAAAGAAAGCGCACATAAAGCGCATACAAGACAGAAGTTTCCCGCGATCCTATAGCAACATTTGACGTCGGCTTATTTCATGTTAGACAGATTTGACACCATAAGATGGATAAATTACCATGATGTTTACCCTGGCACAACAACAAATTTACCCAGAATTGGCACGTTCTTGACTTCAGTAGCAGCTTAATTATGTCAAAACAATCGTTTTCTAGAACGAACGAATCATTAGCCACTTATTGATAGTACTCATTATGCAAATAAGTCAACTTTAGGGGATGATGTAACTGGTGGCCTGCACAGAGGCTAGCATTCGCAGCATCACCGAAGATAGAAGGATCCCCTTCCTACACAGCTACAGAAAGGTGCAGAATCCTAGCAAACAATAGACCTTTTAGCTATTCTAAAAGGAGCCTGGATCGAACGTTATTTTTATACATTTTTATACGTTACGTTCGATCGAGTGTCGTTAGAGCTTCTATCACTATTGTGCACATTCGAAAATTCTACAAAGTGTAGCAAAAGTTTGTTCGATTCTGATTTTTTCCTGAATAGTAAAAAGGTCTATGGCGCCATTGACTGGGGGAAGGCACGAGATCACACTTAACCAAAACATCTTCATGCATATCATTCTGCACAGAGGTTATCTTCGTGACTGCTTGTCTCAAATTAGATGCCCGCGAATAGCAACAATTAAAACGTTCTGTAGGGTTCTGCATAAGTATTTTTGCGTTATCGTAAATCTCACATGACATCTCATTTGACACTGATGCACCAATAGTTTCGTGCACGAACAAAGCAAACTAGGGGTAATGACTTTTGATTTTTGCATATCATTCTCGTTTGACATAAAGACCAAAATATTGCCTTTGAGGCGATTCTTGTCCTTATACAAGGCGCTCGATTTTCCATTGAAGGCGACTTTAGCAGCAACACTCATCTCTCTGACTGTAGCTAAAAACAGCATCTACGGTCATTTGGGGTTATGAAGAAATCAACATTCAGATATTCTTATGCTTGTTTAGCTCAGGACAGACTTTGTAATCATCCAAAAGGATCTTATGTTTACAAACGAAATGTCTGTATCCAAGTTGGCACGTTACCCACACAACTATCATCAGTTTATAGCAATCCAATCAATAGTTTGAAAGCTACAGGCTTTCGAATGTCTAACATTTTTGTGATTGGCTCAAATCTTTCAAATCTTTAAAAAAGGTGGGTGTAAAATTCGATCACATTTCTCTTTGAATTGAATGGCTTGAAAGGAACTTATGGTACTTTGCTGTAAATCTGACGTGGACAATTTTTGATATCTTGATTTTTTTCAAAATAGCGACAAGCTAGATATTATTGAAAAAAATCATGTAAAATTTTGAAAAAATTTAAATGATTATAAATCCTAAACCAATACAGGACAAATGATATAACCTTCAAGGAAACATAGTTTATGAAGGTCTACAATATGGTGGCAAGCAGAAATCTGCAGCTTTTCTGGATCAGGATTTAGAAATTCGATGACATCATAGCCTCAAATGTAATAAATGCCACCACTTTGAAACTAATCAAGATACCACTAAATTTCCGCGGCAGATTTACAGCAAGGAACCCTAAGTTCCTTCCAAGACATTTAATTAAAAGAAAACTGTAACAGAATTTTACAGCTACCTTTTTAAGGATTTGAGCCCTATGTTTTCACGAGGTAGATGAAGGAGTCGCTCTTCGAAAGAAGTCTTGTTAAATCAATTTGAGACAGTCAAGCTTTGAGATACAATTATTGTTTCTTTTCTACAAACTGATAAACCATTGTCCATCCATCCATCCATTTTCAAGCAAACGTGACAAAGCATAAATTCACAAACACTTTTACCATTTAATAATCTTTTAAAGTTGTTTCTTTGATTCGTCAACTTGATTCTACCCTCTCTTTCCTTTTCCAATCTTCCACTAAATGCCCTGAAAACAGATAGGAGAATACATTACTGTGGAACTTGGAAATTCTCCATCAAGAATATCTTTTAAAACAAAACTGAAAGGTATTGAACAAAGTCAACCAATGATTCTAAGCTATTTTGATAGTGCCATAATTTCTGTTAATCTAAATTAAAAGAGATGCACAATCATTTAAATTCATCTAAACTTATCTGACAATATTTTAGGATAGGGAGGGGGCTCTCTACTCGATTAGTTTACCTATTGAGAGAGTTCCTCCTCTACGTAATTCCCTGCATACAAACTTGCTCCTCTTTGTATTTGTATATTAATTGTCTGTATCATTGTATCAATTTTCTGTAATATTTTCTAACATCACTGTAGATTAGTTATTTGTTTGTATAGTTGGGATTATAAATTGTATGTTGTCTGAAATCTTCATTTAAGTTAAATGAGCTGCCTTTGGAAACTATTTCGATAACTTTGTCTGAGTCAAAATCCAAAACATTACTCGGCAAATTTATCAATTTTTCAACCTCTCGATTTTTAAGCTAAAAGCCATTTCATAGAAGTTATTATTGTAGAAATAGCGTATATTGATTGAAAACATTGATCAAATACGGGGTGGCCCAAAAAAAAGTACTCCCGTTTGAAAAATCACCAAAATTTGATTACACGGCCGAACTTCAATTTTCTTTCTTTGTCAAGTATATCAAAGACCAAATTATTTTCCAATATATAGCTGATCTTGTAATTGGCTTAAAAGTAGCAAATTTAGCTCTTTTTAGTACTACCTGGCTTTGAATCATACTGCAAAAAAGCACTGATGATTGCCAGATCAATTCCTTCTTGCATGTAAAGCATCTAATTTGGTCATAAATGACAGAATGAAATGCGCACCATCATGGCAGACCTCACTGATGATAAAAAATCTGAAAATTTTAACTCTTTGGCAAGATTGAGTATTTTGCTTAAAAACTATAGCTCAAAATAAGGTATTTCAACGTGTAATTTTTCTACCTTCCTGTATCAAAAGCAAACATTTTATCATCTATAGATATTTTTGGGTCTTTGACGAAACAACTCAAAAAGAAAATTTTATCAAAGGTTTGATTATGAATTTTTGGTGATTTTTGAAACAGGAGTACTTTTTTTTGGGACACCCGGTATTTGGCAGCCCTACCGCAGCTTACGGCTATATGTTCAACAACTTTGGTATTACTTTTCTCATTTCAAAATCCTTCATTTTTTACAACTTATATAAATCCTGTGGATCGACAAAGTAACATTGCTATCTTTGTAACATTTAACATTTTAACATTTTTTGGAACCAGTCAGTCAAAGTAACATTTTTTTAGTCTTGTCCTGTCTCAGTCTTCAAACAATTTGATCGATGATTTCTGATCGCTTTGGACGAATATAAAGAAATCTTGGTAAGTAGGCTGTGAAAAATTGATGAATACTCGCAATGTAGCACCCCGTGGGGAGAGGGTACTTGGTTTCATGAGTACATGATAAAGAAGCTAGCAGCGATTAAGAGGCGCAAAAACAATTGCACAGCCTCGTTTTCGTCTGCGCGACATGACGTCACTTCGCTCAAATTGCTTATTTGAATATGTAATTTCACAAGGGGAAGGCGAAAAATAGTGGAAAAAAGTATCATACATCATTCATAGCAGTATTATCTTGCATTTTATCATCAATCATACCAACCCCAGACTTGTCCTTTTTTAAGAAAATATTTATTTTGATTAAAGGAAATCCTTGACACAGTCCTTTTCAGGAATAAATCAACACGCCTGAGGCAAAACACACAGGCAAATTCATTTGCGCGTGCGATTCGCACACGTAGTTATTCAAGACGGTATTTAAGAAGAGACGCAAAAGTAGGTCTTCAAGTCCCCCTTTACTGATAAAGATAATCACACTACCGATAAAATGAATATCATTGTTCATATGTTTATGTGTCAATGAAGTTTTTGTTTTTACAGGCTATACTCAGCAGTTTCTTCCTCAGTAAACTCAGACTCGTCTAGTTCCAAACTATCAATGTCAACAGGACAAATCTGTTGTTTGCTCTCTGTTCATTTTCTTCATGAACATCGGTATCGGTAACAACAATCACCTTCGCTCTATGAGTACCAAGTGTCGCAATTATTTCATATTGTGGGAATTGCCACTTGGGAATTGACATAATTCGGTAGGAAGCAGGGAAATTCTTCTGAAATTCCTTTCCCACAGTCTTATGCCGCAAACGTTCATTGTAATTGATTTAGGTTGTAGTTAGCGTATAGTAATTAGTTTACAAGTATTCTTTGTTTTCTTTTTGTGCGTTGTCCTAGTAGTGTTCATTGTTTTTTGTTATATGTAAAAACATGGGGTAGCCATGCCATTTTGCTCCTCACGTTATTGTCCCTGTAGTGTTGTGCAGTTGTATAGTATTAATATGTAGAGTAGGTAAACATGTATTGTAAGAAATTTATGGATAAAAAAAAAAATTGCCAATTGAGACTTTGTCGAAAGTGTTATAATAGGATTTGTCAAAAATCATATGGTTTATTGAAGCACATGCTTTGACATTGGATGTGTCAAACATCAAAGTACCACTTTATTTAAGCAAAATAACACTTTGCGCATGCGATGAAAAGCACTTGTGACTCAATTTGCGTGTGTGCCAACGTGTGCGTGTGCGATCGCACGCGTCAAAGGAAAAGGCCTGTTGATATCATCTCACTCTACTTTCACTTGTTTCCTGTATCATATTACTCGTAAGGTAATTGAGTAATGTGTAAACATTGGACAGGCTTAAAAACCTTGTTTTGAAATGTTCAGGAGGGCACAGGTAGTGAACACAAAGATTGTTATGGAGGCTCTCTAAGAAACTCGTAAGAAACTCTGAGTACTCAAAATCTGATAATTTTAAGAAACTTTCAGTACTGGCCCAAATTCTTACTTTCTTATAAAAAATATGTGTATAATAAGATGGTTGAAATTACGCTTAAATCATTGTCAATATTTATGTTGCAGAAAAAGAGGATTTGTACTTACAAGGATAGGTACGAGGAATTTTCTCCATTTCTTCATACTGTGGTTTTGTTAGTGGACTAAAATACAGCAGCAATGGTGCTAGAAAGCAAAGAAGGAAATACTGCATAAAGACTTAATTTGTTAAATATAATAAAAGATAAATATTTTGCATTCATCTGCTCATCTTTTCTTCAGATTTTGCAGATTTTAATTGGCTAAGTCCTTGAATAATCCCCCACCTTCGAATAAACCCCCACCCAAAAATATATTTTGCCAAATAAGCCCCCATCCTTGAATAAGCCCCCATGGGGAGTTAATCAATTGTAATTTTAGTGATCAATACTTTGGATTCTCTTTTTTGATCGACTTTCTTCGTGTTTTTTCAACGTATAATCAGGTCAATGTATAATCAGGCTATGATATTGCCTTGAAAACAATATATCCCAATATATTTGCTCCTATAAGCGTACTGACCAGCCTCAAGTAAAAGAGAAATATTAGTCCTGGTAATATTTTTGAATGTTGCTAAATAAACTCCCTCCTCAAATAAGCCCCACCTGAAAGAAGCCCCACCCCAAAATATTTTTTTGCGAAATAAGCCCTTAGGGGCTTATTCAAGGATTTACGGTACAGTAAATTCCCGCATATAATAACCAACAAAAACAAGAACCAAGAGGCTTGTTTTCCTTAATCATGCACGTTACAATTAAGAACCTGTTTCAGTTTGATGAAAAACATGTTCTTATTGCAGGGGTAGCAAAGTTGATTCTTGATTGTCATTATCAAGTTCATTTTTGTCCTGGAGGCTGTTAAAGTTTGAATCTCCTCCCCTGCTGTTTTTAAGCTCAGAATTACTGTGTAGTTGTTACTGTAGGTCCAAACAAGTAACATGGTTGAACATCTTGGTGAACCAGTCTGCAGAGTATGGCAGTTCTCAACAAGATCTAGCGCGTGCAGACCAACGAAGCAGTGGCGTGGTTGCGTGCAAGGACTTTGATTCCTTTGTTTTCAAAGTAGTGAACAAAAGATCTTCTTCAAAATCGGCATGCACACAAAATTTTTGAAAAAATCTGCAGACTGGTTGGTGAAGACTCTCCCTTCAAATAAGAGTTTCATAACTCGACAGACACGTTGGAAGAGAGGAGCTGAGGGCCCCTCCCAATGATTTACTCTGTTCCTTTTTGGCTGAAAAAGGCTCTGAAAATCAAGCTATTTTTGGAAAAGGACTGGAGATTTGAAACTGAAGACTCAAGGACAAGGAGCCAGGACTGCTATTTATGTTGTGCGCACGGAAGATCTTCCACGCGTAATTTCATGTATAAGAAAGGAAGAACAATAGAACCATTCTAGTTAAAACAATAGCCAGGTGCGCAGCGCATCTTCCGTGCGCACTTTGCAAACTTATCAACTCTGGACAAGGAGGAGCACCTAGTTATAAATATTAAATCTATCCTGTTTAGTTTTCATACAACAAAATAACAATCAATTCCAACGACTGATGAGTGAACTCTCTCTCTCTCTCTGTTTTTTTCTGGCTATTTTTATCATTTATCTCGATCTGTATGCTGTTTGTATTCGTTGAATTGAATTGCTGAGTAGTGAGTTGTGTCATATCTTAGGATATGCCTGGGCTGGGGGCCCTCTATTCTACATACAATCATTCCATATACTGTACCTGATATTCCCATCGCTATTGAGATGAAGATGACAGGTTGTTCTTCCCATAGCGTCTTTAGTTGTCCACCAAATAACCTTAGTCTTGACGCCATCTTGGATGGAGACTGCTTCGAGGCTTCGAGTCGAGTGCTGCGAAGTTTTTATTGGGAACTGCGATGGAGCTTCTTCTTCGATCTCATGAAGAGGCTGGATCAAAATTGCGTCATGTGGAGCAACAAAATTTCCAGAACTCCAGTTCTAGTTTTCCGCTCAGAAAAAGCTGATCTCCTTCAAGAAAATTCATCATCCATTGAATTAGCGACTGAAAATTGCCAGTAAATGAGTCAAGAAGACGTTCAAGCCTCTCACCCAGTTAAAGAGAAAGAGTCCTTGCCGTTCAGTGGGGAAAATGTGCCACAACAAATTTTAGGCCCAGACGGAAAACCGTGCAGGGCATGCACAGATTTCAAGAGCTGGGCGCAACAGATGAAAGGTGGTAATCCCGGGAAAGCAGTCCCTAGTATGGCGAGTGCCGTAAGAATATTTTGCATTTACAGAATTTCTCACAATTCGTTGCAGTGGGTTCGTAGACGTAGCATAGAGTAGTGTCGCCCTGAATGGAATCACAAATATAATTGATTTTCTTATCAAAGTGCATGTCTCTTGGAAATATTTTCTTTATGAATATAGACTTCATTTCCTTGCCAACCGTTATTTCTAGGCCAAAGATATTCTTACTCTTGTTTCCTCTTGAAACTGAGCCTAACATCAGCAGTAGTCAAAATAATACTTTCTCCAATTTTCGCCCTGAATGGGTCTAAATATTGTTTAGGCCTCAGCAGGAAAGTTTTACTAGCAGAAAAGCCAAGCTTCTCTCTACAGATACCACACTGAATGAGCTTTAAGGGAATGTTTGTATTATCTGGCTCTTGGCATTCTTGGCAACACAAAACTTTAACGGACAGCTATCACTTTTCCTGCGCTGATGAAGCTCAAATTTACGTAAAACTCAACTGTTATGATAATTTGTAAAGCTGACGAAACACCAAAGTTGATGAAACCCTCAAAATATGTCAAAATAACTTTAGTAGCACATTTCCTTTCTAAACTGACACAATACCAGCACACACAAACTTGGATCGCTACGTGGAGTCGTTTGAAAAGGATAGACCCATTCAGGGCGAATTTTCCCCGATTTATTTGCCTTTGGAAAAATACGCACTTCGGCAGCAAAGATTGACGAGATGTTTCGATAAATATTAGAATTTACTCTTAAAAGGTTGGTATGACCTAAGAAACAGTTTAACTGGATATCAAATGTGCAAAAATGAAAAAATAAAGGCTCACTCATTCAACCCATTTGAACTGGAAAAAAAGATTTGATGAAACTTGCGAGTCCACAGAAGATAGTCTTCCTGAAAAACTTGATATTTTCGGGAAATATCTTCTTCAACGAAACACAAGCAAAGAATATTGTAAAGAAAGGCGTCAGCAAAACATTTTTGTTGTGTTTTTGAAAAATCTTAAATCCAGGCGCCTTGTATTTCCGTTGAAAGAAGAGCGTGCGATTCTAACGAAAAACGGCATTAGACCCATTCAGGGCGACAGTACTCTATATAGCGGTAAAAATAGGAGCAGACATGGGATATATGGATGGAAAGTTTTGAAGACTTTTGCAACACGATTGATGTCTCTTTCAGTGTTATTCATCAACCCTGTGTGCAGAGTTTGGTGCTGGCACACCAGAGATTTCAATAGGCTATTCAAAATAAACAATAGAGAACAAAAGAAATTTCTCCAGTGCACACCGGAGCGGAGATCTCGTCAAAAAGTGCTATCCTCTGCATGCAGACTGGTCAGATTATGCGCAATTACATAATTACAAATAAATGCTTGTACAAAATACCGTACAACACAAAAAAAATTAAACTTAAAGATTGCAGAAAAAAGAACTTCACAGGATCGTATTAGATCGATTGATTAAGAGGAAGAGCTCTTTCTTCTCTAAACATAGAGCATTAGGTCAACTAATCGAGAGAGAGAGAGAGAGTGTGAGCAATATTAGCCCACCCCCATAAAAACAAATGAAACCACAATATATTTGAATCAAAACAAAACTCCTCATCTTTGTCTGTCTGTCACCCATCCTCCAGTCTGCAGAGTATGGCACTTTTCGATTAGATCTCTGGTGTGCAGGGAGAAATTTCTTTTGTTCTCTATTTAAAATCTCAGGTGTGCAAGTCCCATATTCTGCACAACTGCCTGTTGTTCATTTCATACAGGTGTGTAGTGAGTGTTGTGGCGCAGGGGTGTAATCCTCTGACATTGCAACTAGAACAGTCAGGCAGACAGGGTTCGATCCCAGGTAGAACCCCACCACCTGGGCGTCATGACAAGGGGTCGCAGACTCAATTAGGCAAATTACACTTCTTCCATTCCCTGCACTTGGTTGGCGCTAAAACCCAAAATGTCAGCTATGACACTTGCACACTGGAGATTTTCAATAGGCTATCCAAGTAGACAAAAGATAACAAAGGAAAAGTGGTTGCAGGACTGGACTTCTCCTCAAAAAGTACCATACTCTGCAGGCAGGAATGCCACTTTTCAACCAAGATGCTTGCAACACTTCCTGGGTCCTTTTTTACCAGCATTAGGGGCCATAGCAAGAAAACAGGATAACAATGAAAGAGTTTGAAGAAAACTTGCAAACTTTGAATTCTTTGATGTTTAAATAATTAGCAAAACTAGTATTAATCTGATGTTGAAACTGCATTTTTATGCACACAATTTTCTGCATGCACAATAAAAAACCATATAGTTTAAAAAAAGAGCTTATCCTTACATTATCTTCTCGCAGAACATAGATCCAAATGGGACAGACAAATTACAGATGTCTGATGCACATTCTGCCCAGATGAATGTGACCGCAGCTGCTACAAAAGATGAATTCTCTGCCACTGCACCACCAAAAGATTGTCCAGTAGACAAAAATGAGCTTGGACGCAATACATGGAGCTTCTTACATACAATGGCAGCATACTATCCTGAGGAACCAACAACAAAACAACAAAAAGATATGAATAATTTCATCAAACTCTTTTCAAGATTCTACCCATGTGACTGGTGCTCATATCATATGAGAGAAAGGTGGGATATTTTAATATACCTCTTTCTTAGCTCTTCTACAAAAGAGTCTGGACTGAGCAATAATTTTATTCAAAAGGTTCAACTGGGCACCATTTGCAGTCCTATCACCATTGTGCACGTTTGTTTGTGCATGTTTGAAGATTCATCAGATTTCTGCAAGATGTATAAAAATGCCACTCAATCAAGACTCTTTTGTGGCATAGGTAAGATATTTCAGATTTGATGGGAGGTTCTTCTGATCAGGCAATGATGAAAAACTTTTTCTCTTTATCACATCACTACATCAAAGCTTGCTGCTTCAATGAAAGCCTCTAATTCTTATTATTAGCAGAAAATAACTGTAGTTGGTTGGGGTTTAAATCTCGCATTTTGGTCCATTGCTTTATTATGGATGACTACTTTTCTTGGCTAACTTTTTCTGGGTCACCCAGTTGAACGAGATGAATAATGTTGATGGACCAGAATGTTTTTGTCTAATTGCATGATGTACAGTATATATTCATTTATTTATTTAAATTCCCTTTTTGAATTAGGTTGAGAACTGAAGACCCAAACACATCAAGCAACAAAGCACTGTCTCTTTGGTTTTGTGATTATCACAATGAAGTGAATAGAAGACTGGGGAAGAAAGAATTTGATTGTTCAAAAGTGTTTGAAAGATGGAAGGATGGTTGGGCTGATGGATCTTGTGACTGAAGTTAGACTGGTAAATAGCATTACACACCTAGGGAACAAGGACAGATTTTGTAAGACAATGGCATGAGTTGTTTTTGTTGACACCTGAATTCAAAGCAATTAGCGACCGCAGACAAAGGAAATTCCCTCAACCAGTAATTCAAAACAATGAAAGCCGCAAAAGTTTCTCTGAAACCTAGGTAGCTATCACGCTCGTTGTGCATTCCAGAAATTGTTTCTAAGAGTAAACACGATCATATGTCAAAAGAAGAAGGATATATCTACACATCTACCACGGGCATTCTATTTCTTTGGTTCAGAAGCTGAGCAATAAATATTCTAATCACACCCAAAACTATAAGGGAATTTAGACGCCTCCCGACCGGCTTCTGAACCAAATAAATTAAATGCCCGTGGCAGATGTGTAGATATATCCTTCTTCTTTCGATCTATGCTGATGTTTGCTTTTAAAAATAATTTCTGGAATGCACAACGAGCAAAGTAGCTACCTGGGTTTCAGAGAAACTTTTGCGGGTTTGCTTGTTTTGAATTGCTGGTTGAGAAAATTCCTTTGTCTGCGATCGCTAATCAAGCTTTGAAATGAGGTGTCAATCAAAAGCTGCTCGTGCTATTGTCTTACAAAATCTGTCCTTGTTCACCTAGGGGGCCTATCAGGGCTGTACAGCTTTCAATGTCCGTTGTGTATGATGGATTGGGTTTTAGGAAACGAATCGTTGCAAGTATCGTTGGGGTCAGCGTTGGGGTGTTTCTCAATTTCTTTTATTTGCAGCTCACTCACAAGCAGCTTTCCATAACAAACCTTGTACATTAGTGTAATTTATAGCTATCGGTTTGAAGGGTCCATGCTTTTGTGTAATACCTTTGTGAGGACTTTCCTTTTCAAAGAATGTTTCAAAATTTCCATGTTTAACAAGCCTGAGCCCTTAATTAAACCACTGTTCAGAAATTCCAAATTTCTTCAAGAGACAATTTGCTCAATGTTTCCTGCGTATGAGGTGTGCAAAAAATTGTTTAATGTTTGATAGGCCATAATGGATTGTTTGCTTGGCCAATTTTGATGATTTATTAACATCTATATACCAAGTCCTCAAATAAGCCCCCGGGGGCTTATTTTGCAAATAGATTTTGGGGTAGGGGCTTATTCAAGCGGGGGAGCTTATACGAAGGTGAGAGCTTATTTGAGAACTCTCTGTAATGCTAAATGTAATGTTCATTCAAAAACTTTTTTCGTTTTGAGGGTGTTGTAAATGCATTTGGAGCTGTCATCAAATTAATGACAGGGAGTCTTACTGTATATAGGATGAGTTTATTTACTTTGCATTCTTGGTCAACTTATCATCAGATTGTTTATTTTTCCATAACATTCCTCATCATTAATTTGACTAAATTTATTTCCATTTTTTTCTTTCTAGTAACTGTGAATTCCTATGAAGAATTTCATGGTTGGAAATAATCATAAGAGCTGCTGTCATGATCACACAAGTACGAAATATCCAATATATCAAAATTGAAACTTTCGGATGATCAAACTTTCAAACAAATTTTTGTCCGAAATTTTAATTGTCTAGAATCATGAAATTCTTTGAAAATAGTAAACACATGAATTTCTTCCATGCCACTGTTAACACATAAAACACTTGTCATTGGCGATCCTGCTTTCAAAGTGACTTTCCACATTGCAGTTGTCAGTAACAATGTTCTAAAGTCAATGAAAACGCTTCCCCTTCTTTTCATCTGCAATCTTGAACACTGCTTTCAGAACTATTTCTTTTGTGGAATACTTTTGATGCATCAATATAGTTAGTTTAAGTTGCACATGATTAATTTAAACGTAAAATGACAACTGGTGTTAACATAATTATCAAGAATTGTTTGCCCAAAATTTTTTTGTCCGAAATTCTCAAAAAGCATCTAAAAATTTTTGTCCGAAGTTGTTTTTCCAAAATTTTTTCCGTCCGAAAGTTCTCAATTTTAATGTGAGATTCTGGTGATATTTTTCATTCCAAAGATTTGCTGAATTGAGGACCTTGCCATTGACTTGAAGGAGAGATCACGTATTCATATGACATTTTGCTTGATAGTAGTTGTATTGCTGGTGTGGGTTATCTGTCATTTAAACAAATTCTGACAAAAGTTGATGATACCCTAGATAGAAAGATTGGTGCTAAGTGATAACAATCTGCTATGTTTTGGAATTAGGGAGACGCAAAATGCTTGTATATGATAGTAAATTTACTTTTGAAATGATTTTAGATTAAATAAACTCATATTAACAGTGCTAATGTTTCTCTAAAAATTTTACCTGGAAGAAGCATTTTTCAACTCACAGAATCTGGTAGGTTTAGAATTTTTAATCAAATAAATCCAGAGGGTATGTTTGATTCTCGAAGTTCTCTTTCGAAGGCACTATTCTTGTTGTTAGAGTGTACATAATTGACATAATTACAACCAATTATGCCACTCATGCCTCTGATTGGTATAATTGATTGATCGTGTTGATCATGCCAGTGCCATTTAAAAGAATAATGCCTTTGCAATAGAGCATGAGAAAGGAGTGGTTGATGCTTTCACACACTGAATGGCTGCATCCTATTGCACATGGTCAATTGCAGGTGAACGATCCATTAAGTTCAAAGGCAGTTGATATTTATTTTTTGATAGAATTAAAAGAACTACTCTCTTAGTCTAACACGACCTAAAATAACTGCAGGGTGTCCCAAAAAAATGTGTATGGATTTGGCTGACTCCAGCGATATGAATTTAGCTTCAATCAATGTCTAATTACTCTAAAAATGTTCCTCGATAGTTAACTTGAACATAGGTACCTCGTTTGTTGGTATTGGTGCTGTGAGAGCAGACATGTTAATCTTGAAAGCTCAAATTTGCCTCTTCCTGCAAACCAGAGCTTTAGCCTTTTGGCGTAAGCAAATTGTTAAGGCACATCATCGTATAAATTAACGATATCCTTGATAAAATTTGAACAATATTAGATATTGTGTTGTTCTGTTTTCCAGCAGTCACCCCCCAAGTCACCCATTGGGCAGTTTCTTAATTTTTCATTAATTTCAGTTCTTAATTTTGATGTGCTTCGGGAACTTGCTTAGGTCAAAAGGCCAAAGCTCTGGTTTGCAGGTGGACGTAAAATTGAGCTTTCAAGATTGATATTTCTGCTCTCAAAGCACCAATACCAACAAACGAGGTATCTATGTTCAAGTTAACTATCGAGGAACATTTTGAGAGTAATTAGCCATGGATTAAAGCTAAATTCACATCGCTGGTGTCAACCAAATTTGTATACTTTTTTTGGGACATCCGGTAATTTTAACATATTAAATTAAATCAACATACGACAGTAAAATTTACAAATTAAATGGATATAGGTGCCTGTGAAATTAGTAACGGGACATTTACCTTAGTCATAAATTACTGAAAAACTGGGTAGCTTTTAGCTGTTATACACAAAATAGAATTGAAAGACCTTAAAGAATTGAGCATACGTACGGGCCACGTATGCAGACTATTCAATTTTTTCCCTAGTTAGCCTGTTCCCGGGCAACTTCAGAGACAGTTTAAAAGCAAAATCACTAATAGATTCGTGGAAAACAATATTGATAAAACGTCGAAAACTTTCTGGCTTGACATTTCCACATTGTATTTAATAATCCTAAAAAGAGAATGCAATCTTTCACAAGAGAAATTATGATTAACGAAGAGCGTCCAAACTTCCATGGAAATTGACCCGGCTAATCGAACGCCAAAACATCATAATTCCAATGCTTGGACCCAAAAGGAAAAGATCATCAACATAATGTTGATCATCTTTCCAATGCAGTTATGGCAATGTAGAGCTAGAAAATAGCTTTAAATTCTTGGCCAAACGTTCAGTCATATTACTATTAGATGTCACCTGCAAATATCCGTAAATAACATCAATAGAAGTGTTTGCAAAGGAATTTTGCATTATCGCGAATCTCAGATGACCTCTACTTTGAGAAGGACTTTACATCCATTTTTTGACTGACACGTCAAACAAACAGGCCAGCATGTATGCATTTAGTGGGGGGGGGGATGATTTTATAATGCATCGAGCCCATTTTCAAGCTTTTCTCAAAGATTGAGTTTTCTAAAATTTTGAGCACGGAAATTTCACAGAATATGGGACTGTTCGATGAATACATTGGTAGAAGAAATGCTTTCACTGGTATGATTTCCAGAAGAGAGGACCATTTTTTAGTTACTATGGCTTTCGACAGAGCCATGAAAAACTTAAAAATTCCTGCAAAATCGCAAATAGTGATTTTCTACACTTCTAAAATGTCGTGAAAATCTAAAAATTTGTGTGCAAAGTCTATGCTGCAAATATTTACAAATTACGAACACCCATCGGCATAAATCTATAAATGTCCATACAAATCCATATCAACAATCTAAAGCAGCATCAACGATACCTTTACAAAATTTGCAAGTTTACTTTGCAACTTTTTGAACAAACGGACATAACTGAGATTTAAACAAGCTATACTGCTCTTTATTTTTCCAGAATATTTGATAAAACTGGTGATAATACCGAGTGAGGAAGAAAAGAGTTCCAATGATTCATTCATTCATTCAAATTGTGGTTAAAGCTGAAATACCAAACAATCTTGGTGATTTTTCTTGCGTTTTCATGAACACAGCAGAGTCATTGCAGTCCTGTAGGTGAATGATATGCGCTTTCTGGGAAGGGCAATTTTCAATGCAGCATTGTCGCTTCATGAAAGATAATACTGCAAACATGCTGGTCTGTTATCCTCCAACTATTCCATAAGAGTCCTTCGTGCTCTTCAAGTATCGATGTGTACGCCGTATGCTCAGACTCGGATCTATTATCCATTTGTTTATAAATCTTTCGTTTCGTATTACATCATCCAAAACTTACCGGGCTAGCACCTGTGGCAAATGGAAATTCGTGATTCCCTTGATATTTTTCATTCTGTGACGGACAGTCTATCCGTCTACGAAGCTGATGTGAAGCAATCCTTACTGGCTGAATATCGATAAATATCTTATTGATCAGACAAGGGTATCCTGCAAGATTCCAGGCTCACTCACTGCTGTATTCCGTTTGCTTACAGCATCTAAGATTTTCTTCCTTGGGCCTAACGGCAGGCCAATTTCTTTCAAATCGTCTTCATTACAAAGAGTTACTGCGCGTAAATCAATTTTCTCTTTTATAAATAATTCCCTGAACTCGTCCAATTCGAGTGAATTCAAAAATGTCACAAGCGACGAAAAATTTGTCCGTGCGGGGTCAGCATTACCTTGTCGACGCCTTGAATGTGAACGTCCGGTTGAATTGAAGGATGAAGCAAGCCGTCCATTGCCGTGGTTGCCATTATGATCTACACGTCCGTTCGTACGCGGCGTTTTTCCGTTTGCCGTCCCGTTGACTTTCGCGTGACCGTTTTTCTTTATAAACGGATACGTCGACTCAAGGTCATTCCCATCTCGCTTGCCGAAAACAATGTCTTCAGAAATCTTTGAAACGTAACCATTGGTTTTCGTATTTCCGTTCCTCATCATTCTATAATCACCTGGGTCGGTGTTGAAGCTCGTCGAAGAAAACCCAAGCTCGTCAGGCGAAGTCAGTTTACTTCTCGGGCTCGAGTAATCGGTGCTCTCGGTGTCAGAACGAATACCGATAAGTTCCGAAAACGTCTTTTTACGATCGAGCGAGTCTGATTCTGAAGCCGAAATAGAATCGGTTTCTTTTCGGTATTGATTAAAATCATGTTGTGTAATCTTACCTTTTTTCTTGAGTTTAATTTCATTCGCCATTGCTGATCTTCGTTGCTTTTCGACCTTCTTCTCCCATTCACGGTCAAGCTTGCGCCGTATCCGAGCTTTCTCGCTCACCCTGCGCTCAGCCTCGCGTTTTGCCCGGGTCTGCATCTTCTCCACGTTTTTTCTGTCAACTGTCATTTGGTGGGTGACTAAATTCTCTAAATGTCGAATGCATTCTATGCGGCCTCGGTTTGATGCTTCTTGCATTGGGTTGTTGCCGTTGTCATCAACAGCGTAAATGTTCGCGCCAAAATTTGTGAGGAAAACCAAACATGGCAGCTGCCCGGCGCTTGCTGCCAGGTGGACTGCTGTCATACCATCGTTGTTAGGTTTATCTGGATCGCCCCTGTAGAAAAGAGATGAGGATAAATTCAAGTATATCCAAAGCCTATGTCAAAGTTTTTGCAACGAAAATCTTTCATTCAAGCCTGTATGAAAGAAACTGAGGATGAAGAACCTCCATTAGGTCAATTAAAGGGGCTCCGTCGTCAAACGGTAGAAACTCGGACGTGTCGCCGATTATTCATTGTTCATCCATTGTTCTCTGCAGTTTGTTTAGTGGCTTCACCCCAGCCACCAAAAAGTGACCGTTAAAAATCCACTTATATCCTGGCAATCGTAGAAGATATGAATGTTTGGTTTGTTCCTAGGTGAAGTACAATGATTAATGCCCAAACAGTAACTTTCATTTTGAAAAAAATACGAAAATCCTGTGTGATATCACCTTTCAAAAAACTGCAATAATCATCGTTTTGTTTACATTTTGACGACGGAGCCCCATTAAGCATCTAATACCTAAAAACCATTAAATAATAAATGTATAGGTACTATTTAATACCGCATTCACACTGACACGATCCAGTCATCTTTATCCAAATCAGGTTAAATTTCTACCAAGGGATTGGATTTGTGGATAAACCAGTTAGAAGGCCTCATTCGCTGGCTACGTTTATTGTAAGCTGGTTTAACTTGCAAATATAAAAGCATGTACAGAAAGTCACAGGTTCTTTTGCGCGGGTTTGTACTGTACTTGCTCCAAATTATCTCTATAACATTTGGACAAGTTTAGGATAAGGTACTGTGTTGTTATACAAATCAATCTTGCATTGCGATACCTCTTGTCAAAACGATGATAAATTAATCACCAAAATGAATCATGCTGATTGACATGACTGTCTACTCTAAATAAAGCATTCAGCGTAAAGCAATGCAGAGTCAATAGAAACAGGTTACATTGAGTTTGTCTCCATGCATTCCCAAACACTACATAGATGATTTCACTGGTTCTGGCAAATACATATCAAGGGAGCCTGTAACTCGTCGTGTCTTGCGCTTGGTTTTCCATTAACGTATGCCTGGGACCTAGTCCATGCGGGCTGACCACAATACAAAAGTCGCTGTCTTAAACAACAACAAACCGGGTCAGTTTTCTTACAGTTGCTCCCACTTGGGCAAGCAATCGGAAACTTTCTCAAAGTTCCATAGAAGATATATATATATATAATTCATTTACAACGATATCCCTTCGGTAATAAATAACAAATATAAACTTACAGATCTGAAACTGAAATATAAACATAATTGATAATAAAACCTGATCTTCCAGGGAGTCGTTCTTGAGGGGGCTTGAATTAATTATCAAGGCTCATCAAATGCCTTTAAGACTACCCAGCCCGCGGCCTCAAACTTCCTCCCGAAAAGCATAGACTACAAGAACTGATACTGCGTGGACGAAAAGCGACATGAAACAAGCCCAGCATAAGCTTTAAGCCAGGGAGCAAGGAGGCTGCAACAATGCCCTAGTAGCTTTTGCAGATTCTGTCTTCACGTACGTTCAAGAAGCCGAGGGTTAGGTGGTAGCTACTGTAGCGAACTGCCTTTGTTCTGATGAGTTGGCTGCACGCCCTATGCCAATACACATAGCATACAAAATGCAAAGAACGGGATAAAAGGCTTCAAAACCCACATATACCTGCAAAGTCTGCCTTTTGGGCTGGATCAAAACTTGCATACAGACAAAAACGGTAATTTGTCTACGGTCATTTGCGGTCACTGATCGAGGGATGAATTTTGGCTAAACCACATGATATCTCTCTGAGCTATTCAGGGTGAGGATATTGTTATATCACCAATATCAAAGAAATCTTCAATAAACACCGATAACTAGAAATGTTAAACAGACCATCCCGCAAGGATCGATGGTAAGCCCCTGCTTGATGAATCACATTGAGTTTCAATCCACGTAAACATTCATTCAAGTCTGTTGCTGTGACTTGGACTTCTATTAGGTAGGTCAATGGGATACAATCGGTGAATGGTAATTATATCACAACCCGACATGAAACTCCTGCCGGCATGAAAATGCACTCTGTTTACATGAGAACCGATATGAAACTCATGCCTGCATGAAGTCATGTCGCCATGAGACCCGACATGAAACTTTCCAAATACATCATACATTTGTCACGTACATTTAGTTTTCATATCGGGCCAGTAACTGAACTGAAAGAAAAGTTTGACTTTTTAGTTGACTTTTTCGTCAGTTCAAGTGTTGCAACGTGAATCTATATAATCAGTTTAGGCCAACCTCGATTTCAGGGCTATCAGTGTTTTCAGCCTCGCTTCATCACACATGATAACAACTGGCCGCCCATTGTTACCCTGGTTTCAAAGTTAAGCTTAGGCCAAATTTGATTTTCATACAGTCTGAAATTGCAACTTGCCATGCTCGCAAAGGACCCTGGGTGACAATGGCTCTTTAAGAATTCCCCGAGTTATTAGCCCCGTATTTTCGTATTATGCATTTTAGATGCCTTCAAGGGGTTTAAAGGTAATTCAAGAATCTCTAAATTTGTCTGCAGATGAATCCAGCCCTCCTACATATCGAAAAACTGTTGCAATTTGAAACCACCAAATTTTTTTACCAATTTGTCTTGCTTATTCATAGTGGCACACCCAGTGCAAAGACCTCTTTGAATATAACCTCTCTGAGTCTACAGCTCAAATTTTTTTTACCAAAGGCAAAGAACAATTTGTCAGAATCTTTGGTTAGACTCGTGAAGTTCGAATATCAACCTTTCTATCCCAATTGGTCAATAATACCTGTTTAAAGAGTTGGGACAGGTTTTTTTGAAAAGGAGTTTACTAGACTGATTACATGGGTCCCTTGTATCCTTGTGTATTACAGGATCGACTCACATCTAGACTTATTACTTGGACTTCCTTGTTTCCCAGTGCTCTTTTACTTAATGATGTCACTTCAGTCAACAGAGCAAGGTTTACCACATGAATACAAAGGACTTCAGTAGTCGGTCAAGTCAAGTCATCACGTATAGAACGCAGGGAAACACAACATAGGGCTCAAATCTTTAAAATTCTTTTGCAACTTTCTTTGAAATAAATGGCTTGGAAGGAACTTTAGGGCTTTTTAACGTAAATCTGCCGTGGCAATTTATCGATATATTGATTAGTTTCAATATGGCAGCATTTATCAAATTCGAAGCTATGACGTCATCAAATTCTAAATCCTAAACTAGAAAAGCTACAGATTTCTGCTTGCCACCATATTGTAGACCTTCATAAACTATGGTTTTCTTGAAGACTATATAATGTTTCCTCTATTAGTTTAGGATTTACGATGATTCAAATTTTCTCAAAATTTTCCATGAATTTTTTCAAAAATAATTAAATTGCCGCCATTTTGAAAAAAACCAATATATCAAAAAATTTCCACGGCAGATTCATAGCAAAGTACAATAAGTTTCTTTCAAGCCGTCCAATTCAAAGAAAACTGCAATAGAATTTTACACCGACCTTTTTAAAGATTTGAAAGATTTGAGCCCTATGCTGGGAAACACGGGACTCCAGTAACAAGTCTAGTTATTTACTGTCAGTATTTTTACCAGGCCCTTTTAAAAAAATTTAGCTATCTGAGCAATGGTCGATAATACAGTCCTCTTATTCATGTCTATTCTTAACGATTAAGTCTACAAATAGCCCTTGCTACATAAATTTGTTCAACGTAATCCCTTCACTTAATACCAGTTTTAGAGCACAGCAATACACATTCTAGACGCCGTTTGAAATGATAAGGCAGCACTACCGTTCAGTAATCTCATGCTCTGATTTGCATTTTCTGCAATCAAGATATTTTGAAGTAGGAACCTCTGGCTGTTCTCTAAGATTAAACGAAGCCCCATGCTGACCTCCTTTCATCGAGAGCTGGAATGAGCACGAATAAAAACACAAAACCTTAAATAACGTTCTAAAATTAGGAATCCGTGGACTTCCTGAACCTCAGAAGCATTCTGGCAGGATTTTTAAAAATTCGACAAATGATCCGTTTGTGGTATTAGTGCAATCTAAAACTGGACCTAATCTGCTGAAGTAGACCGAAATGCAGTTACCATATTTGGTGAGGGTCGTGGGATCTCCTCTCCTGATCCACGATCTACGATATGACAATATTTTCAAGTACCGGGTACCCCAAAATAAACTATGCACGTTTGGCAGGCCACAGTAAATCATACACTGGGCCGATTTTGAAGATTCATGACTTAATCTTTAATAAAAAGCCTGAATTAGATTCTATGATTTTTTGCATGTCTTCAGTTGTTAGAGCTAGAAGCGAGTTTCTTAAAATTTTCGTTTTCGGAAACACTGAAAACGACAAAAAAACGTTGACCAAATTTTCTAAAGACTCGACATGAATGGACAAAGAGAAGACTTTTTCGTTGTGATTTGGGATTTAGAAATCGATTAATTAATGGATAAAATCAATCGATACAATTAATAGATTCCTAAATCCCAAATCACCACGAACAAGTTTTCTCTTTATCCATTTATGTTGATTCTTTAGAAAGGTTTTTTGATCGTTTTCAGCGTTTTCGAGAATGAAAATTTTAAGAAACTCACTTCTAGCTCTAACAAGTGAAGACAAAAAAAATTGCACAACTGATTCAGGCTCTTTGCTAAAGATCAAGTCACGAATCTTCAAAATTGGTCCAGTGTACGATTTATTGTAGCCTGCCAAACGTGCATAGTTTATGTTTCAAGGTAAAAAAAGTACATTCGATTACATAAAAGCACTATATGCTTATCCCATTTTAACAATGTTTGGTTGCCTCCTTTTCACATTACAAATCCTTTCTCCTATGCTTTCTCCCATCTGTAACATCGTCTTCGGGAGATCGGTTCCAATTGGGGCTTATTTGCAATAGGTTTTACACTCCTGTAATATCACAGGAGATGAATATGAATGGAGTTATGACGGATACTTGAGGAGCAACACCTATTGTATCATACAACCTGCCCTTGTGTACTTCTTCGGTCACATAACAAACAAACATTCCCTTGAAGCAAGCTATGAAAACTACCTTGTATATTTTTGTATGCTGCATTAACAAACAGAACATCTTAAAACATGAATAGCAGTAATTTACAAACATCAAAGTACGATGACAATCAAAGAATAAATGACAACATATTATTGTGAGCTACGTTAATAACGTTTGGTAATATTGGTACCGGTGGTCCCATTCAGCTGATCCTAATTAAGAACTAGCATTATGACTGTCTGAAGTACGGACTAAACTGGTTGTTGTTTTGATCAAGTCCTCACGATAGGTCTACAAAATGGCATCAACGCCTCTCACTTGAATCTAAATTTAGCCGCTATGCAATGCCTAAAACATCTCAAGTCTTCATGCCTCCCTGTTCCAGATTCTCTCATTAACTCCCATCCATTGTCACATGACCTATGATTAACTACCATAAACCACTTCCTGACAGATCAAAGTTGCATATCATTTTCCCGGGGATGTAACCTATCGCCAAACGGCCTGCGTTCTTCAAAGGACCTATGGAGCAGCTTTGCTTTTGAAGACACCTCTTTGATGGCCGTAGGAAGCATCCTAAACTTGGGGGCACGACATTTCGAGAGTATTTTTGCATTAAGGGGACAAAAATGGCACTTTTGTGTTATAACTGCAAAGTCTTGGCAGTACGTGCCCCCATTGCCCCCCTCTCCCGGTTCCTGGGTCTCTGAGCCGTCTGGAGGGAAATTTCTAGAACTGGAAAGGCAGTTTTCAACATAAAACTTTGGAACACTTTGACCTTGAAAAACAAGGATGACACGCAGACCCGTTTTAGCATGGCTACAGCCTCCTACCCGTATGTATCTGTGAATGAATGAGTAATGGCTGATGTGCTCTCCAAGCATCAAAGTTTGGTTGGCTCGTTTGCTCTTTGAGAATGTTCTCACAAACTGTTTACGTTACCTTTATTTGTAAAAAGCTATTTGTGGGAGGTCACGCAGCCGGGCAACTTAAAAGAAAACAGCCTGTATTTTATTTAAACTCGAATGGTAGTTAAGCAACGAAACACGTTCCTTCATTTCACTGTTTGGATTTCTTTGCATAAAAAGCGAACGAGGATAGCATGCTGGTCTGATTTTAAAAGTTGACGAAATAGACTTGGGGCAAATCTAACAAGTCTGTTTCGTAGTTTACTTTCAGATAGATAGACTTATTACAGTTGACGAAATAGACTTGGGGCAAGTCTAACAAGTCTGTTTCGTAGTTTACTGTCAGATAGATAGACTTATTACAGTTGACGAATCGACTTAGGGCAAGGCTAGACTTCCAATGACAATACGCCAGACAGAGACCAATATTGAATACCGCGCTGGAGGAGGAGGTTGAAGAACGGGAAAGGAAAAGGAAGAACTGGAAGGGAACTTTTCTTTCTTTCCCTGTCTTGCTGTTTCTTTCCCTTCCTTCTGGCTAGTGGCTACTATTCTCTTCGAAGATCCATTGGCAACCATGATTGTTTTGATCACAGAGAATTTAGGCCAAAACCATGAAAGTCGACTTTCGAGCCACAAAGGATCATGGTCAAACAACTGAAACTTTCAGCGAGTCAACTTCCTTCCTCCCTCCGTTTTAGCATTGCAAATTTCATGATGTTATACATTTTCTGGTTGTACACATGTAGGAATGCAGGCCGTAGTACGAGGGGTGGGCAGGGGGGCTCAAGCCTCCCAATAATATTGGAAGCAATGGTGCTACGTCACAAGCATTAATTAGATATATTGTTCTCTGTTGTTTTAAGAACAATTGCCCCCCAATCAGAAGCTGCTTCCTACGGCCCTGGAATGCTAAATTCAGATATATGGATCATTTCAATGAAAACCTTTTATCCGGCCATCAACATTTACATTGCTTTTTTAGACCATGGTATATGAAACAATTGACTTTCTATCTCCAATTTTGAGTACATTTGACGTACCGAATAATCGTCCCCCACTTAATAACTTTTTGAAACATTTTTCAATCCCCCATTTCTATTCCAACCACCCCCTTTTGATTCATTCTTGAAAAATTGACATGATATTCAAAATAGTGTTTGAACAATTTTTGCATAAAGACAACAAAGATACGTGTTCCAACCCCCCCCCCGATTATTATTATATCAAGCCCCCCCCATTATTCTCACCACCCCCCCCCCGTTTATTCGGTACTCAAGAGTAATCACGTCATGAGTAATCTGGCAACCAGCCTCATACACAGCCTATCTGGCAACAGGTATTCCAAACAATCCTGCCCCCTTCTACTGCTACATGCAAAACGTTTCATTACTCGTCTGTTGTAGAATAAAAAAACTATATTTTCAACTCGGACACGGCTGTATCTTATTAGAATTTATACAAAAGGCTTCCTGAAACTAAAGTGAAACTGAGTTTGGCCAATTGGCAAGCACCTCAAAGTATACGGGATGATAACATCTAGGGGGGGCTGCCCGAAAAAACTCAATTGTTTACCAACACTTTTGCCCAATCAAAGATGGATTTTCGGCCGAAAAAGGCTGATTTCTAACATAACGGCGGCGCGTACGCTTATGGGTAGGTATTCAGCAAATACTGGGTGTGGTAAATTTCGCACAAGCTCCACTACAAATCACGCCAAAAATAAATCAGAAAGTATGTGCAACATACCCCTTCCTCATCAGAATCCGTAGTCCTTCCAAGTTTCCATAACTCGCGGCCCAATGAACTGGGGTCATGCCATCATCTTCAGCCGATTTATTCGCATCCTTTCTCGTGATGAATTGCAAATGATCGGAATATCCTTCCCTCGCTGCTTTGTAGTAATCAACCGCCATTTTCAAACCAACTACCTGATCTTCATGACGATTACATCAAGTGTTCCAATCTCCAAATTGCGTCACATTTCTCAACGGGCCTAAAGCAACCTCTTCTGCAACAAAGCAAACAAATTCGGTCGTAATAAACAGTGAACTTGCAGCAAAATCTTTTAACTATTATCAGGTAAATATGAAATTAATGTACTCGGATAGTATCCAAGAGTTACCGTATTCAAAACTCAGGAATTGAAGCACTTTCCTTCACCTGATGAATTTTTAACAAGAATCTCAACACGGTGAATAAGGTCTTAAAAACATCTATAGAAAACATGTGGCTACATTGATGGTGAGGAATAATAGAAGAAATTTATGCCTCAGTTGTTTGCTTTCAAACTCTGAAGATATGCGGATACCTTTTGATTTGTTTCCATAGCAATAGCGCCTAGGACCTTCACAAGGCCCGTGGATTAGCCAGGAGCTTGGGAAATATTGGTCTGAGGTCTGAAAACGGCTTGAAAAGAGCATCGTATGCAAATGAAAATAATAACAACACATTGTGTTGTGTGTAATAATAACACATTGAATGGCCTCTGGGTTGAATGTCATAATGAATGTTTGAAGAAATGAAATGAATGAGTTAGAAGGACCGAAAAATGATTAAAACTATAAACCATATGACCATGGGTAGTTAGACACTGCTGGTGTGCTTCTATGGAGGAGCGCTGGATACTATGTATCTGCGGAGTAAATATTGTATAGTACTGCGGAGGAGATATCGAAAGAACGAAAATATTAAAATGAATGAAATTCTTCTCTCTTTCTTCTCTCTTCGTTCTTTCGATATCTCCTCCGCAGTACTAAACAATATTTCCTCCGCAGATACATATTATCCAGCGCTCCTCCATAGAAGCACACCAGCAGTGTACTAAACAATATTTTCTCCGCAGATACATATTATCCAGCGCTCCTCCATAGAAGCACACCAGCAGTGTCTAATTACCCATGATATGACGTCAACGAAAAAGACCGAAAATGGTAAAAGCCTGTTTGTCCTAATACCCGTGCAAAAATATTGTCATCTTTGAGTTTCTGGAAGATGTGCTCTAGTCACGGGCACAAAGACACATAAACATAAGATCCTTTTGGATGATTACAAAGTCTGTCCTGAGCTAAACAAGCTAAAGCCCCGTTAAAACGCTTTCAACATTGCACTGAACATCGCTCTACATTTGTAGAGCGATGTTCAGCGATGTTGAGTGGTGTTTAGTGGGGGTGTTAAAACGCTCTCAACAATTTGACTGAAAATTTGTTGAGCGACGTAACTTCTCACTTTCGGAGAGCCAAGACGAGGCAAACCTCTATTTGGGTACAATCGTTTTGGCGCCATATACAGTAGTTTGTGTTAGTTTGTGTTCAAAATGGCGGTAGGAATTTTTAAATGAAATTAAACTCCTCCCTCATCACTATTCGATCACGCTCTCGATATGTTCTGGAAGTTTATTTGTTTCTTTCTTTCTTTGGCGCAAAAAGTAATGGTTAGTGCGCTTGCGCCGACTGAACATTGTTGGACGGAGTGTTAAAATGCTCTCAACATCGCTCAACAACACCTAGAACAATAGAAATGTCGAGTCGACCCACTGAACATTTTTGACTTCTTTCAAACTCCACTCAACATCGCTGAACACCACACAACATCACTGAACATCACTGAACAGGGTGTTAAAATGCTCTCAACATTTGTCCTCTACAAATGTAGAGCGATGTTCAGTGCAATGTTGAGAGCGTAACCCCAATAACCCCAAATTCCCGTAGATGCTGTTTTTAGCTACAGTCAGAGAGATGAGTGTTGCTGCTAAAGTCGCCTTCAATGGAAAATCAAGCGCCTTGTATAAGAAAAAGAACCGCATCAAAGGCAACATTTTGGTCTTTATGTCAAACGAGAATGATACGCAAAAATCAAAAGTTTCGTGCACAAAACTATTGGTGCATTTGTGTCAAATGAGATGTCATGTGAGATTTACGATAACGCAAAATTACTTATGCAGAACCCAACAGAGCGTTTCATTTGTTGCTATTCGCGGGCATCTAATTTGAGACAAGCAGTCACGAAGATAACCTCTGTGCAGAATGATATGCATGAAGATGGTTTGGTTCAGTGTGATCTCGTGCCTTCCCCCTGTCAATGGCGCCATTGTTTGCTGGGATTCTGCAACTTTCTGTAGCTGTGTAGGAGGGGGATCCTTCTTCCTTCGGTGATACTGCGAATGCTAGCCTCTGTGCAGGCCGCCGGTTACATCATCCTCTAAAGTTGACTTATTTGCATAATGAGTACTATCAATAAGGCTAATGATTCGTTCGTTCTAGAAAACGATTGTTTTGACATAATTGAGCTGCTAATGAAGTCAAGAACGTGCCAATTCTGGGTAAATTTGTTGTTGCGTCAGGGTAAACATCTTGGTGATTTATCCATCTTAAGGTGTCAAATCTGTCTAACATGAAATAAGCCGACGTCAAATGTTGCTATAGGATCGCGGGAAACTTCTGTCTAGTATGCGCTTTATGTGCGCTTTCTTTATTTCAGTGCCAATTAGCTGAGATAAAACGTTAATCAATTGCTTTAACGAGCGTGACGGAAGTGGGTTACTTACTTTCTTTCTTTCTTTCTTTCTTTCTCACTGACTGACATCGAAGCCCCTTCTTAGATTACAAAGTGGACTTTGTAATCAAAAATGACAAAATCTTTAACACTATAGTCATGGGTAAAAGGATACTGTATGGGTAAAACATGGGAAAAGGACACAACGGATATTTATAAGTTCCCTGTGGTTTTAAGGGACAGAAGTGGGCCACAATCCTCATGAATTAGCAGAAATAAGCTGAGGTGATTCACTACACAGCTGTAGCTACAAATGTAAGGACTCGAACCTCAATGAAACACTTTGTTGAAGAAAAGAAAATCCAGTTATGGGGTTAAAATCTACTTTAGACCTTTAGGGACTCTGCTGTTACTTATGTGGAAACTTTGTTTGAAGATCATAAGTTCAAAATTAAATTCATGGCTCAGTGGGTGATGAAATCTTTACTTTTAGGAGTTTTAAAGTGGTGTCCAGGCATTATTAGATAGTTTCTAGTGCTTTTATGCTATACCGTAAAAGCTCTATTAAGCCCCTATGGGGCTTGCTTAATTTTGGACACTCCAGAGGCTCATTAGAGAGGGGTTTATTCACAAAATCAAAAGACAAAGATATACTGTATATGACAGCTTTTTAGTTCTTTTACACCATATTTTGCGGATGCAACATACAATTTTACAAGTCAAATACACAAATATGGCACAGTTTTATCTCAAACCATATCAAAATTAACATGCAAACTTATTTTCCTCAATTAATGGAAAATAGACCTATCGGCTAAGGTTTGTTTTACCCATTTCAAGTCATATGTCTATGACCATATTCTTGGGAAATGTTAGTGTTTCACATGACTTGAAGTGGGTGTAAACAAAGCTTAGCTGATTTTGTCTATGTTTGACCCAGGGGGGTACATGACTTGAGGATGGACGGGGGTCTGCCGCCTGGTTTTCAGAAAGCTACCCTCTCCTAATTACCGAAACTTGCTTTTGATACCCACTTTTATGATTAATTTTGGCGGAAAACTGCCAATTTTAACCATTTTTGCGAATTTCAGCGAAACTACACCCGTGTTTATGGAAAATCTGCCGAAAAAGGACCCTTGTTTAGAGGATTTTGGGCTCAAAAACCCACCCATATGGGCGGCACATACCCGTACCCGAAATATGTTATGTACCCCCCCCGGGATGTTTGGTAACCTCTGGAATTGGATATAAGTGGGGGGGGGGGGGGGGGGGGGGGGGGTTTAACAGGCCTACACATATTTTTTATAAGAAACTAAGAATTTGAGCCAGTGCTGAAAGTTTCTTAACTTATCAGATTTTGAGTACTCTGAGTTTCTTAGAGGTTGCATAACAATAATCGTGTTCACTACCTGTGCCCTAGTGAACATTTCAAACCAAGGTTTTTTAAGCCTTTCCAATGTTTAGACATTATGCAAGAACCTTATGAGTAATATGATACAGGAAACAAGTGAAATTCCTTAAATATCAAAATAAACAGTTTCTTAACTTATATTTTCCCAGTAATTGAGTTTCTTAATTTGTTGCGATCTAAGAAATGAGTTTTTAATGAGCAGTTTCTTATAAAAAATGGGTGCATTCAAAATTGTGGCTAAGAGGGGAGGGGCTTACTAGAGGGGGCTTAATAGAGCTTTTATTTACGGTAACTCAGTTTCTTGCAAAGAGACCCAAATTACCCTGTTGTAGCCCCACAGTACCCTATCAACTTAGCCAAGCATAATAAGGAATGGTAGGCCTATGGCGTTTGATTCGCACCATTGCATTAATCCAGCACAAAACATGTCAATTGTTTGTTTTTGGTTTCTTGCTGGTGTTCAATTTTGAAATCTCAGAAATTTGTTTAGGTTCATGGTTGATAATGAATGTTATACTTCTCCTTGGGCGAAGTTATTCTGTTTGTTCTGAGGAGGCAGGTAGACCTTCACTTCAGAACCCAAAATTCTTCTTCAACACCATCCCATCACCATCCACGTGCTGCTGTCCTCCATGTCATGACTTCTTCCGTCGCCAACGAAATTTACGACAGGGAATATGGAAGTTTACTAGCTACACACAGAGCTCAAGCCGATAGCCAAAAAGGAATTATCAATGATATGAACTGGCCTTCTCAAATCCTTACTCGCTTTATTTAGGCTTTGGCCTAAACACGATCGATGGGCCTAAACGCTACCGGCACCCCTTCATTATAATTTAATTAACCCTTCCAGAGCAGAATAAGACACAAAAAATAAGTTGTTTGAGAAACAATCGGTCTTCATGTCCCTGGCAATATTAAAAATGTTGGTGGACACAGCAAGAGTAAGCCCCGTCGTGTTGAAGCCACGCCATTTCAGCAGCTTTACCTCACATGACTGTGCTACGACGACCAACCTCTCTTCGTCTTCTCGCTCTTCCAGCATCTGGAGTCTCTGCTCAGGCGAAGCAAAGTCAGATTGTATTCCATCACGGATGACACTCTCTGCCTAAGGTCCGGGGACTTTTCCCAGAGGTAAAATTGGAAGACAGGCATGCCAGCTTCCATGTTTGTCCCTCCGTTGGTGAGTCTTCGCTGTGTCCACGTGGGGAACCATGTGCTCTAAGAATTTATAGTTTCGTGATGACTCATGGGTAATAGCATTGAATTATGGGAATTACAGGGACTCCAAAAGTTTTCCTTTTACTTGACGTGCAACAACAACCGCAACAAGTTTTTCCAAAATCTGCAATTTTTCCGCGTACGTATGCAGGAAAGCTTGTATAGTTGAGGGCTAGGGCATTTTTCTCTGTGCTGTTTCGATGTCGATTACGCTTATGCTAAACACCACACCACTTGAAATTGTCTGCTCGAAGCAGCGTTGTTACGTGAAGTCAGGAACTGTCGTTTCCCTCTCAAAGTTCATGAACTGGATCTGACGTGACGTGATCTGACATAAGGGACAGTGCAAAGTTTATTTTATAACATGGCCGGTGCAAAACGTAACGGGGCAACTACTTTTTTGGCAATAATTTCATACAGGGCGAGCAGATTTTTTTGCAAGAATTTTTTTTCTCCACCGGCCATGTAATATAATAAATTTTGCTCTGTCCCTAAGAGCAAGAAACGCGTTTCCAAATTCTAGCAACATTCAGACTAAATTGCTCTTGGCAATAGACGATCAAGAAGTTAGGTTTTGAACTGAAGAGATGCTTACTTCTTCTATCAAAGAAAACACAGATCAACTTAGCAATTGGTTCATCATCAATCTTCAAAATATATGCCCAGTGCACGATTTATCTTATCTTGCCAAAACTGCATACTTGTTTATGCAGCAGTATAAAGAAAATTTCGAGGAAACCGCAAACCGTTTATTTCTTCTACACGAATCTTTTTTTATAAAAAATTTTGGTAGGTACCAGCAGTTTCTTAAAATTATCAGATTTTTGAGTACTAACAGTTCCATAATAATCTTCATGCCTGCTTCATGTTCACTACCTGTTCCTTCACCGTGATCATTTCAAAACAAGGTAAACTTTTCTAATGTTTAGGCATCACTCAAGTACCCCCCAAGTAATATGATACAGAAAACAAGTGAAAAGAAAACAAAAATATGTTAAAGATTTCCTTTATCAAAATAAATAATTTCTTAAGTTTTATTTTCCCAACACTGGAGTTTCTTCATTTTTTGGCGATCTGAAAGTTGAATTTGTTATCGGCAGTTTCTTGTGAAACAAATGTGTGTACCCCTATGCACCTGCCCAGTTGTTCTAATGAATACCAACCGCTCAAAAAAGTAGCTGTAGTAGGCTCCAGAACTTAAGGAGCTCTGCTAGAAGAGATGTCAATGAGAAACATCTTGTAACGATGTTTCAAACAAAATGCCCATCATAAACACAAACATGCAAAAGTTTACTTTCATTTTCGATTTGGTACTTTTGTGATTATATGGACTCAAAAAGCCACACGAGTTGAAGCCGGACTATAGAAATTTGGCTCAAAATTAAGAAACTTCACCAAAGCCCAGAACCCCGGGGGGGGGGGTACTTGACTAGGGAAGTGACGGGGGTGTGCGGAAAACCTCTCCACACCCTGCACTCTCAAATACAGTGTAGAACGCAATTTTTGCTTGTGATACCCTGTCGCATAATTTTTTTACCTATTATAATACCCTGTCGCATAATTTTCGCTAGAAAATGACACCCTGTCGCATAATTTTTACCGCAAAAGAACACCCTGTTGAGCGGTACATCCCGTCAGGTCAAGTATGGGAGTGCCCCCTCCCCCCGGGCTCAGAACAAAGCTCCTGATAAAAATTTAGTGTATTCCATATTGTTTAAGATTGCAGCAAGTATATTGGGGATAGCCTACAGCTGATTTCAGACGAGCAAAACAAACAAAAATTCACTAGATATGAATCGTATTACGAATAATCGCAAATCAATACTCCTATTTATTTCTAAGAATATAGAAAATAACCGAAGAAGTAATTTATCTTGCATTGAATTTATTAAAAATCGATAAAATTAATGTTTAAAATATCCATAATTAATCACTAGGCGAGCATACCAGCCAACGCAAGAAATGGACTACTTTGGGTGCCAGAACCATACATAACCCAAGGGAACGTCTTTGGGTGTGTTTCTTGGTACCAATTCTGAAAACGGAAAATTTGGTAGACTCGGAATTCGTGTTTGATTGAATTCCAAATTCCAAAACGGCAAGTTTGGCAGGTTCAGGTTTGGAAGGTCTGCTGAAACTTCTGCTCCAAAAGGCAGAACGTTTGGCAGACTTTGGAGCGATTCTCGTTTTCACTTGAAAACAAGGCGAATTCGCTCGCGTTGAGACGGTAATCGGTAACTTTACTCTTTTTTGCCAAGCATCAGGCTCGTCTTTGTGTTTTTCAACAAGACACCTTGTGTTCACCAGGATGAATCTGAAACCAGCTGTTTGAACATTTTTGTGTTTGATTGGGAAGTGTGTTTCAGTCTCGGCAAAGTCTACCGTTTTTAGAATTTGGTAGGTTTGGAATTACCGATCAAACACACTCTTTCTTTCTGGGTGACTCTAGGGGGACTCTTGGGGGACTCTGGCACCTAGGGCAAAAGCGGGCTAACACCAAACTACCTTGTATAGCACCTGCAAATCAAATGCAACCCAAGAACTTATGGCTTATGATTTTAAAACTTGATAACCTGCACGAACTTGTACGTTGAAAATACTCTACGCACATGAAAATTGACAGAAATTTCAAAACGACAAAAGGAAAAAATTGGAAATCTGTTTTCAAACCACAAAAACGAGGATGACATCCTATATAAAGTGGAAAAAGATAAGAAAGTACCGAGTAGGCAAGTGTTGCAAGGTGGAAAGATTTCGAACCCTGAAACTTCTATTTTCAAAATGTAGCACCGTAAGAGCATAGTTTGCCAAGAAAACGTTACGCTCATCAATCTATCTCTCGAAAATGGTGACTTTTGCTAGCATTATTCCTTAGAAGTTTGTAACAAACCTTTGGGTATTATGCCTTTAAAATAAAAATATTTCTAAAACTTCTAAAGCAATAAAGTGTCTTATCTGTAAGTCTGTAGCAGAGAAGGAGCAAATTTTGCTATGGCCAAGTTGTAAAACATTGCCGAAATCTCCAAGGGAATTCTTTTCCCGCGTACTTCTAATTACGCAAGCATGTGGATAATGGATAGCCTCACTCCACGAGGATAAGGACCATCAACTTACGCCCATCTCATCTCATGTCATCTCATTGAGTTTGCTGTTGTTGTTGTTGTTGTTGTTGTTGTTGTTGCTCCAGTGAAAGCCTTATTTTCCTAGCGCTATAAAACCGGATAAAAATCTCAACCGGCAACAATTTTGTCACCGATAGGTGCTAATCAGAATATTGCTTGGAGGAAGACGTTTTTTGCAATTATGAGAATTATGGCTTGAAGAAACATTAATCCAAGTACTGATAGCTAGTTTTGTGGCGTTTAGGCTCAGTGGTTCTCAGAATGATTTGGGCCAAATTGCTAGGCCATATTGAATGAGTACGAGGCTAATCCGTTTCTGCAACTGTAGGTAAATGAGTCGTAGTTGTAGCAGTATCAGTTCAGCCAAGAAGCGAAATTACGACATGTAATGAGTCTAGATAACGGACCTCGTACTGGCTGATTTGTTACTCGTTTTGGACCGTAAGCGGTGGATATTCAGTTTCATCGTTCAGTTTCAAATTTCCTTCATTAAAACTGGATCCCCTTGCACTTTGTGGAGATTGGCCTGAAAGTTCAACTGAACGAGGTGATGAATGACTTGTTGCTGCTGCTGCACCTGGACCTTGGTTTGACTTGGATGACGTGATGGCTAGACCACTTGATCCTCGTCCAGAGTCCTACAAAATAAGGAAATTATCATTATTCAATATAGGGGCAGGTACATAGAAAACGTACCTGCACACTCTGATGATAACATAAGTTTGACAGGCCTCAGTGTGCCAATTACTTAGACTTTTTTCGTTTCTTGCATCTGCTATTTTGATACCATATTTTATCGTACCACCTTTCCCAAATATATAACATAGAAAAAGTAGATAGAGATAAACGGTAATAAGACTACCGGGTGAGTCAAAAGAGTTTACAAGTTTGACGGGCTGTGGACTTGCTCCAAGTCTCGCTCTTGATCAATAAATACGGGAGGGGAAAGGAGGAAAAAGGGGAGACTTGGAGCAAGTCCAGACGGGCTGTGGAATAAGAAGTATGTGACCGATATTCAACACTGAGATGTTTATCTGTCAGACAACGGCTAACTTGGATGAGAAAATTTTTTGGTATAATCACTCATCTTTACGACCCAAAAATTAGAAAAATGCATGTAAGGGTTTGTATGGGAATCCAGAATTCCACCTTCCATTCTGGTCCATGATTTACGTGCCATAGAAATCAAAACTCTATTTCTGAAATTGACTATTGAATTTAATTTACATTTCAATGCCGAATAAATTATGGGCCAGAATGGAATGTGGAATTCTCGATTCCCACACAAACCACAAGCGCCTTACAGGCATTTTTCTAATTTTTGGGCCCTAAAGATGAGTGATTTTACCAAGCCAAATTTTCTTCTCTGAGTTTACCTTTGACTGATATATCAAAATCTTAGTTTTTACTATCGGCCACACAATTTCTCTCACCCAATATAGATAGCGATTAAAATCCGGGAAGCATTTGTACCCTAGGTACCCGAGCTCCCAAAGAAATATGAGCAAGATTAGGTTATAAAACGAACAAAGATAAAACAGAGAGAAGAGAAACGAAGAGGTTGTAATCTCCTCTTTCTTCTTTTTTTTTGTATTATTTTCCAATTCTCTTTCACATTTTTCATAGGCTCTGGTACCAACTTTTAGTACGTACACAGTATTAAAGATCTGAAGCGAAAATCTTTATTGATGGAAATGAATAGCGCAGTTGGATGATAAAGAATGTCGTTTAAATTGTTTTGATACCTTGTTTCATTTTAGAGTTATCCACTGTTTTGTACAATTGGCTGATGACGTCATTTCGTTAGCAAAGAGTAAAGAAACTATACAAGGTTGACCATGTTTCCAAGGAGAAATCTAATTAAAAAAACTTTGCACAATTAACATGCCTTTCTAAACATCATATTAAGTCATGAGGCAATTTATATAACATCTATTCAGCTCAGCTGAAATGTTTCCTATAACTGCAATCTTTCAAAGATCAGATACAGCTATATTTCCATATGTTATCCTAGTAAGTTGGAAACAAAATGACGCCATCAGCTGAAACTTAAAATCAGTGGATAACATGAAAACGAAATGAGATATTAAAGAAATATAAATAGGATTTCTCATCATTAGACAGTGCCGTGCATTTGCATTAAAAGAAAATTCGATGCATGGAGAACAGGTTTTGTTTGCATTCATTTTGCGGGCTGTTCGGGGGTTTTCAGTAAAATTAAAGGTTGTCAAAATTTTGTATTTATGTACTTACTGCAGATTCCGATCTTTCTCTTCCATCTGGAAGTAACCTGTAAAGAAACGGCATATATCACAAACAAATTGTTCATTACAGGCAAGTACTGTCGACGAACGAGAAAGCAAAAGGAACGACAATTATACAAATTTCCGAGTGGAAGTTCCATGGGGACTTTTTAATGGCTCCGTATTGCAAATGAGCTTCGATCTAGAAGAGGATAGATGCAATGTTTACATCTAAGCCAACAAGGACAGATAACGTTACAATAGGACTCGCTACTTTTGTTTGATACCTAGATACAAAGCAATTTGTGATTGCAGACAAAGGGAATTCCATGCTTGGTTGGTCAAGATATAAACAAAAACAAAGCGAGCCGCATGCATTCCAGAGATGGTTTTTAAGAGCAAATATTAGCAGATATCGAAAGAAGAAGGATATATCTGAACTTCTGCCTCGGGCATTTTATCTATTTTGTGCAGAAGCCAATTGGGAGGGAATTCAATTCTCGTACCTTTTAGGTGTAATTAAAACACTTACTGCTCAGCTTTTGTACGAAAAAAATAAAATGCCCGAGGCAGAAGTTTAGATATATCCTTCTTCTTTCGATATATGATAATATTTGCTCTTAAAAACCCTTTCTGGAATGCACAACGAGCAAGCTAGCGACCCGGGTTTCAGGGCAATTTTTGCGGCATGCTTTGTTTATGTTTATGTCTTGACCAAACGAGCATGGACTTCTCTTTGTCTGCAATCACACAATGCTTTGTATCTTGGTGTCAATAAAAAGTAGCGAGTCTTATTGTAACATTATCTGTTCTCGTTTTCTAAGCCTCAACTTAGCGTTGCATTGGACCTTCCTAGCAACTCTGGCATAAACAGGGACAACCGACAAAAAGTTAGAAACGAATAACTTCATCGTTTCTCCGAGCAACTTTTGTCACCATGAGTAAAAGCAACTAAACCACAACAACATATAAATATTCCATGGCTGCCATAGTGTCATAGCTAGAAAGGAGATGATGTCACCGAGTTCCAAACTACCACAGCCACTTACATCAATGAAAAATATACAGTAGATTTAAGGGGAGAACAAATCGACCGGGCGTACCGTACAGCAGATGATTGACACAAAAGGAATATTCACAAATAGCTGTAACACCCAAACAATATCTTGATATGAAAATCATAGTATGCCAGATCTGCTATTCATGATACATATTACTTTTTGTTTATGTAGTAGTTTGTTCGCATCATTGCGGTTAGTTTTCCAGTATATTCTGTAGCAAATAGTTATGTTTAAATGAAATGAAATGAAATGAAATGAAACAAATAGGGATACTTCTTTACAAGACACCCTGTACAAACACGACAAATTAAATGGAAATATTGCGCCTGCTTTGTGCTTAAATAAAGTCTGAAAAGGATCTTTAACGAACGAACCTGTGTTGCCTCACTAGCGAGCATTCGCCTCCTTCTTCTGGATCGAGATTGTATACATATAAAAATCCATCTTCACTAGCTACTAATAATCGTGGCAGTTTGTTGATCCTGCAGATGGAAGTAGAAAAATTAAGGAACAAGAAAAAGACAATAAACAAGCTGATCTTACATATCATCTCTTCTTGTACCATGGGCAATAATGCACCGTTGATGTGGCTTATATTATGATCAAAATTGTATTTTTACTCTAGTGTTGTTTCTCTTCCACGGGATTGTGAGTAAAGCTTGATAATGTTGCTATTCATTCGTTCTTCTCTCGTGACAGCAAGGAATCGAATGCCGCCATTATTCAAATACTGTTGAAACGGCTGGAGCTCCTACGCAGGGATACGATAAAGGGAAGTTTCAAATGAGACGTATCGCTGCGTAGGAGCTCCAACCGTTTCAACAGTATTTGAATAATGGCGGCATTCGATCAACAAACTTCAAATTTGCTGTCAGGGCAAAACCAGAGCTACCAGCATTAGTGCAAGGTATACTGTAACATTAAAAGCATGGTAATATCTGAAACTTCACATGATTACGAACAAGCACACAACTTCATTAAGAAACTGTAAAAAGGGATCCCTTACTGATTCATGAGTGATCCATTCTTGAGAGAGCTCTCAGTATTCATTCATGATTGGAAGCGTAAATCTAATAATGGCCTAGTCATTTTAGAAAGAGTAAGCAACCATCATGGACTCTTAAGAAAGCATGACTGTGTTTGACAGAAATCTTTATGAAAGTGTCTGTTCAATACAAACAAATAACAGTATAAATAATCGAGCTTTGAACAGAGTTTTATACTGTTATTTGTTTGTATTTAGTGAAACATCGTGCAACACGCGTACAAGAAGTTTGTCTGTTCAATGTTCATTTAAATTGTGTGTTTGCGTGTTTGTCAGCAATACTTTGCAATTGCAGGGATTGTCATGTTTTACAATTTGACATCATGCTTTCGCCATTGTTAATGCGGCAGCACTGATTCTGACCTGGGGACAATTTTGAAGTTTGCTGATTTTTAACTCTACAACCAAATCACCAAAGATACAGGAAAATGTATCAAAATTTAATCTAACTATTGCAGATTTGAATAAAAATAATTGTTGGATAATGAATATGAAACAGTTTGCATTAGCCTCACTACACAAGGACCCTCAACTTACGCTCATCTAATTGAAGTGAATTAATGTTGTTGTTGTCGCTCCAGTCAAGGGCCTTATGGACTAACTCTTCTCAAAACGGCAAAAAAATTCTCGCCAGGAACAAATTTGTTCCTGGACCAATCAGGATGCAAGACTTGAAATAACTTGATGGGATTGGCTGATTCTTCTTCAATTTAAACTTCCCGCCAAAGGCAAACAAACGAATTCGAACAACGCGTTCGACTGAACTGCTCCAACGATCAAAATCTCAAAGTAGCGAACGAATTTACGAGATTTTTTGCGTCCCCAAACAACCAAAATATCACTTATGGGTAGGAGTTTTTTGCTTTAATAGCTTGAAGAAACATTCATCTAAGTACTGATAGCTTGTTTTGCAGTGTAGCACTTCAGGAAAACTACTTTTTGCGGCGTTTTAGGGTCGGTGGTTTCAAGAAAAAATAGCAGGTGATTTAGGCCATGTCCGTTTCTGGAAGCGTAAGTCCATGAGTCGTAGTTACAGCGTCCATCAGCCTATCAATAGCGATAACCTACGAACATATAATCAGTCTACGTTTGCATCAGAATTTTTCAAATTTGTTGCGTTCTTTTTTGGGGACACCCGGTAGATGTGTTCGTCTTGCCAGAAGATACTTATAAAAAATCTGTTTTTGCGAAGAAATTTGAATGCGATCACTTGTTTCGCACGGAGGCAAAAAATTTATAATGCCTTACAAACTTTTATATTTGTGAATTAATATGCATTCTTAATATTCTATAACAAAACAGCATAGGGCTCAAATCTTTCCAATCTTTAAAAAGGTCGGTGTAAAATTCTATTATATTTTTCTTTGAATTGGATGGCTTGACAGGAACTTATGGTACTTTGCTGTAAATCTGCCGTGGAAATTTTATGATGTATCGATTTATTTCAAAATGGCGGCAATTTGAACATTTTTGAAAAAATTCATGAACAATTTTGAAAAGATTTGAATCATCGTAAATCCTAAACTAATTGAGGAAACATTACATAACCTTCAAGAAAACCATAGTTTATGAAGGTCTACAATATGGTGGCAAGCAGAAATCTGTTGCTTTTCTAGTTTCGGATTTAGAAATTTGATGACGTCACAGCCTCAAATTTAATAAATTCCGCTAACAAAACTACAGAGTGATGTTTCGTCATCAAATAAATTCTAAAAAGAGAATAAATCATTCAAAGATTGATGCAGAGAAAATATTTTGCTTACATTGACAGTCCGCAGATGTTTCGATGTCCTGAAAAAAGAACATTGATTTTTTCAAACAAAAAGGAACTCTACTAGAAAAGAGGAAAGGATTTATTGGTTTTTCAAACCAATTCCCTGAAGTATTAAATTAAGCAAATGATAACAACTACACATTTCATACTTTTAGACAACTCCTCTGTACAAATATGGTTACATTTGCGACTAAGTGGAATTACAAGAACACGAAATCTCCGGGACAAACTGCTTTTTAACAGGACGAAAACGAGCTCAAAATGGGGAGACAGAGCTTCTTCCAACAAGGGACCTTTACTTTGGAGCAGGCTCCCATTTTCTGTAAAAACAATTGATAGTCAAAATCCTTATAGTAAAACCCTGAAAGAATAAAAAATGCAAGAATATTCATCTTACGAACAAACAAGCAAATGAGTTTTCCTTTTACATTCAAAGCTGATTGTAATTTGTAGCTTAGTTGTTGATTAATCATATTGTACTAGTGCGCCAAAATAAACTATGCACTTGGCAGGCCACGATAAATCGCACACAAGACCAATTTTGAAGATTTATGACTTGATCTTTAGCAGAAGGCCTGAATTAGATTCTAGGATTTTTCGCAAATTTTTCTGTTTTCAGTTTTTAGAGCTACAAGCGAGTTTCTTAAAATTTTTGTTTTCGAAAACACTTAAAAAAACGTCGAAGCTTTCTAAAGAATCGACAATGGCAAAGAGAAAACTTTTACGTGGTGATTTGCGATTTAGAAATCGACTAATTGTAAGCTGCTGTACGAGAGTTTGTACTATCTTGTGAGAAATGTAATAATATTTTCAAGAATATAAAGAAATTTCTTTTCTTTTGTAATGTCATTGAATTTATGCTTTGCTGCAGGCTGTGTTCCTGTATCAAGGGGGTTTAAAGACAAGCGAGAAAGAGTCATGGGGCCAGCAAGCATGGTTTTGTTACATTTTTTATTTGTGACGGCTTTTGGGGCGGAATGTTTTCCATCCTTATAACTTTATCAATATATCATGATAGTTATTTTGATCAACTTACATTTGGAAAACGAAAATTTTAAACCATGGAAAAATTTTGATACTAAAATCAAAATTCGACGAATGGAGAAAAATTGGAATGTTTTCCATCCTTATAACTTTATCAATATATATTAGTTATTTTCATACTTACATTTTTTTAAACCATAATTTTGATACTAAAATTTTCGACGAATGGAGAAAAATGGATTGTTCTTTTTCTTGTAAGCGCCCCAGAAGCATTGCTTTTTCTAGGGCGTACAAATCAGAAAGTATTTAGTTTTAGCTGATTTGTGAATAAATATAATTAAGTCAAGAGATTACCTCCGTGGGATAATTTTATCGTCGCAAAAGCCCTTTCTTGTGCTAAAACTTCAGTGACTTGCGATGGAAGATAGTTCGAGGGAGTCATTAAAGCCTTTCCAAAATAACCAACCCAACTTTGTGGCTCATCAGTATGTCTAAAATGAAGTAAAATTGTTAGAGCAAAATTTTGAACCGAAAACTAACTACCCAAAGACAGAATAGAGTTCACTTTTTCATCATTTACAACTTCAGAGATTGCGAGCAGAGATTCTCAAAATACCGGGTGAGTCAGAAAAAATGCCCAATATACGTTTTTTTATAAGAAACTGGTTTATAAGAAACTGGTACTACGATGAACGAAAATTTAAGAAACTCTAGTACTACGTTCAAGAACAATTAAGAAACTCTAAAATTTTATTTCTAGAACAAAAGTTGGTAAATTACGGTTCGCGCAGCATTGCGTTTGTAAATATCAAGTTTTGACTGCAAAAAATTGGTAACTTTTTCCCTTAAAGGGGCTGTACAATATTTTTGTAAACGAAGATAAAGATCAGCTGGCCAATATCATCAAATTAAATGAGAAATTCCTCTCTAATTGGCACGTGGCATACAATTTCTTTAGCCTGCCTATTGCATTTCCTGTGTTTAGGCTAAACATATCTGAAACTCGTCACTCAGAATCCAGCTGTATCTTCATAATCGTTGATGGCATAAAAAATCTGATTGCACTGGCGAATTCTACTGGGTTCAAACATATAGAAAACATCTTCATTTGCAATGTATCTGCTGCTACTTGCCTGCATTAGGGAGAGAAAGTTTAGGATGTTTGGGAGTTTAGCTTGTACAGCCACTTCAACATGAAGTTTTACACAATATTGGCGGTCATTTTCCTCATCCTCCGTCTCCCCCCTAGTATGAAAAACTTAGTCAGGGGGATTCCATTCTCCCAAGGGGGCAAAATATATGAATACATGTAAGTGTCATTATTGTTAGGAAAGAAAACCAGGGAAATTTGACTCGCCGTTTTCATTCGTTTTCACAGGTTTTTGAGAGGAGTTTTCTGCAGAAAATCTCCCACATCCACGGAAAGGAATGGCCGAGTACAGCCGGGTAAATTACTGAGCCTAACTAGGCATATCGGGAATAAAACAAGACAGTTTTCAATATCATTGCTTTGATATTGCTTTGATACGTGTGGATGGGTATACATTTGACATAACATGAATGGAAAAATGGTTTCAAATGATTAAAATACAAACCAGTTAGATATTTTTTCAGCTAATTAATTCCAACGAATTAAAAGTCAAATCAAAGCAAGAATAAAAAATCATAAAGGCACCAGTTGCAAAGGAGAGTTCCTGTTAAATATGAAACATGTCAACCAAATGATAATGAACTAAATGTAAATTCTGTTTCACATCAGATGGTCAGGCATTTTACTTACCTAAATCTACATCAAATGAGTTCCACTCGTTGCATCAACAAATTCATCGCAACACTGACCTGACATCTGGATAAACCAAAGCGATCCATGGGGTAGTCATGCCTTGACAACTACGAAATAACCATTCACAAACGAAATAACCATTCACAAAGGTCATAACTTACTTTTCCTTTGGCGGTTCCAATTTGAAAATATGAACTGTTTCTGTGTTACTTGATGCCGCTAAGAATAATGAATCTGCACTAAATGACAGCGAGTAGATGTGTGCACACCTGAAATGCAAATAAAATTTACCTCCAAAATACATATTCTGTCGTCAGAATTAGGGATGGGCAAATGACGTACTTCCCATTTCAGAAAGAGAGATCTTTACCTGTAGTATGCAATATTTTTCGTGAAAAAAGTTCTTGCTGTTAAAGTTGTTTTGATATTTCAATAATGTGGCAAGTGAGGTCTTTTTAAAGTAGCTGAGAAACGCTAAATAGAAAGAGCAAAAATTCAAAATTGACATGAACGATTTTAATGAAATATTCGCATCGTCTATAAGTCATCCTTTCCATTGAAATTAAATCGACAATTTATCGAAGCTGGTTGGTAATTCTAAAATGTATGCTGCCTCAAGAATTTTGACTATGTCAGGTGGTCGTATTCTCAAGGATTTCAAAGTGAAGGTGAAGTTGCGGTTTTTAGCGCCAAGAGCTGGGATCACAGAAGTAGCTAAGCGCTAATCGAGTCTGCAACCCCTTATCATGAAGCTCGAGTGGTGGGGCTCTAGCGGGTATCGAATCCTGTCCGACTGACTGTTCTGGCTGCAAAGTCAGAGGATTGTACCACTGCGCCACAACACTTTCACACATCCACTGTGCCACAACACCTGCGCCACAACACTACTCTCCTCCGCCGGTTTCTAGTTCCGCAGTCCATGGTTCTTGGTTCCGTAGTTCTGTAGTCCATGGTTCCGTGGTCCACAACACAGTGATGTAATTGTAGCGACAGATCGTCATCGACTGTTTGAGTAACAGACCTTTTGGCTATTCTAAAAATATCTGAATGGAACGATATTCTGATAAATTTTATAGAATTTCCGAATGCGCACAATAGTGACAGAAGCTCTAACGCCACTCAATCCAACTTCTCGTATAAAAATGTATAAAAACATCGCTCGATCCAGACCCTTTTGTAGAATAGCTTAAAGGTCTATTGATGAATGCCAGTGTTTCAAATCAAAGAAGAGCATACCTTTTGACTCCTCTTCGGAATTCAAATAGTTTTTGTCCTCCAGGAATCGAGAATACACGAATAACCGTTCCCTTTGGAAGAAATGCAATTTCAATTAGCGTTTGAAAAGAGGAAATGACAAGGAGTACACAAATGGCAAAATCAACATCATTTCATATCAATTTCAGTTTCTCATTTGAAAATTCCACTACATACAAAAAATTTCAAAATAAATTAACTAAGTGTAAATAAATATAAATGCTAGCAATAACAATGATTTAGTAAACAAATCAATAATTTGTATGCAGGGAATTTGGTAAGGAGGGGCCCTCTCAATAGGTAAACTAATAGAGGAGAGAGCATCCCTATCTTAGAAAAGATTCAAAAATTTGTTTAAATATTGAGGATTGACGATAAACTTGCGAAAAGTGAAGCCAAATTTTATATCAATGTGGGTTTTAAGTACTTCCAGGAACCAGACAGACAAAGAAACGCCCATCCAGCCCCCAGAAGCACTTTACCTTGATTACTTTTGATAATTATTGATAATTTGATAATATGAATACAGTCAACGATTAGAGTACTTTTTAGCAAAACACAATAAATGAATAAAATCTTTTGGTTTAAGCCCCTTGAGCAGTGCAACTTCCTGCAAAAGTTCTAGAAGAAGATTAACATCCTAAATTTTTTCAAATCCAATTAGAACATGCAGAGGTAAAAGCTTCTTCAAAATTTTCGGTAACCATCTGGCAATGTCCCCTTTCTAACGCTAGTGACTGTGGTCCAACAAATCTTGCATTGTATCAAGACAATTATGTTAAAACTCATCAATTTTTCTTACAATAAATGAATGGATGAAAGTTACTCATGACTTCATTTCAATCATTCTTTTCTAAATATTCAAGATGTCCACAAGAATTGAAGGTATGACCATCAATACTTTTGCTGGCTGCCAACTAATTGCGTTGAAAAAATTTTAGCAGTAAGTAAAAACACGGTGGTAAAGCCGAATCTCAGGGATTCTCCGAGACAAAGCAAAGGAATTAACAGAGAGTGTTTTGGGGAAGCAAAGGAAATTGATGTATCCTCATTCATCCTCCCTTCTCATTTGTGATCGTTCTGAAAAAAAAACTGAATTAGGCTTGAAAAACGTACCTTTTCAGAAGCAGATGCAAGTAGATTTGCAGATGAGTTAAAAGACAGGCTTGCAACTGGCGAATCATGAGCGGGAATCATCGTCACAGCACGCTGTAAAAAGGTTCCTTCATAGTTCATTTAGATTCAAAAATGAATAAATTGTATTTCTTCTTTTAGCAGAATCTGCCAAATCTTTAATGTGATCCCGAGTGTTATATCCTAAACTATAACTGTGTTTTTCTCTTACATTGCATAGTCGAAGTTTTCGCCTCACTTCTGAGGCCTCATCAGCAACACAATTGACTTCTTGGCATATTGTCATAACTGGCTTCTTGGCATATCAGGAATATTTTTTTACTTCGGAGAATAAGGCGGACATCTTTCAATTGAAGTAACTCTTGATGAAGAGACCCCAGAAGTGATGCAAACGCTCAAACAATGTAAGTGTGAGTGTTTAAAATGAATGGCAAATAAACAAAAACACAACTATAGTTACTATGAATCATTGATGCTATTAAAAAGAGGCAGAAATGACTGTCATGGCATGGAAAATGCCCTGGAAATTTCCTTAATAAAGATGTCATTTCTTATACAGAATGCTCAGAACAATTTTCCAATATTTAGAAAAATTTATAGCAACTTATGAAGAGGCACAGTCTGAACAACAATCTTCTTGGAGGAATTTTTTCGGTGACTTCAGAGAATGAGGTGGACATCTTTCAATAGACCTTTTTTACTTGTTAGAAAAGAGGCTTGAATCGAGCGTCCAAATCTGATAAATTTTGAGAAGGAAAAAAAAGCATGACCCCCGTTCTCAGCAAAAACATTGCTAGCTGTGGCAAGAAGTTGCATCGGATCTCTACACTCTTCAGAGTTCACTATCAAGTACTTTGCACAAATGAGTTGGCAAGGTTTAGTTTACAAACAGGCAAATGTCATTGGTCTTTTTGCGTTGTTTTTCATTATTTTCATTCATTTTAGCTTACTTTTCTTTCATTTGAATAACAACGGTTAAAAATACAAATCTTGATTTGCAAAGTCGCAAAATGACACCCTTGCATTCTCGCCCCTTGTCTTGAAACTGTTACACCATAACATCAGCTAATGATGAATGAAAATAATGAGAAACAAGGCCAGAAGGCATATTAAAGGCACACTGTCGTGGCTGTTATTGGCTAGTCGTGATGTTAAAATTGGACAATCTAAAGACCTGCCCTTTAGATAATTACCAAGCCTTTATGCTGCTGGATTATCCTTTGTTTTGAGAATAAAGGGAATAAGATCATTATCACCTTCACGAATTTCAGTGTATAGCAAAATTATTGAAGCCTGCCTAATTCTATTCTTTTATATTGTCTCATTTATCCAATCAGCGCCACGACAGTGTGCCTTTAAACTTGCCGATGTATAAAGTGAACCAATCGTACGTCAATTTGAGCAAAGTTATCCTTGATTAAACTCTCTGAAAAGTGCTGAGATCTGAAGCAACTTCTTGCCACAGTTAGCAGCGTTTTTACTGAGAACGGGGTGGTGCCTTTGCTTTCCTTCACAAAATTTACCAGATTTGGACGCACGATCCAAACCTCTTTTCCAACAAGTAAAAAGGTATATTGAAGTAAATGATGCAAACATAGGGAAGACAACATCATACTAGATATGGTACAAAAATTAACACGGTAAAATAGCTGAGCTGTAAGTGCTAAAAGGAAGGAAACAGACAAAAAAACCCACCAGGTTTACAGCATCGAAGATTTGAATTTCTCCAATCTGCAATCGAAAATTTAGGTATTTAGAATATGTATAGGAAAATGACCGGAAGTGAATATTTTCGTCGACTTTGAACGTTTCATGCAGTGATGCGGTGTGATTTTTCCGCGTTAATTTAATCTTAAAAGGTAGTGAATTTATCTAAGAAATGTTTAAAACTAAAATCGTTTTGATTTAAACTTCCCGGTAAACTCCACGCAATTTGACAGGAGTGATGGTCTTATTTTAAGAGATTTTCATCCGTATTTATTTTTCGAATTCATTGTCTTTGTTGAAGTAAAAAGCGCCTTGAAAGCCATGACATTTAGAAAATCTCGTAGATCGTAGAAATTGTTTTGAAGCGGCGTGGTCTGCTTGCTGCTTGCTTTCAAGAAAACCCTTTAATTCTGATAGGAAACGAAGCAATAAACCAATATGCAGAGCACTAGCGATCCTTTTACTGCCAGTGAAGGACAAGAGATGCTTTCATGTTTTCAAATAATTCTCCAACCCGCCAGAAAGAAAGAGACAAGAAGAAGCAGCTTCCAACGAAAGAACTCGGATATTCATGGATCAAGAACTAAAACGTTTTGTTTATGATGGCATATGTCTTTGATGGACAAATGGATAGCAAATTATAGAAAATATGTTATTTGTACTGGGCAAGTTCCTCTCAATGATGGAGCAACTCAATGCAGTCTGGAAATCTTCTCTTGTTGGCTCTAAAAACTCACAGACAAGGAAGATAGGGAAGGATGCTGTCTATTGAAATTTCAATGACTATTTCTGAATGGACAACGGCAATAACTGCTTTTTGGTAATTTTCAGAAACTCATGAATAAGCATGGCATTTCACCTACAGGGTGAAACGGGCGAGCTTTGTCTTTGTCTTTGCAAACAATTGTCTTTGCAGATCAAATTCAGAATAAGTTTCAGACTGTTTCAGAATTGGAAGCATTAAAATTTCAATTTTGTGATGATTCAATTGCTATTATCTTACCATCTTCCTATCATCAGAGTAAAATCATCAGAGTATCTAAAACTGTTTGCTGCATAGCAAATTTCACTTTGTCTCATAGAGAATTGCATGTACAAAAAAGAGCAGCAAACCAAAATAGGAGATGTCTTTGCAAACTTAAATCAGAGCAACAATACCCTGCTCAATAAAAAGAAAACAGATTTAAAGGCAAATAATTGCAGTAAACTATCGTTTTTATAGGCAAAATAATCAAAGCTGATAATTTTTTGTACAAGGTAGCCTTGATAACATTGTTTTAGTAAGCAAATCTCCTATTTCTAGGTCAGAGCTTCCCCATTAGTCTTGAAGAAAATAAGCAACAATGCAACTTTATGTTTGTTTACAGTTCGAAAAGTTCTCTGAGAGCGAAGTCAAAGTTTTGTAATTATTTTCATTGCTCTGGTGGCCAAAACAGCTAGCAAGTACTCTAAAATACTTTCATTTCTGAAAACATCAGATTAAGTTCGAAAGTGATACATTCAACCAAGGTTAACGTTTGTTTTCTGACTAAAAAGCAGACAAGTTTGTGAAAGGAAGCAAGTAAAGTTAACGAAGATTAGATGGTCATGGCTCTCGAGGAAAAATTGCCTTTGAAAATTGTGGGAAACCGGCAAAGGCTACAGCAAAACAGGCAACATTCCTACAAACTAGATGCTTACAGCTATTGCGTTATATCTCCAAAATGAGAATTCCTGTCTTAGTTTAGAAAATATTGGAGTTTGAAAAAATTTTGGTTAAATTTAGGCCAACAAAAGTTCATTTTCTTGAAACTGCAAGCCGAAGTTCAAGACGAGAAAAAGACAAGTTTATTTCGTCAACAATTGGCGAAAGGTGGCAAAATAGGACAAAACGACATCGAGGAATCCAAAACTTTCAACAAAATTTCCATGAAACAAAGGAAAAACTATAAATTTATGATAAAGTATGCTTACCTGCTGTGCTGAATCCCAAGTTTGTAAACAGAGTTGTCCACGGCCTTTGAAAAATATGAAAAACCAAGAAGCTCTGAGTCCAAAATGCTCAAAGAACTTGGACTCTGGATATCTTAATCGACTCCTTAACCTTAGCAAATTTCGGGAGCTCTTAGCGATTTGAGCTATCAATTATCAATACACGATCAAGCTAAAGTTGGCGGCGAGGAGCTTTTCACCGAGATGCATTGCGTTCTTTAATCGAATTCCTATATAATCATTGAAATTTCCCAATTAGAATGCAATGAATCGTGGTAAAAGGTTCCTCACTATAAAGCTATTTAATAGCCCTTACATACATTCAACATTAACGAACAACAGCAATGCTACAAAGTACTAACAGTAGATTTAACGCAATAAACAAATAATGCAATCTATATAATACCTGATTGCTGCCAGGATATGCCAAATAGCAACTATCAGAATTCGATGATAATGCACATAGACCTAAAAATAAAGATATTGCTTGAAAAAATGAAGTTGAAGAGTGTTCATTGGAATAAAAAACAAACGAAAAGGTCCTGAACAGAATATTTGAAACTGGCAGTTGTGGTAGTTTTATCAACACCTTTCAGCACCACGGAATATTTTCAGCTCGCCCAATTGATATCTTCGACATTTGTGCCAAATAGACCAAACAGTTCATCATTTGAGCTCGGTTCTGAATTGGTTTCAAATTTTCCAGGACCAGATTATCAGTTTTATTCAACTTCTTTTAAACATACAAAAATAGGAAGGACTGGAAAATAGCACCGAAATTCTATAGCCAATTCTTTTCATCTGTGGATGTGATTGCTTTGCTCTAAAGCATCAAACGTGTACAGAATTATATTAAAAATTATCATGACCTACCACTTGCATTAGGAGGTGTGTCCCTTATCGTGTGTAGCACCTGAGGAGATAACGAAACTATTTACTGATGGAAAGTAGATGTCTCTCTCTTCACTGATTCCTTATAGGCACTGAGTCCTCATAAATAGCGCGCTCATGGACCAATATCAACTTCTTTTCGATCTTAAAACAAAAGTTGTGATTTAAGGTTACTGTATCCCTTCAGGACGATAAAAAGTTTTTTCCGATCAATTTTTGGATTTTTAGATCATTGGATAGCACACACATCTACCTACAATTTCTAATAATTTCAAGGAATTTACTTTATTTTTCAGCGAATTATAAGCAATTTAAAGCAAGGTATTTTCTGCTAGGAAAATGCTGTTTACATGACGAGGATTATTTGAGAACTAAAGGTTAAAGGTTTCAAGTGCCTTTGATTTCCTGTTGAATGGATTTTGCGGTTATAATACCAATTATGTCATTGTAAACTCTGCACTAAATACATACAGGATTACTCTGTTTACTCTTGTGGCCAGATTGAAGTTAATCATTTTCAACAGTGGAACTGTACGCTAACTGTTTCAGCGCTTTTCTCAAAATCAATTTTTCAGCAACCAATGGGTATTCATACAGCTCCCTGTACCCAACGGCTTGATATGATTGGCTGAAATTTGGCAGACAGAGAGAAAAGGCATAGGGGGACCAAAGTGTGTCTCACTTTTGAGAAAAATTGCATGGTCCAAATTTAACATTTGAATGAATCTCAAAACGAGGCCAGGGAGCGAGGGGCAAAATTGTTTTATTAATTATTCTGAAGCTAAAGCATGCAAAAGAAATTTGAGACACTCTTTGCTAGATTAATGTGTTGAGAACGCAAAAATCTCATTGAGATTTAAATGAAACATATCTGGGGGGACAGTGAGGTTCTAGAAGGGGGGAAGGTCCGATTTTCACGTTTTCGGATGTATAACACCCAATTTTCGGATATTTGTATTCTTTTAGGCTCGTAAATACTCCCTATTTAATGACGAATCGAATGATGTATACTTTATACGTGTTATGTCGCGGGCGTGATAATCAAGAGACAAAACACCGTGAGTGGTCACTGAAGGGATACAGTAACCTTAATCACTATTGAAATTAAACCAAAGAAATTCCCGAGGATAATGCAAGGATTAAGAAGCCTTTGGTCTCCACTGCTAATGACTTTAGCACTATTGTGCGATAATAAAGGGTCATCAGCAGTTTGTCAGCAAAATTCAGGATAGCGTTAACGCTCAGCTATTTATATGGACTCAATGTCTTTATGGTTCTTGTTCGCATACTTTCGACCTTGACACCCTGGCTTTCTGGATCCATTCGTAGTGACATATGTTTCACTTACGAAGGCAACAATTAAAGTTTTCTACGTGACAAGTACAGCTGTTTTGGAAGCCTTTTCGTTCCACCACAATTAACTTGAAATTTCTTGCTAATATCAGCTGTATAAATTCATGTGTTTCGCTGCTTTGTGAGTATCTTGGAATCAACACACGGACCAGTTTAACACGTATGGAGCAGTCTGTAGCTAAACTGTTTCAAGGATTTACGTAAGACTTTGCTGCTGTTGTGGGTTATTCAACAAATTCTCATTTGATTTCAGTGGCGTAATTTCCCAAGAAGTAAATTCTGTGTTGCTTTGAAAGATGCATATAATGTAACACACCTAATAATAAGTTATATTATGATCATCTCAATCCTATCGAACTTGATCACGTGCTTTTTTGATCACGTGCTTTTTTGATCACGTGCTTTTTTGATCACGTGCTTTTTTGATCACGTGCTTTTTTTGATCACGTGCTTTTTGGCTATTTGGTACTTTTTTGGTCTAATGATCACGTGCTTTTTTGGGATAAAGATAAAATGCCTAGTACCTTCATATCTCTGATATTATGGATGTACAAGCTCTCTTCCAATGTAACCAGAAGTCTCTAAGATAAAAAATGAGACAACATGTTCATGCATGCATGGAAAAAACCTCACATTATTCCTTCAAAACTGTTAGGTGCATAGATTTAACATACTATAATGACACTCGCAGGGGGAAATTTGGTACAAATAAACTGGGTGAGTAAAAAAGGCCCGCATTTGAAAGGCTACTGCTCCCTGAATATATAAGCAATGATATTTTGCAATATTTTATTGAATGGCTAATATTCTCAATTATTTTTAGAATTTTTCCTGGCTGAAATTGGTCACTTCGTTCAGATTTTACATGGGATCTTCTAACTCGAAAAAAAGTCCCTTCGAGAAACCTTTAAAAGCGTGCTAAAATCGCGATCAAGTTTCCCTGATATGTTTACCTTACAGCAGCAATGACTTAAAAGCAATCTGTCCCCTATTGTTCTGACCTTGGTTACTGCTTTATTTACCTTATTTACGCTGCAGCTAAATTCATGCATCACTGAGTCTCTATGACCCTGATTTCTTTGGATAAAGCGAATTAACACCAACTTCTGAAATATACCATTGAGATCTTTTTATCGATTTTATGTTCATTCATCGAAGGGGACAGATTGCCTTTAAGCACACTTTAGCATGATTATCCTCTTGGGGGAATGCAAAAGTCTCCCCCTAGTGTTAATAACTTATTCAGGGGGATTTCATACAATAATTTGTTAATTCAATAATCTTTTTCTTTAATAACCTTCATGTTAATTGGGCAGATTTCTGGGTTCCCCTTTTCTATTCTTTAGACTGGTCCTATCTGTAGTAGACTCATTGTGTTTGTCTCTTAGTTTCCAAACAACAACCTAAATTGCTATTAGCCATATGCCTACAAACATTTTTTCAAAACAAAAAACAATTAGTGTGTGGTTTAAGTAGAAAACATACCACTCTGTTGAGTTTGACAGCCAGAATTGTGTTTGGATAACTGTAGTTGCATATTTCAGTTCCTTTCTAAAAAATGAAACAATAATTTTAATTCACCTGCAGGGGAGACAAGGGACAATTGTAACACAAGGCAATTGTAACATTGGCTCTCAAGCCTAGCAGAAAAATGCGAATATCTTATTTTTCAAAAATATGCTAATTCTAACCCTCTACATATGACTTGAGATACAGGAATTTTTATCCAACTTTGCCAAACTTTTGGTGGAATAACATGTTTTCGAGTGCAAAAGTAAAACATGCTTCCACTGTAAATTTGTGTCTGAAAGATTTTGCTCTGAGCAAAAAATATTTCATTTTCGCATCACAGAAATGACATCAATTTGGGATCAAAACAATGTTAAAACCTTTAAGTTCCACAGCTTACGATATGTAAAAAGGGGGAATAATGATAGCTTTGCCATGCCTGGGGCAATTGAAACACTCTGTTACAATTGCCATGGTGTACGCTGGTTGATGGCTTGGTTTTGATTCAGTTCTAAATTCTAGTATTCCAGCGTGATGGAAACCAAGGTCTATTTCATTTCAATAGACACAATTCAATATGATGAAAAGAGTTAACTATTTAGACCATATGGCAGATTTTCCAAAAAGCTCCCCAACAGTCACTGCAATAGACCACTCAAAAGATAGAGACCCTTCAACAGATACAAAAAATCCCTAAGTCATATCTTTCTCTTCATTGAGCTGATTGAAACACAATATTATACATTCTTAATGCTCACCTTGAAGTGACAAACTTTGAGCTTTCTTGGTGCTGACAAACTTACAATTGCCACCAGGCTGCTCGAGAATAACCTCTCTACTATGCATACATCATCTTTGTCTGAAAATAATAGTTAATTGAATGCAAAATGAAACTGAATGCAGAAAACAATATGATGATAATCTTCATTCTATTCACTTTACCACTGGGTGAGTAAACAAATTTTAATGTTTGAAAGTTACAGAATATTGGTTGCTTTGCATATAAATACTGAAATAACCCAAGGTGATTATCAGGCCACAGTAATGTCTTCAAGTGCTACTTGTAGGAACAAAATATCATTTGATGGTACCTTTGGCCAGCTTAGCATTAGAAGTTATATTTAGCATAGAGTGACTAGTTTGACTGTCGCCTGTCAGAGAATGCACTGTGGCTAGCTGTCATGGAGCCAGGGGGTTAATACACCCCCATTTTCAAAACTTTGGCTAAAATTGTCACTAAAAATGGATTTTGATAAAACTGTCACTAAATTGTCAAGCATTTGCTAAAAAAATATTCCCGGCCCCCTGGTATTTGACCGTAAATTTTGCCAGCCCTGGGGCATTTCAATAGCATTTAACTAGAACAGGAGCTTTTGCTCATACGGTAACCAGGAATAGGGCATTTCTTAATGCCGGGCCTTCAGACATTCACCACATAAAATATGCCTGGCCCCCTGAGGCATTTGTTCAAGAAATTTTTGTTGACCCCCAGGCTGCCTGGGGGGATGGTCAGTGTAGGAATTGAATGAGACGTTACCTCCTCATTATTTTTTGTCTGGCTCCACACCAGTGCAGAGCATTGCAGTTCTTTACGAGATCTCACACGCGCAGAACAATGAAGCAGTGGCTTGCTGGCGTGCAAGGTCTTTAATACTTTTGTTTTCAAAGTAATGAACAAAAGATCTCATTCAAAATCGGCGTCCATATCAAATTTTTGAAAAAAAATCTCGTGCGTGCAGCTGCCACACTCTGCAGACTGGACTCTGCACTGGTTAGCTTTTTAGTTAGGTATTTAACAATGATGCACAGCAATACTGACCATAGTCATGAATGTCCTCAAGTTTCTCAATTGAACTCAATGAATACAATTTATATCCCAACCTAGAGCCAACAGCCAATGACCTGGTCAAGAAATAAGATAAGCATTGATTAGTGAAGTTCTCAAGCAAGTAATCCTATAGATGAAGTAGAAATCAAGAACAACACAAGATGGAAAAACGATACTTCTTTAGAAACTTCTGTCAATTGAAAAGTTTCAAAAAGCCTGCATTTTGAAGAGCCTGATCCCCTGAATTGACCATAATTGTGTCTTTGCAGTCAACATAGATCAAGCCATTTATAGATGGAATCAATACAGTTTAGGGTACCTCAAGGCTCATGTCTTGCCCAATACTATTTCAAACAATTCCATTTTCCAGTTACCTTCACTGATGATCTCTCTAGCTACGGTGTGGGGAAAACTTTATTCACTCTTATTTGAGCAAAATGCATAGTGGCCAAATGCTTAGTAAAAAGGATTAATCTTAAAGTTCATATGTCTTTCCTTTGCAAAAATCTGTTTAATAGTTACTTTCACTTTTGGTTTATTCACACAGAACAATTGAAATTTAACCCTCTCCACCAGACCACCACTATATGGTCTTTAAAAGCAATTAAATTTTTTGGTTTAAACTTTGGAACACTATTCAACTCTTTACTTTAAATGTGTTGGTTGCTCAAAATTGAAAACTTGTTTCCTTGATTCCTATTCTCAACTAACTCACAGTGAGGTTCATCTGGCTTTGGTTATCATTAGTTGTTGTCTATGAAAAGAGTTTAAATTTTCTTCTTCTTTCTTTGTTAATCCCCAAGTGGCAGAGTTGTAGAGAAGAATTGGCTTGACTAAGGACTTGTATAACTTGACTTTCAGAGTTTGCTTTATTTTGTCTTTTCTGATCCAAATATTGTTTAATTTGTTCATAGCGACAATTGCCAATTGCTTCCTTCTAGACACATCTTCGACGTCTCCCAACAATGATCCTAACTTTTTAACCGCCCTCCATCTTTCTTCGCAATCTTGCTTTATGATCTTTAGATTGATTCCTTGTGTCTTTTCGCATCTGTAAGGAACTTTGATTTTTCTTTCAAGTGTTGTCTCTTCTGTTTTGGATTCATTGACTTTCAGATTATCTTCTAACAATATGTCTTTGATGTATGATTTCAGATCTTCTTGTTTTTGCTTATCAGTTGTTATAAAGTCTGCATCATCAGCATAAATGGCTTCTTGTGGGAAAGTTAGTGCTTCGTCAACAATCATCTGTCTCATATTCTTTAAACTAAAATTTTTGTTTCTGTGTTGTTTTTGTGTGTAATATAGCGTATAATTAGTATTTTTGAATCTGAATGTGAATCTGATCGGGAAATGAAAGTTAGTTTGTCTACTTAGAGAACTCCTCCTTCTTAACCAATCAATCTTAAATACAATCATGTGAAGTACATTTATAGTATCATTTTAGTTGTTGTATTTTAGTTCTTAGTGTTGTTATATAATTCAGTTGTAGCGCATTTATGATGAATTGTATTTATTTAGGATTGATTAATTGATAATGAATGAAAATGAAACTTTCAACCACAAGACAATACCCAATTTTTAATCAAACTCCTGCGAAGTGCGAGTATAATAATTGCCGTATGCCGCATTAATGGCTTGCACGTCATACTCACGTATTATCTTGGTTGAAATTGACGAAGAGCAGATCCCCAGCAGGATCGCCGCCATTGGCAGCAAGATTCATTTTGCAATTTGATTGGCCTAAATAGTTGGCCTAACTGCTGACATCTGAATCATCCAAGAAAATGCTGTTACGGGACAAAACTTTGGTCTCTTGGGATCTCAAGGTGGAACTAAATTGTCTAATGTCTCTTAAAAGTCTTTGTAAGGTCAGAATTTGCCAAGAATGATTCCTTTCTGACTTTCTACATTATGGCCATTGCAATCTTGAAGCTTCGAAGTTTGTTTTGCTTTTGAAAAAATTGATCACGAGCGCTTTGAGCATGCGCAGGAAGGAGACTGCTGACCGAATGACCGCACAAATTGCGTCACAGCACGAAAGATCAAACAGCTGATTTTGGCGAAATCCTGGCAAAAACTGAATCGTATTCCAGAGATATATCAGAGATTTAGATCACGTTTACACCATTTTGGTCCGTTTATAAAGTTGTCAACGTTTACATTGCCCCAGAACTAATCTATTCTGCATACAGAAGCCAGAAAGAGCAAGAAGGTCATGGATTAGCAAGATTCCAAATTTGCACGGTATAAAGGGGATTTGAATCTCATTCCAGAGGTTAATTACGTGTAAATTCATCAATTTTTTCTGGTGTATGGGGGGTGGCTTGCAAGCCAAATGAAGAGTTCTGCATCATGTGCAATGACACCCCCACCCCAAAATATCTGAAGAGTGAGGGTGAGGGGCACATTATAAACTAGGCTGATATACGCTGATACTGTCAAAAGAACTGTCTGTTCCTGTTCTATTCTAAGTCGACACATGAAGGAAGTGACTCCAAACAAATTATACCTCCTTATTGAGTCCTTTTTTGGAGGAAGTTTCAAAGAAAATTATTCATTAAATATTCTGCAACACGAAGATGTTTAAAAGACCCGCAGTCACACGGTTCAACGCGCAGCATGCTAATGCATTTTGATACCATGCGGAGGATATCACGTAGCTACGGGTAGTGCTTCGATGGTAAACGAAAGACATCCAGCATATCAATTAAGAATATTGCCCAGCATTGCAAAGAAATGAGGAGGTTCAAAATTTGCGGCTGCAGCAAGCGAACACTCTTTATCCTGATTTAACGGCATTTAAATAGACTGCGTATACTCAAACTTAAAGAATCTGCTGACTCATGGTTCTCGATGGCGCATCTGATTGGCTAACGTTCGTGTGAAATGAAACTGATCACATGAGACGCATTGTACAACAGCAGGTCCTTTTAGATTGTTAGCAATGATCATTGCTCTTTATCACATGGGTCACATGATATACGGTAAAGCAGGTCTATTTATAACGACTCACTGCCTTTTAATTATTCTATTGCACGCTAAATTCATTTATGCCTGACGCAGAAAAAACAATCCACACACAGTTTCCAAATCTATTTTCTAGGGTGGCTTTGTGGAGTTTCAAAGCCTAGAACTATTGTACACATCAGGATCTTTTTAGATTCCAACAATAAAATCGCAATCTCATGCCGGGATTTCAAGGCTAGCAATATTCATGTACCTTAGCTTAGCTTTTCTACGAGATTGGGCCTATCATTGTGAAACATGAATGTAAAGATAGATTTTGAGGTAATACAGCTACATTCTTCCTGAGGAAATAGCTCAAGGTCGGAAGTGTATGTGAAGCATACATGATACAGTATCACAGTGTTGTACCGTCTAAGGGTGCATCTTCGGAATCATACCTTTCAAATTTCCATGGATATATAGGTATGCTTTATCCTCAGCTGTGCGGGATTTATGGGTATCTTGCTAACATTGCAAATTCCCCAACCCCGTATTACCTGTACCAACGACACCCCCTCCCGCCTTCGGAGGGGAGTAGCCACAAATTTCAAGCATTATATGTCATGAGAAATAAATGAAACTAAGTTCTGCAGGATTTTTTCATCACGCATTAAACAACAAAATATACTAACAGTAGACTGTACTAAGTGATACTAAGTGCGATACGCGTGGAAAATTATGCACCACTTCACAAAAATATGTGATTTAGTTTAAATGACATCATCTTAAAGAAATATAAATTTCATAGGACAAAGCTTATTAATGCATTATCTAAATAATTCAGAGCAAATGGGAGACGGACATCTCGACTCTTAAGCAAGACGATCTTCTATAGCGCTATCGCTTAAACAGGGTGGTGGTTCTCGATTTTACAAATGTTGGGTGCGAATGTCTCTCGATTGCAGCCGCGTATCTGAGAACAACCCACTTTCGTTTGAACTTATAACACTTCTCACTAGCTACTGTTGCGCAAAATCTCCAGATAGATTTGACACAGCGGAAACTTTTACTGGGCAGACGTTGGTCTGGCTATTAGGCTAGCCAGACGTTGGTTCGGGCGGGAACGGGTTTCTTGTAATGGGTTTCTTGTAATGGGCAGAAGTTTCGTCCAAAAACACAATTATGTTTTGACAGCCTTTATTTTTCTGGCCTTCAACAATTTTTGAACAGCAAAGTCTGTCAAAAATCTAAAAACAGTTTCACGTTGAAGCCTTTGGTTCCAAAGTGTACTTTTGAATACCATATCTTACTCTTGAACATCAAACGAGGTGCTGCAATTCCTGTAACCACTTTTTGCCTTGCCTCACGAGAAAGAAAAAGGATACATACTTCGTACTTTTCAAATCGTGAAACCATTGTGGCACAATGCTGTAGTTGGGAATATCACAATAATCTAAATACTTTCCATTGTCATGGATACACTATGCAGTTACGACCGGTGAAGGCTAAAATTTAAGGCCGCAGTAGGCAGGTTTTGTTGTGCCCCTGGCCGAACAATTTTTGCCAGACATTTGAGATTTGCTTACCAAGCAAAAAGTTTGTCCGGTTGCTCACGTTGCAAAACATTATTTGACAATCATTTTTTGTAGGTCTAGGACACCATTCCCCTCAAAGTTTTTAAAAGTGCCCTATTTTGACCTCCAAGTGACAGTTTCTTGAGACCTGTGTTCCTCCGAGCGATGAGTCCCCCTGTTTCCCCATTAATTCTGTTTGCCAAGCAATGTTCACAACGTGGCTAAACGGGGAAATACTGCTTGGCAAACAGATCTCAAATGTTGGGAAACCGACGTTTGCTCGTTTGATCTGGCTTTTTCGGACAAAAACGACATCATAGGAGCTAATTGGGGAGCGTTTGACAAATCGGTCAATATACACCCTTATTTGTATTTATTGAATCATGGGTAATCTGCTTGCGCTTTAGGCAGGACAATACACACAACTGCTCTACTCATTTTGTCACTGAACTTTTTTGAAACTTTCCCCAAGCAGATCCAAGCGGATTTTGGATATGTTGTTGTGAAAGAAATTCTGCATCGATTGACACAAATTGTAGCTTCGTGCCATATTTTCTTGGATAATTCACTTGTTGATGAGACTACTTTTATTTCAAAGGATTCTCGTTAACTTCTTTCTGACAACATAACACTATGACGCAGTATTTCAAACTAGCTTCCAAATTTGAAATTTATATGAAAACTTGACCTGCAATCTTGGCCAAAATACTTGGGACAAGTTACAAAATTGCACTACTTCGGTCTTTGATTACGTGCCCCCCGCTCCCTCTTTTACAAAGTTGCTGGAATGAAATGCCTTTCGACCCTCTCAACATTGAAGTAGGGGGAAGGGGGGATTAGGAGGCACTAAACGTATGTTTTCTCCTCGATATTCTAGGAAACATCATGAAGACACTGAAATTTCCCTATGTCCCAGCTTCTTTTGGCCAGGATTGAAGTACAACTACCAATGATAAGATAGGCAGAACAGCTGTACGTTGCATTGTGCTGCTAAAAACGTCACCAGATTACCCTTAAACAAACTAGTGTGCACGACAAGATGACATGATACTGATACTCGAGGATCGCATTTCAGCAGTTTGCAGTTATATTTACTACTGTAACCATGATATCGCCTCCTCTCTGTGATACTCTGTGACACCTTCCACATAACGGTGATAACAGCATCCATGGTTTATGAATGAAAAATGACGTAATTTCTTTTTGGTTTCCGCAAGATGATATCATCATGATAATTCTAACTGGAACATGTTTAATTTGCTGATGCATTTTCTCGTTTTTCTGCGATTTTCAAAACTTTTCCTATTGCAATTGATTTACCTGAAAGAAAAAGAAATTGAATCCGAATCAGATCGGAAATGACCCTGCGAATGGATAACCATAGCCTCAGCTTGACTTGAAAATTCCACTTAGAAAAGCCCAACCAAATCTAAAAGACCATATGCATAGACCATTGGCAAACTTAGGCCCAGTATAAACACCGTTTTTTTGCCGTGTCGAATTTAATAGCTGCTGCAAAAAACTTCTAAATATCAATTAAATTCGACATAAAAACGATGTTTAAATCACCTGCCGTTTTAAATAGATAAAACGACAGGAGGTCACCAGCTCTGTAGTATCAAACGGCAGAAAAACAACTAGATTTAAACATCGTATTTCTGCCAAGTTTAATTAATCAATTCTAGGCCATGGTCCACAGTTTCTACGTGTGATCAGCCATTGCGCTTGTGCATTTTGAAAAATGGCCATATTAAAATTTTAATTCCAATCGGACACGGCAAAAAAATGATGTTTAAATCAGATTTTTAGTCACGGCAGATCCTGCCGTTTTTAATACAGTTCGATTCGCTACGGCAAAAAATGATGTTTAACCTGTGGGCCATATTCCTAATGGATCATGCTTATCGCTTTTGGATAACTTCTTGCGAAAATTTATCTCAATCAAGAATTTGGCGGAAGAGAGCTCTAAGTTCTGTTTAGAACCAGGAAACGGTCGTTGTTTAAGTTGAAGCAAAAGTATCAAAAATTTACGAAGACGAAACTGCCCGAAGGTTGCAAATCTGACGTTTCATTCCTTTCTGAATTTGAATGTGACCTGAAACTATTTTATGACTGGTGTGGAATAAACTTTAACAAACGAATGTTCCACGTCATACGGCAAATTTTCGAGGTGTGTAACAGTTTGAACAACAGTTCAAAACCTAGCAATTTGTTTTAGATAAATATTCAACTAATTTGAAACAAATGCAATATGTCGTTCGCGACACTATGAACAAGTGGGTAGACATAGTTATTGCTCCCCGTGGTCTTGTCCTTGTAGTAGAGTAGAGTAGCTTGTAAGAATAGTAATTAAGTAAATATGTATTGTAAATTTTTAGCAGAATGTAACAAGAGCAGATTTTGTAATACAATAGCAAAAGTTGCGTTTGATTGACACCTCAATTCAAAGCGATTAGCGGCTGCAGACAAAGGAAATTCTCTCAACCAAAAATTCAAAACAAACAAAGCCGCAAAAGTTTCCCCAAAACTGGTAGGGCAAACTCTCGCCTTGTGCAAGCGAAAGATGGTTTTTAAGGGAAGTTATGTGCTTATAGCGAAAGAAGAAGGGTAAATCTAAAGTTCTGTCGCTTAAATTATGTTTATTTGATTCAGGAGCGGAGCAGAAGGCATTGTAATTCTCGCGTCTTTAGGGCTTAAAATGAAACGATTACAAAACAGCTCCTAAATCAAATAAACATAATCTAAGCGACAGAACTTTAGATTTACCCTTCTTCTTTCGCTATAAGCACATAACTTCCTTTAAAAACCATCTTTTGCCTGCACAAGGCGAGAGTTTGCCCTACCAGTTTAGGGGAAACTTTTGCGGCTTTGTTTGTTTTGAATTACTGGTTGAGAGAATTTCCTTTGTCTGCAGCCGCTAATCGCTTTGAATTGAGGTGTCAATCAAACGCAACTGTTGCTATTGTATTACAAAATCTGCTCTTGTTGCAGAATGTATAAAAAAAATTGATAGATTACCTTCGTCTCGAAGTGTGAATCTTCCCATTGGTTGGAATTTTGCGAATGTTTCCATACAAATAAGGTTCGAAGTCTTGAATCGTGCTATGCATACTTGGTCTTGCTTTACAAATCTAGAAATCAAACCATTTAATTATTTGCTGGTGTTTGTTTGTTTATTGTTGCTTGTTGGCTGCAGGAGAGATGTGCTTGATCACACCTCCTGTGGTATAGTCGTGTAAATCGTCTTGTATGATATTGTAATCGTATTATTAATGCAATTTGTGTTATATCAATCATTTTTCTTGTAAAATTTTAAAAATTGTATTAGATTTACTTCGTTGTTGTTAAATCATTTTGTAGTTTTGTAATTATTCATTGATATATATAGCTATAAAATATTTAATAAGTTTAAAGGCAGAAACACCGCAATACAACAAAAACAACAGCAAATAGTTGAATAAATTTTATGCCAATGGTTTATTCAACCATTTGCTGTTGTTTTTGTTGTATTGCGGTGTTCCTGCCTTTAAAATAGTTAATTTATTCGTCACCGCAAGCATCTTTGGATCCGACAATCGATGCTGGTATCGTGGCGTTTCCTTTTTCAAATTATAAAATATTTGCTTGAAAAAAATTGCTCAAAAAGTTTCCCAGGGAGCTCTGCTCTTACGGAAACCTCGTTGCACGAAGAACAAGAATCCTGAAAAATACGTGGCAAAAAAATTTTTTCTCACGTTCAAACACATGTTCACTACCTGTGTAGGCAGACGAGTAAATACTAAATATAACAGGGATTTGACAGTGCAGCCGCATCAGTAATAACAACTTCTAATGATTAAGGCATAAATTGAGATTGAATTGCGTTAAAAACATTGAGTACATTTTGGTTTGAGATAATCTCTCGACCTGATGACGTGTGCCATGACCACTACTAAAAAACCAAGCAAGCACCAGGAAGGAGACAAAAAGAATCAATTCTAAACGAAGTGATTAAAACAATTATTACCTCGGCCTCTGTTTGCTCCTTTCGCCAGTCTTTTTATCTATTGTTGCAACCAAAGCCTTGAAGAAGAACAGATACATTTGAATACAGTTTGGCAAGGATAGACATAAGGATTATAGCTCTATTCTCTTGCAGATATACTGCTTTCATTCTTCTGGCGAGGTCCAAACGTTCAAAATGGCTTAGTGATAGCACACTTGACTACCATAGCCTGTGTTCCAGACCACTTGAGAAGGAAAGTGGTCTGTGTAACCAAGCACTAATCCGTGTTCACAAATTTTCTTCGGAATCTGAAGAAAAATTAATGTATGCAACTAATAATTCGCATAATCACTATTTGTTCTGTTATCAAAAGGAAAAGCCTGTCTCATGTGAAGAACTCACATTACAATACAAAGAATAGAAAATTTCAATGTCTGCTAATGCTATTGACTTTTTACGATGAAAGAATAGGAGATTTGAATGCCTGCTAATCCTATTTAGTTTTTACGCCCGTGCAAAGTGATAACGATCAGCCCTGGTTTGTTTCAAACACACATGTTCACAAAGACATCCGTTGTGTTGATCAATGACTTCATTGCAGCCAATCAGATCCGTGAAAGAATGCCCTTAATTATTTCACAATTCAATTCATCGTCTGAACACGGATTACTGCTTGGTTACACAGACCACTTTCCTTTCCAAGTGATCTGGAACACAGGCTAGACTACCATACCAATCTGAAGGTTGGTGGTTCGAGTCCCCGCCCTGCCAAACCTTCAACAAAGTGTGAGGGGAGTCACCAACTTTCTGTAATTTCAGGCTAACGGAATCACGCGGTGTAGCCATATCGAGATGAAGAACCAGGACGCTGCTTCGATAAGCTTAGCTCCTCAGCGTCCTAAAACTGCCTTCGGATACTAGGTAGAAATATAGAAGAAACATTCAAAAATAAAAAACTTCTACAGCTGACCACATAGACAAGAGATACGGAAGGAAATTAGAATGTGAAAAAGCAAGAGTTCTCTGACTGACGAGAAGGCACCTGATGTGATCTGACGCCAGATCCAAAGCCTAAAATGTGATTATTGTGATCTTGATCATCTGACGTCAGATTCTTTGTGGCCGCCAATACATATGACGTCACAATCATAATATAAAATATAAATAGCACAGAGCTAAGAAAAGCGAATCAGCTTCGTCTTGTGTTCCTGAAGTTAAGACACCAATAGATAAGGAGCAAAACTGTTATTTCCAGAGGATTGCATGGGAAGCACGAACGCTGATGACTATGAATCAATGAAGAAAGGGATTTAAGAGAAGTCTGTGTATCAACAGCAATGGAGTACCTATTTACTGGCAAGAAAACAACGCGGAGATGCAGCACTTGGGCTGAGAAAATCAAGCGTGAGTTACGTCTTACTATCTTATCAAACTCAGAATATGAAACATGGATCTTGCTAAGATGGTGGTAAGGAATTATGTCCAATGAATCCATGTACAGTAAGAACCCGCAAAATAGAAACCTGTTTTTTCAAAACAGCCTGTTTAGTTTCTTTTTAAAAGGTCATTAATCTGGCAACAGGCTGAAAGGTTTCTTATCACATGGTTAAGAAACCTTCAGTGATTTCAACTTAAATATTTAATCAAACCCGGAGCAAACACTATCGAACGGTATGTTCTTGTTACCTCTAAAATTACTCAACCATACCATACATACCAAGTATACCGGGTGAGCCAGAAAAAAGTTCCCACTTTTGAAAATTCATAGCATCATGAGTGCTAAATGGATTGGAATGAATCAATATTTGCTTGACAGCCAAAAGATCGAAGTATTTTTGTGACTTTTCTCACGTTCTTACGAGCATTGGAAAAATTGGTAAATTCAAGCTTATAAAAACTTGATGGTTGCAAAATGACTGAAAAAGGCCTAAAATGCTTGATCAAATCATAAAGGACTCCTCGCTCAGAACAACAGAGAAAATGCAATTTTGCATGGGTGAGAGATATCGTCTGCACATCTATTGCCATGGGATTGAATTTCTTGTAACTCTTGAGAGAGGTGAAACGCATGTGCGTATTGTTCTGTGTGAGGAGAGTCCTAACGATTTGATCAAGTGTTTTAGGCCTTTTTCTGTCATTTTGCAGCCATGAAATTTTTGTAAAGTTGAATTTACCTATATTTGCAGTGCTTGTAAGAAGACGAGAAAAATCACAAAAATACTTTGATCTTTTGGCTTTCAACTAGAATTTGAATCATTCAAATCCACGAAGTACTTGTGGTGCTACGAATTTTAGAAAGTGGGAACTTTTTTCTGGCTCACCCGGTATAGATAGAGATGCTTTTGGATAAAATCTCTAAAAAATGTTTGGCACCTGATTTTAACAAAGATCATTGAATTTGAATTTATTTGGGTTCCCCCTATAAGAAATCTTCTTAAAATTAGGCTGAGAAGTTTCTTATATGAAGGCAACATTTCTCAAAAAAATCAGCCTGAGGTTTCTTATAAAATGGTTTCTATTTTGCGGGTTCTTACTGTAGTGACGTTCCTAACTGAGAAACTTCAAGTCTGGTTAACAATAAATCTGTTACCAAGCAGAGCCTGCCAGGGATAGAAAGAGGTTTTAACAAGACATAACTAAACAAAAACATTTTTAACATAGCACTCACCATTAGAGTAACCTCTTCCACTGCGTTGTGTATATGTAAAACTGCTTTGTATCCTGGACATATGATCGACTTGTGCTCCAGGATCACGACCTACAACATCAATATCAATATTTAAAGTTGGTATCTACAGTAGTATTAAGATAATACTAATTCAAACCAACTATTTACAAACATAATATATACAAAGTAGAAAAAAAAATGTTTTTTTTAGATACTGTCATCAAGAGTATTCCATAGGAAACTACCTCGAAAAGACAGTGATTCGAGTCCAAAGCCAAATGTCTTAATTGTTGGCAGCTTGCACAGGTTTTGTATTCTTAAATTGTATGCTATTGAAACGGAAAAAAGGCTTAAAGGAGTCTCTCTATTGGATACACCTTCAAAGGACAAGTCCGGGGTTGGAATAATTGTTGATAAAATTTGATAAAATAAAAGATTACAATGTTGTGAATGGTGTGTAGTACTTTCTTCCAACCTTCTCTCTCTTTTCTCTGCGAAATTGCGTATTTCAATCCACTTCGCCTTCGACCTGAACAAGGCTGTTCTCCCGCTAAACTCTCAAGTACTTTCCAACGTCACAATCGATCCTCCAAACCGAGGCTTGCCTTATCGCGTACTCTTACTACAAAATGGCGACGACATTGGGCCTAACGTACGAAAAATGTTGTACGAATTTACAACAAAAAGAGATCTCAAAACTTGGAAAGAACTCACAATTGGTGTTTGGCAGTTCGTAAGGTTGCTTTTTGACACTAATTGTAGAAACCCCGGACTTGTCCTTTAAGAATTAGTCGACAAAAAACCTTTACCATTCAGAATGTATCATAATTTCAAATATGAAAATGTGTTTTGACTCCAGGTGCGGGAGTAGATTTATCAGGGGTCTGTTCGGTCAAAATATCTGGCAGTTCGAAAATTTCAATTCATTACGACGCGTAAAGATTGGATAAATATTTGATTAATAATCTAAGGATAAAAATCATACATTTTCCTGAACTGATCCTGGCGATATGTTTGTGTAATTGCATGTATTTCAAAACCAGGGGCGTAGCCAAAGGGGGGTGCAGGGGGGTGTCGCACCCCTCCAACATTCAGTTTGTCGGCAAATTGATAATATCTGTCGGCAAATCCAAAAAAGGTTCCTTGGTACTGGTCCTACTGAGTGTCTGTCGGCGAATATAGTTTCCAAATCTTTAAAAAGGTTGGTGTAAAATTCAGTGACCCATTTATTTGAGCTGATGGACTGAGCGATGTTGGGAGATGCATTCTAAGCCAAAATAGAATGCATATTCTCAAAATGTTCTTGGTGGCTTTGCCCCCAGACCCACTTATTTCAAGATCCCATTTGTCTTAACCTGTACGTGCCATTGGCTATAGGGATCCCTATTTGCTACTGTTCTTTTGAGCCATGTTTACGAAGCAAAATATAACTAAAAGGGGCGTTTCCGTCATTTTCCGAGCGTATGAAGGGCGTGGTCACATAAAAAATTTGTTGGCCCATGCCCCATACTCCCCCACTCCTCAAGTGCTTCGTTGTAATAAATATATACCATGTGTCTAGATTTTCAGTTTAATTATCTACTGTTCATAATGTTTCAAACGTCGATGATATATAATGATGTATATTTCGTTTTTTCGTTTTTTGTCGGCAAATTGGGGGATCTGCGCCCTCCCCCCCCCCCAAACAATTTTCTTTAGCTTCGCCCCTGTTCAAAACAAACTACTGCAGTATGTAGCAAAACTGCAAAAAATATCGAGATGGCCACCTATTTCGCTTCGAAGTCCATTCAAAAGAAATTCTTAAGCCCGTTACAATATGGCAAAATTTAAACATAAAGTTTGAACCAAGTTTGAACATAACTCGGTGGCAAAAAACCGCCTTCGATATTAGACCAAATGCCGACATACGACTTTACCTTAGTACGTCTTCTTGTTGAACAGTGAACGATGAATAAGTGCCAGTAGAGAAATAAATACAAATGATATTTTCTTTACCTGTGCTTCAAAAATTCTCCCAGTGCTGCATAACGCATCGGCAGAGCAAATGATAAAGCCTGGAAGAACCTCCTACGAAGAACAAAAGAAATTCCGGATAACCATTAGGGTTCACCAGCTAAGGTTTATGAGGCCTGGGGAAGCTCGATTTTTTCTAATACAATTTTCATACCTTATCACTTTGTATACAAAATGTTTGCAACTAAATCATTTCAGATAAGATGCAAAATAGAAACGAGATAATAGAATTGAGGTCATATCACGTGAACAGAACATTTCAAATTTTCATGAATTTTCAAAGGTAAAACAGAGTAAAACAGAGCATAACATCAAATGAACAAAAAATACTGCATGCAATCCTTTCTGAAATGACACAAGAAATTGAGATGTTCAGATTACTGCACGCATTATTCGTCTTTTCAGAAATGATGTGAAATACTGCAACATGGAATATTACATTGCCATATCACGTCGTACTTTTCCAACATGGAATAGTACGCTGTTATATCATTCTTCATAACCATTCTACCTGTGTCTGGTACTCAAGAAAGCTTTTCATCAATCTTTTGCAGTCCCTCCTTCTTCTGGAAGTGTTTATACAACTGCAAAATCGAGGCCACTCTGTTCTTCAGTCAAATAATCGCCTTACCCTTCACGATAAATTACATACTTGACCAATTGATATCATCATGAGATAAACAAAAATCTAATCTTGGCATCTAGTTCAATCATTACCGAAATTTATGCTTAAAAATTTGCAAAGGCTATTGTTTCCCATATATTTATATCGTGACCCGAGTAAAGTGTTATCAAAAGCCTTGAGAAGAACCGTTCGAAAGAAACATCACTACAGGTTTCATTTATAACTGTAGACCAGACATACCTCTTCTTCGACTCCAGATAACTTCAATTTAATATTTTCTCCAGCTCGACATGATGTCTTTTCTGATTCATCTGTACCAATGATATTCATAACTTTAACTATTTGCTGTAAGAAAAGAAAAAATTGGTTTAAGTTTTATTTTCTTTAGGTATTTCATTGTAAATTATATTTTCCTTGTAAATCTTGCATTCTGCAAGGATCCTCAGGAAAGTTCTTGAGATTTGAGGAGACTTGTTGTCACCGAACCTCCAGAAAAATGAACTCTACTGACATAGACAGTATGCGATATGACGATAATAATAATAATAACAATGATATTAAAACTAAACCACCATCAAAAATAACAGAAAACAAAGTATAAGAAAACTAAACTGTTAAAAGCCAAACGTTTCGAGGGTCGTTCGCAGGCGTGCTTCTTCGTTTGCTTGAGACTTTATATACGCAGAGTTTCCATTCCGATGTCGAGAACTAAAGGATTAGGGAATTTACAATGAACTTTTATTTGAATTGGAAGTTTTGGCTAGCTAAGAAAACTTGAAAAAGTCTAGGTGTTTTGTTTGGCATTGTTTTTTAAGTGGGGCCTCGGGGGGATTTCATCGCTATTTTATGTAAATGTTATTTCATCCCAGAAATACTTGGCTGTCCTGTGGTTGTAAACAACTGACGAAGATTTTATAATCGAAAAGTTTGGCTTTTAACAGTTTAGATTTCTTAATAACAATTATAATAATAATAAAGGTATGTAATGGCGTTATGGGTAAAAATTGCAGAATTTCTTGGCTTTACTCAAAGAAACCTTCGAAACAACAAAGCCTTCAAATGAACATTTCCAAGCAAGCAAAAAGGATCGCAATGGTTAATATTTTAAAGGGCCTATCTTCTTGTGATGTTAGATCAAATCCAGTAAATAAATGACAATGTTGATCCATTGAAGGCATATTATAAAAACTTTTTGATACTTGTGAGAAATGAAATCTATCGCATATTGCTTTGAGCAAGAAAATTCTTCACGACTTGATCGAGCATGATAGGCTCTTTTTCAAACATTTCAAAGTAAAGGAATTTTTGTAAATTCGATTTTACGTATAGATCAAATATTCAGAAAATCTAAGAAAACCACCAAAGACATTTAAGCCTTTCGGACATGAACCAATGTTGTATTCATTTCAATTCTCAAACGTATGAAGTTCTGTTTGGCACACACCGTATACCTCCACACTCGCATTACAAAACAGCTACCAGGTGAGTCAGAAAAAGGAATCCCCGCTTGGAAGGCCACTGCTCCATGAATATCAAAGAAATAACATTGAAAACTGTCTTGTTTTATTGTCAATACGTTCAATTAGGTTCAGTAATTTAATCGGCCTTAATCGGCCATTCCTTCCCGTCGATATTGGTGATTGTCTGCAGAAAACCCCTTTCAAAAACCTGCAAAAACGAATGAAAACAATAAGCAAATTTTCGTTCCTAAAATTGATGACACTCACATAAATTCATGTATTTTGTCCTCTTGGGGGAATGGAATCCCCTTGAATAGGTCATCGATACCAGGGGGAGGACTTGTTCATCCTCCCAAGGGGATACCACGTGCTAAAGCGTCCACAAGTCATTGCTGTAAGGCCATTGTAAGGCAGAAATGTAAGGGAAATTTGTTCATGATTTTGGGCACATTTTGAAGGTTTTTTGAAAAGGCTTTCTCGAGAAAATCCCTCATAATTTCAGAATAGACTGGCCGATTTCAGTCAGGTAAATTTTGTAGTAGATTTGAACATTTTTTACCATTAAACTATATATTTGCCGATACCATTGTGTTGATATCCAGGGAGCCGTGACCTTTCAAACGGGGATTCTTTTTTCTGACTTACCCGGTACATGTTGACAGTAACGTACGTTTGAAAAGTACAAGACTTACTTTATTAGGCATCAATGTGAATGATTCTCCTCTTTTTACTGTTCCAGATTCTATTTTACCAAGAACTATTGTGCCCATGTCCTACAAAGAATTGAAATCAAATACACAGTGAATAACGTTGACAAGTGTGAAACAGATGAAACTGTTTAAGACCGTAAAAAATGTCCGAACTATCTCCCTTGAACTTTTTGCTCAACATACGCGTACAGACTTTCTGTACAGTCTGCACGCGGGCAGAAAAATAAGTTAACAAGTTTATAAGCTAATAAGTTATGTCGTTCAACGCTAGAGAGCTTTTCTCGGTGAAACAAGGGTAATGTTCTAATATCACTTCATAAATTTGAATTTTGACGTAATGTAAATATAAAATGGGTTCTGAGAGACATGGGCGGTACACGAACTTGATACATTCAAAACCGGCAGTTTGCAGATGTTTTTGAGCTAATTTCATATGGGCATGAAAAGCATAGTGAAAGAAGGATGCATTAGCTTTTCCTCGAAAAATTTGCTTGAGGATGAGTTTTGGATACGTTACAGGGTCCGCATAGCAGACATGTTCCTACGGCAATTTGTTACAGGATTTAGTAGTTTTCTCGTGGCAAGCAGATGTCACCATAATCAGAAAGAATCCACATGTTCTCAGATAAGCTGGGGAAAACCCCATCTATTCTGAGAAAAACGCACCTTATCTGTAGAGAAAGTGGGTTTATCAAAACCAGTAGGGTTTTCTCCAGAAAAAACGAGTTTCCAGAAAAAGTAGATTTTCTCCAGATAAAAACCAGTTTAACTGAAAAAAGGGTTTTTCTGAATAATTTTGACATCCGCTTGACATACAGTAGAAACCCGCATAAAAGAACCTGTTTCTATAAGAACCTTGAGGCTGAAATTAAATCTTTCAAACCCCCTAAATAAGAACCACTACGAGGCTGAAACTGGGAAAGGTTCTTATATAATAGCTTTCATGTAAATTATTAAAATGACAAGAATTTCTAGAATTCTTCAGAATTCTTCACATTCTGATCAGACTTCTTCATAGGTACAAAAGACGAAGGATTTTTAAACAGGTATTCATATACCCTATTCACACTGGCAAGTTAAACCAGTTGAAAGTAAATCAGGTTATGGCATGTTGCATTCTAATTGGTCAATCCAACAAGTCAAGTGCACTTGATTGGTTAAAATTTAACATCCGCTTAAATTTAACATGTTTTAAATAAAGCTGGTTTAACTGTGTCGTTGTGAAATGGGTATTACAGACCCACAAATGTTCTCAAGAATTCTTACTGTTTTCCAGCCAAGGAATTCGTAAGAATTCTTGAGACTGGAACACAGAGTTAATGTGTTCAAGGCCTGTACGTATATAAGAACCTTTTTAAGAACCTTACAGGCAGGAATTTAGAATAGCAGCCAGTTAATTAAGAACCTATTCAGGCTGCCCAGAAAAAACCAAAGTTCTTTTATGCGGGTTTCTACTGTACGTGTCCAGCAGACAATAATTATAAATTCCAGAGATAGTTCTTGTGAACTGCAAACTAAAAATAGTATCATTGAAGTAATTCTAAAATTGAAAGTTCGACCTCAAAATTATCCCTGGAACGATGTCCAGCGGTTATATGCAAAATTCTTTGAATAATCAAATGGCGATCATACCTTATATCTGTCACTGACCAAGATTTTGACAGGTCCATCGTATGGACGCTTGAATGACGGTAGTTTGTCGAGTAAGTCGAGGAATGAGGTGCCCCTGTGGACAAACGATATATATATATAAAGATAATACGACGGGCTTTATAAAAAGTAATCTAATATACAAAAGGGTTGACATTCCGCACTTGTAAGCTGTATTACCAAAGCTGTTATTGCAGCATAATTATAAATATTGATCTATCTCCACTGGAAAAGCTCACGAACTAAGGATCATCTCAAGCATACTCAGGATGTTTTCTCCAACGATGACAAAAAAACGAAGAAAAATATGAACATTGCATTCGTTTGAATTAATCAATCCAAAAGCCAACTACACACAAACAGGTTTCAGGTGGTCAATACAGAAAGCCCTCATAGTAAGAGTAATTTCTCTTTTAAGCAAAGAAAGGGGCTTTTAGCTATGACTTCCATAAACATAATTGTGCAAATGATTACCCAATTCAACTTTCATTTCATAAGGATAATTACAGCCAAACTCGCAAAAGTTTGACTCATATAAGTCAGATTTTCGCATTGATCAGAAGAAAATCAGACAAACCGTATTTTTGTGTTCGAATTACTGTGCGTAAGTCGGGGTTCGTGTGAGTCAAATAGTTTTCCTTGGCGGAAAGTGATACGACTTATATGGGATTTCTGACTGTACTATTTTTCAATGCCCGTCAACTGTTAATATTTGTGAAAGAAACCTAGTAGGTATATTGTAAAGTACAGCTCTAAGGCATGAATCAGGGCATGAAAACCCAACTCCACCATGTGACCGGGCGGTCACAGGAAGTTTTTAATTCATAATGAACTGCAGGAAATTTCGAACATATATCCCTTTTTCATGTATCTCCCTGTTTGTTTTCTTTAAAAAAGAAAAGCAACTTACAAAGTCAAAGAAAAGTCACCTGACATAGATTTATCTGTGGTAAAATTTGCAATCAATGTACCAGATAATGAGGCATATCTTATTCAAATTATGGGCAGGTTTCCAAGAAATTATGCATGTGTATATGTATCATTTGCCACCATTACAATTATATACAAGTTTTATGATATAAAAATAGATACAATACAATATATAAGGTTAAAAACGTAAAGGAACACACCCCTAATTACAGTGGCAGGGATAACATTGAAAGGTCAAGATGACCTCAATTCCATAATGGGCCCCTTAGAGGTGTCAGTACTACGAAAAACGTGAGAAAAAATACAAAACTGTAGCTGTTTTCGGTATAAACCATCAATTTCATTGTTTAAAATGATAGTTTCATTGTTCTAATTGCAATAAAACTTTGCGGAACTTCCAGCTGCTCAGAGCATCTGTCAGGCGAGGAAGATTACTTTACAATCATTTTCAGAGATTATGGCGCCAAAGAAAGTATATATTTAGAAAATGCTGTTCTTTTGTATCTCATCTTTTTGTGATTCGAACTGCATTTGAATCAAATTGATATTTCACAGCAAAGGAAGCTCTTTCTTCCACGTCTATTGTATCTTTCATAAATTAGGGTTGGTCTTATAAGATTAAACTTTCACAGTTGCAAGCATAATTTCACAGATACTCATACTGATACAAAGTGATATACAAGAATACAACAATTGCAAGATCAGCAAGTACTACATTTCCTTCATGCTCCTCAGAAATCATAATTGGTTGTTTTATAAGGTGCCCAGCTTTATCATTCGCAATTTCATACAGCACAGCATTAACATAAAACCAGTTACATTTTATTGCATAGCTATCTCTGGATCCTAAGCTCTGTTTGAAAGCTGGACACTTGTCTGCAGGAAATGTATGCAAGAATTTTTTCCGGTCACAGAAGGAAAATCTTTTTTCCATGCCCTGGCAAGAATGATCGTCTAAAAATACTTACTTGTACCAAGGACATATTTTTGGGTCAACTGTATCCCTTAGATTTGCACCAGTAAATCCTGAACAAGGCATGAATGTCATCTCTGTGAAAGAATGACGGAACATGTAATAACCAAAAGAGCGTCAGGGAAATGTAGAGGAAAGTAGAGGGCAATTGAAGAAATATCTAAACCAAGGAATTCTTCTCAGCACAACTGGCTTCAATATTTTCATATGTTGAAATGCAAAAAAGATAGAAAACATAAAGAACTCCAATGGGTGAGCAAAAAAAATTACACCTTAGGAAAATCGCCAAAATTTGATCATGCTGCACCGATTCTTTAATGTTCTATATTCTGTCTCAAATTAGGTGTCATCTACAAATTCCCGCGAATAACAACAATAGAAGTGTTTTGCAAAGAAATTTTGCGTTATCGCAAATCTCAGGTGACATCAAATTTGAGAATGACTTTTGATCATGTAAAATTTCACCTGCTCGGAAAATTCCACTGACTAGAAATTGGCCGTTACACTATGCTTGCACCTTTGTAGATAAAAAATCCTCTTGTTGTGTGTGCAATTGTACCAAGATAAACCTGAATTAATCACGGCGTTTCGAGCACAGCCTTTAAAATTTCGAGTATGGCTTGATAACGGGCTATACTCGAAACGGCGTGATTAATTCAATTCATATCAAAGTGCTTATATTTTACCTTACCTTTGTAGATAGCTGTAAGAAACTGATAATGAGAACATAGGGCTCAAATCTTTACAAAGGTCGGTGTAAAATTCTGTTAAAGTTTCCTTTGAATTAAATGGCTTGGAAGGAACTGAGCGTTTTTGCTGTAAACCTGCCGTGGCAATTTATTGATATCTTGATTTAGTTTCAAAATGGCGGCATTTATCAAATTTGAGGCTATGACGTCATCAATTTCTGAATCCTAAACCAGAAAAGATACTGACTTCTGCTTTTCATCATATTGTAGGCCTTCATGAACTATGGTTTTCTTGGAAGTTATATGACTTTTTCTCCTTTGGTTTAGGATTTACGATGATTCAAATGTTTTCAACATTTTCCACCAATTTTTTCAAAAATCATTGAATTTCCGCTATTTTGAAAAAAAATCAAGATATCAAAAAATTTCCACGGTAGATTTACAGAAAAGTACTTTGAGTTCCTTTCAAGCCATTCAATTCAAAGAAAAATGGAATAGAAATTTACACCCACCTTTTTAAAGATTTGAAAGATTTGAGCACTATGCTGATTATGAGATGATTTCCTTTCTATTTTCTTGCAGACAATCTGCTGTTAACCAGTAAAACAAGATTAGCTACAACAGGGATAAAAGAGGAAGCATACCATTTGATTTGAAGCCCATTTTCTTCAAGAAAGGTTGTAATTTTGATTCAATATCTTTGTATCTGAAATTAAAGTATAGAAACAAGGGATGAAAGTTTTGATAATCAAGATAAGCCCATCACGTTATAACAGTTCATGTGGAAGATTATCAGGAAAGATTTCTTGGAAAAAGATCATATTTTTTCCATTTGGCAATACCGTAAAATCTCTATTAAGCCCCCGGAGGGTTTATTTAATTGCGAATACTCCAGAGGGGGGGGGTTAAAAGGGAGGGGAAAATTTGGAGAGTGGGGCTTATTAGAAAGGGGGCTTATTAGAGAGGGGGACTTAGTCACAAAATCAAATGACGAGGGTATATATGATAGCTTTTCAGTTTTTTACATCACATTTTGCGGATTCAACATACAATCATACAAGTCAAATACATAAATTTGACACATTTTATCTCAAATCGTATCAAAATTAACATGCAAATCTAGCTCAATAAATGGAAAATCTTTGGCAGCTTCTGGAATTTGATATAAGGGGGGGGGGGCTTGATAGAGAGGGGGCTCGTTAAAAATTTTGGCTCAGAGGGGAGGGGCTTTATCGAGACGGGGTTTAATAGAGAGGGGACTTAATAGAGCTTTTACGGTAATATGGAAAATTATCACGAAAGATTTCTTGAAAAAGATAATATTTTTCCATTTAGCAAGAATTACAACCCTGAAAAGGTACCACGTAGCTTAGAGGCCCTTTACATGAGAAATTTCAACCCGGGTTGAATTGAACACGGGTTGAGTTTCAACTCGGTTGACGGTGTAAGCCTTCATCGCGTTTACATGAAGGAGACCGAGTTGAAACTCAACACAGGTTCAACTCAACTCGGCAACTCAACCCGGGTTAAAATTTCAACACGGGTTGAAATTCTCATGTAAAAAAAATGTTTTCAACTCGGGGCGAGATTAGAATGCGAACAAAGGAGATTGAATCTATTTCCGCAATCATTCAAATATTTGAGTGGGCTCACATTCCTCCTTCTATTGTTTGCAACCATGTGACCTAATCTCAACCCGTGTTGAGATTTCATGTAAACGCAAGGCAAAATAAGCAATGCAACCCGTGTTGAAACTCAACACGGGTTGAAATTTATCATGTAAAGGACCTCTAAAACATATAAAAAAGTCAAATTTTCGTGATTGCACTCAATAAAACATCAGTTCAAAGCAATGCAATAAGATCTGGAGTAAGACCTCAGATATGGAGCATTTCGAAAAATTCGTCAATTTCAATCATGAACTCAAACCAAATTGAGGACTCAAAAAGTTCGGTGTAGTAGGAATGCTCATCTGTAGTCTGTACACTCATCATGTGCACACCTTGAATCACGTGCACATAATATCACGTGCACTTAGTGTCATATGTATTGTCACGTGTAGCTCCTTATATAGCTAATGATTAACACATCTATTTCTCTAAGTATCTTGTAAACTCATAATTTATTCAGAGTAGCACACTCATTAAAACAAGTCATACGTCTCTTCGCTGCTCTCCATTCTCTGGCTTGCGGAATGTATCTTTTTAAACTTCGATCCGCTTACATCAGGGATGGGGGGGGGGGGGTTATTCCATAGTAAAGATACCTGGGGATGTGCAACCAACAATAACATGTGAAGTCATTCTTTCGACCAAAATTCGGAAAATGAACGATGTTCTTACCGCTCTTCTTCCCAGTTAACTGTCGAATCATCCATTTTATTAACAAGAACAACCAAATGTTTCACACCAGCTGTCTTTGCTAACATAGCGTGCTCTCTAAGATATAAATCGGTCTAAGCAATTAATCAACTCCATAAACCAGGTGACCCAAAAAAATTTCATGAGCCATATCATAAAATAATTGAACATGTTCGCTATTCAAAGCATAAGTTCCAAATCTTTTTCTTGGCGTAAAAAGGTGGGTGTAAAATTCAATGACCTAATTCTTCTGTTTGAATGACTTGAAAGAAACTTTAGATACTTATCTGTAATTCTACCGTTGGACTTTTCAGAAATTTTGAATATTTTTTGAAATTACAGCGATCTTACATTTCAAGTCATTTGAGGATGTGACGTCATCAAATTTCTAAATCATAAACCAGATGAGTGACAGACTTTTGCTTGATACCATATTGTAGGCATTCATAAACTATGGTGTTCTTTGAAATTACGTCATGTTACGCCAAAGAGTTTAGAAATTACGATGGTTTTAAGTTTTTTTGAAAATTTTTCTTGAATTCTTGAAAAAGAAGAAAATCACTCTAATTCTGAAAATATTGAAGATTTCCGAAAAGTCCAACGGTAGAATTATAGAGAAATAGCTAAAGTTTCTTTGAAGTCATTCAGTTCAAAGAAATAGGTCACTCAATTTTACACCAGCCGTTATAAAGATTTGGAACCTATGCTGCTTTTCAATCAGATATTGAAAAATGTCATTGCTTATATATTTAGGAAGCAGTAGCCTTTGAAACGGGGAGTGTTTTTATTGACTCACCCCCGGTAGCTTAGAAAGCTTTTTCTTGGTCACCCGGTATGCATTTGACAGTCCAATATCAAATCCGGTAACATACAGCGGCAAAATCATCCGATAACATCCAAAGAAGAATGACTAATGAAAAACCGCTCATCAACATAAAAGTTGAAATTCTTTGCTTCGCTAAATTTCATCAATTTATTAAAGGGAATAGACATAGCTATATCGAGTGACCGCTATAAATATTCTAAAGAAAACGCTGTTTCTTTAGCTACACAATGAAATGGCACGTGTTAAAGTTATCAAATACAATTGAGTATACCTTTAACTTGACCCGCGCCAGCTGATTAGAAGATTCTTAACTGAATTCAGCACCAAATAAAATCAAGACCATACTCCAAAATTGCATCATCGAAAAGATCCTGAAGAAATGGATGAGTAACTCCTTACCTTGTTTGACCCCCTCTATCGAAGCCAGTTTCAAATTCGCCTTTTCTTGCTGAGATGACCTACAATTTCAAAATTTCAAGTATGTAAACAAATATCTAAAAACTTAAAATTTTAAAGGCCTGGATAAGAAATCCTCTGAGCAGTTTTTGATTTGTAAATTTTTTGATGATCAATATATCATTGGGACCAGTTCACGTAAATTCAAAATGAACAAGTGCATCTTGGAAGCTAATGTTTGTCCTCTATTCTGACATGAATGGGGTCTCCAAAAGTTTCTGGATTGCCGAGCTATAAATGGATTTTCAAACAGTATCCTATGTGATCTTTCATCCAAAACGATGTCGAATGAACATACCAAAACGCCAAGATCAGCTTGAGCTGCTCCACCAATCATATTGGGTACAAAACTCTTGTGTCCAGGTGCGTCCAGTAAAACGAAATGCTTGTTTGGTGTGTCGAAGGAAGCTCTGCCTACTTCAACCGTTTTGCCCTGGAAGGAAGAAGCAATTGAGAAACAATGATTTGCCACATAAATTATACATCAGGAGGCAAGCCCAACTTCATAAGAAATTCAATTTGGAACAAAAACAGAAACGGCCTACTTTTCCAGTCAACATTTTAGATGTGATGCAAAAGGCTGAACTTTATGTCGTTCAGAGGAAATATGTCGTTCAGAAAATACGAATTCACTTAATACTGAGTTCAGAGAATACGAATAGGAGTTCAGCCTTTTGTATCACATCTAAAATGTTGACTGGAAAAATAGGCCGTTTCTTTCCCATGCCATCTAAGGCTTGAATTTAAGCAGGTTTATCAATCTTCTTTTCGACATGAAAAGGCCATGGTAAAACTACAAACAACGCCTTAAAATAAAATTTAGCCTTTATGAAATCAAATAAAACAAAGTCTTTGAAAATCGGTTCATTGGTTATGGACATATGAGCAATCAAACGATAATACATCAGTTTGGAACACCCGGTACAGGGTTACCTTTTCAGCAAGAAATAGTGCTGTTTTCGACAACAACCCTATCACTAACTGATACTGCTGACTATATGATATTGAATCAATAACTTTAATACTAAACTGATTATTATCAATCAAATAGGCACTATTAGTAACGAATTACTAACCTTATCTCTTTCCTCCAGGTTAGTGTCAAGAGCCCATGACAGGTACCTGGATAAAAGGTGAAGATCAGAAATCACATTTACAGTAAAAGCTCTATTTAGCCTCTCCCTCTCTATCAAGCTCCCCTCTCTAATAAGTCCCTCCTATTCGAGCCACAATCTTGAACACCCCGCCTCTACTCCCCCATACTTGTACTAAAATGCCATAATAGATCACAAAGCTAAATAACTTTGCATTTTAATATTGATATGGTTTGTGAAACGAATGATGTCGACTTTGTGTATTTGACTTCCAAAATTGCATGTTGATTTCTGCAAAATATGAGATAAAAGAACTAAAAATAATAAGACCCTCACAAATGCACTTACCATGTCTCTCTGTTTTTCTCTTTAGCTTCTCGTTCGTATTTTTCAAGTGTTCTTTTGTCAACTTGTCCGGTAAGGAATCTAAATATAGATTGAGAGAATATAAAGAAAATACATAGCTTTACTCATTTAGTCTCTTTATTGAACAGACTAAAATCCTAACGCTACCTTCGCTCCCTCTTTCGTTCATTCCCTTTCCAATAAAGATTTGATTTAAAATGAATAACCTAAGCTATATATGGCACCGTTCAATAAATAGGACAAACAAAAACCTAAACAAGCCATCGTATCTATTGGCTTGGCTTCCTTTTAGCAGGCGTTGGATTATCAAATACAATGGAATATTTCAAAACCTATAATGAGATCTAATCTTTTATCTCAGGTTACATTAAAAAAAACTCGGGCAAATAAATTTCGGAAAAATATTTTCGGACAAAAAAGTTTGGAAATTTTTTCCCGAAATTTCGGAAACTTTTATGACTGCTTCGGACAACGATAGAAAACACGGTAATCTATTTCTTTAGTGATGAAAATGTTTTAATCTTCTTGATTTTGCTTCATTTTAACTTTTCAAAGGGTACCTCGTCAGAAAGTTCCATTCAATAATTATTGTCGAAGATAATGAAAAATGATCTATGAAGTGATTCTCTTCTCTCTCAAAAAACAATTTCAGACATCAAAGTTTTCGGAGGTCTCAAATGTTCAAAACTATTGACGTTCCAAATTTGTTTGCGTTTAACATATTCACTTCAAGCTTCTTTTTGTACCTTATCATCAGTCACCTCTACTTCCCCTTCTGCATCAATTCTTCAACACATTTAAACATTTTCGTGAAAATTATCTTCTGTCAGTTATTTGTACAAAGTTCACACCACAAGTAAAGCAGGTTTTAATGCAAAAGTCAAACTTACAATAAATGACCTCCAATTGTTGACTTGCCAGCATCTACAAATGAAGTACATAGCTAAATGAGCTTTTGCGAACATTTTTCATTTCTTTAATGTAAAGAATAAAGATTATCACTGCTCCCCTAGTGAAAAGATATGTACGCACATGTTGAAATCATAAAATACGATAGGCTAATTTTAGACCTGTACATGCAGCTCTTGAGTTAGCTATCTATCTCCGCCAACTAACTTTAAATGACTTAAATAAAGTAGGGTTTTGTCATTAACTGTGCGCCAAATCAATTGTCTGCTGCATTTCATTTTTTGCGAGGTGATAGCTGCGAATGGGCCTTTAGTAGGGTCATCTTTTCACTGTTTCATTATGAGTCTCTGTTGTGTTAAGCAATGTTTGCTGCAGGGATAAAAAGGGACTTAGGTAATTAGTCTTTGCACAAGGATAAAATATCAACCTACCAACATGTCCAATGAATATGACATTATAATGATCTTTGAAATCATCAAGCATTGGGTCATCAAAATCTCTTCTCTTAGCTTCAGCTTTTGGGGCAGTAGTTATTTGAATTGGACTTGCATTCCTTGCTCCGTTCGTGTCTGATGTTTCTGAAATCAAATATATGCTAATAACAAGCTGAAAATGTGTGCAAAGTTTTTCAGCTTTGTCTCCAGGGCTGCAACCCTCCTTTCATTCACAACATACCCGCGGCATTTAGAAAAATTTATCTTTCACGCTACTGTGCAAAAAGCAGAGTATAAAACGTTCAAGCACCCACACAGTTAGAATTAGAACTGGGTGCATATGAGCCTCTTTGCTGCCAATCTCTTTAACCTGCTAAAATAAATAGAATAAAATAGATGTAGCCATTCAATTGCCAAAAACTAGATTCTCTTGCGCTCCAAACTAAGGAGAATTATTTCATTCAATCAATTAGATGCATGAGAGAGCTCTTTTTTATTTGAAAGCCACCCACCAGATTTCATAAAGCCTAACATGTAGATGAAATTTGATGGAAACATTTCATTCTTCAGCTCTGTTTGTTTTGAGGTGAATTACAGAAAAAATTTACAGTATGTTTAAAAATTACCTTGTGCTTTGACTTCTGGCTTTGCTGCTTGATCAAGTGATGCATCTTCATTTAGGTTCTCTTCTGATTTCTCATCAATGTCTTCAGCATTATCTTCCCAATCAACTGTCTCTGGCTTTTCAGCTTCTGGAAAACGACGTAAAAAATTATGGGATAAGTCAATAAAAAGAGTCCTGGATATCAAGACGATGATATCGGCAAATATATAGTTTAATGGTAGACATGTTCATATCTACTTTAGAATTTACCTGGTTGAGATCAAACTTCAAAAGACTGAACTTGGCAGAATAAAGAAAGTGCTCCTTGAAAAGAGTAAAGAAAGTGCTCCTTGAAATGGCTTAGGAATGGATTATGTCGCATGAGCGGTCATTTAATGATTGCACTGCACTAGTTTTATTTTTATCAATACAAGGATTTTCAGTTTCTTATCATTTCTCTGAAATGACACTTGCTAGCTACTGTAGTTTGTGCCTGTAAGGAATTAGGTAGTAGGTCTTCGCATCAAAAACCCTAACTATGCATGCTTGTTTGTGTCCTTTCAAAGAAATGGTAAAAAACTGAAAGTCTTCATGTTGATAAAAGTGATACTAATGTTGTGCAATCATTAAACAATGGCTTGTGCGACAATATCGATTCCAAATTCCCTAATCATTTCAGGGAGCATTCTCTTTATTCTACCAAGTTCGGTCTTTAGAATATTTGATCATTGTTTTTTTATCTTTTTTGAGCAGTCCGCAAACAAAAAATTCAAGAAATCGCAAATATATTGATAAGTAGGCATCTGAAAAATCAACAAAAAATAACCAAGAATAATATAGGATATTGACAAAAGTTTAAATCAAAAATATTTGAACTTGGTCCAGTGTATGATTTAACATAGCCTGTCGAAAGTGGGAACATTTTTCTGGCTCACCTGGTATACAGTAGATGCGTCTAAATACAGTACAGGCCTTGGTAACATTAACATGAAAGAATCCTTAACAATTTTCAAGAATTCTACAAATAAGCATTTTATACTCCTTTCTATAATTTTGTTGTTGTATGTCTAACATGATCCTGGTCAACAACAACCTTTTCAAACTATGCTACTGACAAGCAAACTTAGGGTTTTTTGCTGTAAATCTGCCGTGGCAATTTATTGATATCTTGATTAGTTTCAATATGGCGGCATTTATTAAATTTGATGCTATGCCGTCATCAAATTTCTAAATTCTAAACTAGAAAAGCTACAGATTTCTGCTTGCCACCATATTGTAGACCTTCATAAACTATGTTTGTCTTGAAGGTTATATCATTTTTCCTCTATTGGTTTAGGATTTACAATAATTTAAATTTTTTCAAAATATTCCATGAATTTTTTCAAAAATAATGAAATTGCCGCCATTTTGAAAAAAATCAAGATATCAAAAAATATCCACAGCAGATTTACAGCAAAGTACCATAAGTTCCTTTCATGCTATCCAATTCAAAGAAAACTGCAATAGAATTTTACACCGACCTTTTTAAAGATTTGAAAGATTTGAGCCCTACAGAGGTATGGAAGATCTGGAAGAGTCATTGAAGAGTTGGGAAACTTTTGAGAAATCACAAAATATTGAGAAGAAACCTAATTTGCAAAAGTTTATTCCTGTAGAATTTTGAATTTTGGCTGATTCACAAAAAGTTAATTTCAGAAATTTCACATTTTTTCCAACTCCTAAAAGTTTCTGTCTGTGAAAGTTTGTGAAAGTTTCTTCCCTTGAAATAGTTTGTGAAGGCATACCTTCAGGTTGCTCTGAATCTTCTTTATGGTCTGTGTCATCTGCTGCAGGGGGGACCACCGGTTGAGTTTGGGGTTGCTCTGGCTGGCTTTGTGGTGCTAATTGAAAAAGTTTGAAAATATATGAGTCTAGCACTGATTACAGAAAAGAAAATATTTTAGTGCAAAACATAGCAGAAGAACACCAACACATTCTGGAGTTACAAGATCAGGGGAATCATTTCTGGAATAGCAACAAAAAAAAGGACTTGCAGAATACGTATGTTATGAGATAGATTATGTGGTCCTTTTAAGATCCGCCTTTTTGGCCAAACTGTTCAAATGGCCAAATGTTTATTCTAGCAAATTGTGATTAAGTTGCAAAGTATCTCGCCTGTATTGTCCCCAGACTGTTAACTTTGCTTCACAAGGAAGAAATTCTGTGCGCAGTTTATAGCCTGATGCGCCAAGCCTCTATTTCATGCGCACAGTTTTTTCTGCTGAACAAAAAGCGAAATTGATTGAACTTCAGGTGCATGCACACGCAAATGACTCCTCTTCTGAAAAAAATTTTCTTTAAAAGTTGACTTTTAGTTGGGGGAAGAAAGTTTTTGCTGATGCGAAAAGGTGCCCTGAAAAGCAATCATTCAAATTTCTTCTTCTTCTTTGTCTTTCCTCTTGTTGGTTGATTGAACTGATATGATACAGGTGCATGCACACGCCACACCAAACAAATGACTCCTCTTCTGAAAAAAATTTTCTTTAAAAGTTGAATTCCCTTCAATTTTCACTTTTAGTTGGGGGAAGAAAGTTTTTTGCTGATGCGAAAAGGTGACTTGACATTCAGTCAATCATTCAAATTTCTTCTTCTTTTTCTTTCCTCTTGTTGGTCTGGATTAATGATGGTTCTTTACAAATGATCAACAAGAATAGACAGAGTCAACGACTTGTTTCACAATGCTCCTCCACAATGTCCTGTTCTTTGCTTTTGTGTATAGGTTTTGAAGGCTGACTAGTGAAATGAGTGGAATGACTTTGAATGACGGATATTCGTTTTTAGCTCTTTGAATGTCTCTGTTAATTGTTGTTATTATCGTTGTTCGTTTTCTTCCAGGAAATTTTTTGCATGTTCTTTTTTCGAAATAACATTGCATAGCTCTTCTTGCTGGGCATTCTTCAGGTAGTCTCATATTTTATATGCCCAAGCAGTTTCCATCTTTGTTGCGTAATTGTTTTTTATAGTGGTTAGGTTTTTTTGTCTTCTCATATAGTTTTTCATTGTTTATCTTATGAGGCTATTTGATTCCTAACACTTGTCGGAGTTGCTTTCTGTGGAAAGCTATCTATATTCTTTTCATTGGTTTTTGACACACCACAAGTGAGCATTGTAAAGTAAGTAAAGTATAGATCATTCAAATACATATCATTCCATTCTTCATACAGTATTTATTCTTTGTATATTCTTTATATAGTATAGATCATTCTTTGGATCATTCAAAAATACAGACACAAAGGCACTGCACTTGGCAACTGTTCACACACAACACACGCACAATGAGACGAGGAAACTGGTCGGAAGTGCTTGTTCTTTTTATTATCATTATTTTCAAAACACACGAGTAAGTCTTTTTCACTTTTCCTGAATTTGAAGCCCTCTAACAAAAATGATAGCAGCACTAATACTTTACCTGCTTGCTGAGGAGCCGGTTGAGGCTTACTACTGAAACCACCTGGTACGAACACGGCAGCGTTGATATTTGGGACGAACGGTTTTGCTGAAACATTTAGGCCACCGAGTTGCTTCTGTAAATCAGCATCATTTTCATCAATTGATTCCCAAGTATCTGGTGCTCCACTTTGCTGAGACATTTCTGCTTGATTTCCTTTGGTCACCGTAACCGCGAGTCTTTCCAAAATGGGGTTATTTGTTTATTTCCTCCCGTTTTTAGGCCGCTGCTCCTCTCCAATTTTTATGGTGCAACTTTTTGAAATTGACCCTCGTGGTTTACCTCATTCGCATGCAGCCTCGCAAACCTTTGGAATCTCAAAAAGCGAGGGCGGAACCTTTTCTCGTCACCGGGGGTTGTGTCAAGAATGCCAAAATCGAAACTGAAAGGCTCCTTCGGAGTGGGTGTTGTTGTTTTGAATAATGTAAGTGCCATCAAATGCTGAAGTTTGTTTGATCAGAGAATCGCAAGTCTTTTCATCCCTACGAAACACCATGCACCAACCAAAGTTTAATGTTGTTGCTTCAGACATAGAAGTCGGTATGCCACAAGGCTCCTGTCTTGGCCCTCTTCTATTCCTCATTTGTTACATCAATGATCTCCCACAGGTTGTCCAAGGTTCTACTGTGTCCATGTATGCTGACGATACCTGTCTGGGGCACAAATTCAAAGATATGACTCACGATTATTTTTGTTTTAGATTTATGGGAGTTATATGTTGTAAATGTTATACATCGAGGCCACCTTGAAAAAAGCCTTTGCTGAAGGCCAAACCTCCCTAAATGAATCAAATATCAAATATAGAAAATACCATAGGTTCTTGTATGGAATCCTATCAGACATTACCACATTACCCTGTGTAATCAGACATCAGACCTATCACTCCTATCACCTATATTATTTAAATGGCTTGAAACAAACTAGAATGTTTTTCTTCTTTCAACCAACTTTTTGAGAGAAAATGGAATATGTTCTACAATATGGTGAGTATCGAGGGGCATTTCACTCATTCGAAAAGCGTACGAGATTTTTTCAGAACAAATAGATTTTTACGGATTTTTGATGGATTTTTCTTGAAAACAAAACGTTTTTTTCCAAAGGTGTGCGAGATTTGTTGGGAATGAAATTCCCCTTGGTATGGTATCAAGGACAAGCCTGTCGCTCGTCGCAGCACTTCTGGTTTACGATTTAGAAATGAAAAGTCTAACAGTAGAATTATAGCAAAGTTGCTAAAGATTCTTTCAGGCAATTCGGGAGGCCATTCAACTCAAAGAAATGGGTCTTGAGCAAGAGCGAACTTTGCAAGACAAAAGATTCAGTTTTCTGAATCGACAAAGCGACTGGCCTTCCTGAAGAATAGATTTAACACCTGAGTACGTTTGATGAAATCTGGGGCTGCCCAGAAGGTGTGAAATCTATTCTCGAGACTGCGAAATCGCTTTGTCTTGACATGTACCTTGACACGTACCCTCTCTTTCATAAAATTCACCCATTCAACCCTAAATTTCTATTTATTTGCTCTTGTAAACAAAAGAATTTCCGCCCGCTCCGAAAATTCCACTGACTGGAAACTGGCATTTACAATTCAAAAGTCGACTTTGGGCGGCTAAGGCAAAGTCTCATCCCCAGGGCCTTCCATCGTATTTGGATGTAGACGAGAAGGCGCGAAGTAGACTAGCTACACTACTCCCTCGATGTTGCTGTTGTTGTTGTTGCTGATGGCCAAGGGATAAATCAGTTCTAAGTGGCATACAGAGATCGTGTAGCCAGTCTAGGCGCGACGGTCATTTCGTCTCTGTCCAAATATAACTGAATGTTCCGGCAAAGAATCATGGTTAGCAATGAGTCTTTAATCAAGAAGTATTTACACAGGAAAATGACAAAAATTCCACAGTATTTGAAATAATGAATATAATTCTCAATGATACAGGAGCAAAAATAGTTGATTAACAAATGATCATAAACAGGACAGATGTAAAGGATTCAGGGATGGGCGGCCTACAATCATAGATGTGCCGAGTCTCATATTTAGTATTCAAAATATATCTAGCTATTTACAACTCATTCAGGACAACCTTATAATGAATATAAAACGTAACAAAAATTAGCAACAAAATTCAAAGCTAAAATATGAGATCCTGAGTACAGGGTGACCAACACAAACTGCAACTTTTGATACATCAGCAAGGGTAAATTTTGCAAAGCTAAAGGACAAGTGTCTGATCAAACAAGGACAGATAATGTTACAACAGGACTCGCTACTTTTTATTGACACCTAGATACAAAGCAATTTGTGACTGCAGGCAAAAGGAGTTCCATGCTCGGTTGGTCAAGACATAAACAAAAACAAAGCAAGCTGCAAAAATTGCCCTGAAACCCGGGTCGCTAGCTCGCTCGTTGTGCATTCCAGAAATGGTATTTAAGAGCAAATATTAGCACATATCGAAATAAGGATACATCTAAACTTCTGCCTCGGGCATTTTGTTTATTTTGTGCAGAAGCCAATTGCGTGGGGATTCAGTTCTCGTACTTTACTTACTGCCCAGCTTCTGTACGAAACAACTGAAATGCCCGAGGCAGAAGGTTAGATATATCCTTCTTCTTTCGATATGTGCTAATGTCTGCTCTTAAAAACCATTTCTGGAATGCATAACGAGCGAGCTAGCGACCTGGGTTTCAGGGCAATTTTTGCAACTTGCTTTGTTTTTGTTTATGTCTTGACCAACCGAGCATGGAACTCCCTTTGTCTGCAATCACAAATTGCTTCGTATCTAGGTGTCAATAAAAAGTAACGAGTCCTATTGTAACATTATCTGTCCTTGTTTGTCGGATCAACACACCGAGTTAGCAGCTTTAACAATAGATTTCACACCTTGGGGGAGGGGTTCTTCCAAAGTAAAGGTACCTGAGGATGTACCGCTCTCGAGGGTATACTTTTTCGGACTTCTAGTCTGGCCAAGGGTATACTATTTGGCAATTTTAGTCAGGCTAAGGATATACTTTTTAACAATTTTTGTCAAGGAAAGGTCAAATTTCGGTAATTCCTGTCTAGAAGCCCCAAATATCTGTGATTTGGGTCTAGAGAAGGCTACAGTTTGGCAACTTTTAACCAGAAACCAATGGTACTTTTGATGTTATTGAATTTAGTCTAGGCAAGGGTATCATTGTCACGAAAATTTGTCTAGCCAACTGTAATCATTTTGAAGGTGCTGGCGGCACACCCTTATCCAAAATGTTTGGTCAAGAACCCCCCCCCCATTATATTTCGCTTTCATTGTTTATTGTGATTTTACTGAGTAGTACACTCGGAGCTGTTAAATCTATTCTTCAGACGGGCGTCTTTTCTGAAACCTGAATCTTTTGTTTTACAAAATTTGCCCTTGCTTGAAAAATCACCAAAATTCGATTGAACTAAAATCCAAAAGTTTGGGACAGCAACAGCCTTGGAAAAATTCTTGTCAGAAATGCTAATGTCCACATTAACTTCAAAAGGGTGCGAAAACCGTTTAAGCCAAATCATTTGCCAACAATGCATTAAGTTTTGAAGTATTCAGCGCCGATCTTTAGATAAAATTAGGCATATTCTATTTCAATATAGTCTGACCAATTTCAAGCAAAGATTTGATCAATGAGTTGTAACAAAGGATACTGTTTCCGATTTTAAAAGAATTGTCTGAAAGTCTTCCATCCCAGAAATTTGGGTATTATTGTATGTTGCTGCTAAACAGATTTGACAGAAATTGCCACTTCCATGAAAGGTTTTTGAAAATGTGGGGATAGGTTTGCGAGCAAGCTGGTGTGTGAGCAAGCTGATTTTGAAGCAAACTGCAAAATGCCAGAGTTGAACAATTAAAATCCAATTTTCATTCAGTATCATCTCTCCTTAAATTTGTTGCTGATATCATCCCTGGCAAATGAAGACTCGTTCAACTCTTACATGAAATCAGTTTTCGGCTAAAATATTTAGTTTAAAAGTGATACTGCAAAAAGAAAGGTCTTCAGGCTACCATGTCATTATTTTTTCTCTGTAGGAATGAAATGAAAACAGTCTTCGAAATTCAATGTTATCCTTTGCGCAATCTTACCCAAAAATATTTGTGGATCTCTAAAATCATAAACCCTTTGTGCTTTTTCATGAATCGTTGCAGTTGTTTGGTCATCCTGTAGGGGCCGAAAGGGCAGTCACCCCCACCCCCGAAGGTGAGATCCCGGGCGAAGTCTATGTCAGAAGTTTCCCAAGAAAATGTTTCTCAAGAAATGGGGGAAATGTGAATCCAGGCAGTATGACAAGGCCAGATATTTCACGCGGGCTTCTGGCTATCAAGAGCTGCAATCGCTTTCATACAATACTATACAAGACTTTAAAGTTGACTGGTTGAAAATTCCGCAAAAACTTGCCGACTTACATGAAATTGAATAGAATCATTTCATCCAAATTATTTTGCAACAAACTGTAAAGGACACCACTTGTCAACTTTCCTATTCCGTTTTTCTTCGCTTTTCAGTCTCATCTTTAGATGCATGGTGGAAATGGTGTTGTGCAGATGGAAAAGGTTCACTTAACTAAACCTTGATAGTTAAGGACAAAAATTGACAGTCAATGCTTGTACACATTTCAGAATCATTTACTCAGTGAAAAATCCTAGATTTGATTATTGGGGGGGGGGGGTGATACAGTTTTCTTTCTGCAACCAACAAAGTGGTAGCTGACGTTGCTAGGAGACGATGTGCTAGCATTGGAAGAATGATTAGCCCTAGGAGAGTTTATAAAAGAATTACTGCCCAGCTTCTGTTCGAAACAAATGAAATGCCCGAGGCAGAAGTTTAGATATATCCTTCTTATTTCGATATGTGCTAATATTTGCTCTTAAAAACCAATTCTGGAATGCACAACGAGCGAGCTAGCGACCCGGGTTTCAGGGCAATTTTTGCAGCTTGCTTTGTTTTTGTTTATGTCTTGACCAACCGAGCATGGAATTCCTTTTGTCTGCAATCATAAATTGCTTTGTATCTTGGTGTCAATAAAAAGTAGCGAGTCCTGTTGTAACATTATCTGTCCTTGTTAATCCTGGTAGTATGACAAGGCCAGATATTTTACACGGGCTTCTGGCTATCAAGAGATGCAGTCGCTTTCATACAATACTATACAAGACTTTAAAGTTGAATGGTTGAAAATTCCGCAAAAATTTGCCGACTTACATAGAATTGATTAGAATCATTTCATCCAAATTATTTTGCAACAAACTGTAAAGGACACCACTTGTCAACTTTCCTATTCCGTTTTTCTTCGCTTTTCAGTCTCATCTTTAGATGCATGGTGGAAATGGTGTTGTGCAGATGGAAAAGGTTCACTTAACTAAACCTTGATAGTTAAGGACAAAAATTGACAGTCAATGCTTGTACACATTTCAGAATCATTTACTCAGTAAAAAATCCTAGATTTGATTATTGGGTGGGGGGGGGGGGGTGATACAGTTTTCTTTCTGCAACCAACAACGGGGTAGCTGACGTTGCTAGGAGACGATGTGCTAGCATTGGAAGAATGATTAGCCCTTGGAGAGTTTATAAAAGAATAAACTAAAAGGTTTCCCAGGTAGCACGCAAGCTGCGGAAGAACGACCAGCCCCTAGAGAGCTTATAAAAGAAAGAACTAAAAACTTTTGCCCAGAAGGACAACTAGCTTTTAGAGACATTAAAAAAATAGCAAACTAAAATTACAAGCTAAAAATTATTCTACACTCCATGGAATAGATAAGAGAAAAAGATTGAATAAAGATTGTCCCCATACTAGCAAAACAAACCGGCAATATCAAGGTGCAGAGAAACCTAAATCAACGTTATAACATCTGTCATGTCAATGAAGGGTTGCCAATTTGCAAGTATTTGTAACCCATCGGAAAGAGTTAAGTTATCATTGAGGGTTATGACGCAGTGTAGGATGTAAATAGGTTACTTTAAAGGATGTCTGAACATAACCTCAAATAGCAGCTGAACTGCAAGTAACGGATACTCAAAGAAAACATAGATTCTAACTCTTTTAAAAGGCTGGTTTAAAATTCAATGACCTATTTCTTTGAACTGAATGGCCTCAAAGAAACTTCAGCTATTTTGCTATGGTTCTGCCGTTGGACTTTTCTAAAACCTTGAATATTTTCAGTATAAGAGTGTTTTTCTTCTTTTTCGAGAATTCAAGAAAAAATTTCAAAAAAACTCAAAACCATCGTAATTTCTAAAATGTTTGACGCAACATGAAATAATTTCCAAGAAAGCCATAGTTTATGGATGTCTACAATATGGTATCAAGTAAAAGTCTGTCACTCTTTTGGTTTCTAATTTAGATATGTGATGACGTCACATTTAAAGAAAGGCACAAACTTGCTTTGTCGAGTCCTTTACAGGATACATCATCCGACCTCCTTACTTAGTAGAACAGGGGCTTGTAGCGAACCGTTCAGTATGATAAATAGTGGACCCTGGAACATCATGTTATACAATTCCACAGGACGTAATGTTATCCTACTCGAAAAGAGATAGTTTGAGGCAGCCTCAAGAATAGATTTCACACCTGCTGTGGAGCCAATCCAAATGCTTCTTTCTTCTCTCTTTATTTTGATTTAATTCAGTGCACTCAGAAGTGTAAAATCTATTCTTCGGAAAGGCAAATCGCTGTATCTTCTCGGAAGCCTATATTTTTTGTTCACCCTAGCTGATATTTGATGGTTTTGCAGAAAAATTTCGAGTCTCAAATGCAAGTAACCAAGGTTTCTAACATGGATAAAATTGACCACTCTTTGTAAAGCCTACACTGGCGTTGCAAACTGGCAACCCTAATGTAAAATAGTACATTTCTACCTATAACGGACGTCATTAAGCAGCACTAGAAATAACATGAATTAAAAAAATTTAAAATCCCTGCATGAAGACAATATGCAATATCTAGTGACACTTAGGCCAACTTGTTTCTTGCTGAAAATACCACAGCTACCATACTTAGACAGTCTCGTTCGCACTAAAGTAATCTGGATTCGAAACAGTCTCGATTTGAAGTCTTGATTTACGCGGCTATGCGGCTGGATGCTGGCGAATAAGACGGGGGGATACGTAGGCACTGTCACTGTAACATGAGCGATTTGAGGTTATCTTGCAAAATTGTGTCTTTGACTGCATGGAATACAAATTTAATGTTCTCTGTGTCGATAGCCGTGGTAAAATGATGGAAAAGAGCTTTAGATCTTTCTCTCCTTCGACTGTCGAACATTTGAAGTATGAATGATTGCACATCCTTTAGGTCGTTAGGCCTGCCTTGGAACTGGGGGAAATAGTCCGAAATATTACTAAATTTGATTTTTTCTTTAAGAAGATCAGTCTTGTTGAGAAAGAGGATAATGGAGACGTTAGCGAAGCATTTGTTATTTACGATCGTTTCGAATATCATGCATGACTCTATTAGGCAATTTGTCTTTCGATCCTCCATGATAACTTGGTCGAAGGCACTTGACGAAACCATAAATAATATCGATGTTACCTCGTCGAAACACTGAAACCATTTCGTACGTTGCGATCTTTGCCCGCCAACATCGACCATTACGAAGGGAATTCCTTTTATCTCGAAATCATACTCTTGGATGCCTTTCGTTGCTTTTCGCGAATACAGAGCGTCTTGCTTCGTCGGCAAGAAATCCTGGATGAAACAACAGAACAAATTGTTATGATATGAGGTTAAGCAAATGCAGCAAAGCATTGGGCTCAAATCTTTAAAAAGGTATGTGTACTTTCTATTGCAATTTTCTTTGAATCAAATGACTTGGAAGGAACTTGGGGTATTTTGCTGTAAATATGCCATGGACATTTTGTGACATCTTGATTTTTTTCAAACTGGCTGCATTCATAACAGTAAAAGCCAAAAATTTCGGATGTTAACATTCTCGGACACTTCATACATCCGAAAATTTTAATGTCCAAAATTGTTTATAGTCCGAAATATTTAGCGTCCGAATTTTTGCAGCATAGAAAATCACAGCAATCACAGCAATACTGTCTTGCTCATGAAACGATTTGCAGTGAAAAGGAATGTGGCCAGAGTGTTATTAGAGAAAAATGTGATATGTAATAACAAGGGCAGATTTTGTAATACAATAGCGACAGTTGTCCTTGATTGACACCTCAATTCAAAAGCGATTAGCGACTGCGGACAAAGGAAATTATCTCAACCAGTAATTCAAAACAAACAAAGCCGCAAAAGCTTCCCCGAAACTAGTAGGGCAAACTCTCGCATTGTGCAAGCGAAAGGTGGTTTTTAAGAGAAGTTACGTGCTTATAACGAAAGAAGAAGGGTAAATCTAAAGTTCTGTCTGGCGGATTTTGTATATTTGATTCAGAAGCCGAGCAAAAGGCATTGTAATTCTTGCGTATTTAGGGCTTAAATGAAACGATGACAAACCAGCTCCTGAATCAAATAAACAAAATCCGCGAGACAGAACTTTAGATTTACTCTTCTTCTTTCGCTAAAAGCACATAAATTCTCTTAAAAACCACCTTTTGCTTGCACAAGCCGAGAGTTTGCCCTACCAGTTTCGGGGAAACTTTTGCGGCCTTGTTTGTTTTGAATTACTGGTTGATAGAATTTCCTTTGTCTGCAGTCGCTAATCGCTTTGAATTGAGGTGTCAATCAAACACAACTGTTGCTATTGTGTTAAAGAATCTGCCCTTGTTGTGAAAAGGAATGTGGCAAGAGTGTTATTAGAGAAAAATATTATATGTAATATCCTCCAATCAGTCATGGTGGTAGCAATTAGACCAGAATCCATCGAACTGTAAAGAGTCGCTTCGAATTTCAAAGAAATCTTCAATCATAATCCCTTCTATAAGCTAGCAATAAGTTATGAGTTGACCAGGTAACGCTATCTGGTAACGGGTTGATCAGAATCATAATAAACGCACAACCCTGGGGGTCAATCTACCTAAGACTGGCGACGGGGACTTAAGAAGGAGACCTAGACAAAAACACCACAGACTGGGGAAAATAATTTGAAAAGACCACCCAATGCTGGGGTAAGTTTTATGATGACATACCCAAAATTGGCGAATTCTTTAAAATCCCACACCTATAAAGACATTTCAAATGCAAAAACCCTTTCTTCTAAATTCAACCTGTGTAGAAGCTCTAAAAAGGTTCTCTGTACAAAAACTAATATGTAGGAGTCAAACTAAAACAGCAAAATTCGTGATGATAGTAAACAGATATCTCTCCATCTATATAGAACGCAAAACTGGCGATTGATGGGAAATTATGACCTAAAACTGGGGACTACAGGGTGTCCCAAAAAATGTGTGCCCCGTTTGCCTGAAGATTGTGACAAAACGGCAACAGATTCTCGCCAGACTTTTATATGTTGTTGCTCTTCAGATGTTCAAATAAAGTTTGCTGCCATCCCCGTAGAAAGCCGTTGAAAAATGATGGAGCTATGACCTTCAGAAGACCAAAGTTGCCGGATGACTAAAACCAACGTTCAGCCATTTTGTTTTACTATTTTGCAGCAACAAATAGCTTCATGTGAGGTAGGAAGTAGTTTCTGTGAGGTGTAAGAAATAGTTGAACTCTCTGATGATTATCGGAATTTCCCGAGAGCTATGACATAGGAGGCTGCTGTTTCATTTCATCCATAAAGCTATTTATCGCTGCAAAATAGTAAGACAAAATGGCCGACCGCTGGTTTCAGTCTTCAGGCAGATTTGGTCTCCTGAAGGTCAGCTCTATCTATCACTTTTCGACAGATTTTTACGGGAATGGTAGCAAAATTTAATTGAATATCTGAAGAGCAACATCATGAAAAAGTTGGCAGAGAATCTTTTGCCGTTTTGATGCCATCTTCAGGCAAATGGGGCACAATTTTTTGGGGACACCCTGTACAAGTCCCCGGTCCCCCGGATTTGAGTAGCTTCAACCCCAGGTGCAAAACAGAAACTTTCAACCATAATCCCTTCTACAGCTAGCGATAAGTTATGGGTTAACCAAGTACAGGTTGACCAGAGTTCACCAAATGGCTTTTTAAACATAGCCCTTCTATAAGCTAGCGATAAGTTATGGGTTAACCAGGTACAGGTTGACCAGAATTCACCAAACTTTAGAGAATGGCTTCAGATTCCAAATAGCGATCTAAGCATGAGTACGAAAGTGGTAATAAGTGCAAAACAGAAACCTTCAATGATAAGCCCTTCTATAAGCTAGCGACAAGTTATGGACGGCCACAAACGAGCCACAGCCTTATCAAAGATCAGATAAAGACCGTTAAGTCTCATCTTAGCTTTCCTCGCGGATATGAGTTTAATTTAACCAGATCAAACAAGCAGTTGCTTCTCTCAGTATGGAATCAAAAGCCTCCCGCCGCAACTTTTGGCCGCATGTTTTTCACGATATTACATGAAACGCAAAAAATTTGGACGACTGTCGGACAAAACAGTGTCGGATGTTTCATCGCGGAATTTCGGACGCTTTTACAGAGACTTCGGACGACTACAACAACGATGTATTGACAGTTTACTTTGCTTATTTTAGAATAAAAATCCAAATACAAACTCGTTCGGGATACTTTCAGTGAAAGTCTTACGGATTTTCTCTAGAAGAGCTAGACCCCCGTCTAAGAGCTTTGGATTCGGCGTACTAGCGATTGCAGGGTCATCGTCCTTCATTTTGCTTTTGTGAATATGCGCATGCCCCAAAGCTCCTCGCCTATTCCATTGATCAGCGAGCCAATCAGAGTTAACATCTTTTCCATTGTGATTTACAACAGGGGGAGTTGACAGTATCCCGAACAAATAAACAGTTTTACTGTAACTGTTCTTTGCTGCAAACACTTCGGACACTAAAGACTTCGGATTGCAAACAATTTCTGCCATTAAAAATGTTTGGACGTTTGAAATGTCATAAAATATTTGAATCCAAAATTTCTTGCGCTTATTGCACTTTCATTATCTCCTTGTGCCAAAATTATTTTCTTTCGCAGCCCCCTCCCTTTGTAAACTTCATTTTAATCTTATTTAACTGACAATACCCTGAACTGAAAGGGGATGGCAGATCTATAGAAACTTCAGTGCACAGCTTCCTTCTGAAGTGCACCAGTCAAATTTTCGTTCGTGCATCAGTTTACCTGACTAAGACGGTGTTTTAATGCTTACTGCGTACCACAAATCTTGACCGGTCTCTCACCCCAAACAATAAGAATAATGTTCTTACATTTCACCCAAAACAGGGTACAAGATTTCACATTTCTGGAATAGCTATTTTGCAAAATTCAATATTTTGTCAAATACTATTGCTTAAAACGTGGTTTTTCATGCCTGTATTTCGTCATCTATCTCCTAATAGAATAAAAAATAACGATCTCTTAGCATCATTTGGCCCTTGACACAAATACACAAAAAGAAAATTTCAAGATTGGTAACAAAATCAAACTTTGGCGATTTTTCAAAAATTTTCACTTTTTGTGGGTCACCCCGTATCAAAATTCGATTTTGTCAAAGGTTAGTAACCATAGGAACATCAAACATAGCCCTCCATAATTTAACCCTGAAACATCATGAGTCCAATGGGCTAAACCGCGGCTTTATTCACAGGCTGCAGCCCCTGTCATCTATTCTCTTTGCAAAAAGCGAACAATACATATTTTGCATAATCTTTTTAAAAACGTTAGTATTTCCGAGGAGCAATGTTTTATAATATTTTCAATTAATGTTTAGAGCAACAAGCTGGCCACACATGTCTAACACCCTAAAAATCTCAATCAGGAAAATATTCTTCGAGCCCTAAGTCAGATTTTTTCACATGATAAATTTAGTTAAGTTTTGAAGGAAAGCTGGTTGGTGAACATTAAAGAAATTTTCCACACAGCACCCTCTTTTAAGGGCGAGGGTGAGGTATTAAAGCAAAATACAACTTTAGCCAGCTGTTACTTGAAGAAGAGTTGACCATTTAGAAATTTTTAGGTAGGAACCCGTGTACTTGAGTAAACTTCTAAGAAACCAGTCAGAACCTATGATTACGTCTGAGGAGAGCACCCACGAAGTAAACATTGGACATTTCGAGAAATACCGGGTGTCCCAAAAACATATATACAGAATTGGTTGACTCCAGCGATGCGAATTTAGCTTTAATCAATGGCTAATCACTCTCAAAATGTTTCTCGGTAGTTAACTTGCACACAGATACCTCGTTTGTTGGTATTGATGCTTTGAGAGCAGAGATATCAATCTTGAAAGCTCAAATTTGCGCCCATTTGCAAACCAGAGCTTTGGCCTTTTGGCCTAAGCAAGTTCCTGAAGCACATCAAAATTAAGAACTGAAATTAATGAAAAACTGAGAAACTTCCCAATGGGTGACTTGGGGGTGACTTCTAGAAAACAGAATAACACAAGCTCTAATAGTGTTCAAATCTCATCAAGGCTCTCGTTGATTTATACGCTGTGCCTTAAGAAATTGCTTAGGCCAAAAGGCTAAAGCTCCCAGTATTTGTATAATGGGAATTTCAAGAAATTATCAGCATTGTGTCAACTTCTTACAGTAGTTTCTTGTCAAATAATAGGTGCACTGACTTCGCTTCATAAAATTGGTCACAGCTATGACAAGCCTTACCCCCTGTGGGTTCAATATCATATCAATCAAACGGGAAATTCCACTAAAATCTATTCAAAACGTTGACAACAACCTTGAGCTTTGATATTTTTCTATGAACATTTGTTGAGGTATACCACAAAATCCACATTTTCTTGACTGAAAAAGTCATCAAATATTTTTAGTCCACGTCAGTTTTCGAAAACTATATTTTGAGATTACGTTATATCCCAACCCTGACAAATACATGACTCATCAGCCAAATTTTGTTTTCATACATACTCCAACCCCGGTTTTAGAGTGTGTGGTACCAAGGGTAGAATTTTCCAAACAAATTCACAGGGACCGCGCAGCAGCCATTGCGTTGGCAGAGGCCACAGCCCCCCCCCCCCCGCCCAAATTGAGAAATTGTCGTTCGGCGAGGTCGAAGTATGAAGTCATATGTTCTGATTTCTGAAGCTAGAAGTTTCAAGTCAGAAGAGTCTCGTCCTCTGGAACTTTCTCGATGTAAATTTCAACAACTGACACCTCAGCTTTGGTATGCATTGAAAGAATTTTCTGTTTTCTGAAAGTAATACTGCAAAACATCATCCACCAGTAGATTTAATATTTGAATATAAAAAAAAAAAAAAAAAAAAACCAGTAGATTATCCCCGGGGGGCACTACACATACTTTTGGGTACGGGGATGTGCCATCGAGAAGGGTATCGATTTTCGCGATTTTGGTATAAGGAACGGTATCAATTTTCACGATTTTGGTATAAGGAACGGTATCAATTTTCACGATTTTTGTATTGGTATAATTCCGCGGTATGTTTTTGAAGCTTCGATGGCATGTCCCCGACCAAAACCTGGTCAAGTCCCCCCCCCCCCCTCCCCGGAGATTATCATCCGCTTCAAATATACGAATGCAGTCTATTTAAATGAGAATCAAATTCTTTTCAATGGCAAATTGTCAATTTGAAGACCGTTAATTCTCATGAAAGGGCGTTTTCCGAAGTTCTAAAGGGCGTGGTCTCAATTTTTGCGGAGGCAAGCCCCCCTACAACTCATTTTCCTCGTTACGCTGGCAACTCAGTCCTCCGCTTTGAAATCGCTGCGTGGTGCTTGAATATTCAGGAATTTCGGAGGTGTCTTCCAAGTTTTTAAAGCCAGACCTTAGGGGAATTTATGTCCTACATTTTTTAAATTTAGCGGTCGAATCATGAATTCACTTATTTGCTCTTGCCCATTTTGAAACCAAAATCCTGACATTAATGTAGAAAGGGCTTGATTGGCTTACTCCTTTAATATTTATTCAGGGACGCCGGAGCGATGGTAGGGCAAGGGGGGCTACTAGGAACGTAAGGGCAATCTAGACCTAAGGCGAGCGAAGCGAGCCTAAAAATTGGGGGGTCCGGGGGTACTCCCCCGGGAAAATGTTTGTGGCCACGCCCTTTAGATTGGCTTAAAATGCTATCAAAAATATTTTAACCAACATTAATCATGTTCTTTCACGAAATTTTTCGGCTCTTTCTCCACATGTCCTCATTCCGAATCGCATAAAGTCGCATATTGCTTATTTTGAAGTTGCAATTGCCAGTCATTTTTCGTTACTGGTGTGTTTCTGATAAGGGAATGAAGCTGTGGCGGCTTTTATATCAAGTTTCAAAGAAAATTATTGTTTTCATTGAAAGGGCACTTTTGCCCCCCTTGCCCCCGTTAGGAAAGGGCAGGAGGGGCGCTTGCCCCCCCGCGCCCCCCCCTCTCCGGCGTTCCTGTATTTATTGCAAGGCCGGACCTGGTCCTCAAAAATGCATGTAAGCTAGGACTTACCTCACACTGAACAGTTTTGAACCATAACGTTGGCATCAATCTTTTTTGGTGATTAGGACAGCTCCCAACAAAACATCGCAAGCAAATGCTATTCAAAATTTAATTCCCATATTGTCACAACACACTTTATTAAGGGAAGAAACTTTCGCGAGTTCGAAAAAATGTGAAATTTTTGGAATTAACTTTCGCGAACGGACCAAAATAGGAAATTTCGCGGAAATAAACTTTCGCAAATTAGGTTTCTTATCAAAGTTTTATAATGCCTCAAATTTTCTTCGACTCCTCGGTGACTCTTCTGAATCGTCCATAAATGTGCTTATAGTGGTATAGTTTGAAAGGGTTGTTGGTAAAGAAGAGAAGGATGAATATATGATCGCATAAATATTTGATTAAATATCTTAGGAAATTTTTCGGGAATAAACTTTGGCGAATTTCGCATTTTAATAAATCTCGCGGAATAAACTTTTGTGGACTTTTGCCAAAAACGCGAAATTTCTTCCCGCGAAAGTTTCTTCGCTTAAAGTAGTTGTGATGAGGTCGTACGAATCGCCTCAGACAACATGACAATATGGGAGCAGCACCGAGTGGGCAAAAAAATTTCCATTTATGACATGATACGATAAATCGTACACTGGACCAATTTTGAAACTTTACGATTTCATTTTTAGCTAAAATCCAGAATCAAATTCTGGAGTTTTTTGTAAATGTTTCAGTCTTTTATTTAAATTCGATTCAAAATGAATGGACAAAAAGAAATTTGTTGATAGTGATGATTTGGGGATTGACAAATCGATTATTTCTAATCTGCTGCACGAGCGTTAGAATCTTTTCTCCACTTTTAGGTAAAAATCAAGTCATAAATTTTCGAAATCGGTGCAGTGTTCCATTTATCATCGCCTGTCAAGTGGTTAGTTCTTTTAGCGCAACCCATATACAAAAAAGCTTCAGGTTCATTTCTATTATCATATTTTGGGAGGCTTTGTTCCATAGTTTGCTGGGAAAAGATCTTTTGTGTTTGATATTTGCCAGTAATATCAAATTTGTGGGTCTTGTTATTGTACCTTTTTGAGATCAGAAATGTCACATGGTGAAATTGACGGGAAAGTAGGAAACTTACCGGCTTTCCAATTCTTGTCAAATTATCCAAGAAATACTTGGTAGAGTCACCCTGAAAAGAAATGAAACATTTTTTAAAAACTGAAGGTCCTGTTGATGAAAATGGAGATAGATTTTGCATTTCCAAGGAATGTAACAGAGTTATGCTTTCCAACCATTTCTATTGGGAATTGAAAGCTCCCAGTGGGGGAGGCACCAAGCACATACACATACACAGGGCTGTTGAGAGAGTGGCCGGGCCCCAGGGTCAGGGCTGAAAAAGGGCCCCCAGCGCCTTCTGCTGAAATCTTTTGGACCACGCCCATTTATCTTTGGGCCACACCCTCATATGCATTGGTAAAATACTGCTTTTAGATTTCATTTAGAATGTCAGTGGGCCTCCGGGCCTGAAAACGTTCCTGAAAGAAAACAACAACAAAGAAAAAATATATACCTTATTTTTTGTGGGCCCCCAGAGGCCCTGGTCCCTCTGGGACTGGCTACGCCCCCTCTCTATGGTCCTGCACATACGGGGAGGTCAGTCGGATATTTCTGGGTCAGAATATTGCCAAAAGTGATATTTTTGAAACTAAATGAATTGAAATTATGGCCATTCGATATATTGTTTGGTATCAAACATAGTTGTACTGATATTTCTGGGTCGCTCAATTCCGATCTCAACTTGTATTGTTTCATGATAATTCAAGTTCATTTACAGGTTTCAAACAGAAAAGTAGCTGATATCTTTGAGTTTCGATGGACCTGGAGTGATATTTTTGGATTGGCTGAAAGTTTCTCAGATTGTTTGGAATATCAAAATGTTCTTTCAGACATACCCAGTAGATAATAAATTTTCTGCACTTCCAAAATGCTTAACTCCCTTTAGATAACCACAATATCTAAAACTCTTGCAAGAAGTAAATGTTTCTCTCCAATCATTTTTAAAAGATACAGAGTTAGCAGAATTTTCTAACCAAACCATTGTTTTATGGCCAAAAATAACTTTATTCTATAAAGTCTCAGAAGGGCTTTATTCTTATTCTTATCTGGTGTCTTTACATTTTTAGGCTATACTTTTTGTGATTAGGCTCCATATCATTACAATCAGCAACATGTCAAGACCCTATGGCACATTCACTGAAAGCATCAACAAATTCTATTTGGGTCAAAGTTTCCTTTGCACAAAACTTTGAATTGATAAACCAAAATTGATCTGTTTAGGCTGGGAAAGCAGACCATGAAATTAAAATCACCTTGGGCACCTGCATATTTTGGTTTGTTCAATGAATAAGTTAATGAACTGGTTCAAATTCAATGATAAAACTGTCAGATATAGTGAAATGAGCTGACTAGAAGTACTCAAGAGAATCCACACAAGTTAAACGTGGGCGTGGGCCAAGTTGAAAATAGAGCCCATTGTATTATATGGTCTTGGTACTCATTATTTCATTGCGTAGCTATAGAAACAATGTGTGTAACTGTTCTCTTTAGTCTGTTTCTCATGGCCACTCAATACAGTACAATGTTGCAAGTCAGCCTAGGTACCATATGAACACAATACCGCACCGGGTGAGCCAGAAAAAAGTTCCCATTTTCGAAAATTTGTAGCACCACAAGTACTTCATCTGAATGATTCAAATTCTACTTAACAGCCAAAAATAGAAGTATTTTTGTAACTTTTCTCGTGTTGGTTGTACGAGGACTGCAAATATAGTAAGTAAATTCAACTTTACAAAGATTGCATTGTTGCAAAATGACTGAAAAGGGGCCTAAAACATTTGATCAAATTATTAGGTTTCTCCTCACACAGAAAAATACGCATAGGCGTTTCACCTCTCTCAAGAGTTATAAGACATAGATTCTCAAACAGATACTAAAGATTTTCAATCCCCTGCAATAAATATGCAGACGATATCTCTCACCCATGAGAAATTGCATTTTCTCTATTGTTCTGAGCGAGGAGTCCTTTTTATTTGATCAAGTATTTTAGGCCTTTTTCAGTCACTTTGCAACCACCATCTTTTGTGAACTTGAATTTACCAATTTTTCCAGTGCTCATAAGAAAGTGAGAAAAATCACCAAAATACTTCAATCTTTTGGCTGTCAAGCAAATATTGATTCATTCCATCCAATCCATTCAGTACTCTGGATGCTATGAGTTTTCAAACGTGGGAACTTTTTTCTGCTAGATAAGTTCTTATAAAATGGTGGTCTAATTTGATAATTTCAGTCTGTAGGTTCTTAATCACTAAGATTACTGTGAACCTGTTTTCAGTGGTCAGTTTTAGTCATTTCATCCCCTTTTTGTCGTTTCAGCTTTAATTGGAAGTGCAAAGTGTAGAGCATGTTGTTGCTGTTGCAACTGGGTAAAAAATTAAATCTGTTTAATGCCTTTCCACTAACCCACAGGTGGGTTAAAAGATACCTTGGTTTGTTATGTGTTGTTGTTGTATGGACTGGGAACGAACAAGTGTTGTTGTGGTTGTTGAATGAAACGCGTGTCTGGCATGTCGGCCTTCGATGATGAAGTGATTATAGTTGCGTTTACAAAATGAGTAGTTACTGCTTACATACTTAACATGGCGACGAGTACGTTTTCGGACCCATTCCTTATTACTCCTGGTGAGCCACCGATACCATGGCGTCGATGGATACGGATGTTTGAAACGTTTATGGTTGCATCTGGAGCCTCGGAATTTTCTCCCGATCGGAAGAAATCTTTGTTGCTGTACAGCTTGGGGAGAGAAGGCCAAAGATTGGTTTACGCATCAAATTCAGAGGAGAAAATTGCAGCGACAAAATATGAAGAAATACTGGAGTTACTTGCTATTCAGTTTATGCCAAAGGTCAACGTGGTAGCTGAAAGATTTAAATTTCGAAAAAGAGAACAATTCCCAGGGGAGTCTGTTGACAATTACGTTGCCGCTCTGCGTGAATTGGCGTCGACATGCAACTTTAAATCAATGGAAAATGAAATGATTCGTGATCAATTTATTGAAAAGACAGCACATCAAAGAATTCGGGAGAGATTGTTATTGGAAACTTATTCGTTGGATAAAGCTATAGAAATTGCAAGACAACTTGAAAGTGGGATGAAAGAAGCGAAGTTACTGTCGGAATCTAAAGTGGAAATTCCAGATTGTACAGAAAGTATACAAGTTGTTAGTTCAAAAAATAGCTTGGGTAAAGTAAATCAGAAATGTTTTTGCTGTGGACTGGGGGGTCACTTTGCAAAAAACCCTAACTGTCCAGCTCTAAATGCAGTATGCAGGAAATGCAACAAAAAGGGGCACTTTGAAAGAGTTTGCAGGTCTGTTAGCCAAATAAGGAGAATTTCTACAACTGCCAACAATGAGGATATGGATAAGTTTTCTTCACCCCAAATTTTGAAAGTTGGGGATCAACCCAACAAAATGCCATATCTTAATTGCCAAGTTCTTGTCAACGGAAAGCCTTTGTTTATGGTTATAGACACTGGTGCAGCTGTCTCAATATTGAATGAAAAGCTTTACAAGAGACATTTTTCTGAATTCAAACTGCAACCAGCAACAGTGAACCTGGTGAATTATGATCATTCAAACCTAGAAGTTAAGGGCTGCTTCAATACTTCCCTTACATATAATGACAAAACAATAGATTGCAATCTTTACATAGCAAATGGGCCATCCTTGCTGGGATTAGACATATTTAAAGCATTGGGGTTACAGATAGAATCAAAGGGAGTCCAAACTGTTAAAATGGATGATACGGAAGGATTGTTACAAGAGTTTAATCAACTGTTTGAAGGAATAGGATGTGCAACTAAGTTTCAGCATCGTTCTGAGCTACTCTCAGAAGCAGTTCCAGTAGCTCATAAGGCAAGACCCATACCATTTGCTCTTCAAGAGGAACTTGATCAGGAAATCAATGCACTACTTGATGAAGGAATTATCGAGAAAATTGGTACTGCTGATTGGATTAGTCCAATTGTCCTGACCAAGCGTAAAAATGGCAAAATACGTCTTTGTGTGGACTTGAGATCTGTGAATCAAAACATCGTGCAAATGAGATATCCACTGCCAAATATTGAAACACTGCTCGCTTCAGTAAAAGATGCAAATTATGTAACAAAATTAGATTTAAAGTCAGCGTACCACCAGCTTCCCCTTCATGAGGATACAAAGAAGTTGATGGCTTTTACTACTCCCTTAGGAAACTTCAGGTATTGTAGAGGGACATTTGGCCTAAGTGATATGCCTGGATCTTTTCAAAGAATGATGGATATTATTCTTGCTGGGTGCGAAGGAGCATTGTGGTTTCTTGATGACATCATAGTTGTAAGTGCTACAAAGGAGCAACATTTGCAGCGACTGAAGGAAGTTTTTACACGACTATCAGATAATGGACTAACGTTGAACAAAGAAAAATGTGTGTTTTGTGCTGAAGAGCTAGAATGGCTAGGTGTTAAGATATCTAGCAAAGGAATTTCAATGTTACCTGAAAATATCAAGGCAATTGAAGAGATAAGAGAACCCAAAGATGTCACAGAGTTAAGATCACTACTGGGGTTACTCAATCACTATGCTAAGTTCCTGCCTCCTAAGTATTCAGAATTGATTGAGCCAGTAAGGAAGTTAACTAGGGCAGAGACACCATGGGTTTGGGGAGAGGAACAGAAAGAATGCTTGCAAAAAGTAAAATCACAAATCATTAAGCCACCAGTCCTTGCATTTTTCAACCCAAAAGCTGAGACTTTTGTAACAACAGATGCTTCTGTTGTTGGCCTAGGAGCTGAACTTTCGCAGCGTCAAGAAGATGGTACAATACGACCAGTTGCATTTGCATCAAGGACACTTTCAACTACAGAGAGGAAATACAGCATTGGAGAGCTTGAAGCCTTAGCATGCATTTGGGCTTGTGAAAAATGGGATAGATATTTGATGGGCAAGCCATTTGTGCTCATCACTGATCATAAGTCATTAGTCACTTTGCTACAATCATCAGAAGGCAATGGTTGCAAACCTTTACGTTTAGCAAGATGGTCCGCACGATTATTGCGGTATACTTTCAGAGTAGTGTACAAAAGTTCAACTCAGAATGTTGTTGCTGATGCACTATCAAGGCTGCCGATTCCAACACCTGTGAGTGATGAATCTATGGATGATGAAGCAGCGATTTGCAGTATTCTTTCTCAACCACTTGCAATTTTACCAGAACAGCTTTCAAAGGAAACCATTTCGGATCCTGTACTGAAACAAGTTGTGGACATTTTGCAAACAAAGTGGCCAGAGAGAAAGGAAATTCCAAAGGAAATTTTGCCATATTACAATATTCGAAATGAACTTTACCTGTGGGGAGATCAATGTATAGGAAGAGGGACGAGGGCAGTAATACCTGCATCGTTACAAGGACAAGTGCTACAATTAATACATGAGGGTCATTTTGGCATAGTTAAATGCAAACAAAGAATGAGAGCACTAGCTTGGTGGCCTAAAGTAGATGAACATTGTGAGAGTTTTGTCAGAAATTGTATTGCTTGCGCAAATTCTGATAAATCAGCTTCTCAGTCAACAGTACCATTGAAACCTACTCCTTTTCCAGACAGTCCCTGGAAGGAGTTGAGCATTGATATTATGGGCCCAATTGAGTCTGCACCAAGAGGTTTCAGATATTTGGTGGTGCTGCATGATTTTTATTCAAAATGGCCAGAAGCCCTAGCGTCAGATAACGTTGATACAAAAGTTATAACTGATTTCTTACAGAATCGGTTTGCAACATGGGGAGTTCCAGAAAAAGTTGTATCAGACAATGGACCTCAATTTATAAGTGAAGAGTTTGAGTCCTTCATGAAAGTTTATGGTATAGAGCATAAGCCTACACCAATATACAGCCCTCAATCAAATGGAGCTGTCGAGCGTCTTAACCAAACTATCAAGAATTTGTTACAAGTCGGAATAAAGGATGGATTACAATGGAGAGAGAATTTATCAAATGTGCTACTAGCTATACGTAGCACACCCCACAGTACTACAAAGGAATCACCTTTTAAAATGATGACAGGAAGAGAGATGAGAGTAAAATTATCAGCATTGCAACCTACAGGTGTACAAGGAAAGGAAGTACAAAGAACAGATGCTGTCAGGAAAAGAGTTATAGAAGTGCAAAAGAAAAGCAAAGACCGTTCTGATGCAAGGTTTACCACCAAGGCTAATAGATTCAAGAAAGGTGATATTGTGCGCATCAAACTTCCATCAAGACAAAAGAAACTAGCCAGCAAATATTCAGACCCGATCCGTGTTGAAGATGTTACACAATCTACAGTTACAACAGAGGACAGAAAGAAATGGCATGCCAACAGAATTGTGCCATATTTTGAAAGAGAACACATTGAAACAGACAAAGGTATACCATGGTTCCCAAATAATGAGTTGCAAAGTGATAGGGACATTGCAAGTAGAGGAACAGAAGAACTGAACGGAAGAGAGTTGCGCCCAAGAAGAGTGAGACGACCTCCAGAGTATCTGAGAGACTATATTGTGGACATGGATTAACAAAAAAAATCATTTGTGACATTGTTGTTGAATTCTTATTCCAAGAGGGGATGTTATGTGTTGTTGTTGTATGGACTGGGAACGAACAAGTGTTGTTGTGGTTGTTGAATGAAACGCGTGTCTGGCATGTCGGCCTTCGATGATGAAGTGATTATAGTTGCGTTTACAAAATGAGTAGTTACTGCTTACATACTTAACATGGTTAAAATTGATCATCTCTGAGACCAGTTTTTAAACTTATCCATTTATCAACTGAGTTAGTGGGAACGCAACACAAAAACGGATGATAAGTTTTGACCAGGTTTGTTTTAACCCAGTCCAGTGGAAAGGCAGCCTTAGAATACTTCAAAACCTTCCAAGTAAAATCAGTAATAACTACAAATTGTTTAAAGAGCTCAATATCAAGAAAACAGCCCTGCTCATATATATTACTAGATATAACAACAGTCAGCGAGTGCTGCCGATTAGTATTTGCATCAAATTCTACTGTAGCGAGGTCAATTTTATGGAAATTAATTGAATGATTATCGCTAAGGAAACGTGTATTACGTTTGAATTTACAGTTGGGTAATGGTTCAAAGGTAAATGATTTAGAATATTGAGTTACTCTCCTCTGCCGGTTTCTAGTTCCTGAGTCCAAGGCTCTTGGTTCCGTAGTTCTGTAGTCCATGGTTCTGTCGTCCGTACTATTGAGTTCTGCATTGTCAGAAATAAACCTTTGCCGTCCATTGATGTAGTTAGGTAGTTAAGTAGGTAGGAAGAACTCATTATCTTTTGTTGGAGAACTTTTGTCATTGTTTGTTGGATAAATGCTCACAAGCCGTGAGCCAGTGAACCCAGCCCTGAGCTGGCCCATCTATCTACAAAGCCTGAGGGCAGCAGGCAGCCAGACAGCAGGCAGACAGGCTAATTTCGCTCGCTGATTGAAGCAGAATATTTAGGTTGCCTTCCGCAGCAATTAAAATTCTAAAAGCTGCAGCAGAACTGTCTATCTAGAATCTTGAAAATGCAGAATTACTCTCAAATATTGAGACATAAATATAGTTTTCCTTTCCTTTTGTTAAAATTTCCTTTCAGGGATGTAAAATATTGTCTTTAATACCCTTGCTCAATAATATCATTGTGGCTTGACACAGCATGTTTCTTATGCAAGCACAGTATGGAAAAGTATGGGAGACCATCGACTTGGTGACAAATTTTCACCATAAAAAGCCTCCATCTAAAACTTTCAAAATAAGAAAGGCTGTTTATAAACCTCATTTAAAATCACAACATGATATCATCAAATTCATATTTCCAGAATTTGTTGACGCAGGAATGCTTCACTTTCTGAATTGAATTTATTGCAAGACAGGGTGTCCCAAAAAATGTTTGACATTTGATTAAATATAGAAAAACACTGATATAATGCAAGGGCTCCATGATAAGATAATTCTGTTTCTGAGATCTTAACCTTAGTTTGAGTTCAATTGAGACTTGCAAAGAGTGTGGACTCATGACCATACTATATCAAAAGAAATTCAAGGCAGCAATGCAGATTTTGAAATGCTTGCAAGGAACTGCCATCTCAAATCTTGCGACATATATGGAGAAAATAAATCATAAACACAACACAAGAGGAATTAATCGACACTGCACCATCCAAGAATCAGACCGGAGGCTGCAGGAAAGTCCATGTACAAAAATACAAGGCTAAACTTGGCCTTGTACAGGCCAAGTTTTAGCCTTGTAGAGGGGATTATGACCTTGTAATGACCTTGTACTAACCTTGGAAGAACATTACAAGGCTATCAGTAAGATTCCAAGTTGCAACCAGTCTAACACAAGGTTTCCACAAGGCTTCTACAAGGCTAATTAGCATTTTTCAAGCCATTTACAAGGTTACAGCAAGGCTATTCCAGGCTAAAACAAGGTTACAAGGCCATAACTACAAGGCTTGTACATGGCTATTACATGGCCTTGTATTTTCGTACAGGAAGCTGGAACAGTTAAATCAAGGTCTTGTGTTCTTGGTCTGGGATTTGATCTGTGAACATGGTACCCATAAAAGATTCAGACTAAGCTGGAACAATTAAATCAAGGTCTTGTGTTCTTGGTCCGGGATTTGATCTGTGAATATGGTACCCATAAAAGATTCAGACTAAGCTGGAACTGTTAAGTCAAGGTCTTGTATTCTTGGTCTGGGATTTGATCTGTGAATATGGTACCCATAAAAGATCCAGACTAAGCTGGAACAATTAAATCAAGGTCTTGTGTTCTTGGTCTGGGATTTGATCTGTGAATATGGTACCCATAAAAGATTCAGACTAACCTGTACAAAAATACAAGGCTAAACTTGGCCTTGTACAGGCTAAGTTTTAGCCTTGCAGAGGCGATTATGACCTTGTTATGACCTTGTACTAGCCTTGGAAGAAAATTACAAGGCTATCAGTAAGATTCCAAGCTGCAACCAGTCTAACACAAGGTTTCCACAAGGCTTCTACAAGGCTAATTAGCATTTTCAAGCCATTTACAAGGTTACAGCAAGGCTATTCCAGGCTATAACAAGGTTACAGGGTCATAACTGCAAGGCTTGTACGTGGCTATTACATGGCCTTGTATTTTCGTACAAGTCATTCAGGTTTCAAGGACCTTCTTGCTACAACGAAGTCCCAATTGACATTTGAAACTTAACGTCAATAGTTCTGTTCAAGCATCAATTGAAGGAACATTTCTTGGAATACTAGGCCATATCAGAGACCATTTTAAACAATTTAAACTCTTCACTTTACCCTTCAAGATTTAGGATTAGAGAAATAATATTGTACTAAACTTAATATGCAATTACTTTCACTTTTAACTATGTAAATACTTTAGTTGTAACAGGACCCTTATTGATAACAATGCCCTTGGCATTGAAAAGGTTTCACCCTGCATAAATATTTCCATAATTATTATTATCATTATTATCATTAGACAGCAGAATCTTGCAAATCCACTGAATATTCATCAGATTACAAGCCTCTGAATTTCAAGTTTGTGTGAAATTCTGTCTTTTCAGTCAAGTTATTCTGGCTTTTAATGTATGTGAAATTCTGGTTTTTGATCTTGAAGTGTTTCAAAATTGCCTCCACCCCTGGTTTGGTTGTGGAGGCAGATTTGAACTTTCGAGATTAATATTTCAACTTTTAGTAAAAAAAATCCAATTTGCGCAAACTTTGTAATCAGTTTGCAGTAAGCTCAATTTTCATCACTAGGCTCACCCAAACTAATGAAAATGAAAACAGTTGAAAAAGCCCAAAGTGTATCAAACAATTGAGCGTCTTTACCTATGCAGTGAGAATGAGGTACTTAAAGGCAACAACATAAGATGAAGGCCTAAATCATATTTTGGACAGCATAGGGCTTAAATCTTTCAAATCATTGAAAAGGTGGGTGTAAAATTATGACATTTTTCTTTTAATTGAACGGCTTGAAAGGAACTTATGGTACTTTGCTGTAAATCTGCCCTGGAAATTCTTTGATATTTTGATTTTTTTCAAAATGGTGGAAATTTAATTATTTTTGAAAAAATTCATGGATAATTTCGAAACAATTTAAATCATCGTAAATCCTGAATAAATAGAGGAAAAATGATATAATCTTCAAGAAAACCACAGTTTATCAAGTTCTACAATATGGTAACAAGCAGAAATTTGTAGCTTTTCTGGTTTAGGATTTAGATATTTGATGACGTCATGGCCTCAAATTTAAGAAATGCTGCCATTTTGAAGCCAATTAAGATATCAACAAATTTTCATGGCAGATTTACAGCAAGAAACCCTAACTTGCTTCCAAGCCATTCAATTCAAAGAAAACTGTAATAGAATTTTACACCAACCCTTTTAAGGATTTGAGCCCTATGTTATTTTGGACTGTTTAGTAGGACTGTTTGATCTTACATTGTAAGAACTTGTCTTTAACTGTAATGCTGAAATCAATTTAAAAAAATTTAATTATGGGCAATAATGCACCGTTGATGTGGCCTACATCATGATCAAAATTGTATTTTTACTCACTGTGTTGTTTGTCTTTCATGGGGTTGCGAGTAAAGCTTGATAATGTTGCTATTCCTCTTTCCTTTGTTCTTCTCTCGTCACAGCAAGGAATGGAATGCCGCCATTATTCAAATACTGTTGAAGCGGTTGGAGCTCCTACGCAGCGATACGTCTCATTTCCAACTTCTGTATCACTGCATAGGAGCTCCAACCAGCATTAGTTGTTAAGGACCAAAAATTTTATTCCAGACTCCAGATTTGTGTAAATTCTTTATGGCTGCACTTTTCAATCAGTAAAGTCTTACAAATAGTTGACAAACTGCTAATTACTAATTTGGTAACATTATGTAATGATATTGGCATTGCATCAAAGAATCAAATAATAGATATCCCAACTTTGCTTCCTCCTTTCATTTACAAACTTTGACCTAGTAGATTCCCCTGTTTCTCTTTCACATCACAACAAATTCAATGGCTTTCACAAATATCCAAATAAATACTTATTGTTTTAATCCTTAAATGTGCTAAATAACTTGCTAAACATTATCTGTCTAATGGGGAGTGGGTAGTTCGATTTTGTCATGAGGGGAAAACAATTTTGCATTTATTCCAGTGGTCAACAAACCGAAAAAGAAAATAAGTCTGAAGAAGAAAACGTCTTCAAACATAGCGAGCATTTAATAATGACAAGTTTCCCTGCTGTGTTTGGTAGTATTTTCAGTATTTCATCACAAAATTATACTATTTGTTTTAATTCTTGGCCTGAAAGTTATCATAACATTTCGAAGTTAAATAAGGATGTTTTTAAGTCGAATAAGGCCAATACCAATGATTTTGGGAATAAATTATTATGACAAAACCGTCCGGCACCTAACAAACGCAGACAAACGCGCCCTTGGTTTTAAACAAATCGTATGTTTGCTCCAGGTGCTGTAGTACAAAACAAGATCGGTATGTTAAATATCAGACCAAAACAAACGAGTTAAGTGAAGTAAATACTAAGCCTCATAGATTCACAAAATGTCTTCCCTCGATTGTATCACCAACCCTTTCTATGATGATGTGCGCATTTTTCAAATAAGGGGAGTATGACGGTAGTATTAGGCCTTGAAAATGTCCTAACCAATGGTTCTGAATAAAGAGCTCAACAAAGTTCTGCTGCTGGGCGTTGCAAGCAGACAAACAGACATTATCAGGATTGCGGCCAAAGAAATACGCTGGTGGTTATTGTAGAGATGCCAAAAGTATTTCTTACCAATTGGAACTCGTTTCGCCTACGATATGATTCTTGAATCCCTTCATCTTGCCATAAATGCTTGACACAATCAACGTAATCCAAAAACGTTTGGGTGTCAATGATTGACGACTGGAAGCTGAGAATAAGATCACCAAAAACCTGATTATTCGGGTCTCCCCACGGTATTTTTAGCTTTCTCCTCGCATCAGCTAAAACCTTCATTCCTTTGAGGACATTATTGTAAATAATCGGCTTGAATTCATGCAGATCATCAGTGCTATAGTCCCTTCCATGTATGATTCTCATCTGCTTGAGAAATGTGCTCTTGCCACTTTCACCCGCTCCCAGAAGCAATATCTTGACCTTCCTTCGAAAGAATACCTTCTCTTTGGCAATTTGTTTATCAATAAGCTTTGAGCGTTGCCGCTGACTGAGTTCATCGGAGCTCATGCAACATGGTAAAGCCATATTGCATCTGAATAATTCAGTTCTCTCGCTCTCTCGCTGTCCCTTCTGTCCTACATCTGCTAAGCAACTCCTTCGGCCATAATGCTTGCTTCAATGTCAGGCGGTAACTTCGCCTCGAATCACCAACACGCATGCGCAAATCTACAAAAATCAACCGGGGGTCATGTAATACGTCCTCAGTGACTTTATTACGTCATGGGACGGTGTTGGGATCAGGAAAAGGTGTAGCCTGGGTCTGGAACACAGGCAAAATGAGGTGATGCTCTGATTTGATAAGGGGTTCGTTGCTCCGGCAAGGCCCCTTGAAAAGTAACAGAATTTTATTTATTCAAGGTAGTTTTTGGGACACCGAGAAGCTAAGCTTATCGAGCAGTGTCACTGTAACTGTGCTCGGTGCGGGGACGTAGAAACCGGGGGCACTGGGGGGCACGTGCCCCAATATTTTGAAATTATAATAGACTTGCTCTAAGTCTATTCAGTGGACTATCAGCATCAAAAGAACATAATTACTCCTGCGGAGGCGTAAGCTACTAATGTGACACTACGAAGGAGAAACGAGTACGAAACAGAGTCAGTGCACTGAACAGACTTGGAGCAAGTCTACAATTATAACGAAAAGTGCCCATCCTATTTCAAGAAGTGCCCCTTTAGGATCTTTAGCTCACTAAAATAGTGTCCTTGCAGTGTTGTGGCCCCAAGTTTAGGATACTTCATATACGACCCTGTTTCGATGTGACCACACCATTAGCCTGGAATTACAGACAGTCGTAGGGACTCGAGCCACCAGCCTTAAGATCGTTAATCAAGGGCGCTACCATCAGAGACGTAGGAACCGGGGGGCACTGGGGGCACTGGGGGCACGTGCCCCCCCAAGATTTTGCAATAAACAAAGAAGTGCCCTATTTATTTTCAGGAAATGCCCTTTCAGAGTAATGAAAAAAGTGCCCTTGAAGTGTCGTGCCCCTCCAAGTTTGAAATGCTTCCTACGTCCCTGGCTACCATCAAACCCTCCCCTGTTTCGATTTCTGTAAGAAACATGTTCCTTGTTCCCTTTATAATTTTATTGGAGCTGGTAACCAGGGCACCAGCTACTTCAAATCCATCAAATTGTTGTGCTTCTCGTATACTTTCAGTTCTCATACTTTCTGGTTGTGCTCCCTTGCTCCCAGAACCCTACTCTGGGTAGCAGCCTCTCTAACATGAGTCTGGTACCCAGGGTACCAGAACCCCTGTTTTTGAACCCTGGGGGGGTACTTGACTAGGGAAGTGACGGGGGTGCGCGGAAAGCCTCTCCACACCCTGCACCCTGTCGCATAAAAATAGACCAAAAGTATAACCTGTCGCATAAAAATTTTGCCTCTCAAATACAGAGTAGAACGCGATTTTTGCTTGTGATACCCTGTCACATAATTTTTCTATCTATTATAATACCCTGTCGCATAATTTTCGCTAGAAAAGGTCACCCTGTCGCATAATTTTTACCGCAAAAGGACACCCTGTTGAGCGGCACATCTCGTCAGGTCAATTATGGGAGTACCCCCCCCCCCCCCGGGTGTCGAACTTGGACAAAAAACGATATCGATCACTCATACCTATACCTGATCACAAATAATTACAACTCTCTATAATCTCAATAAATTTTACCCCAACCTCGTCAGTCGTCCCCAGGGCCTTTTGTCATAGGTCAGCGTTTCCGTGTCCTTTCTGATGAGATCTTTGATTGCGGGCTTTGATTGACGGCCAGCCAAAATTTTGGAGCAGAGGGACAGTAGAAGCATCTTGAAGAAACATCGGAAGGACTATTTGTAGTTATTCTTGCAGCTCTATTCTGGATCTTTTGGAGAGAATTTAGTTTGGTTTCACTACAACAACCCGGAACCAAGCAGCAAAATGAGAATAGTTTTCTGAGCACAGTACCTCATTCGTGTAGATAACTTCTTGTGATAAATCAATTAAAATCTGGCAAAAAATAAAATAAAAAATTAGGAAAGAAAGAAAGTTCTTCCTTTCTTCTTCCTCGCTTTCCATTTCCCAGTTTTCATGGACTTGTGCAAGTCTGTCGATTTAGCCATAAAAATGCATAAGGTAAAGGGCGCTGCGGGGGAATGGAGAAAGAAAGGTTGGAGGAGAAGGAGAGAGGAAGAACTTCTCCTTCTTCTTCTTTCTACTTCTCCTTTTCTTTCTCCATTCCCCCGCAGCTCCCTTTACATTTCGCATTTTTATATCGCTAAATCGACTGATGAAAGAAAGAGAGACTTGCAAAAGTCCACAATTATCCTTTCCATAATCTCTGAGGCTCTGGTACCCAGGCACCACACAAGTAGAGCAAAAGATGTTTAGAATTGCGTCCAGGAATCTTTCAACCATGATCATTTCCACCTCAACAAATTTCACTTGATTTGATTGGTTGATTTACGATGTAACGCAAAGGATTATGGTAACAGACGAATCACTGACCAAATTCTTTTTGTTATCCTGTGCCCCGTGCAGATTTTTCAAATGGAAAAGATTCTCAGTGAGTCAGAAAATAGGCATGATTGAACGTATGTAAGCAGCCCGGAGTTCAAGCGTGTAGTTCAATGTCTGCAAACCGAAAATGAAAAGCTTCCAAACACTCGTGGGACCTTTTGGGTATACCTTTTGGTCATTATTTTGGCAACCTCACAGTTTTGCTTTCGCGAATCAAAAGGTAACTGAAGGGATTTCTGCAAAATAGCATCCTTCCAAGCACGATCCCTAGGAAGAACAAGGGTGTTAGGACACGGATATTTTAATTACGTATTCATTTACCTTGTTTTAGTCTTCGTCTTGTTTTCTTGTCTCGTTTTCTACTCTGTTCTGTTTCCTCTTGCTGATGTAAATCCCAAGAAAGATATATTCAAATAACACGAGAGATTTACATCAGCAAGAGGAAACAGAACAGAGTAGAAAACAAGACAAGAAAACAAGACGAAGATCAAAACAAGGTAAATAAATACGTAATTAAAATATCCGTGTCCTAACACCCTTGGGAAGAACAGCAAATTTGTATAGCGATAATCTTTGTTTTACAGTAGAAACCCGCATAAAAGAACCTGTTTTTATAAGAACCTAGATGCTGGAATTCAATCTTTTAACCCTATCAGGCCTAGGGTATTTGATGCTCTAGGAAGACTAGGGGGGGGGGGCTCATTCAGCCCCCCTGTTTTATTTCTGTTCTGAACGATATAGAGCCTTGAAACTTGGCATGTGCATAGAACATCATGAGCTGCACCCAAAAATGAAATATATTTTTAGTTATGTCACGTGACGTGCTCATGACGTCACAAAATAGAATTTTCAAAGTCAATAGGGTTAAGTACTAAAAATTTTAAATCGTTGATTGTGAGAAAACGAAAGGCAATAAGGACATGGGTCCAATTTTAGTGTATTTTATGGTTGAATAGCTTTTGCTTTGCAAAGGAAATTTTTTAAAAGTGATGACGTCATCACACAGGAATTCGAAGAATGTGCGCATGCGTACAGCCAAAATACGCATAATCATACGTTTGAATTAAAAACAAGTTATGCAGTTGGATAGAGGATCAAAGTAGCATATATTCCTCTAATTTCATTGTTTTACTGCATTTGCTGTAGATTTTATTAGCATTTATTGAAATTTTGCAAAGATATCTCTCAAAAATTGATCACGTTTACCCCCTGGAATGAATCTAATTTTTCTAAAAAGTCTATTTTTGATTATAAGAAGGATAAAAACTAAAAGTCAGAAAGTTTCAGCGTTGTAAGTGCACTTGGGAAAAATCCACAGAAGAAAAGCCGCTAGGGGGGGCTGATTGAGCCCCCCTAGGCTTGATAGGGTTAAACCCCCTAAATAGGAACCCCTAAGAGGCTGAAACTGGGAAAGGTTCTTATATAATTGCTTTCATGTAAATTATGAAAATGACAAGAATTTTTAGAATTCTTCACATTCTGATCAGACTTCTATTCATTGGTACAAAAGATTTGTTCTCAAGAATTCTTGTGTGCAAGGCCTGCTGGTATATAAGAACCTTTTTAAGAACCTTACAGGCTGGAAATTAGAATAGCAGCCATTTAATCAAGAACCTATTCAGGTTGCCCAGAAAAAACCTAGGTTCTTTTATGCGGGTTTCTACTGTATATTAAAGCATTCGTTTCGGCGCCATTGCTTCGGCACCAGAGCAAGCCTTGAAAAATCTTGCCGCCTTGCATGCTGGGATACTAGCGGAACCCCCCCTGATATTAAAGGGAATAAAAGCATATAAAAGTGGCTCAAGCCACTTGCGGTCAAATTCTAGCCTATCAGATATTAGTATTTCCTGTTGATGTAGATCAATTACCCAAATATGGTGCGGCACGTGTCATTGTCTATTGTCTTTGCATGGCTATTCTTATCATGGGCTTTAGATGAATGAAAAACAATGAATGCATCATGTAGCCACAATTTCGCTTCGGTCACCGCAAAAGCAAACTTTTATTTGGGTTTATAGACGGAGTATATCAATTTTTGACTTCTAGGGACGCTGTTGCAGTTTCAAATTCAATCACTTTTTCAATATCATTTCTTTTATTTGCTTCTTGCTAAAAATAGCACAGTTGCTTTAGCGTTTTAGAGAATTTAATTAGCATCTTAGCTCGAGACCTGAAACCTAAATTCAATAAAACAGCAAAACGGTTGTAAAATGCAATTTTCGACAAGATTTGATTAGGGTTTGCAATAATATCATTTGTTATCTTTACTTTATCTGATACAAGCTATATACATCATTGTGTCTTATCTTTCAGTCCGTCTGTAAATTTCACCTCTTACCCCGGGGGCTCCATCCATTCAAATTCCGTAAAAGCAACGTAGGACTCAGGACTCAAATCTTTAAAAAGGTCGGTGTAAAATTATATTACAGTTTTCTTTGAAATAAATGGCTTGAAAGGAAGTTAGGGTTTGTTGCCGTAAATCTGTCGTGGAAATTTATTGATATCTTGATTAGTTTCAAAATGGCGGCATTCACTATATTTGAGGCCATGACGTCATCAATTTTCCAGATCCTAAACCAGAAGAGCTACAGATTTCTACTTGCCACCATATTGTAGACCTTCATATCATAAACTATGGTTTACTCAAAGGTTATATCATTTTTCCTCTATGGGTCTAGGACTTACGATGATTTAAAGCTTTTCAAGATTTTCCATGAATTTTTTTCAAAAACAATTAAATTTCCGCCATTTTGAAAAGAATCAAGAAATCAAAAATTTCCACAGCAAATTTAAAGCAAAGTACCATAAGTTTCTTTCAAGCCATTCAATTCAAAGAAAAATGTCATAGAATTTTACACCCACCTTTTTATGTTTGAAGAATGAAAACATTATTAATATTTGAAAGATTTGAGCCCTCTGCTCGTAAAAGCTGTATTTTGCAGTCCATGCGTCGAATATTTGCAAAATTTTTAAATCATTCGTGTAAAATGTTACTGTCCTAGTATTTCAATTGAATTGATTTTAGAAAACTATAGGTAATTTCCTACAATCCAAGAGAGAGCATTTTTGATAGCATCGGGCTCAGCATAGGTTCCAAATCTTTAACTCAGCGCAAAAAGGTGGGTGTAAAATTCAATGACCTATTTCTTCTGATTGAATGACTTGAAAGAAACTTTAGATATTTATCTATAATTCTACCGTTGGACTTTGCAGAAATTTTGAATATTTTTCGAAATTGCAGCGTATTTTATTTTCCAACTCATTTTAGGATGTGTCGTCATCAAATTTCTAAATCATAAACCAGAAGAATGACAGACTTTTGCTTGATGCCATATTGTAGGCATTCATAAACTATGGTTCTCTTCGAAATTAATTCATGTTGCGTCAAACAGTTTAGAAATTACGATGGTTTTAAGTTTTTTTGAAAATGTTTCTTGAATTCTTGTGAAAGAAGAAAAACACTCTAATTCTGAAACTATTGAAGATTTCAGAAAATTCCAACGGTAGAATTATAGAGAATTAGCTAAAGTTTCTTTGAAGTAATTCAGTTCAAAGAAATAGGTCACTCAATTTTACACCAGCCTTTTTAAAGATTTGGAACCTATGCTATCGGGCTCAAATCTTTCGAAGCTTTAAAAAGGTGGATGTAAAATTCTATGACATTTGTCTTTGAGTTGAATGGCTTGAAAGGAACATATCGATCGTACTTTCCTGTAAATTTGCTTTGGACAATTTTTGATATCTTAATTTTTTTCAACATGGCGAAAATTTAGTTCTTTTGAAAAAATTCATAGAAAATTTTGAAACATTTAGATCATCGTAAATCCTAAACTGACGGAGGGAAAATGGTATAACCTTCAAGAAAAGCATAGTTTATGAAGGTCTACAATATTGTGGCAAGCAGAAATCTTTAGCTTTTCTGGTTTAAGATTTAGAAATTTGATGACGTCATAGCCTCAAATTTAATAAATGCGTTCGTTTTGAAACTAATCAAGTTATCAATAAATTTCCACGGCAGATTTACAGCAAAAAGCCCAAAGTTCCTTCCAAACTATTTAATTCAAAGGAAACTGTAATAGAATTTTACACCGACAGTTTTAAATATTTGGGGCCTGTGTTATTTTTCATTCTATCAATAGTTTCAGAAATACAGTGTTTTTAAAATGTCTGCTTATTTCAAAGTTGTGACGTCGCCAAATTGCTAAATCGTAAACCGTACCAATGTTATGTTCATTTTACAGTATCTCTTAAAATAGCTGGTAAACAATGCTATTTCTAAATCTGAAAATGAAAATCTGAAATCAGAAAGTTAAAATCTGAAAAATCTGAAATCACAGACATTTGCTTCCTACCATCTTGTAGACCTTCAAAATGAATTTTCGTTCTATTGGTCAGATCTATTTTCCTCAATCGGTTTAGAATTTATGATGCTTTTAATGTCTACCAAAATTTCAGATACTTCCTGCCGTATATCCTTTCATGAACACAGAAAAAATATTGTAATGCCAAAACTGATGTTGATATCAAAAATGCTGTATCTGGAATAATAGCAAATTACACAAAGTTCCTTTAACGCCGTTTAGCATCCTTTAACGCCGTTAATAGATTATTTTGACATTCAGAAAAAGGGTCCGAGGAGAGCACTATTTTTCTGGTAAATGGTTGCCACATGCCTTTCATGAACGATAATTGAACACTACGAATCTATTGGCTTCAAATTCACGGTAAAAAATTCCGAAATAAATTGCCCAAAATGTTTCTGAAAAGCTGTCCTATGACCCATCAGCCTTGTAACAGGAGAGAGCTCTCTCCTACCCAGACCTCGACTCTAAAGGTTTTTGGCGTTGGGCGTTGGGTGAAAAGTGAAATAATATTTTACACATTTATACCACATTCACACTGACACAGTTAAACCAGCTTTATCTACTCCAGGTTACATTTCAGCCAATCAAATTAATTAGATTTGTTAGACTGACCAAATCACAAGGTCCCTTTCGATAACCTGGTTTAGTTTAAGCTGGTTTAACTTGCAGTGTGAATGGGGGTATTAGTTCAAAAGTTTGCAAAGATTCGATGCCTTTAGAGCCTCAGACATGAAAACATAGGGCTTTGAAAGGTCGGTGTAAAATTCGATTACAGTTATCTTTGAAATGAATAGCTTGGAAGGAACTTAGGATTCTTGGATGTAAAACTACCATTGAAATTTATTGATCTCTTGATTATTTTTCAAATGGAGGCATTTATTAAATTTGAGGCAATGACATCATCAAATTTCTAAATCTCCTTTAATTGGAAGAGCTACAAATTTCTGCTTGCCATCATATTGTAGACCTTCATAAACTATGATTTTCTTGAAGGTTACATAATGTTTCCTCTATTGGTTTAGGATTTACGATGATTTAAATTTTATCAAAATTTTCCATTACTGATTACTTTTTTCACAAATAATTAAATTGCCGCCATTTGAATAAAAATCAAGGTATCAAAAAATTTCCACGGCAGATTTACAGCACAGTAGCATAAGTTCCTTTCAAGCCATCCAATTCAAAGAAAAATGCAGTAGAATTTTACACCCACCTTTTTAAAGATGTGATAGATTTGAGCCCTATGCTTCCCTCTAGTTAATTATCTTTGCAAAGATATCTATTTTCAAATTTCAAATTCAACTTCGGGTATAACCACAGCGACAAAAGCAATAAAATAAACGGGCAGCTTGAAAATAAAGATGGATAAAAAAGACTGATTAAAATCATATCATTTCGACCACATCAAAATGGCTGGCTAATGATCTAATAAATTTATCAAAGTAGATTGAATGATAAGTATTAATACTGATTGTACCATAAAAAAATATCCCTGTCTGGAGGGCCCAGGCTACTGCTCCCTGAATATATAAGCAAAGCAATGATATTTTCAATATCTGATGGAATAGCTAGCATGTTCAATTATTTCTAGAATTTTTCCTGGCTGAAATCGGTCACGCCGTTAGAATTCTACAAGGGATTTTCTAAAAAACATCCCTTGGAGAGTGCCAAAAGCATGAGCAAGTTTCCCTAATGTGTTTACCTTACAGGAATGACTTGAGAACGCTTTACCACATGCTATCCTCTTGGAGGATGAAAAAGTCTTCCCCCTAGTATGAATAACTTTTTTAGGGGGATCCCATTCTCTCAAGAGGACAAGATGCCGTTTGTCATTTTCCTTCGTTTTTGCAGGTTTTCAAAAGGGGCTTTCCTTAGAAAATCTCTTATATCGACGAGAAGGAATGGCCAATTAAAGCCGGGTAAATTACTGAACCTAATTGGAAATATCAGGAGTAAAGGAAGACAGTTTTCAATATTATTGCGTTGATATTTAAGGCGCAGCATTTTTTTAAACGCCGGGCCTTTTAATCACTCATCCGGTATGAATCAAATGGATGGTTTGAGGGCTACAGGCAGCTAAACGTCTAAACAGTTTACTGACTCACCAGCTAATCTTCTAACCATTTATACAAATATTTTAACTGATAGGACTGTTCTAAGGATCTGTGCACTCACATCTAGACATTACGAAGTCTTTCGAGCATAAACGTTAGAAAATTTCATCCATGAAATTGCAATCTGGTGCCTTGACCCAGCGGACAGTAGATCACAACTTTGAGGTTCCGCGCTGCCATCTACAACAGAAGGTCAGGATAGGAGATTCCTTCTTTTACCAATCATCTGGCTCGTAAAAGCTTTTTGCTGAAATAAAAAGAACACATGCTAGAACATGAGGTAGGGGAGACCGGGGATAATTGTAACACGGGGCAATTGTAACACTGACTCTCGCGCCTTGCAGAAAAGTGCAAAAAATCTGATTTTTACACAGAACATGCTCATTCTAATCCTCTAAATAAAACTTGAGATAGAGGAATATTCAGCCAAATTTGCAAGATTTTCGGGGGAAAACATGTTTTTGAGTACAAAGTAAATACGTTCATTCGCTGTAAATTTGTGTCTGAAAGATTTTGCTCTTGAGTAACAAATTTCATCTTCACATCACAGACATGGCATCTATTTAGGATAAAAACTACGTTAACACTTTTAAGCTCCACAGCTTATGAGATGTGAAAATGGAAAATAACGATAGCTGGCCAGGTCCGGGGCAATTGTAACATACTAACATTACTGCTTGAAAGGTTTTTCGCACTTCTTAGGACTATGTACATTAACCGACATCCAAACTTGTACTCCCAAACATCTGGAGAGTAGATTGCTTTAAAAAAATTCGGGAAATCTTAAGCAGTTTTTTGTCCTGGTTACGTTTTATGAAGGTAGGTAAAATTTAGAAAAATCTTCATGGGTTTGTTTTGTCTCCTTCGCTTTTTAGCCGTCTGATTGGTCCGTGAAAATGGGGCTTTGGCGATTTCGACCATGGGCCACGAGCAATCGGCTATGTACGACGAATGACTCCTATGCTACTTTACTCTACTACAAGGACAAGACCACACGAGGAGCAATAAATATGTCTACCCACGTGGCAATAACTATCTCTACCCACGTGGACAAAGTTTTATTTCAAAACGAATAAAAATAAACATGCAAACTTATTTAGCTCATTCAAAACAAGTCTGCTAATGGAATACATTGTCAAATTCATACAAAGATATAATCGATAGGGCCAGAGTCATTGATTGGTAAAACCCCATTGGAGGCTGCTGAACAGCGATTTTGATAGTTCCATGCAATTTGACTTTTTCGTGAACCTAACAACTATATAAAGCACCTGAAAAGTGGAAACGGTTCTAAAAAAATGTTATTATGGATTTACTATGTCTCAAACATGCTGCCTCATGAAAAGTGACACCTTACTGACGAATGGGCCACAAGTTCAATAAATCATTGCTCGTCAACCAGACGAGATATCGAGCTGAAATTAAATATCTAGGATCAACTCCTCATTGCCTTGCTATAGAAAAAATTCAAGAAGATTTCTCAAACGTGACTTGACATCCATCTGATGAAGCTATATGGAATTACCCTGTTTCATTTCATCCATGAAGCTATTTATCGCTGCAAAATAGTAAGACAAATGGCCGACCGCTGGTTTCAGTTATCGAGCAAATTTGGTTGCCTGAAGGTCATAGCTCCACCATTTTTCAATAGATTTTTATGGGAATGGTGTCAAACTTTAATTGAATATCTGAAGAGCAATATCACGCAAGAGTTTGGGGAGAATCTTTTGCTTTCGCAGTCTTCAGGCAAACGGGGAACGATTTTTTGGGACATGTATATATTTAAGAACTTACTTGTCACAGGCTTCTTTGCAACCTTCTCACTTTTCTTGATCTTTTTTGCCTTGATTGCTGCAACGTCTTCCTCTCCATCTGAGCTTTGTTCGGGATTACTGCTCACTGCATGAAAAAGGAATATCTATTCACTTATCACTTATCACAATCATGAAAAAGCCTCTCAGCTGAGTCCAAACAAGCATCATCCCTGAGCTTATCTAATGCAAGCAGCGGGGGGGGGGGTACTTGACCAGGTTTGGCTCGGGGACGTGCAATCGAAGCTTCAAAAACATACGCGTTCCTTATACCAATTTTCCGAAAAAGTACACCTGACCTTATACCAATTTTCCGAAAAAACGCACCCGACCTTATACCAATTTTCATGTATACCAGACCTTATACTTATACCAAAATCGTGAAAATCGATACCCTTCCCGATGGCACGTCCCCGTACCCAAAATATGAGCCAAACAAACAAGCGCAGAATGTTGTTTAAATTCTTTCCTAATGTCATGGTTCTCAAACAGGTTTTTTACTAGACTTATGACGATGAGTCCCTTGTATCCCGAGACTATTACGCCAGACCGAGACCGCTCTTACTGGGACTCATAATATTACGGCAATATTTTTGGACTGACTTTTTTCACTTTTGAACGCCCTTGGGAACGAGGCTGCTATACACAGTCATGTACTAAGTCAACCTCGTTCCCAGGCCCACCATTGTCTTCCTTTTCTTCCTTAGGTCATCGATGTTGGCCCTGGTACCGGTTGCCGCAAAAGTGGCCATTTGGGCGCCATTTTGTTTTGCATAAATTATCAATTGCAGTTTATTACAAACACTCTATTGTCTCCATATGGCAACTGAGCCTGACAGATTTGACAGAATGTCAGCTGATTTTGATCCATAACATACCATGTAATAAGTCCGGAAAATTGAGGAAAAAGTATGAAAATGCAACGAAAAATGGCCGTTCCTCTAACGCTAATAATGCAGTAGATGATTCGAAATACTGAAAACGAACTTTTGGAGGACGTTATTTCAACCCTTTTAAAGGTATTTAAGCATTAATCCGGGGTTAGCAAGTGCATTTAATAGGAAAACGAGCACGATCCGTTTGGGTGGAAAAAGGGCCTAAGTGGAAATGTTCGAGAATTCCCCCACAGCTTTGAAGAAAGAAAGGGTCGTTATTCTGCGAATTTTGGAGATGAATTCAACATTAAAAGTGTTTTAGAGAAGGAATACGGTTTTCCGTCAATTTTTGGCATGCCGAAGCCGTTTTCTTCTCGCAAAATGGAGTTACGGCCCAAAATGGGGTAGGCAAAAATTTTGCCCCATTTTTGTGGCCCCCGCGCGCAGCCCCTGGGGGCGATATTGAACCCCAAATTGCGTTATTAGACTCGCAAACAAGTAGTCTCTTGTAAACTTTTTACTGTTTTGAAATCAGGCTAGAAACCATAAGGCAACAAGTCCAAAAGTAACCTCGGGTCGGAAAATCGCAACATTTTTTTCCAACTCCCTTTCATGACGTCATAACGACCCCAAAACTTCTTGAAACCCCACAATTCGGCTGCGCCGTGGTCTTTTACCTCCACTCAAACCTCCATCTGCCCCATGAATGTTACTGAAGTTTTGAAAATAGCGATCAAATGGAGGCCATTTTTGAATGGGAATCAATAGGAATGGGCCTCAAAATGACCAAATACGGCAAATTTCTCCTGCAAGCGCAGACGGATGGGGTTCAAACCCCATCAACTGGGGCACATTATGACTTAAGGTCTACCAGCAAATGGTTTTTCAATAGACTGATTGCAAGTTCGTAGTTATTGCTATTGATAGGCTGATCGACGCTATAACTACGACTCATGGACTTTCACATTGAAAATTGGGACGAAATTGTTTTCGCCCTCGATTTCATGTCCGATATGGAAACCATAGCAACGCTGTATGAAAAGGCGACTAATGGCGGTGGGCCTAAATTGTCAGCTCAATCGTCAGATAATAAAACGCCTCAAAATTCAAGTTTTGAGTGACGTTAGCAATGAACAAAAGCCACAAGTATTCGCATGAATGTTTGTTTAACATAAGAATTAACAAACCTTTCAGTTTCAACAAGAATTTCCTCATTTTGAAGGCAATCTTCATCTAGCAATAGTGCACGCCAACACGCACGGCTCCTGAAATTCTCCAACTACCGAAAAGAGGCCATTAACCTCGTTTCCAAGGGCACAGAAAAATCTGTGCGCCCATTGTTTATTTTCGTCCCACTTTTTGATGTGAAAGTCCATAAGTCCCAGTTTGAGCAAAAATATATATTGTTGTTGTTGTTGTCATTGCTGTTGCTGTTGTTGTTGCGATCAGTGGCGATAACTGGGACTATTTCGTGAGTCTATGTTTTCTGCCTAGGCCCTTATCGAAACGAGGCAGTCATGTAATTTCAAAATAATGGCGTTTGATTATGAGTCGTAGTTAGGAGCGTCCGGCAGTATTTCAATAGCGATAACTACGACCATATCATAAGTCTAGTTTTTTACCCAGCGTTGCCAATAAAAAACCTGCTTGAGAACCATGACATTAGGAAAGAATTTAAACAACATTCTGCGCATGTTTGTTTGGCATTGGCCTAACGAATAACGAATGTCAACAAGCTGTGCAGCTGGACTTAGAGCACTAAAAGCAGACAAAATAGACAAGAAGGAAAGCATTCAAATTCATCTGAAGTTTATAAATAGCAAGTTGGATACATTCTCCATGTCTAGGTAAGCATTCAATTTTATTTGAAATAGCAGTGAGACACAATTAGCCGTGTCAGAATCGCCCATGCACTATTGTGCACATTCGAAAGTTCTCCAAACTGTAAACAAACTCTCTCGCTTTTCCTATTTCAACATATGGAGCGGAGTGTTGGGTTCTGAGAAAACTGACCAAAAGAGTAAATTGGACACAAAGGCAAAGGAAAACGAACGAATAGGTATTAAAGAAAATTGGTTGCAGAATCAAACTTCGAAATTTTACAAAATCTAGCCTCGTTCTTCAAAGCTCACTGACGGAAGTCACTGCGCATTATCGTACAGATCATTATTCGAATTTGCGAATTCGCGGAGCATTATCGATCACTTGGTCGAACCCTTCCAAAACAGTTTACAATTCTTACGTTATCTGGTGGAGATTACGAGAGATGGCCGAAACGAACAAAGTTGTCGTCTTAGAGAGGGATGAAAATCACGATGATGAAGTCATTGGTTGCAAAGAATCGAGCGAAAAGTCCAACGCAAAAATGAAACTGCTTCGTAGCACTATTAAAATCAGAACAATGATTGCAATATCCCTGCTCGTCATGGCCATGAGCGAGATTGCTGTCCTTCACTGGAGGCTGTCAACAATATTGACAGACCCGTTGAATGAGAAAGAGAGTCAGAGCAGTAACAAAAATCCCACTGCTAAAGAATGTCCAGCAGGAATACAGCCCACAATTTCGCCAAAACTTCAACAAACATTGGTAATGTTTAAGCTGTCAACTTTTTCCTTATTCTGTGCTGCTACCGGATTTCCAGAACCTGCGACACGATGGGAATATGATGGCCGAGATACTGGTGAAAGGTACAAGTTTCCAACTCGAGGTATTTTGCTGATAACAAATGTAACAGAAGCGGACGCCGGCAAGGTTATCAAATGCGTTGCAGAGAACAAACTTGGAAAAGATACCCATGAAACGACTCTCGTCCTTCATGTGAAACCCAAAATCATCGTAACGAATGCTACCATAAGGTCGTTTGTCGGTAAACCACAGGTAATGTATTGCAACGCTTCAGGCAACCCATTGCCAAAACTAAAATGGGGAAGGGCAACAGGATCTCTCAGCGGAATACAGCATCTTTCCTCGGATGGTCGCAGCTTACGTTTGGTAATTAAAAATCCACAGGAAGGTGATAGCGGGAACTATTTTTGTACTGCTGAAAATTACGTTGGCAAAGCAAATAAATCTGTTGCGATAGACTTCATAGGTCCCCAACGAGATTGTTCGCTGTGGCAAAAGCAAGGTTTTACAAAGAATGGCCTTTACTCAATCAATCCTGATGGCAATACAAGATATCAAGCGTATTGCGACATGACCACAAATAACGGCGGGTGGACGGTGTTTCAACGACGACAAGATGGATCAGTTGACTTCTATAAAACCTGGAATGAATATAAAAATGGATTTGGGAATATAGCAGGCGAGTTCTGGCTTGGCAATGATAAGATATATGAATTGACAAAAGGACAGGACATGATGCTTCGGGTTGATATGGAAGATTGGAGGGGAGTCAGGGCTTATGCTGATTATAAGTACTTCCACATTGGCGATGAGAGCAAACAGTTTCAGCTACATGTTACGGGTTACTCTGGAAATGCCGGTGATTCTCTCAGGAAAAGCAGTGGATGGAAATTTACTACAAAAGATCGAGATAATGATGGTCACAAACAACAATGTGCGCAGCTTTTTCACGGAGCATGGTGGTACTTTTATTGTCATCTCTGTTGTCTCAACGGCAGATACTTCAAGGGCCATTACTATGGTTCATACGCCACGGGAGTCACTTGGAATTCATTTCGCGGATCTCAATACTCACTCAAATGGACTGAGATGAAGATAAGGCCAAGAGCGTTCAACAAGTAATATCCAAATAGTCAGAAGAAGACGATTCCTTCATAAATATCATCAGTTTCTTAAATCTATCAAGTAGTTTCACAGCTCTAGACTTTCAAACATCGAAACATTCTCCTGGATTACCCATCATGGAATATTTTGGACCTTTACGAATCTGTGCCTCCTTTAAATATTCGTGCGATACCTTTAAAGTTAATGACCTGAGCCACAGGTGGCAGCGAATGGTTGCATAATTAATAAAAGTAATTGCAAACAGCTGTTTTTCTCTTTCTTATCGTCGTTCTCTTTGTTATGATGTTCCTCCTGTCTTCTAACTCACTCCGTCAAAATACTGGGCCAATCAGTGTGGACCCAATGCAAGAGTAGAGTAGACAATTTTTCCTTCGCAAAAGAACAAAGACTTGGCAATCAATTATACTGTCACCATGGGTTGTAGGGTAAATTTAGGTTCCCGTGAATGAATTAAATTGGTTTCAAATAAATAATATAAATCACCTTGTATCCTTCTTGTGTTTATCCTTCTCGTTACCCTCTGGGGCACCAAATAAACTTCTTTCAGGTCTAATACTGAGGCAATCACCTATGCTGGCAAGGCCCACCTCACCTCGTTGTTGAGAATGAGCGCGAAAGTGTTAAGTTTCAAAATCTCCTCGCAGACAATCCTGGACATAAGGTGTTGAGGAAAAAGTGACTTCCCCCTGCTTTAGAAAGCCAATATCTCCAGAAACTTGGGTAGCAACAGTCTCGAGCTGTTCCTTCCAGCTAAGAGAGTTGTCGATCTGCCCACCAAGGTATTTAGTTTTTTTGATTACTTTGAGCTCATTGTCGCGAATTTTCAAATCCAAATCCTCATTTCAATTTTGAGGATTTTGTGCTTTTGCTCAGTGGAAACAAGCATGGAATTTATTTTCGCAACATTCAAGTGGAGTTTCTTGCCCTGAAGCCAAGTGTCCAGTTGTTTGAGATCATCATTGATGGCATCATTCAGCACACTTATATCTGAAGACTGGTAGAACACACACTTGTATCATCGGAATACATGGAAACAATTGAATTTTGGACAGCTTGCGGCAGATCATTGATATGAATAAGGAAGAGAAAGGGGCAAGGAATGAGCCTTGGGACACACCAACATCTATAATTTCAGTTTTTGAATGGACACCATTAACACGACAAAATTTTGTTCGGTTTCATAAGTATGGTGTAAATCATGCGAGTTTTCGCTATTGCATACCATAGTAAACCGATTTTTGGCAAAGAATCTCATGTTCCACAGGGGCAAATGCTTTTTTAAGATCAATGAAAACTAGGCCCACAAACTTGTCAAGATCCAGCCCATTGTACTAATCATCGAATCATTATCTTTTAGCAAGGGCAATTAACTGCAATGGGACAACTTCAATGTCGTCCTAAGGCCCTTGCTTTAAGTAGTTGGGTCACAGTAGAATGAAGGCGCAAATAGGCAAATTGGCCAGATGAAAACAGTCCATTATCTTCCATTAGACTCATTCCAGTAAAGTCTCTTGTTTGCTCCCCCTGCAGACTTGTCGCTACAACAGAGACTTATGGATTTACAGTTCTGAAATTGGCAATTTGCCGCAGCCTGGCATGGCCATGATGGCCTGTATAAAAGCCGGACCAGGTAAAAATGTTGTCAGTGCCGTTGCTAAGATACACAAGGTCTCAGCTGAAGCGATATCAACCAATATCTTTGGTTTACTGATATCAACAACAACAACAACAGCGAAAGTTAGAGGGACTTATGTAATGAGTCTAATCTTCCATATGCTTGTGCACCTGATTGGTTACATTCGAAAATTCTACAAAATACAGAAGATATCATTCGATTCGTGCATTGTTCTAGAATAGCTAAACGGTTTATGCTTATGTTCTATGGTGTAGATTACGAGAGATGGCCGCAACGAAAGAAGTTGTCGTTCTAGAGAGGGGTGAGACTCACGGTGATGAAGTCATCGGTTGCAGAGAATCGAGCGAAAAGTCCAACGCAAAAATTAAACTGCTTCGTAGCACTATCAAAATTAGAACAACGATTGCAATATTCCTGCTTGTCATGGTCATGAGCGAGATTGCTGTCCTTCACTGGAGACTGTCAACAATATTGACAGACCCGTTGAATGATGAAGGAAGTCAGAGCAGTAACGAAAATCACACTGCTAAAGAATGTCCAGCAGGAATACAGCCCATAATTTCGACACAATTTCAGAAAACCACGATACTGTATGAGTGGCCAACTTTGACCTTAATCTGTGCTGCTACCGGAATTTCAGAGCCCGCGATACGATGGGAATATGATGGCCGAGATACTGGTCAAAGGTACAAGTTCCCAAATCGAGGTATTTTGCAGATAACAAATGTAACAGAAGCTGACAGTAGGGTAATCAAATGCGTTGCAGAGAACAACCTTGGCCAAGATACTCAAGAAACGACTCTTGTTGTTCATGCGAAGCCTAAAATCATCCTAACGAATACTACCGCAAAGTGGTTTGTCAGTAAACCAAAGGAAATGTACTGCAACGCTTCAGGCAACCCATTGCCAAAACTAAAATGGGGAAAAGCAAATGGAACTCTCAACGGGATACAGCATCTTTCCTCGGATGGTCGCAGCCTACGTTTGGTAATTAAAAATCCACAGGAAAATGATAGCGGTAACTATTTTTGTACTGCTGAAAATTACGTTGGCAAAGCAAATAAATCTGTTGTGATAGACTTCATCGGTGTCCTACGAGACTGTTCGATGTGGAGAAAGAATGGTTTTACAAAGAATGGTCTTTACTTGATCAATCCTGATGGCAATACAAGATATCAAGCGTATTGTGACATGACGACAAATAACGGCGGCTGGACGGTGATTCAACGACGACAAGATGGAACGGTTGACTTTTATAAGGCCTGGAATGAATATAAAAATGGATTTGGGAATGTAGCAGGCGAGTTCTGGCTTGGCAATGATAAGATCTATGAATTGACAAAAGGACAGGACATGATGCTTCGGGTTGATATGGAAGATTGGAAGGGAGTCAAGGCTTATGCTGATTATAAGTACTTCCACATTGGCGATGATAGCAAACAGTTTCAGCTACATGTTACGGGTTACACCGGCAATGCCGGTGATTCTCTCAGGAAAAGCAGTGGATGGAAATTTACTACAAAAGATCGAGATAATGATGGTCACAAACAACAATGTGCTCAGCTTTTTCACGGAGCATGGTGGTACTTTTATTGTCATCTCTGTTGTCTCAACGGCAGATACTTGAAGGGCCGTTACCATGGATCATACGCCACGGGAGTCACTTGGAATTCATTTCGCGGATTTCAATACTCACTCAAATGGACTGAGATGAAGATAAGGCCAAGAGCGTTTAACATGTAATATCAAAATAGTCAGAAGAAGAAGATTCCTTCATAAATATCATCAGTTTCTTAAATCTATCAAGTATTTCACAGCTGTAGACTTTCAAACATCGAAATATTCTCCTGGATTACCCATCATTGAATAATGTTGTCAATGTTGGACCTTTACGAATCAGTGCCTCCTTTAAATATTCGTGCGATGCCTTTAAAGTGAATGACCTGAGCCACAGGTAGCAGCGAATGGTTGCATAATTAATAAAAGTAATTGCAAACAGCTGTTTTTCTCTTTCTTATCATTCGTCGTACCGTCGTACAGGGCATGTCTTCTAACTGACACCAATCAGTCGACCCAGTGCAAGAGTCCAAGAGTCCAAGAGTCCAAGAGTCCAAGGGTCCAAGAGTCCAAGAGTAGAGTAAACAATCTTTCTTTCTTGTGTCGATTCACGGAGTCCTTGCATCGAGTCATTATGTCATGTGTCGACTTGTCGAGTCTTTCTTTCGGTTGAGCCATTATGCCATTATGCCACTTTGCCCAGTCGTCATGTCAATTGATCGAGTCATCGAGTCGAGTTGTCGAGCCGTCGACTGATATACTGATGAAGGTCACGTCAATATATAAATTCCAAATCGAGGCTCCTGTTTGCAACGCACGTGTTCAGCTGTGATGGAAAACCGAGTGGGAGTGGAGCAGATGAGATTAGGGTAATTCTTCGTTCCCCTTTCTCTTCCCTTTCTTTCTTTCTTTCTTTCTTTCTTTCTGCCTTTTTCCGTGTCCTCCCCCCTTTCCTCCTTTCCCCTCCTGTATTTATTGATCAAGAGCGAGACTTGGAGCAAGTTCAGGTAATTTGGAGCAAGTTCAGGTAATTCTGAGCCCTTGTTCTGAGGAATGCCTTTGACCAAATAGGAAATATTCAGAGCAGGAAAGCAGACGTCGATAAAATTCTGGCGCCATGTTTGCAACGTTTCTTCTGTCTCGACATGAATGATACGTCCTAACCTGACCAAATTTCAACATTGTCGCTCCTTTTCCATTCCCTTCGAATTTCACCTCGTACCCATGTGAAATTTTTGCGCATGTCCAATGCAAACTTCCCCTATTTTGTCGACAACTCGACAACTCGACTTGATGACTCGACAAGTTGACATGACCACTCGGCAACGTGGCATAACGGCTCAACCGAAACAACGACTCGACAAGTCGACACATTGATACAATGACTTGACGCACGGACTGCGTGAAATAATTACTCAGTGAGTCAACACTACAGTAAAAACCCGCAGATAAGAACCACCCACTTATAAGAACCTAAGGCCTAAAATGTTCTAATTTCACCCCATTACAGAAGAACCTTCTTCTTCTTCTTCTTTATGTTCCAAATCTTTCGACGTTGGATGACACAGTAGCTCTCCATTTGTCTCGGTCCATTGCAGTTCTTGTTGCCCTCTCATACCGCATCCCAGTCCACTCCTTGATGTTGTCATACCAACTCATCCTTGGGCGACCTCTGCCTCTCTTTCCATCTATATATCCTGTTGGAAAGCTCTCCCTTTCCTGTTTGTATCTCAGGGCAAAGACAATGAAGACACTTTGTTGACGTTTACTTTATATATATTTACGCACTATTTACATAGGCCTTTCACGACTATCCGGTTTCTCTACTGTTACTATTACGACAAATCCTTGTGAGTTACTCCCGCCCCCTCCACTGGCCTACGCCAGGGAGTGGCACTCTATACGCTACGTCCTTTCTCCTGGAGCTCCTTCAGTAACTGACTACAACTCTATTATCGTGGCTCCATTACGCCCATTTGCGTTTCCGTTATGACCTAATATGGCATAATGACCTTGGCCTATGACCTATGCACGTTCCTTTCATGTGTGCATACATGGTTTCCGAATGAGGCTGACTCGTGACCTTGCACATATCACGTGCTACTCGATTCTGCTGTGATGTGCATAAGAGGGGTTTCTACAATGCTAAATTGAACCTAAAACTTCACAACACACTCCCCCGGTTGATTTACCCAGTAAATCAAAAAGAGTGTGACTATTCCACGCCCGACAACACCAAGCCTGAATTCTGACGTCACTTCCGGCCTCTCTTGCAAGAAAGCTGTGGCGCGAAAGTAAAATTTTGTGATAAATGGCGTCAGCAGGCGTCCCAAGTGTCCCAAAGCAAAATATCGAGATATAACGCAATAGCTGTATCTTCGCTCTTTCAAGTTCTTTGAGCATTTTGAACTCAGAGCCCCTTGATTTTTCATATTTTTCAAAGGCCGTGGACAACTCTGTTTACAAACTCGGGATTCAGCACAGCAGGTAAGCAGACTTTATCATAAATTTAACGTTTGTCCTTTGTTTCATGGAAATTTTGTTGAAAGTTTTGGATTCCTCGATGTCGTTTTGTCCTATTTGCCACCTTTCGCCAATTGTTGACGAAATAAACTTGTCTTTTTCTCGTCTTGAACTTCGGCTTGCAGTTTCAAGAAAATGAACTTTTGTTGGCCTAAATTTAACCGAAATTTTTTCAAACTCCAATATTTTCTAAACTAAGACAGGAATTCTCATTTTGGAGATATAACGCAATAGCTGTAAGCATCTAGTTTGTAGGAATGTTGCCTGTTTTGCTGTAGCCTTTGCCGGTTTCCCACAATTTTCAAAGGCAATTTTTCCTCGAGAGCCATGACCATCTAATCTTCGTTAACTTTACTTGCTTCCTTTCACAAACTTGTCTGCTTTTTAGTCAGAAAACAAACGTTAACCTTGGTTGAATGTATCACTTTCGAACTTGATCTGATGTTTCAGAAATGAAAGTATTTTAGAGTACTTGCTAGCTGTTTGGCCACCAGAGCAATGAGAATAATAACAAAACTTTGACTTCGCTCTCAGAGAACTTTTCGGCGGGTTTGGCCTAACTGTAAACAAACATAAAGTTGCATTGTTGCTTATTTTCTTCAAGACTAATGGGGAAGCCCTGACCTAGAAATAGGAGATTTGCTTACTAAAACAATGTTATCAAGGCTACCTTGTACAAAAAATTATCAGCTTTGATTATTTTGCCTATAAACACGATAGTTTACTGCAATTATTTGCCCTTAAATCCGCTTTCTTTTTCTTGAGCAGGGTATTGCTGCTCTGATTTAAGTTTGCAAAGACCTCTCCTATTTTGGTTTGCTGCTCTTTTTTGTACATGCAATTCTCTATGAGACAAAGTGAAATTTGCTATGCAGCAAATGTTTTTAGTAGGAGGAAATAATATCGTCTCTGTTTTATTTTAGGACCCAAACAGAACAAGATTATCCTTTACCAATCAAGCCCAACCTTGAAGCAACATTTGACAACAACCACAAAAGACTGCAATTCTTGCTTTTTCAATGCCTGAAGACTGATGCAAAACTAATGGAACATTACTGTTGCAAACAAAGCATTCAATGAAAAACAATATTATGATATATCAAAAAATTTGAGCAATCCAATAATTGATACTCTGATGATTTTACTCTGATAATAGGAAGATGGTAAGATAATAGCAATTGAATCATCACAAAATTGAAATTTTAATGCTTCCAATTCTGAAACAGTCTGAACCTTACTCTGAATTTGATCTGCAAAGACAATTGTTTGCAAAGACAAAGACAAAGCTCGCCCGTTTCACCCTGTAGCCCCTACTGCCATGCTTATTCATGAGTTTCTGAAAATTACCAAAAAGCAGTTATTGCCGTTGTCCATTCAGAAATAGTCATTGCAATTTCGATAGACAGCATCCTTCCCTATCTTCCTTGTCTGTGAGTTTTTAGAGCCAACAAGGGAAGATTTCCAGACTGCATTGAGTTGCTCCATCATTGACAGGAACTTGCCCAGTACAAATAACATATTTTTTATAATTTGCTATCCATTTGTCCATCAAAGACATCTGCCATCATAAACAAAACGATTTCAGTTCTTGATCCATAAATATCCGAGTTCTTTCGTTGGAAGCTGCTTCTTCTTGTCTCTTTCTTTCTGGCGGGTTGGAGACTTATTTGAAAACATGAAAGCATCTCTTGTCCTTCACTGGCAGTAAAAGGATCGCTAGTGCTCTGCATATTGGTTTATTGCTTCGTTTCGTTCAGAATTAAAAAGTTTTCTTGAAAGCAAGCAGCAAGCAGACCACGCCGCTTCAAAACAATTTCTACGATCTACGGCATTTTCTAAATGTCATGGCTTTCAAGGCGCTGCTTACCGCACCAAAAACAATGAATTCGAAAAATTTGCCCAAATACGGATGAAAATCTCTTAAAATAAGACCATCACTCCTGTCAAATTGCGTGGAGTTTACCAGGATCTTTAAATCAAAACGATTTTAGTTTTAAACATTTCTTAGATAAATTCACTACCTTTTAAGATTAAATTAACGCGGAAAAATCACACCGCATCCCTGCAAGAAACGTTCAAAGTGGACGAAAATATTCACTTCCGGTCATTTTCCTATACATTTGTATAGGGGCATCAAAGCGAGGCTGAACTCCTCGAGAAAGGTGTTGTCGGGCGTGTATTCTAGCGTTGACCCGAGTCCGATTTTTTTTTTCTAAGGGATTTTCTAAGTATTTCCTCCGTTCCAGTTTCCGACGATGCAATGCGTTCCAATTTCCACTGTTGTGTACGATTTTCTATCTTGGTACCTAATTCGCTGACGAATACTCTACTAGTATTTTTGATGAATCCAGCCCGGGGTTGTGATCCCTAGTGATCACTGGCGACCGAACAAGCTTTCCCACTTGCTGTCTCGAATATGCTGATTCATAAATCCAACTTTCGACGAATAATTTCGATGCGGTGACATGTTTCTACCATTGACCTAAAGTTCTACGACGATCGGGCTTTCGAAAAATAACTGCAGGTCTACTCCTGACAGTTCCATGATTCCCTAGTGAATCTGCCCTTACATGAAGTTCCGACAACAACATGTTCTGAACGAATGCGAGCTCCCAAATAAACTATTTCGCGAAATGAGCTCCTCTAATGAACTACTTTACTTTAGGCTACAATGAAGAATTTCTAAATCTATGACGTATTTCGTTTCGACTTCTTGTATTTCTATCTCGATATATGTAATTGGCTTCCACAAACGGTCAAAAATAATCTGCCTACGTTTACAGACTACTACCTACTGCGAGACGAACCAATACATTCCATGTTTTTCGTTTGGGGTACCTCAAATGTTTCTAGATACGCATGCTTCAAAATGCTGATTATTTCTTACAACAAATTTCGATAAACTCTTTATTATACTTCTTACGACCGACTGTTATGGTTAAATCCCTATCTTCGATGTGTTTTTGCTACGCTATTTTCCGACCTCTCTAAACCGAATTCTCCTATGTTCTGGTGTCCTTTGACCTGTGCAACCCTTGTTGCCGTACGACGATTTCTTGCGTAATATGCTGTGAAAGCTATGACGTTCTTGTCCTATTTTGGCGAACCTCCTAAATTCCGATCTGATGAATGCTTACAATACCTTGGCATCATTTCTGATATTTATGACCTTGCTCTTTGTTAGCCTAATCGACACTTTGTTTTATTACCTTTTGATTCAATATGCATTTGTTTCCGCCAACAAAAGACTTACGTAAGTGCCTAATTGCCTGCAATACTTCCTGCATGAACTTTCAAACTAAATTTCCGAAAACAGGCCTAAAAGGTTCTAAACAAACAATTTACCGTCCACTACGGGGAGTTCTAACGTCGTCAAACAATGTTCGCCAATTCGTGAATGTGTTTTCGTGGTTTCTCCAATCCAACAGCGTCGTTCTTTCTATCCTGATCCTTCTGATCATAATCGTACATCCAAATTTCGAGTTTCGAATTTCAACAATGTTCTCAAGTCCATTTATCTTCAACAATACAGTTTCTGGCAATCAATCTCGAGTGATCTTCGAGAATATATCGTTTCTTCTTCGATTTCAACTTCGGCGGTAAGTTCGGTATTCTTGTTCCGATTCGTTTCGTGTTCGTTTTCTCTTCGATATGTTTCTTCGGTTCTGGACTCTGGTTCAAAGTTTCGATAGCAAATTCTTCTACTGATCTCGGTTTGTTTCTGCCTTCGTGCGTTTATCAGCCTCCAACTTCTTCGTTTTCGATCGATTAAATAGTGCTAGTTTGTCTCAATGATTTCGGCGTCTTCTTCTTTCGTTCTTCTGAGTTCTCTGCCCCACGTTGGGCGCCATTTGTTGGAAAGTTCTCCCTTTCCTGTTTGTATCTCAGGGCAAAGACAATGAAGACACTTTGTTGACGTTTACTTTATATATATTTACGCACTATTTACATAGGCCTTTCACGACTATCCGGTTTCTCTACTGTTACTATTACGACAAATCCTTGTGAGTTACTCCCGCCCCCTCCACTGGCCTACGCCAGGGAGTGGCACTCTATACGCTACGTCCTTTCTCCTGGAGCTCCTTCAGTAACTGACTACAACTCTATTATCGTGGCTCCATTACGCCCATTTGCGTTTCCGTTATGACCTAATATGGCATAATGACCTTGGCCTATGACCTATGCACGTTCCTTTCATGTGTGCATACATGGTTTCCGAATGAGGCTGACTCGTGACCTTGCACATATCACGTGCTACTCGATTCTGCTGTGATGTGCATAAGAGGGGTTTCTACAATGCTAAATTGAACCTAAAACTTCACAACATATCCTTCTAACAGTGTTCTGTATATGTTATTTAGCCGTATCAAATGCCCAAAATATTTCAGTTTCCTGTCCTTCAAGATATTGATCAGCTTTCTTTTTTCATTCATTCGTTGAAGCACTTCCTCATTTTTCACTTTCTCCGTCCATGACAATTTCAGCATTTTCCTATACGTCCACATCTCAAATGCTTCAAGACGTTTCTCAAGTGTGGTTGTTACAGTCCATGTCTCTACTCCATAAAATAAGGTACTCCATACATAGCATTTCAGAATTCTAAGAAGAACCTATTCATCCTGAAATTTAAGGAAGGTTCTTAGCTTAAAAAAGTTAAATGTAAACTACTGGTTGGTAATATGTGATAAAATATTTTAAGAAATTTAGCCATATACAAAGCATTTGTAAAAAATTCCTTGTGTGTATATTGTTCTTTAGGAAATTGTGTCATGATAATGAGTAGGTGAAAACCTTGTTTTCTTATATTTGGCCTAAATTTCCGAAGGTCTGCAATTAATTCTGTGACAAGAACCTATTTAAGAACCTTGTATCCCGTTTTCAAGAATAGTATCATGTGCATAAGAACCTAAACAGGGTGATTTCAAAATATAAGGTTCTTATATGCGGGTTTTTACTGTACGACTCAATACAAAGACTCGAACGGTCGATACGACGACTTGACCGGTTAACATAATGCGTCGACAGACAAGTCGATGCAACGAGCAATTTGTCCAGCAAATAATTTTGTATAGAAAGGGGGTACCGTTAGTCACAGAGGCACCTCTCAAAAATACTTGACAGGTTGTACGCGGAGGAGCGAAGATTCATTCAGAAAATCGTTGCGGCAAAATTGCGAAATGGTCTATTTTCATTGATCACGCGACCAATGAGATTCTGTTATGGTGCGAAAGTGCAGCCAGCAACAATTCGGCAGTTGGTAACTGATCGTATTCTCGGCATGCGTTCTCCTCCGGCAGTCGATATGACCAGTCAGCCTTGCCACTCTTTCGTGCCCTAGGATGGCCCACGGTTAGGGAATTGATTGATCTTGAAACACTAAAAATGGTTTTCAAGTCCCTAAACGGTGATGCGCCGTCCTATATGAGCGACATGTTCAATAAAGTGAACGAAACAACCTCTCGCGTACTGAGGAATCCTAATATAAACCTTAGGACTCCAATGGGTTGAATGATGAATTAAAAGGAGCACCTACTCTAAAGAAATTCCCGGGAGGGTTGATGAAATCCCACAAAGCATAAGTTGAGATGCTTTATGCAATGAACTCTTTTAATTTTACTTTTATTGATATTATTTTAATCAGATTGTAATATCTTAGTTTAGTTTTAGTATTTTTATTGCATGGCCCCCTGTAAATCAGTTTTTCTCTAACTGAGGGGCTACCATGCCTAAAAAATTGAAAATGAAAATGAAATGAAATGAAACTTGCATACAGTGCTTTTTCATAAAAATACTGTACATTTTGTCCAGCCTAAATATTCTTAAGAAATTTTCGTTTTCAGCCTGAATATATTCTTAGAGTATTCTTATTTTTTCCCAAGCTTCCAAAGGAAATAGCCGCCCTCGAATAGAAACCAAGCTTTTGAAAAAACGAGATATGTCAGTCATGCGATTCTCTGTTATGAACATTGCAAAACAGGCAACTGCTGAGAAATGAGACACAGATGTACGAGCTTTGGCTGAGCTATATTTTTATACTATTCTTTTGAGTTGGGTGATTCTGAGCCTGAATACCGGGTGAGAAAGAAAAAAGTTTCCACATTTGAACATTCGTAGCACCACAAGTAATTCATGGATTTGAAAGATTCAAATTTTAGTTAAAAGCCAAAAGATCGAAGTATTTTTGTGATTTTGCTCGTCTTCTTACGAGCACTGCAAATATAGGTAAATTCAAATTTACAAAAATTTTATGTTTTCAAAATGATTGAAACACCTGATCAAATCGTTAGGACTCTTCTCACACACACAGTACAACATGAAACGGGCGTTTCACTTGTCTCATGAGTAATAAACCTCTCTGATTCTCAAACAGATAGTACAGATTTTCAATCCCCCATGGCAATAACTGTGCAGATGATATCTCTCACCCATAACAAAATTGCATTTTCTCTGTTGTTCTGAGCAAGGAGTCCTTTATGATTTGATCAAGTATTTTAGGCCTTTTTGAGTGATTTTGCAACAACCATGTTTTCTAAATTTGAATTTACCAATTTTTCCAGTGCTTGTAAAAAGGCGAGAAAAATCACAAAAATACTTCGATCTTTTGGCTGTCCAGCAAATATTGATTCATTCCAATCCATCAAGTACTCTTGATGCCAAGAATTTTCAAAAGTGGGAGCTTTTTTTCTGGTTCACCTGCTACACCCTGAATATTCTTATGAAAATAGAGAGTGTTCTGAGTTACAGCACCTTACTCCTCCTACTTCGAACATGAAAACCAACTTTTGCACAGTGATCCAGATCGATGAAATTATGGAATAAATAGGAAAACATGAAGTTTCGAAAACATGCAAATTTTTACATCCCCATTAAAGAGGGTATCCTTGGGCTTAACAGAAAGCAAAAAGTTTGAAAATCAGACTATCCAATGATGAGAAATGGAATTTTGAAGTTTGTCAAAATTTCAAGTGGCTGTTTATTTTAGAATTTCCGGTGCAATGTACAGTTTTGGGCCAACTTTAAAGTGTCATAAACCAGCCTAGAAAAGAGTGATTCTCGTGATTTTTGTAGGAACTGGTCAGGAATGCAGTTGTGGTCAACGTATGTAAAACTTTTTATATTGGGTACAGGATCTTTGGTAGATAGACACTGTTTTTAAGCTTACTTTTACGACAAATTTCGTGAAAAATTGCTGAAATTGTATAGCTCCCTGGTTTCCCCTCCTGCGCCTCTGCGCCTTCGGCACTCTCTTTTTCACAACGCAGATCATTATTCGAATTCGTGAATTCGCGGAGCATGATCGATCACTCTGTCGAATCCTTCCAAAACATTCGACAATTCTTACATTCTATGATGTAGATTACGAGAAATGACCGCAACGAACGAAGTTGTCCTTCTAGAGAAGGGTGAAGCTCACGATAATGAAGTCATCACTTCCAAAGAATCAAGCAAAACAACCAACATAACAACGAAACAGCTTCATACCACTCTCAAAATCAGAACAACCATTGCCATATCACTGCTTGTCCTTGCAATGAGTGAGATTGCTGTTCTTCACTGGAGGATGTCAACATTATTGACAAACTCGTTGGGCAAGAACAAGACGAGTCAGAAAACTGGCACAGCATGTCCATCAAGAATACAACGTCGGCTTCCGCCCATAATTTCGACAAAATTTAAGAAAACCACGAAACGGCTTGAGTCGTCAACTATGTCCTTATTCTGTGCTGCTACCGGATTTCCAGAACCTGCCATACGATGGGAATTTGATCGCCGAGATACTGGTGAAAGGTACACATTCCCAAGTCGAGGTATTTTGCAGATAACAAATGTAACAGAAGTGGACCAGAAGGTTATCAGATGCATTGCAGAGAACAATCTTGGAAAAGATACCCAAGAGACGACTGTGGTTGTTCATATGAAGCCCCAAATCATCCTACAGAGCACTGTAGAAAGGTGGTTTGTCGGAAAAACAAAGGAGCTATACTGCAACGTTACAGGCAATCCATTGCCAAAACTAAAATGGGGAAGAACAACAGGATTTCTCAATGGAACACAACATCTATCCTTTGATGGTCGCAGCTTACGCTTGGTATTGAACAATCCACAAGCAACTGATAGTGGGAACTATTTTTGCACTGCCGAAAATTATCTTGGCAAAGTAAATATATCTCTTAACATGGAGTTCATGACTACCCTACGAGACTGTTCGCAATGGAGAAAGAATGGTTATACCAAGAATGGCATTTACTTCATTAGTCCTGATGGCAACACCACATATGAGGCATATTGTGACATGACGACAAATAAGGGTGGGTGGACGCTGTTTCAACGACGACAAGATGGATCAGTTGACTTCTATAAAACCTGGAATGAATATAAAAATGGATTTGGGAATGTAGCAGGCGAATTTTGGCTTGGTAACAATAAAATATACGAATTGACAAAAGCACAGGACACGATGCTTCGCGTCGATCTTGAAGATGTAAAAGGAGTGAAGAGTTATGCTGAGTATGGGAGTTTTTACATAGAACATGAAAGAAAACTGTATGAGTTACATGCTAGCGCGTATTCTGGAACTGCCGGCGACTCTTTTTTACATCACAATGGATACAAATTTTCCACAAAAGATCGAGATAATGATGGTTATAGGAACCTACACTGTTCGCAGATCTACAAAGGAGCATGGTGGTACTTTTATTGTCATTATTCTAATCTCAACGGCAGATACCTAAATGGCCCTTACACCGAATCATCTGCCGATGGAGTCATTTGGGTTTCATTTCGTGGAACTCAAAACTCACTCAAAAAGAGTGAGATGAAGATAAGACCATCTACTTTCAACTTAACTTTTTCACCTTAATTTCCTCGTTGTTTTTGTGCGTATACATGAAAGCGCACAGGGACATTCCCCGTAATTATTCATTACATTATATTCACACTAACTTCCGCTGCGCTTGATGTTTTGGCACTTTGTGTGACAGATCTTCTCGGTGAGTAGGCCACAAGAAATACAGGGTCTCTCAAAAAAAGTGTGCCCCTTTTGCCTGAAGATTGCAACAAAACGGCAAAAGATTCTTGCAAAAATTTTGCATGTTGTTGCTCTTCAGATATTCAATTAAAGTTTGCTACCATTCCCATTAGAATCTATTGAAAAATGATGGAGCTATGACCTTCAGGAGACCAAATTTGATTGGGGAAGAACGCCTTTAGGTTTTCTTAAAGATGATAAACCAACTGCTAACTATCCTGTCAGTGACTTATCTTAATCCTGCCAAATCAGCCCTTCATCGATAATGACACCTAGAGATTTGGTTTTCTCCACACGTTTATTTCATGATTATTAAGTACGAGCGAAGAGCATAGGAATCATTCGTCGTACGATTGCTCGTGGCCCATGGTCGAAACCGCCAAAGCCTCATTTTCACTAACCAATCAGACGGCTAAAAAGCGAGGGAGACAAGAGAAACATGTGAAGATTTTCCTGAATTTTACCTACCTTCATAAAACGCAACCAGGACAAAAAACTGCTTGAGATTTCCCGAATTTTTCTAAAGCAATCTACTCTCCAGATGTTTGGGAGTAAAAGTTTGGATGCCGGTTAAAATATCTCCAGGATTGGTGGAGTTATGGCCAAAAACAAATCGACAAGGCACTGAACCTTGAACAATAGAGATTCTGGCCTGGAGACAATAGTAATAACAATAGTGATTGTTGTAAGAACGACCCAAAAACGCCACAATCTGTGTTTTCAATTGTTCTTGCTATTGTCTTTCGCTAAATTTTCTTTTATTGAAGATTCAATGCCCCTACGGTTTCTATGCGAATTGAAAAAGTCTACAAAGGCTTGTTCGCGCATTTCAAGTCATGTGGCAATACTCTGGGGAAGTTTCTGTATTGTACTACTGTTTACATTCATGGCAAAAGTTTGCTCGTTGCGAAATAACTTATAAAATTGAAAAGAGGTTTTATCAAGAGGCTTTATCACCTGACTTGAAGTGGCGTAAAGAGGTCTCGACAAGCCTTCGCCGATTTTGTCTATTGGAAAGGCAATAACTCCGCCAATCCTGAAGATATTTTAACCGGCATCCAAACTTTTACTCCCAAACATCTGGAGAGTAGATTACTTTAGAAAAATTCGGGAAATCTCAAGCAGTTTTTTGTCCTGGCTGCGTTTTATGAAGGTAGGTAAAATTCAGGAAAATCTTCACATGTTTCTTTTGTCTCCTTCGCTTTTTAGCCGTCTGATTGGTCAGTGAAAATGAGGCTTTGGCGGTTTCGACCATGGGCCACGAGCAATTGGCTATGTACGACGAATGATTCCTATGCTCGAGCGAAGGGAGATCACCTCTTTCATTTATTCTACGTTGGTGACCAATAACCATAAATCCAGTTTTGTTGGAGCTCGCACTTAGTTTATTTACCCTTAACACTGATATTCAACAGCTCTTTCTTTGTCGTGCATATGAGCTCTTTTATGTCATTAGATGTGATTGTAATCTCGTAATAATATCGTTAGAATATAATGTCGTTAAGTATCTTACGAGTCTCGACCACGGGGTCATCTGCCGATAACTTTGGGTAGGGGTCTGCCACCAGCAAATTCAAAGTGGTAGCGTTGGTTATACTGATTTCTACGAACATCGTACCCTTGCCAAACTTTGGGTAGGGGTCTGCCACCAGCAAATTCAAAGTGATAGCGTTGGTTATACTGATTTCTACGAACATCGTACCCTTGCCAAAACTTTGGGTAGGGGTCTGCCACCAGCAAATTCAAAGTGGTAGCGTTGGTTATACTGATTTCTACGAACATCGTACCCTTGCCAAGACCAATTTCTACAAAACAGATATCCTTGGCGAAACTAATATTGAAAAAAATGATACTTGGCTAGATTCATTTCCAAGCCTTTAGAGTCAGCATATTCTAAAAATTTTGGGTTTGAATTCGGAATTTCAAAAGGTCAATTTGTTTCATTTACTACTGAACCATAAAAAATTGGTCGTCAGGATGAAACTCCAACTTTCAAAGTGGAAGGTGAAGTTGCGGTTTTTAGCACCAAGCGCTGGTATCACAGAATTTTCTTTGAAGAAATTCAAGGACAGGGTATCGTTTTTACAAAAATTACTCAGGGACAGGGCAACATTTTCGGAAATTTGACTCCAGAACAACGTGCTTTTTCAGGATTTACAGTGGCACATCTCCGTATGTTCGTAGACCAAGTACCTCCCCCGGATTTACCTTCGCCATCCTCTAAGCTTTGATCCAGTACCCTCTTACGCCTTCTTTTCTTTTGTGGCTCAGTAACCTCCTGTTCATCATTCCCATCGCCTTTGCGAGCCTCTTTTTCATTGTCATCTGTCCGATGATTCCCTGCAACATCAACTTCAGTCCGTTCGTATTTGTCCAATGCATCAATACCAACATGTTGGGCGTATGTGATTACTTTGCATAGACCACAATCTTTGTTTACAATCATCTTCTGAACAACTGTCAAAGTAGTAATAAGGGGTCAGTCATATATCGATTTCGTCCCCGCTTAGCGTCATTTCGACACTAACTTTCAGACACCCCCCACCCCCCACCCTTAGCGTAAGTCGACAACAACAACAACCACAATAGCAACTTTCTTTGAGAAACCTTTTGACTTAGGCCATTCGAAAAACTTAGAACTGGCACTGGAAAAGGATCTCCGGTAAAGTATTTTCTTCTCAGGACATTACCCTCACTTTGCAATCTGTGATATGAAGATCGATGTACAAAAATATTTTTTAGCGTCATGGCTGTTGACCCCCCCCCCCCCACCCATTTAGGCTGTCTTAGCAAGAAGACGTGAGTCGAGAAGACGCCAGCAGAATTCTTTTGTTCTAGGATGTAATTTACAAAGTGAAATCAACTTCAACGCTTTTTTGAATCTCCTGGGGCTTTGTGTAAGTTCTGTTATTAAAAAACCACTCTCCTCAGAAAACAGTTGATTTCTCCAATATTATTCGGCCTATCGAAAAGCAGTAAAAAGGATGTTGTTCTGTATAATCTGGGCAATCGAAAGATGTATTAATCGCAATTTTACCGGCAACCCTGGTTTCGCAAATCCTAGTTCAAATCTTTTTGCTAATTTCAGAAAAGTGGATTTATCTCCAAAACTACTCGAAAAATGTCCGAATTTTTTTCGTTCCATCTTTAGCTAGGTTGTTGATCTACAACTTTGCCAAGTCTGATTGAAAAAGCTAGGCTAGATTTCCTGCCATCGAATTTCGTATTTCTGTTTACTTTTCGACTGCGAAATGGAGAAACCTTGGTCAACAGATTACCATGCTATGAAGCACGCTTGCAAAAGCTCAGGCTTGAAATAACTTTCAGAAGTTTTTCCATTGGCAAACAAATGAACGTCATCTTCTGGGAATACCATACGCAGGTCTCAAAAGACATCCTTAGTGCGCTTGTAAAAGTATCATTTGCATCTATTGATTAGAAATTACTGATTTTTACCAGCAACTTCACAAAACCATGCTTTGGGTGTCTTTCGAGACTTTCGTAAGCATTCACAGATTATCAATTTCTTTTAGAGTCCACAATAAGCATAGATCTTAGATCAAGAACTAATTTTTTTGCAAAAACATTCTACGGGCATTCAAATCGTTCTGCATGGGCTAAACTGTTGACCAACGCTTTTCGTCTTCGATGTCGAAAAGTAAACAGAAATGTAAAATTCGATTGCAAGAAATCTAGCCTAGCTTTTTCAATCAGACTTGGCAAAGTTGTAGATCAACTACTTAGCTAAAGATGGAGCGAAAAAAAATCGAAACTTTTTCGAATAGTTTTGGAGGTAAATCCACTTTTCTGAAATCAGCAAAAAGATTTGAGCAAAGATTTGCGAAGCCAGGGTTGACGGAAACATTGCGATTTATACATCTTTCGATTGCCCAGATTATACAGAACAACATCCTTTAAATCGACAACCTGAAAAGTGTACTTTGAAGGCCGCTCCCTAAAATAGAACGTCGATATGGAAAGTAAAAACTATGCGATCATCATATTCATATTCATAACCAATGGAGACACGAGAACACACAATTTTCAAGAAGTATTCCTCTTTATGAGCAGCTTATTGAGATAAAAGGCTGGAAAATTGTAATGCTCCAAAAACCTCTGAGCGTCCTCGTCTTCGAAGACGTCCGCGCCTTGGGGGCGCCTTGTTGCTAAAAAAGCCTATTGGCTGTCTGACCCCACCCATATTTGTTTACGTTAGGACGGCACAGCCCCTTCAAGGTTGTAGGCTGTATTGAACATGGATTAAATGAAAGAAAAATAATTTACCTGCATCAATATTTTCTTCTCTGTCTAAGGCAACCAAAGCAGAAGACTCATTGAGAAATGAAGTGTAAACGCCACCTAAAATGGTCAGCAACTATATTTAAGAAATAATTCGTGGGCAGGAACGCGGCAGCACTGCGTAAAACAACAGCAAATGTGTTTAAATCTAATGAATATATAGCAAATGAGTAAAAAAATTTCAAGGAATCGAGTCATCATAAATTGATTGGCTCTTCCGTGTATCATGTGATCCATCTCATAACAAACTAAAAGGACCTGCTGTGGCACAATGCATCTCATGTGATCAGTTTCATTTCACAAGAACGTTAAAGGGAGTACAAAGACCAGCATGCTTTGTGCGAAGTTAGCGACTTGCTCTGCACAGCTTCCAGAATAACTGACTGTACGAAATTCACAAAAAACAAAAACAAACGATTGCAAATGCGGCTGGTCTTTGTACTCCCTTTAACCAATCAGATGTATGTATCATGTGACCCATCTCATAACAAACAAAAAGGACCCGCTGTGGCACAATGCTTCTCATGTGATCAGTTTCATTTCACACGAACGTTAACCAATCAGATGCGTGTATCATGTGACCCATCTCATAACAAACTAAAAGGACCCGCTGTGGCACAATGCTTCTCATGTGATCAGTTTCATTTCACACGAACGTTAACCAATCAGATGCGTGTATCATGTGACCCATCTCATAACAAACTAAAAGGACCCGCTGTGGCACAATGCTTCTCATGTGATCAGTTTCATTTCACACGAACGTTAACCAATCAGATGCGCTATCGAGAACGATGAGTCAGCAGATTCTTGAAGTTTGTGTAATGCCTTTAACACGTTTGGCAGGATATGGAATAAAATGTAAGCAGCCGATATTCGATATTCAAAATTGAAATGCTTATCTATCGGTTAAAAAGGCTGACTTAGAAGTGAACATTTTGTTTGGTAAAATCACTCAGTCTTTAGACCCACAATCCTTCACATCAGATGTTGAGAAAAAGTTCATTTCGTTTCTTTATTTCGACTAAAAGATTACAATATAAATCTATACAAGCCACACTACTTTACAAAATTACCATGCAACTATACAATGCTATTGGAACGATACCCCGAGGAGCAAAAGGCTATCAAATTACATGCCATGGGAAATGTTTGCGATCGAAACAACTTAAATTCACTTCTCCTATTTCTTATGCGTCACTACCAAAATTCAGTCAACAAGTTCAGTTGAATCTGGTATAGAACTACAAGAAAAATCGTTTCTGATACTATCCATAGAAAAAGCAAAGTTACTTACCAAATTCTTCGAAAAGTTTGTTAATGTCAGGATATCTCCAGCTTGGAGGAAGGCTAATATGAAAGACATTCCTTCTTTCTGGGATCACTACGAAAAAATGAAAGCCAAAGGCTATTCGTATGATGCTTATACCGGGTGCGCCAAAATAAACTATGCACGTTTGGCAGGCCACAATAAATGGTAGACTCGGCCGATTTTGAAGATTTATGACTTAATCTTTAGCAGAAAACCTGAATTAGATACTGGGATTTTTGCAAATTTTTCTATTTTCGGTTTTCAGAGCAAGAAGCGAGTTTCTTAAAATTTTAGTTTTCGAAAACACTGAAAACGATCAAAAAGCATAGATCAAGTTTTCTAAAGAATCGACATTAATGGACTTGCAGAAGAGAACTTGTTTGGGATTTAGAAATCGACTAATTGTAATCTGCTGTACGAGAGTTTGTACTAAACCCCAAATCACCCTGAAAATATTTTCTCTTTGTTCATTCATGCTGAGTTTTTCAAAATTTGATCAACATTTTTTGATCGTTTTCGGTGTTTTCGAGAACGAAAATTTTAAGAAACTCGCTTCTTGCTCTACAAACTGAATATAATCTAATTCAGGCTTTCTGCTAAAGATTAAGTCATAAATCTTCAAAATCGGTCCAGTGTATGATTTATTGTGGCCTGCCAAACGTGCATAGTTTATTTTGGCGCACCCGGTAGAATAGCAGCATAGCGATCTAGCCATGATCCATAAGGACAATCAGCTTTCGCTCATCTCATTGAATTGAACTGATGTTGTTGTTGTCGCTCCAGTAAGGGCCTTATTTCCCTAGGGCTGTATAGACTGACAGACATCTCAATCGGGGACACTTTTTGACCGTCGTGTGCGATCATAACATTGCTTAAAGGCAGGTGGTTTTTATGATTATGGCTTGTTTAAAAACTGAATGTCTACATGCAGTTTCTTAGCTGAGGATGGTAGGAGATCCTATCAAAACGTACTTGGCCTACAATCCTGGCCAAAAGAAGCTGGGACACAGGCAAATTTCAGTGTCTTCATGATGTTTCCTAAAATATCGAGGAGAAATATACTTTTAGAGTCTCCTAATCCCCCTTCCCCCCTACTTCAATGTTGAGAAGGTCGAAAGGCGTTTGATTCAAGCAACTTTGAAACGGGAGGGGGGAGTGGGGGGCACGTAATCAAAGACCGAAGTAGTGCAATTTTATGATTTGTCCCAAGGAATTTGGGCAAGATTGTAGTCCAACCGTTAGCGTCTGAATAGCCTGGCATGTCTTGAGTTTCTGGATCGTGAAATTGTCTTAAAATACAGGATCGTCGAATTGTCATCAATAATTTTCATGAAACTGTTTCATTTTCACAATGACCGTCGTTTCTATTTTTATCATGAAGTCGCTGTTTCAGTTTGAATAATATTAGAAATTTTTTTTTTTTTTTTTTTTTTTTTTTTATATCAAAGTTAAAACTCAACAATATACAAATACAATATTCTGTGCCGTCCATAGCAGAAATAGACATGACGTCATCTGGTTCTAGCTATGAACGGCACTTGACAATTCCTTTAACAGCAATCTTATTAAGCACTTTGTGTACCATGGCACCATTCCATTTTGGCAGACGCTAGCATACGCCAGCTTAGTAGGTGAATTATTGTAAAACAAAAAAGGAAAAACAAACAAACAAACAAACAAACAAACAAACAAAACAGAAATAAAGACAGAAACTAAAAACTATTCACTGGTTTAAACTATTTAGAAATTGGTTTAAACTATTAGAAATTGTTGGCCACTTCAGTCTTTTCATCAGACTAGCTGCTGAAACTAAGGGCGATATGAAATGCGCAGTTCCGTTGAAAATAAATCTGCAGATGAAAAATCTCTGCGAGGGAAAATCCGCTGTGGAGGAGAGCGGGAAAATTTTTGACAAATGCCGGGAGAGAAACATTTTGCAGAGGTAAACTTTAGGCAATTAAAGGGCATATGGCATGAAGCTGATTGGTTCATGCAATACAATTCTCTCTATTGTTTATTACAAAGCACAGGATCGAGGCTGAATTTTCATTACAATGAAAATTCCCAAAACAGAAATAAACTCACGAAACAATGGAATTCCACTCCAAACTTGTTTGTTGTATTAACCAATTGCTAACGTGACATATGTGCTTTAAAAGGGATTTCTGATGATTTTTACAGAGCTGTAAAGACAATAATGCGGTATGAGCAATTTCTCGTAGGAAACGAAGCTTCATAAAACAAGCACCGATACATGTGAGCAAATTGGGCCTAAGAATTTACACATGCCCTCCGGTTGGGCCTAAATCAATATTGAAACAGAACTGCGCATTTCATATCGCTCTTGCTGAAACATCATAACTGCGATTTGTAACAAGTGAACTGCACTGGTACCTTAGCCTGCGGAGGTTACTGGTACCTTGGATTGGACAATCCCATAATAATTAAGGTGAAACCTACCATCAGGACCATCCATATTGATATACAACAAATCATTAATTCTCATCACGTAGATCCTGTGGGAGAAGAAGATGGAGGCTAGAATATCAAAAGGCTCATAACCTTTAAAAGGTGGGTGTAAGATATCTTCACTCCATAAGGACCCTCTAGTTACGCTCATCTTATTGAGTTGGCTTTTAAAAAGCAAAACATAATAAATACCTGTTTAAGAATGCACGAAGCAAATCGGCATCTTGATCAATTGGTTTTCGTTCTTCCGTGGGGTGTTGCATTTTACCTGGTAAAAATAAATCAAGAAAACTGTGAATAAACAAGCAAGTTGCAGTTTATGAGGCTAATAAAGGAGTTAAAAATTCTCGAATCAAACTGCCCAGCCTTTATACTGGGTGAGCCAGAAAAAGTTCCCACTCTTGAACTTTTGCAAAAGAACTTGCAAAAGTTAATGCTCGAGGTTTATAGCAGTCTAACACAGCAAAACCCTTCTTTTTTGTGGGATATGTTCCATGAAAAGGACAATAATTACAATCTAAGATCAAAGAATCTGTTGATGTTGCCTCAAACTAAAACAACTACTTATGGCAACGATAGTTTATCTTTTCGTGGTAGCATATTATGGAATTCCCTGCCTAACGATACAAAATTGCCGCCTCCGTCTGTTCTTTCAAGTCATGCATAAAAAATGGATTGGAGAGAATTGCCGTTGCAAAATTTGTAAATAGGGTATTTTAGGGTATTTTCGTTTCTTATCATGAACTGTAATTTATTTTGTTTTTGTAAATAGTTGGTCTTTATTAGTTCTTGAAGTAGAGCTATTTTTAAAAACCAACTTTAAAGAATGTTATAATAATAATAAGAATCTTGAAAACTCATCGCACCGGTCACAGGAAGCCCCGGCGGTTGATTGGGCAAAAATAAGTTTAAAATTTCAAAATACCGGGTGTCCCAAAATGATGTATTATCGTTTGATTGTTTATATCTCCATAACCAATGAACCGATTTTCAAAAACTTTATTCTATCCGATTGCCGAAAGGCTAAATTGTATTTGAGGATGTTGGCTGTGGTTTAGGCCGATTTCTTCATTTTCAAAAGAAGATTGATAAAGCTGCTCAAATTCAAGCCTTAAATAGCATGAAAAAGAAACGGCCTTCTTTGCCAGTCAACATTTTAGATGTGATGCAAAAGGCTGAACTTTTATGTCGTTCATAGAACATATGGCGTTCAGAGAAGACGAATTCATTTAATATTGAGTTCAGATAATACGAATACGAGTTCAGCCTTTTGTATCACATCTAAAATGTTGACTGGACAAATAGGCCGTTTCTTTCTTATGCCATCTAAGGCTTGAATTTGAGCAAGTTTATAGATCTTCTTTTCGACATGAAAACGCCGTTGTAAAACCGCAACCAACATCTTAAAATAAAATTTAGCCTTTAGGCAATCAAATAAAACAAAGTTTTTGAAAATTGGTTCATTGGTTATGGACATGTAAGGAATCAAACAATAATACATCATTTTGGGACACCCGGTAGTTAATTGAAATCATTTTGTCTTATTTGTTGCACTTCTCTACATACGGTTGTGTTGTTTATTGACTTCTGCACAACAAGGAAAGATTTCGTAAGACAATAGCATGAGTTGCTTTTGTTGACACCTGAATTCAAAGCGATTAGCGACTGCAGACAAAGGAAATTCTATCAACCATAAATTCAAAACAAACAGAACCACAAAAGTTGCTCTGAAACCCAGGTAGCTAGCGCGCTCGTTGTGCATTCCAAAAATTGTTTTTAAGTGCAAACATGGGCATAAATCGAAAGAAGGAGGATATATCTACACATCTACCTCGGGCATTTCATTTCTTTGGTTCAGAAGCTGAGCAGTAAGTGTTTTAATTACACTGAAAAAATAAGAGAATTGAATCGCCTCCCAATCGGCTTTTGAATCAAATAAATTAAATGCCCGTGACAGATGTGTAGATATATCCTTCTTCTTTCGATCTATGCTCATGCTTGCTCTTAAAAGCAATTTTTGGAATGCACAACGGGTACAACTGGGTTTCAGAGAAACTTTTGCGGCTTTGTTTGTTTTAATTTACTGGCTGAGAGAATTTCCTTTGTCTGCGATCGATAATCGCTTTGAATTGCGGTGTCAATCAAAAGCAACTCATGCTATTGTCTTACAAAATCTGTCCTTGTTCTTCTGCACTGCATCATTGTTCGAATGCGAGAATTCGAAGTGAAGTAACAAATGCAGCAGTACAGTCGTGGCCAAACATTTCAGACCACATTTCTGTCAACAACGTTTCTTAGCGTAACGAAATGGAACCCTACCACTCTGCCTACCTTACTCTCTTGGAGTTCATGTAAGTCAACTTTCCATGTAGATTCCGAATTTTTATGTCATATTTTAATTTCTGCACCATTTTGCTATGACGTCACAATTAAATCTATAGACATTCTTGGAAATTATAGTGCTTCTGCCGACAAGGGGTGTAACCCAAAAAATTTTGTTACTCAGCTGGCTTTTACATCAATCTATGCACAATTCATTTGTATGATTTGTCTGCAAAGTATCGAAACTCCATGAAGAATATTGCTTCAGGGAAAAGGTAGTGGAGGGCCTTCAGTCCACAGCTATGGCCATAAAGTTTAAGACCACCCTTGGAAAAACGTTTAAAAATTTGTACTGAAGGAAGGGCTCTGTCACCACACAATAAAATCTGCATTGAAACGTTGATTGGAAGATGGCTCAGATCAGTGTCTAGCGAAAATATTCCCATTGCAATATACTTACAAAGATGGTCAGCCATTTTCGCAAAGCAGACGCCAGTGCAATAAGCATCATAGCCTGCCTCGTGGAATTTGTCTGGACTGTTTTCATATTGCTTGAAATCATCTGCGAAAGCTGAAATATGACAATACATTAGTCCTGAATACATAATGAACACAAGAACTTTCTTGGCTTTGAAATGAGTTCCACTTAAGCAAGGTTTACCGCAAGGACACAAGAGATAAAGATAATAAGTTGAAACTTTTAAAATTAACTGGGCACCGAATAGCAAGGCTCTAGTGTTACCTTCATATAACTTCTCCCACCTATGTCGCTGGTGTGCAACCCGACTCTAATTTGCCCTCTCTGACATTTCCTTCACTAATTTTCTTCCAGTCCTTTCTAGCAATGACTTTCTCTAAGTCTATTCCGTGGTCTATCAGCGCTAAAGGAATAAAATGGCTGCTGCGATGGCATATGCCACTCAGAGAACGTTGCGAAGGAGAAACCAGAGGAAAGTATCGTTTCTCCTTCACAGCGTCATGCCCCCGCAGAAGTCATCATATTCTTTTAACGCCGATAAAGCATGGAATAGCAAGTTTACCCTAGCAGTAATATTTTGTTACACATCAAAGCATTGTTAATCAGGCATCAATGGAAGAATCTAGGGTTTTGAGTTCGAGGTGGAACGTCAATGTAAATAGAGGGAGTTTTGTTCCTTCAAGGCGTTGTGGCGCAGTGGTGTAATCCTCTGACATTGCAGCCAGAACGGTCAGGTGGACCGGTTCGATCCCAGGTAGAGCCCCATCACTTCAGCGTCACGACAAGGGGTCGCGGACTCGATTAGGCCTATTCTACTTCTGCGATCCCAGCGCTTGGCGCTAAAAACCACAACTTCACTTCACCTTCACCTTCACCAGCAACGCTGACGGTTGTTTTGTTTAAAATCTTATATAAATCGATCTCACTGTATATCATCGTGTCATCTGAAAGCCAGTTGACTCCAGATTTTATATCAGGTAACCGTTTCTTCATAATATTAGTACTTACCATGGGTAGTTAGACGTCGCAGTTGTGCTTGTCTACCGTAGGATCACTTTATATACTGCTACGGAGGAGGTAGTGGAAGAGAAACGTCCTCTATAGAACGATATAAAGTTTCCTCCGCATAAGCATACAAGCTGAACAACAACTGTGGTGTCTAACTACCCATAGTTATGCAGTGGAACCTCCATTAACGGACACCCGGACACCTCTATACAACGGACACCTCCAAACAATAGACAAATATTATCATCCCAAAATACATTCTGACCAAAGATGACGCCTCCATACAGCGGACACCTCTCTACAGCGGTCAATAACATCGGTCCCACAGGTGTCCGTTTAAAAAAACTGGCCAAAATTCTCAGTAAGACAAGAGTATATCTTGGTTGTTTCTCAGTTATTCAGAGACAATGCTTGGAAATTTACATTTATCCAGTTCTTTCCCAATCACAAGGTTATCATCCCAAATGCGGCGGATAACCTTATGCTGGGTGGGTTATTATCTTATACTGGGTGGGTTATCATCCCAAATGCGGCGGATAACCTTATACTGGGTGGGTTATTATCTTATACTGGGTGGGTTATCATCCTAAATGCGGCGAATAACCTTATACTGGGTGGGTTATTATCCTATACTGGGCGGGTTGTTCTGTTGCCAGCAAATTTCATCACATACGTATTTGCCTGGCTTTAGATCCAAGGCACTTGTACAATGGTATCCTTTGAGTAAACTGCTTATAAGAAACTGTAAGTATTCTCCTGGAAAAAATTAAGAAACTGTAAAGGAAGCGATCACAAGAAATATACCGCTTATAAGAAATAAAGCATTAAGAATAAAAGAGACATACAGAAATTGAATTTTAAGAGTTTCTTACAGTTGAAACAAGAGTAGTGTGACCGACTGAATTGGATTATGTGAATATTAATCGTATAATAATCGAATATGATTTTGAAGAATCGAATAATATAATGACAACATTTCGATTTTATTGACCGCTCCTGCGCTGTGGTACCCTGGGTAGCGCTGTGGAAATCCGCAGCAAAATATGACATGGCATTCAATGCATTTGACAGTACAAGACTAAGAGATCATTATTCGAATTATTATTCCAATAACAATCCAATAATGATTTGGAATAATCAAATTTTTTAGGATTTTGCTGGTTACGCTTCTCTTGCATCAACTGTAACTGTTCTTACGTAGTACCAGAGTTTCTTAAATTTTTGGCCATCGTAGTACTAGTTTCTTATAAACCAGTTTCTTATAAAAAACGAGTATTGTCAAGCGGAAAAGTGTCCTTTGCCACTAAGTTTACAAAGAAGCAGAATGAATTTGACCAAATCGTCACTGTTTTTGAAAATCAACTCTTGGGCGACCTTCTCCCTCCCAGTTAGAAAACAAATGTTCCTTCTTCATTTGCATTCACAACAGGTGCCTTGGGATCTATTACAACTCCGATGGATTCCATATTACAAGTGCCTTAGAACTAAAGCTAGGCCCATATGTATATTTTTCTATTAAGGGGGTTGCTGCCAATTCATAAACTTTCCCTAGCACCCGACAACAGAACAACCCGCCCAGTATAGGATAATAGCCCACCCAGTATAAGGTTATCCGCCGCATTTGGGATGATAACCCACCCAGTATAAGATAATAACCCACCCAGTATAAGGTTATCCGCCGCATTTGGGATGATAACCCACCCAGTATAAGATAATAACCCACCCAGTATAAGGTTATCCGCCGCATTTGGGATGATAACCCACCCAGTATAAGATAATAACCCACCCAGTATAAGGTTATCCACCGCATTTAGGATGATAACCCACCCAGTATAAGATGATAACCCACCCAGTATAAGGTTATCCGCCGCATTTAGGATGATAACCCACCCATTTAGGATGATAACCCACCCATTTGGGATGATAACCCACCCATTTGGGATAATAACCAATACCAAGGTAGTGAGTATGCTTAGACTGGTCCGGTAACTACCCTCCATATAAATAGGTCCTGAAGTTGCAAGGAGTAATTTACGAAAGAGGACTCTTACTAATCTCTGGATCTTTGAAGTTTTCACCCACACATTGGTACAAGTCACCGAGTACGGAGCTACTGATCTTAGCCTGCAAGAAAGAGAAATGTATATTTATGAAATCAAGGAAACATCATTATAAGTAGACTAATTACATGTTCGTGTTATTGTTATTGGTGGGCTGCCAGATGATTACACGTAACATCATATCGTGAGTGTTAATGATTTGTTTTCAAAGATTCCAGTCCTTAAGCTTCAACATAGATGCATTATTGCATCAGCAGTTTTCTCGTGAATTTACCAACATTAAACAGATTTATAATGTCAAAATGAGGCAAAGACGATTTAGTTTTTCTGCTGTGATTTCCTGATTGTCAAACTGCAGCGAGAGCCGATACTCAATTCAATAAAAAGAAGAACGGACAGGCAGGCGGTCGGGTTGTAAGTCTCTACGATATAATGGTACATCTCGCGCCTCTCATGACTGAAGCAGTTTTTTTTTTCAGTAATTTATTTTGAGTGGGCAGGACGTATATCTAGCTACTTGAAGCTAATTTAAGCCCACTGTGCATGCCGCATCCAGGCACGGGACCCCTAGTTTAACGTCCCTTCCGAAGGACGGCGAGGTGAGTTGCGAAGCCAAGCCTCCGAGGTCACCCATCCGGAGTTTGACCTCACTGAACCGAGCTTAACTTCAGTCTCCTGACGGAAACTGATTAAGCCGCTCGGCCACTCACCCCAGCAGTATAATTTGACATAAACTAACGACCAGCCACTAGGCCACTGATAGATTAGCGAATATCAGTTCCCAAAATAGTTTATCAAATAGTTGATAACAAACTCTGAAAAGTGTTCTGAGATTGGAAGGATCTTCTTGCCACAGCTTGCAGGTATCTGCCAAGGACGGGGGTCATGCTTTCGTTATCTTTCTCAAAGTTTACCAGATTTGGACGCTCGATCCAAACCTATTTTCTAACACGTAAAAAGGTCTATAACTGTTTAAAACCCCGTTGACACTGTACAGGTACAACTTTGGATCCGTGATAAAAGTGAAAAAGATAAGCCCCCGTTTAGACTGCTCCTGCTAAACCATAACTTTTTTGTTCCTTCTATCTGTAGAACTAGATATAACATCAATCAGCGAGTGCTGCCGATTAGTATTTGTACGAAATGCGACAGTAGCGATGTCAATTTTATAGAAATTAATTGAAAGATTATCGCTAAGGAAACGTGTATTATGTTTGAATTTACAGTTGGGTAATGGTGAAAAAGGTAAATGATTTAGAATATTGAGTTACTCTCCTCCGCCGGTTTCTAGTTCCTGAGTCCAAGGCTCTTGGATCCGTAGTTCTGTAATCCATGGTTCCGTGGTCCGTAATATCGAGTTCTGCATTGTCCGAAATAAACCTTTGTCGCCCATTGACGTAGTTAGGTAGTTAAATAGGTAGGGAGAACTCATTATCTTTTGTTGGAGAACTATTGTTGTTGCTTGTTGGATAAATGCTCACAAGCCGCGAGCCCGCGAACCGCAGCCGTGAGCTGACCCATCTATCTACAAAGCCTGACGACAGCAGACAGATAGACAGCAGGCAGACAGGCTAATTTCGCTCGCTGATTGAAGCAGAATAGTTAGGCTGCCTTCGGCAGCAATTAACTTGCTCTGGAACAGTATAAATGCTGTTGAACCGTAACAACTTTGCAACGGATCATAACTGTACCGGGATACAGTGTAAACATGGTCAAAGGCAGCATGCGGCTTCTAAAATATCAAAAACAAACAAATGACTAGTCTACGCGTAGACCCATTATCCCAAAGGAGGAAAGGGTCTACGAAACAAAGAGCAAAGGCTTGCTACGGCCGTCCAGTTAATCATTCTAATTCCCTTTTCAAATGATGTGTGAAACGCGTTGAAACCATAGAAAAGAAATATTTCTATGGTTGAAACAAAGGCTGCATAAATTAAGTTTCCAGAAATCTAGAAACCTCAGTAGCAAGCCTTTGCTCTTTGTTTCGTAGACCCTTTCCTCCTTTGGGATAATGGGTCTACGCATAGGCTAACAAATGACCGGAATGACAATTTTTGATTTAAAGGTCTATTTCACTTCAAAATCATCGTCAAATCATAAGAACAGAAGCCTGATTCACAGACCAAAAGAGAAAAAAACGCATCAAATGTTCTCGTATGGCCTATGAAACAGACCATAAAAGAAGTACCTTTAGCGGTTTCGTTGTTGCAAGTAGCTTCGTGTCCATCAGCCTGAAGAAATAGTAAAAACGTTGACGAAAAAGTTTCCTTTATCGAATATGCAAAGGCAGAAATTACTAAAAGAAATTACCAACGCTAACAGAAATCTATTGGGCCTAAATCAATCTGCTACTTTTTCTCAAAATCACTGATCTTAAAACGCCACAAAAACAGTTTTCGAGAACTACTTTACCATAAAATTTGCTATCAGAACTTCAATAAATGTTCATTCTAGCTATAAATGAAAAAAAGCGCCTTCCTCTAAGCCATACTCTAATCAGCACATGAGTTTGCGACAAAAAGTTGTCGCAGATTGACATTTTTGTCCGGTTTTACAGCTCTATATCCATAAGGCCCTCAGTGCAGCGACAACAACAACAGCAATTCAACTCAATTAGATGAGCGTAACTAGAGGGTCCTTATGTAGTGAGGCTAGTTTAAACTAGGCCTTAGATGTTGAAAAGACTTGTGAAAAGACTTGAAGACACTTACTTTGGAAACAATGTTTGTACCATCTCCTTAAATTCTTCTAAGCTCTAAAACAAGATCAACATTTCAAAACGTAGAACCACCGTAAATAGCACAGCTTTCAATGTTTGTCAAAGCTTTAAACACCCACCTCTCGTGCATCTTTTCATAAAACTTAAAAACGCTGTGATTCTGAAAGAAATGCTATATTAAAATGATTTTTCTTATGAGCATACTAACCAGTTTTGTGTTGTACAGGAAAATATAAAGCCCGTAAAAGTACAGACCGAGCTTGCGAGGTCTGTGCAGTAAGACCGATGAGGGCTTTATATTCTCATGTACAACTACGCAGCCGGTTAGTACGAGTTTTATTACCTGATAGCTTCTAATTTTGATTTATATTACCCTATCAAGCGCATTTTGTTGCTGTTATGTCGCTTGAGTTTATTTAAAAACTCACAGGCCTAAATCAGTTGCTGTGGTGACAAAAACGCGTCTTTGTATCGTATTATACAAGGCTACGGGAACACCGCGGGAAATGTGCGATTAACCAATGGGATTGGCGGGATTCTTGTATTGCCTCGTTTTTGAAACGTCAGCCAGGTAATAAGGCATTATGTTAAATCACATAAAGTTCTCTTCGATCAATTCAGTTGAAGGAATGAGGCAATAACATTTTACACATTTCATTTAAAATGTTTGGAAATATTTGAGCCAGCCCTATGCTGCAAAGGATACATATCCGTCATTTCTTTTTCCTCATTGGGGAATGCTGTTATGTCGTACCGGGTGAGTCAGAAAAAAGGATCCCCGTTTGAAAGGTCACGGCTCCAAGGATATCAAGACAATGATATCGGCAAATGTATAGTTTAATGGTAGAAATGTTTAAATCTACTATAAAATTTACCTGACTGAAATCGGCCACCCCATTCTGAAATTATGAAGGATTTTCTCGAGAAAGCCTCTTCAAAAAACCTTCAAAACGTGCCCAAAATCATGAACAGATTTCCCTAACATTTCTACCTTACAATGGCCTTACAGCAATGACTTGTGAACGCTTTAGCACGTGCTATCCTCTTGGGAGGATGAACAGTCCTTCCCCAGGTATCGATGACCTATTCAGGGGGATTCCATTCTCCCAAGAGAACAAAATACATGAATTTATGCGAGTGTCATCAATTTTAGGAAGGAAAATGTGCTCATTGTTTTGATTCGTTTTTGCAGGTTTTTGGAAGGGGCCTTCTGCAGAAAATCACCCATATCCACGGGAAAGAATGGCTGATTTAAGCCGGGTAAATTACTGAACCTAATTGAACATAATGGCAATAAAACAAGACATTTTTCAATATTATTGCTTTGATATTCATGGAGCAGTGGCCTTCCAAGCGGGGATCCTTTTTTCTGACTCACCCGGTAGCTTGTTCATTCCACTAAATATCTTTAGAAAAAATCAAATGAGCCGTTCAACGATTAAAATGTTCTGCTTTTGCCATGCATTTGAAGTTAAAAACTAGACTGACTTATACGTCCTTTTCTTAAATATGTTAAAGAACAGTTCCTAACCAAAATCAGCTGCAAAAGTGTGGACTTCTCTTAAAAGGGGCTCCGTCTCCAAACTTCGGTGGAAACGGTGATTTTGACGTTTTTTGATGGGCAATATCACACAGACGTTTACGTGTTTTTTCGAAAATGAAAGCATCATTTTGAAGATGGATCTTTGTACTTCACAGAGGAAAAATCCAAACATTCATATCTCTTACGATTGCTTGGATATAAGTGGATTTCTAACGAGCATTTTTAGTGGCTTGGGTGAAGTCACCAAACAAACTGCAGAAAACAATGGAGAACAATGGTCACGTGCGGTGTTATCAGATTTGTTTACGGATTGGCAACGGAGCCCCTTTAAAATTCTTCCTATTCGATACAGTATAGTACAATGCAGTACAATATATTGCTGTGCAGTGCACGAAATTGATAGGTATAAAGAACTTACGTCTGGCAGTGGTGCAAAGAACTGGCCTATCGTTAACATCATATCCAGTAGCATATTATGTCCAAGAAGCAATTTTTTCTACAAAAAATAGATACGGGCTGATCAACTTCGTGGCTATATCACCCAGGGGGGGGGGTATTTCACTAAAAATTCAGGGGTGTGCGCCGCCAGGATTTCTGTTATGACCCAATCCCAGAATTTTGGTCAGATATCAGATATTAATACCCTTTCCCAGAATATAAATCAGATATTTATACCCAATCCCAGAATTTTGATGAAGAAACAAAAACAATTCAACGTTAAAGGGGCATTCAAAAGCTTCATAGGCTGCAAGCCTCGTATTCCCTTACTTGATATATTATTATTATTATTATTATTCAATTTCAAGGCGAAAGAAAGGATATCCTCTCATATATGGTCACAAGCAGAACAAATCTGTTCTGAATCAATGGGGACATTGAACATCCATTACCAGAATTTTTAGTATAACAGTCAACCCCAATCCCAGAAAATTCCAAGTGAAAGTATAGCCCAATCACAGAAATTTTCCAGCAAAAAGCAAAAGTATACCCCGATCCCAGAATTTTCAGGCCAACAACTACCAAAGCTGGCACAAATCCCCGTCTGATCCGATAATGAAGTACCCCCCCCCCCCCCCGGGCTACAGATAAATCCTGTAAATAAATCCTTTTAAAGATTGCTTGTAGAAGAGATAGTACTCCGAACAAGAGCAGATTTTGCAATACAACAGCAACAGTTGCGTTTGATTGACACCTCAATTCAAAGCAATTAGTGGCTGCAGACAAAGGAAATTCTCTCAACCTGTAATTAAAAACAAACAAAGCCGCAAATTTTGCCCTTAAACCAGTAAGGCTAACTCTCACCTTGTGCAAGCGAAAGGTGGCTTTTAAGAGAAGTTATATGCTTATAATGAAAGAAGAAGGGTAAATCTAAAGTTCTGTCGGGCAGATTTTGTATATTTGATTCAGGAGCTGTTTTGCAGTCGTTTTAGTTAAGCCCTAAATACACGAGAATTACAATGCCTTCTGCTCGGCTTTTGAATCAAATAAACAAAATCCGCCAGACAGAACTTTAGATTTACTCTTCTTCTTTCGTTGTAAGCACATTTCGTCGCTTGCACAAGGCGAGAGTTTGCCCTACTAGTTTCGGGAAACTTTTGCGGTTTTGTTTCTTTTGAAATACTGGTTGAGAGAATTTCTTTTGTTTGCAATCGCTAATCGCTTTGAATTGAAGTGTCAATCAAGTATTCCGTCAAAACTTACTGATTCAGACAAGAGCCTTGCGATTTTCAGAAACCCAACTGCAGTCTCAAATTCAGCCTGCGAAAGAGAGAGATTTTTTGTATTTAGTCAATTCTTTAACGAACCAAGTTAAAATGAACGTGAAATACAATGAGACAGAGAATCAAACAATTGCATATTTAGGCAATAGGAATCATCAACCCGATTTGTGCAGTCTTCACGGTCACAAGCTGCTTCAATTGCCCTAGATTTCTGATAATCCGGTTGAGTAAATTACCTTAAAAGCTCTATTAAGCCCCCTCTCTAATAAGCCCCTCCCCTCTGAGCTGAAATTTCAATAAGCACCCCCATCTCTATAAAGCCCCCCCCCCGCATTCATATCAAATTCCAGAGGTCACCAAAGATTTTCCATTTATTGAGCGATAAAACTGTGTCGAATTTATGTATTGACTCATTGCTGCAATATCATTGCTGCAACAATCATAGAACAATATAAAACAATAATCAAGATAAGACAACACATACCATTTTCTCGGCATCTTGAGCAGCCTTTAGCTTCAATCTCGTTTCTTCATCAGCCTTTATTATTCTGATGTGCTTGTCACCCTGTGACAACAAAAACATTCTTAAGCTGGGACACAATTCCTTCAATCGACTTTATATAAATAATACCATGTTTTGTAATGATAGCGTCCATTGCCTTTTGATCGACACGCCAATGCAAAGCGATTGGCTATTTGCAAACAAAGGATTTAAAGCAATTGGCTATTGTAAACAAAGGATTTTCCACAGCCACTTAGCCGAGCGGAAAATATAAATAAGGCTATACTCTCAGGCATTAAACAGCAAGGGGGTCTTGATAGTTGGGGGGGGGGGAGGAATAGTTTGAAAACATAATAAGCATTAATAAAGTTTGAATGATTATGGGGTGGGGGAAAATTAGGGGGTTGACATTCAAGGGGCAATACTTACTAAGCTTGCATTCACATTTCCATGAGATCAAAATCTGTCAACTTTTAATTTCGATCAAGCAGCAGTGTCATCTATACCTTTGCGATAAGCTAGTTCTCCCTATAGAGAGACCAACTGAACTTTGGTATAGCCTTTAGTATCTGTATTGCTATATGTTAAAGATAATTTAGGGTAGCCATGCCTAGCATGCTTCCAATGGTATCATCTTTGTAACTATGTTTTTGTTAAATTGTACATTTTCAGAGTGCGTGTGTAAAAAATAAGCTGGAAGTCCTTGGCTCTGGCGGTGGGAGAATGTTTCGAAATTTAAACGGGGGGATATCTATTTGGCACCTGGAAGTACATACCTTCTCGTTCGCTACTGACTCGACATGTAACTTTGATGGGAACCTAAAAAAGACAAGTGGGAAATAGCTTTGAAAAATGAAAAGTAATTGAAAATATTTAAAGATTTTCAAGCTCTCTCAGTTCTTAACCTTATAACTTGAATTTTCGCACCAAATGGACCTTAATTTCATATTTTTACCAGGAAACACATTTGGGAGTAATAAATGACCAAATGGCTCAAGAATATTTACAAGAAAGCCTTTGAAAAGCAATCTTGTTGGTTTAAATGGATTTTACGACTTTGGAGAAGCAAAAATAACTGATGGACGCATAACATGGCCTGCAGCACTTTTCTAACCATTTTTCTCAATATTTTTCACAAAATCTAATCTGACTACCTGACTCACTAAAGCTTAAAAAAACCGGGATAAGCTCATTTTGTCACTCAATTGAAATCAAATTGAAATTTCAGTATGAGTCGTTCGAGGGCTGCGACGATCTGGGAACTAGTTTAGAGCGCGGCATTGTTCAAAAACCTTAGGCCGTTATGAACTTGAGTAAGCAAATGGCTGCCGAGGCAAAAGCGCAGAGATACTCATGAAATGAAGACGAGCAAGGTAACGAACTACATTCATTCATTTAGTAACAGTTAGGCCAGGTATTGTGGACACGATTGACACAAATTGTGTCCACAATACCCATGGTCTCTTCTGTCCCTATATTTGAAAAAAGGGAAAATTGGATCCATGGCTCCTTCACAGTAGCCACTCAAACGGCGCACATGTCTTTTGACACACCCTGTATACTAAATGCAGCTACAGAATGGGAGGCATTGACAAATTTTGACCGAAAATGTTGCCATTATTTTGGTATCCTTCCAACAAATTTTATTCAGTTAGAAAGATTACAGCAAAAATTCTTGTCTGACATAGCATAGGTTCCAAATCTTTATCTCGGGGTAAAAAGGTGGGTGTAAAATTCAATGACCTATTTCTTCTGATTAAATGGCTTGAAAGAAACTTTAGATACTTATCTATAATTCTACCGTTGGACTTTTCAGAAATTTTGAATATTTTTGGAAATTACAGCGTATCTTACATTTCAACTCATCTGAGGACGTGACGTCATCAAATTTCTAAATCATAAACTAGATGAGTGACAGACTTTTGCTTGATACCATATTGTAGGCATTCATAAACCATGGTTTTCTTCAAAATTATTTCATGTTGCGTCAAACGGTTTAGAAATTACGATGGTTTTAAGTTTTTTGAAAATTTTTCTTGAATTTTTGAAAAGAAGAAAAACACTTTAATTCTGAAAATATTGAAGTTTTCAGAAAAGTCTAACGGTAGAATTTAGAGAAATAGCTAAAGTTTCTTGGAAGTCATTAAGTTCAAAGAAAAAGGTCACTCAATTTTACACCAGCCTTTTTAAAGATTTGGAATCTATGCTGTCTGACATCAGGAATAATGTCGTTTCCACAAAATTAATCGAAAGACAGACTGATGATGTTTGAAGGTTTGAATGTTTGAAGGTATTGCTAAACGTAGAGAAATCGTTCGCCAAACAAAATCTTAAATGTTTATACACAGCATTTGAACTATGCAGAATAATTGGTGACATGAAATTAAAAAAATCAATATTCTAATAAAAAACATTGTAAAACGAGATGATTGTGATTCGAAGCACAAAAACTATTAATTAACTAAAACCATATGTGCTTCATTTTTGAGCATGGCAAATTGATTTTTGAATATATGCATTTGCATGGCGCGATTTCAATTAACTCAGTATTTAAAGGTCTGAACATTTCGCTTACTGCAGCAGAAGAAATGGCAAACGAGGCAGGATAGAGTCAACTGGATGACATTACGTTTACTGTATAATCAGGAGAATATTCAAGTGTTTCTTTTGGAGTTTTCACAATACATGAGGTAAGAGATCTGAAATAAATGTATAACGGGTGAGTCAATAAAACAGTGGTGGAAAAAATATTTACATTCCTGCGAAGCAATCCCGGGGGGGGGGGGGTACTTAGTATATTTGTCCGACGGGGATGTGCCGTTTTTAAGGGTATCGTTTTCACCAATTTTTTCTAGCCCAGGGTATCAAAATGAGGCAATTTTTCTAGAGCAGGTTGTCAAAACATGTCAGAGGAGGATATTCGGCTAGCTCGGGTCTGTTTTCGGTCAAATTTCATGTTTTTGAGTATACTTTTCACCAATTTTTTCTAGAACAGGTTATCATTTTGAGCGAAAAATTCTGTAGCAGGGTAAAAAAAAATTTTTTCGTGGGCACACCCCCGTACAAATTTAAGTCAAGTACCCCCCCCCCCCCGGGGAAGCAATGCTGAAGTTAAAGGGGCTCAGTCGTCAAACAGTAAACACATCCGTAAACTCGCACGTGTCGGGGATTATCCATTGTTCATCCATTATTCTCTGCAGTTTGTTTGGTGGCTTCACCCAAGCCATAAAAAAGTGACCGTTAAAAATCCACTTATATCCGAGCAATCGTAGAAGATATGAATGTTTGGTTTGTTCCTTAGTGAAGTACAAGGATTAATGCCCAAACAGCAACTTTCATTTTGAAAAAAATACGAAAATCCTGTGTGATATCACCTTTCAAAAAACTGCAAAAATCATCGTTTTGCTTACATTTTGACAACGGAGCCCCTTTAAATTCTTCCTTCCATTCTTTTATCAATTTTCTCTCGTGCCAGATTTCTGTTGCTTATTGCTTCCTATGTTATTATAACTTGATATTCAAGATGAACTCCAATATATAGGTAGAAATTGTATAATGTGCATAATTTCAATAATAATAATACTAATATCAAAACCGAATTCTGATTTTAGTCATTGGCATCATGAAGGAAACTAAACACTGGATGCTGCAAGCTATCATGGCATTATCAATCGCTGTGATCATCACAAACATCATAAAACTGGCTGTCATCATTCATAGAATTAAGAAAACAAAACCATACGAGATTCTACTCCTTATTCTTTCAGTATCGGACATATTGGTAGGAATATCTATGTTTGTTTTGACATACAGCATACTATGGGAACATGAAATGAAAAAGCCAGTCGAACTTCTCGTCTATATTGTATCCGTGATTAGTCTGGAGATATCGGTCGTCACCATGCTCCTGATAAGCATAGACCGCTTGATTGCAGTGCGCATGCCTTTCCGATACGCCACATTAGTCACACGCGGGAGGGTGCTCAAAGCCGAGGGACTCATATCGGTCCTGACACTCCTATCGACATGGCTACTGCCCGTTCTTCAGAAAGCAAAGGTTGTTTCGATTGACGAACGGGTTTTGAGTACCATCAATGGAATTGTTCTGGTAGTCATCCAGTGCTGTTTCGTCCTGTTATATTCAAAATAAATTGAGGCTGCGTAGAGCCGATGCACAGGAGCAGCATGTCCGTAGATTTTCTGACGCAGAGAAGATTGCTTTTAACACATGTGCGCTGACAGTGGCCGCTTACATTATTTGTTTAACTCCATCGACGATAACCATACTGCATATGAATGTTCCTTCCACGAAGTTACAAAGCTGGCAGGAGATTCTGTTTGTTGCCAATTCATTAGCTAATCCTGTCATATATTCTATCAAATTGTTAATGGCAAGTAAGCGTATATGCTACAGATCAAATGTCAGACCAAGAACGGAAGATCTTGACTTAACTGTTCCAGCTTAGTCTGAATCTTTTATGGGTACCATATTCACAGATCAAATCCCAGACCAAGAACACAAGACCTTGACTTAACTGTTCCAGCTTAGTCTGAATCTTTTATGGGTACCATATTCACAGATCAAATCCCAGACCAAGAACACAAGACTGTTCCAGCTTAGTCTGAATCTTTTATGGGTACCATATTCACAGATCAAATCCCAGACCAAGAACACAAGACCTTGATTTAACTGTTCCAGCTTAGTCTGAATCTTTTATGGGTACCATATTCACAGATCAAATCCCAGACCAAGAACACAAGACCTTGATTTAACTGTTCCAGCTTAGTCTGGATCTTTCATGGGTACCATATTCACAGATCAAATCCCAGACCAAGAACACAAGACTGTTCCAGCTTAGTCTGAATCTTTTATGGGTACCATATTCACAGATCAAATCCCAGACCAAGAATACAAGACCTTGATTTAACTGTTCCAGCTTAGTCTGGATCTTTTATGGGTACCATATTCACAGATCAAATCCCAGACCAAGAACACAAGACTTTGATTTAATTGTTCCAGCTTAGTCTGAATCTTTTATGGGTACCATATTCACAGATCAAATCCCAGACCAAGAATACAAGACTGTTCCAGCTTAGTCTGAATCTTTTATGGGTACCATATTCACAGATCAAATCCCAGACCAAGAATACAAGACCTTGATTTAACTGTTCCAGCTTAGTCTGAATCTTTTATGGGTACCATATTCACAGATCAAATCCCAGACCAAGAATACAAGACCTTGATTTAATTGTTCCAGCTTAGTCTGAATCTTTTATGGGTACCATATTCACAGATCAAATCCCAGACCAAGAATACAAGACCTTGATTTAACTGTTCCAGCTTAGTCTGAATCTTTTATGGGTACCATATTCACAGATCAAATCCCAGACCAAGAATACAAGACCTTGATTTAATTGTTCCAGCTTAGTCTGAATCTTTCATGGGTACCATATTCACAGATCAAATCGCAGACCAAGAATACAAGACTGTTCCAGCTTAGTCTTAATCTTTTATGGGTACCATATTCACAGATCAAATCCCAGACCAAGAATACAAGACCTTGATTTAATTGTTCCAGCTTAGTCTGAATCTTTCATGGGTACCATATTCACAGATCAAATCCCAGACCAAGAATACAAGACTGTTCCAGCTTAGTCTGAATCTTTTATGGGTACCATGTTCACAGATCAAATCCCAGACCAAGAACACAAGACTGTTCCAGCTTAGTCTGAATCTTTTATGGGTACCATATTCACAGATCAAATCCCAGACCAAGAACACAAGACCTTGATTTAATTGTTCCAGCTTAGTCTGGATCTTTTATGGGTACCATATTCACAGATCAAATCCCAGATCAAGAATACAAGACCTTGACTTAAATCTTTTATGGGTACCATATTCACAGATCAAATCCCGGACCAAGAACACAAGACCTTGATTTAATTGTTCCAGCTTAGTCTGAATCTTTTATGGGTACCATATTCACAGATCAAATCCCAGACCAAGAACACAAGACCTTGATTTAATTGTTCCAGCTTAGTCTGAATCTTTTATGGGTACCATATTCACAGACCAAATCACAGACCAAGAACACAAGACCTTGATTTAACTGTTCCAGCTTAGTCTGAATCTTTTATGGGTACCATATTCACAGATCAAATCACAGACCAAGAACACAAGACCTTGATTTAACTGTTCCAGCTTGGTCTGGATCTTTTATGGGTACCATATTCACAGATCAAATCCCAGACCAAGAACACAAGACCTTGATTTAAATGTTCCAGCTTAGTCTGAATCTTTTATGGGTACCATGTTCACAGATCAAATCCCAGACCAAGAACACAAGACTGTTCCAGCTTAGTCTGAATCTTTTATGGGTACCATATTCACAGATCAAATACCAGACCAAGAACACAAGACCTTGATTTAATTGTTCCAGCTTAGTCTGGATCTTTTATGGGTACCATATTCACAGATCAAATCCCAGACCAAGAATACAAGACCTTGACTTAACAGTTCCAGCTTAGTCTGAATCTTTTATGGGTACCATATTCACAGATCAAATCCCGGACCAAGAACACAAGACCTTGATTTAATTGTTCCAGCTTGGTCTGAATCTTTTATGGGTGCCATGTTCACAGATCAAATCCCAGACCAAGAACACAAGACCTTGATTTAACTGTTCCAGCTTCCTGTACGAAAATACAAGGCCATGTAATAGCCATGTACAAGCCTTGTAGTTATGGCCTTGTAACCTTGTTTTAGCCTGGAATAGCCTTGCTGTAACCTTGTAAATGGCTTGAAAAATGCTAATTAGCCTTGTAGAAGCCTTGTGGAAACCTTGTGTTAGACTGGTTGCAGCTTGGAATCTTACTGATAGCCTTGTAATTTTCTTCCAAGGCTAGTACAAGGTCATAACAAGGTCATAATCGCCTCTGCAAGGCTAAAACTTGGCCTGTACAAGGCCAAGTTTAGCCTTGTATTTTTGTACAGGTTAGTCTGAATCTTTTATGGGTACCATATTCACAGATCAAATCCCAGACCAAGAACACACGACCTCGATTTAACTGTTCCAGCTTAGTCTGGATCTTTTATGGGTACCATATTCACAGATCAAATCCCAGACCAAGAACACAAGACCTTGATTTAACTGTTCCAGCTTAGTCTGAATCTTTTATGGGTACCATATTCACAGATCAAATCCCAGACCAAGAACACAAGACCTTGATTTAACTGTTCCAGCTTAGTCTGAATCTTTTATGGGTACCATTTTCACAGATCAAATCCCAGACCAAGAACACAAGACCTTGATTTAACTGTTCCAGCTTAGTCTGGATCTTTTATGGGTACCATATTCACAGATCAAATCCCAGACCCAGAACACAAGACTGTTCCAGCTTAGTCTGAATCTTTCATGGGTACCATATTCACAGATCAAATCCCAGACCAAGAACACAAGACCTTGATTTAACTGTTCCAGCTTAGTCTGGATCTTTTATGGGTACCATATTCACAGATCAAATCCCAGACCAAGAACACAAGAACTAGATTTAACTGTTGCAGCTTAGTCTGAATCTTTTATGGGTACCATATTCACAGATCAAACCTATAGTAAAATATGTTTGTAAATTTAGTTGTAGGTATTTACCTGTAAACGTTACTGTTACATTTACAAATATATATATATTTAATAAATCCCAGACCACGAACACAAAGCCTCGATCTAACCGTTCAAGTTTACTCCGCATTTTTATGGGTCAGTATTCATAGAACAAATACCAGACCACAAACACAAAACCTACATCTAACTGTCCATGCACAGTGTGGGGAGAGTGGAGTAGGGGTAGTGTGGGGTAGCATCAGGGGCGGCGTGGCAAAAATGAAGGGCCCTGGAAAATTCGTCGTGAAGGGGCCCATGCTTTGTCTCACACCCTTTTCTGGTAGCATCAGGTGACTGAAGTTAAGCTCGGTCGAGTGAGGTAAAACTCATGGGAGGCATTGAAAAATTTTGACCGAAAATGTTGCCATTGTTTTGGTAGCCTGCCAGCAACTTTAATTCAGTAACAAAGATCACAAAAATTAATAGAAAGAGGGACTGATGATGTTTGAAGGTGTTGCTAAACGCAGAGAAATTGTTCGGCAAGCAAAATCTTAAATGTTTATGAAGATTATTTGCATTATGCAGAATAATTAGTGACATGAAATTGAAATAATTATGATTCTAATTTATTCATTGTAAATAGAGATAATTGTGATTTGAATAACAAAAACTATTAATTAACTAAAACCATATGTGCTTCAGTTTTGAGCATGAAAATTGATTTTTGAATATATGTATTTGCATGACACGATTTCAATTAACTCGGCATTTGAAGGTCTGAACATTTCGCTTACTGCAGCAGAAGAAATGGCAAACGATGCAGGATAGAGTCAAGTAGATGAAATTACGTTTAGCGTATAATCAGGAGAAAAATCAAGAGCTTCTTTTGGAGTTTCACAATACACGAGGTAAGAGATTTGAAATAAATGTATAACGGGTGAGTCAATAAGAACAACCCACATTTGCAAGACCAGTGCTGTGGAAGGTGTTGTGGCACAGTGAGGCAATCACTTTACTGAGTCTCTATGACCCTGATTTCTTTGGACAAAGCGAATTAACACCAACTTCGGGAATATACAATAGAGATCTTTATCGATCTTATTTTCATTCATCGAAGGGGACAGATTGCCTTTAATGCTGCTGTAAGCAAAAACTACAAAATATGAGGTAAATTCGCTGGGCTTGAGAGGTAGCATCCTCACGATTCACGAACGGCCTACCGCACACTATAAAGAGCTCAGCATCTGGTGAAGATTTCAGAAGATCGATAAAAGAATGGAAGGGCGGAAATTGCACGCGCAAGATTGCTTGTAGTAGCAATACATTTGGAAATCCCTTCGCAAACAGGAATCATGTACATAAACTATTTTTCTCAATATCATTGTAAATTTTCTGTTCATGAAGATAGTTCGTTTGAATTAGCTATCGTATATAAGCTATTGTTATACCAACTGTAAAGAATCTAATAACAATAATGATAATAATAATAAAAATAATAAATCAAAATGATAATAATAATAATAATAATAATAATAATCACATGGAAAAATTGCTAAATATCAGGACTTAGCCAGAGTGATCCACAAGATGTTGAATATGAAATTGGAAGTTATTCCAGTTGTAATTGGAGCGTTGGAAATGATACCAGCTCGGTTAAACGATAACTTGAAGAAAATTGCAATTCTTGTAAGGAAATCACAAATCCAGAAATCAGTGCTACTCGGAATAGCAAGAATTTTGACGAAGGTTCTTGAAGTCTAAACATGCTTGTTGTAACTTGATATTCAAGAGTAAATCCAAAATATACAGGATGTCCAAAAAAAAATTCTGCTGTGTTTGCCTGAAGATTGCGACAAAATGGCAAAAGATTCTCGCCAAACTATTATATCATGTTGCTCTTCAGATGTTCAAATAAAGTTTCCTGCCATCCCCGCAAAATCCGTTGTAAATGGTGGAGCTATGACCTTCAGAAGACAGGAATTGCCTGATGATTGAAACCAGCAGTCTGCCATTTTGTCTTACTATTTTGCAGCGATAAATAGCTTCATGTGAGGCAAGAAATAGTTTCTGTGAGGTAAGAAATAGTTGGACTCTTTGCTGATTATCGGAATTTTCACGAAAGCTATGACATTGGAGGCTGCTCTTTCATTTCATCCATGAAGCTATTTATCGCTGCAAAATAGTAAGACAAAATGGCCGACCGCTTGTTTCAGTCATCAGGCAAATTTGGTCTTCTGAAGGTCATAGATCCATCATTTTTCAAAGGATTTTCACGGGGCTGGTGGCAAACTTTAATTGGATTAATGAATAACAACATTATGAAAAAGTTTGGCGAGAATTTTTGACTTTCTTTCTGTAATCTTCGGGAAAACGCGGCACAAATTTTTTGGGACACTCTGTAGAAACTGTATATTGTGCGTAATTTCAATAATAATGTTTGCGTGTGGCGTGGCCTAATTCCTGCCATTGTATCTGATGTCTCTGGGGGGTTTTGCTGGCGGTGCTCTATGGTCTTCCTATTTGGCTTCATGTTTTTTTGCATGTGGCGTTAGGATGGAATCCCCTATCAAGCCATTCAGGATTCAGCAATTTGCGAATCATTGAAAGGCTAATTGGGAGGGTCGTGGGGTTGCCGGCTGGATCCCTTGGAGGTTTGGTCTGTGACTATTTTGATCCTCCAGGGTGAACATTTGCTAATGTGCCAACCATTTCATTTTCTTGTTTACGCTAAAAAAACAGTTTGGAACAAAACGTGATTTTCATTCCCACTTGGTTTTAATTTCGGGGGTAGTCATGTTTTCTGGGAATAGGGTTCTTTGTAGTAAAAATGTAATTTTACTTCATCTTTAGTTTTACCTTGCCTTGTTTATCACGTAGTATAAATTCTCGGTTGTCCTTTAGAAAGTAGTGCTGACGAAGATTTTTAATCGAAACGTTCAAGATTTTAACAGTTGTGTTTTTTTTCAATAATAATGTTAATATTAAAACCGATTCTGATTTTAGTCATTGGCATCATGAAGGAAAATAAAGACTGGATACAAGCTGGCATGGCCTTATCAATCGCTGTGATCATCACAAACATCATAAAACTGGCTGTCATCATTCATAGAATTAAGAAAACAAAACCATACGAGATTCTACTCCTTATTCTTTCAGTATCGGACACATTGGTGGGAATATCTATGTTTGTTTTCACGTACAGCAAACTATGGGGGGAGCATGAAATGAAAAAGCCAGTCCTGCTTCTCGCCTATATTGGATCCGGGATTAGTCTGCAGACATCGGTCGTCACCATGCTCATGATAAGTATAGACCGTTTGATTGCAGTGCACATGCCCTTCAGATACGCTACATTAGTCACACGCGGGAGGGTGCTCAAAGCCGAGGGACTCATATGGGTCCTCATACTTATCCCGACATGGCCACTGCAACTTCTTCACAAAGAAAAGGTTGCTTCGTTTGACATAAGGGTTTTGTCTATCTTCAGTGGAATTTTTCTCTTAGTCATCGAGTGCTGCTTCGTCTTGCTATATAGCCTGGTAATATATGATATAATTCAAAATAAATTGAGGCTGCGCAGACCCGATGCACAGGAGCAGCATGTCTGTAGATTTTCTGACGCGGAGAAGATTGCTTTTAACACATGTGCGCTGACAGTGGCTGCTTACGTTATTTGTTCAACTCCATTGGCGATTGCCGTAATGCAAATGAATGATTCTTTTACGATGTTAGATACCTGGGAAGACATTTTGTTTGTTGCCAATTCATTAGCTAATCCTCTCATATATTTCATCAAATTATTGATGGCAAGTAAGCTTGTATGCTACAGATCAAATGCCAGACCAAGAACAGAAGACCTTGACTTAACTGTTCCAGCTTAGTCTGAATATTTAAAGGGTACCGTATTCACAGACAGATCGAATACCAGATCAAGAAAACAAAGCCTAGATCTGACTGTCCAAGCATAGTCTGCATTTTTATGCGGACTTCATTCACAGATCAGCTGGACAAAGAACACAACGCCTCGATTTAACCGTCCAAGCTTAATCTGCATTTTTATGGGTCCTGTATGCACAGGTCCAATGCCAGACCGCGAAAACAAAGCCTACAATCTTGGACAAAATATATCCGGACTATATGTGATCTCATTTGAAACAGAATTCCCCCCTCCCCCCACCTTTCGATGTTGGTCTGCCTTGAGATTTTCGTGAAAAGGTTTCTGCTCCCATCAAGCCTAAAATACGACGTCAATGACAACATTGATCTTGGGGGGAGGGAGGGGGGATTGAAAGGTCCAGCAGAAGTCCAGCAATTAATCTCCAAGATTGTAGATCTACTGTCCAACCACAGTTTGCATTTTTGTGCCGCACTAAGAACAGACAACCTTGATTTAACCGTTCCAGCTTAGTCTGCATTTTCAACGGGTGCTGGCCTGACAGATCCAATGCAGGACCATGAACTGAAAACGTGGACCTATCCGTCCAAGTTTAATCTGCACTTTTATGGGTACCGGATTCAGAAATCAAATCCCAGACCACGAACACAAACATTGATCTAACTGTCCCAGCATAGTTTGTATATTTATGGGTACAACTACAAACAACAAGAGCAGATTTTGTAATACAATAGCAAAAGTTGCGTTTGATTGACACCTTAATTCAAAGCGATTAGCGGCTGCAGACAAAGGAAATTCTCTCAACCAGTAATTCAAAACAAACAAAGCCGCAAAAGTATCCCCCAAACTGGTGGGGCAAACTCTCGCCTTGTGCAAGCGAAAGATGGTTTTTAAGGGAAGTTATGTGCTTATAGCGAAAGAAGAAGGGTAAATCTAAAGTTCTGTCGCTTAGATTATGTTTATTTGATATAGGAGCTGTTTTGTAATCGTTTCATTGTAAGCCCTAAAGACACAAGAATTACAATGTCTTCTGCTCCGCTCCTGAATCAAATAAATATAATCTAAGCGACAGAACTTTAGATTTACCCTTCTTCTTTCGCTATAAGCACATAACTTCCCTTAAAAACCATCTTTCGCTTGCACTAGGCGAGAGTTTGCCCTACCAGTTTTGGGGCATACATTTGCGGCTTTGTTTGTTTTGAATTATTGTTTGAGAGAATTTCCTTTGTCTGCAGCCACTAATCGCTTTGAATTGAGGTGTCAATCAAACGCAACTTTTGCTATTGTATTACAAAATCTGCTCTTGTTACTACAAACACAAGGCCTCCATTTAACAGTCAAAGTCTAGTCTGCACTCTTCATGGGTACCGTATTCACAATTCGAAGCAAGACCATGAACAGAAAACCTGGATCTAACTATGCAAGCGTTAGCCGCATTCTTTATGGGTATGGTCAACACAAAATGATAATATGATTATAGCATTCACTGCCTTTGATTGCAACATCAATGCAAAGCGATCACAAACAAAAGGATTTCCATGCTTGATTGGTAAAATTGTAAACAAAACAAATCAAGCCGCAAATAATATCAAGAAACCTGGATAGCTAATTCACTCGTTGTGCTTTCCAAAACGGGGTTGCGAAGAGAAGACATGTCGAAAGAAGAAGGAGGAAGGATAGATCTTAACGTCAGCCCCAGGGTATTTCGTTGAATGAAAATACATAATCAAGCTTCTGAATCACATTAACGAAGCAGGACTTTTTGGGGACAATGAGAGTACTATGTTGAGAATTCGTTTTGACTTTAGACTTCTATTATTGGATTGTATGACTTTATTGACACACAGAGGCTGACAAAGTGTGGGAACAGGGGAACACCTTTCCCAGGAAATTTTTGCAAGATTTTTAGGCTGCAGGACATTTTTTGAAAAGAAGTTAAATTTCATGTTGCCGTAAAAACACGGCAGAACCTGAACCTGTCATAAATTTCATCTTGAAAAAGAACTTGAATTGTTCCAGTAACTTCAATTTAGCAAAATCTTGACCAAGAAGCTTGTATCAAGAATTGGAAAATGATTGGTTGTTGCAAGTAGTAGATTTCGTCCAGGTCAACCATATCATTGAGCTGTCCATTGCTTTTTGTGCCTAGGTAGGCCTAGTGCTTTTCGTTTCAAGGAAGGAAGGAAGTGGCAACCAGATTTGTATGTGCACTTTTGGTTGGTCGCCTACAGTTATTGTGTCTATTTTGAGCCACCCACCTAGCAATCTTCTTAAACTTGTATGCAATATCAGCATTTGTTTTATGATATGTCAAGTTTAAACCTGAATGAAAGTTGTTGGTTTATGAATGTGTTCAGTTTTACCAAGTAGCTTTTGAACTATATTCTGCCTATAACTACTTGCACGAACTACGCTGTACAATCCATTGGTAATGTGTCCATGTAAGTGCAGCAGCGTATACACTCCTGTTAAAATGTGCTGACACGATGCTGACGAAGGGCCCGAGAAGCGCACTGTGGTTGGTAAAATTTAACTGAACACATCAAAAACTAGAATTTAAATTTCACAACGAGGCTACCTGCTGTGAGACTTCGGGATCAGCTCTGGAATCGCAGCCGCAAGCAATTCATCAGTTTCAGGTCAATTTTTGCAGCTTACTTTGTTTTTTTTTATGTCTTGACCAACTGAGCATGGAATTCCCTTTGTCTGGAATCACAAATTGCTTTGTATCTTGGTGTCAATAAAAAGTAGCGAGTTCTATTGTAACATTATCTGTCCTTGTTAGGTTTGGGAGGATATGAATTGTACTGAAGTTTAAAAGTACCTGTCTTCAATAGCTTCAAACGTCAATTTTCGCTTGAATCTGTAAAACAGAAAATGTTGCATAGTTTTAGTAAAACTTCTGAAAATTCAATTACAATCGTGAGTAGAAATTGGTCAAGTCACCGTTGTATACTTCAACGAAGCAGCAAGGAAATTTTTACATACTATTATAAGATCAATTAAGCTCCTCTGCTTTAAAAATACCAAACATGATAAAACCAGTTCGTTGGAAAGCGCAGTTTGATGATAAAGCGGAGGATGAGACAGGCGACGACAATCATTTCACACTTCATTTTATCGACTTTCATTCCATGTTAACAGTTGACATTTCCAGGAGACTTAGACGGTATATAAGAGACATAATCGGTAAAAAACAAATTAATTAATTAATTTGACATAAACATGTTTTTAGAACGTTTCGAACCAGGCTTGGTTCATCTTCAGCAAATCAAATCAAATAAACATGGCAATTTATACCAAGGAACAAACAAGATAAAACGCGATAAACAAGCGTGAGTTACATTTCCTTCCTACGCGTTAAGCCTGGTTTCCATTAAATCGTAGAGCGATCGTAAGGAGATCGGCGACAGTCTGCGATCGTCTGCGATCGTATGCGTTGCGTTCCCGATTTAATGGAAACACTTGCTTACAATCCTTAAGACCATCGACAATCGTTGAACTAAGTTCAATTTCCCGATCGTTACGACTGTCCCGATCTGGGAAAATGTTTATGGAAACACACATCGCAGACGATCGGCGATCATCGCAGACGCGCTTTTGTTAAACTTATATCACGTGGATCTGATTAGCCAATTAGATGATAGTAGTCATTGTTGTTACGCTTGCGCGCTTTCTTGTGGGTTTGAAAAGGATCATGGTATAGGTGCGTCGCAGACTGTCGCCGACGAATGGAAACACTCTGCTGAAATCGCAGATGGAAGATGGAAGATAGGGATCGCCGACGATCGCAGACTGTCGCCGATCCCAGGGCATTTTTTAACATACTCAGTGGTGGGGGAATTGCCCCACCAGGCCCTATGAGTTCCCCCACCACTGATGAGCAAAATGCTACTTTTACCCCAAATGCCTAGGCCACTGTGGGGCCCTTTCCAAAGAACGAACATAATGCAAATGTGATTAAATATGCTGGCAAATAGAAACAGAATATTCTCTTTTCTATCATCATACGATGCTTTGGTGAAATGGCTCCACTACTAAGCCTGGAACTCTTAAGACTCAATCCTAAAATAATTCAGTATCGAAACAGCGTGATCATTTTGCAAAATGTACTAAATTGCAAACAACGCAAAGATTTCAATTCCTCATCCTGAAGCTAAATTGCTAATTTCTCTTAGCTAATGCAGTGGCGTGGCCATGGGGGGGGGGGGGGGGGGGGGGGCAATTGCACCCCCACTTTTGTCGAAAGATGGTCCTCAAGATTCCTTTAAAACCGAAGAGAAAATAGCCGTGTATAGGTTGGGTAAGAATTTCTGAGAAATGTCAAATCCTCCATCTTAGCACTAGCAAGCATGATATCAGGAGATGTATTTTAAGCTAAAGCATAACGGATCTTTCTTCAAAAATTCCTCGTGCTCTGATTCATGGGATAACTGTCACAAATCTATCAAATCTATCAAAGTTTTCTTGTCGCTAATGGCAAGCAAGATATTGGGAGATGCATTCTAAGCCAAAGTAAAGGATCTTTCTTCAAAAATTCTCCTCCTGCTCTGATTCATAGGACAACTGTCACAAAAACAACAAAGTTTTCTTGTCGCTTGTGGCAAGCATGAGATTGGGAGATGCATTCTAAGCCAAAGTAAAGGGTGTGGCCCTAAAAATTTCCCTGGGGGTTTCGCCCCCAGACTTCCTCATTAATTTACCCAGGCTACGCCGCTGAGCTGATGTCCTTGGTAAGAACACATCTTAACCAACAAGATACCTTCAAGATACATGTTTGAACCACATCTAAAGCACCTGTCTATAAGCCCTGTACAATTTTCTGGTGGTGAGCGTGGGCCCTTTTGAAACATGCCCCACCACTCAAAAATCCTTAAAAAATGCCCTGGCCGATCCCCTTACCATTTAATGGAAACCAGGCTTAAGGGGACCCGAGACCTAAGTCTCAAGTGGATAAAGTGGAAACAAATGATACAACCAAATATAGAAGAAAATTAAGTAACAGAGAAATTAATGCAAAAAGAGAGAGTAAAACAGATACAAACGCTGTGGCTTTTGGAAGATCCAGTGTAGTTTCATCTTGATTTTCAAGAAGTGCTTTTACTTGAGAACTGAAGAAACGCAAAATAAAATATGTTTGAGTCGTTCAAATATCAAAATAGCGAAGAATCACACATGTCTTATTCTTAGTGAAATTTATTAAAAGAATAGTGTACAAATCTAAAAAACATCAAACTTATAAAACACTCCGTAGCTAGAAAATATCGTTTGCGTTTAGTTTGCAGCAAATTTGCAACAAAGCCAACAGTTAAAATTGAAGTCGATAGGGGTTTGCAGATTGATTGTAAATAGTCAATCTCGTCCCTAGAGTGAGTTCGTTGCTCTGCCTCTACTCTGGGATGCATGGGGTTTGCTTGAATTTGATAAAGCACATATGAACGGGGTAGTAACTTTTTATAAGCTAAAGATTAAGTTTGAGAAATAAAATAGCTCATTTTGAGAACAAAGTTGTGAATGATGCAAGTTGAGTAAGGCTTGGAAGGATGTGTATAAAAATGAGGCAAAATTTCCTTGTCAGCTGCTTGCAAGAACGATTCATCAGTCATTTCTCTGCATCTTCAAAGTTGTCTTTGTCGTTGACAAAGACTCGTAAGGACAAGAATTGATTTATTATGGTATTTGGCTAATTCAGCGGTGGTACTATAAATCTGTTGTTCATGAATGCGAGGCAGATGCATTTTTAAGGAAATTGTGACGGGGCAGTTGGTTATCTTTGCAATAATTGCCGACGGGGCGAGCATATTTTTTTGCAAGAAGTTTTCTTCTCCACCAGCCATGTCATACAATAAATTTTCCACTGTTCCTTACGATCGTTTTAATATTTTTTAAAAGTTCTTTAAATTCTTAGAAAAGAAAAGACACCCTCTAATTCCGATAATATTGAATATTTCTTAAAAGCCCAAGAGTAGTAATTATGGCAAAGTAGCTAAAGTTTGTTTCAGGCCATTAAGTTAAAAGAAATAGGTCATAGAATTTTACACCAATCTTTTTAAAGATTTGGAAACCTAATTAGTGAATGTGGTAAAATGATAAAACGTTTCAAAGACTTACCAAATATCTTCGATAAAACTTTTCATGCTTTCAGGAATAAAAACAGGAGACTTCAATATAACATCTTCTGTCAGCTGTTTTGTTTTTGGCGTCTTTTGCACTTCATTTGTTGTGTGATATTTTTCCATATTCTCTCGCATTTTGGATTCATCACTAGGTGACATATACGACAACCCTTGAAGAGCAAAACAAAGAAATCTCAAGGCATCGAAAACTGCAAAAATGTCCTCCTTGTGGTACACTTATTTTGTCCTACCACTAATCTAAGATGGGCATTCAATTCAATTTTATTTGTAAAATACGAGCTAATATAAAAATAAAGAACTTCCAAAATATTCGTGTTCTACGCGACCCAAGAAAAGCAAAGCTTATCTAGCTTGGGCCGCAAAAATAAAGTTTTAAAGGACTACAATATGTGCTACTACAAAAACAACTATTTTTTTTAACTATAAGATTAATAAGGAACAGCTACTTGAAATACATATGAATCAACTGTATGGTATTACTATTATCATTTTTTTTTAATTTGTTATCATTTAACCAAGCTTTATGGCAGTCAGGTTAGTATTGATCAATAACACTTTTCTTTAGCTTGAATGCGAACGTTCGAATCAGCATTGCAGTCAAAGTAGTAGTAGTGTACCAAATTTTTGTATTCAACATTCAAAATAGATTCGCATCTTAAAGGGAATCGACATAGTTAAAAGGTGGCCTGGGCCAAGTTAAAAATATAATCTATTGTACTCAACAACTTTGACGCCTGCTGTTTTATTGAGTGGCGAAGAAAACAGTGGGTTTGTGGGCGGTTCTTCAGCCTATTTATATCAGCTTGTCGATATAACTATGTCTATTCCCTTTAATAGACGATTGCGCTAAAGATGGTGATGAGGAGCTTTCTATCATGATGCATTGTGTTCTTTAATCGAATTCCTATTTGCAATTCGAAATTTGCACAAATCCTTATGGCGTTGTATTTTATTGTTACTTTGTGCATGACTGTGTATAGCAGCCTCATTCCAAAGGGCGTTCAAAAGTGAAAAAAGTCAGTCCAAAAATGTGCCTTAATATTATGAGTACCAGTATGAGCGGTCTCGGTTTGGTGTAGCGATCACTGGGACTCATCGTAATCAGTGTAAGAATCGTTAAAGATTCATAATTCGAACCATTCGAGCGCAGAAAGTAAAAAGTTCTTCGCGGCCATCTTTACAGTAAAACCCCGCATATAAGAACCACCCACTTATAAGAACCTAAGGCCTAAAATGTTCTAATTTCACCCCTTTACAGAAGAACCTATTCATCCTGAAATTCAAGGAAGGTTCTTATCTTAAAAAGTTGAATGTAAACTACTGGTTGGTAATATGTGATAAAATGTTTTAAAAAATTTAGCCAAATACTTAAGTAGATACAAAGCATATACAAACAATTCTTTGCAAATGGATTGGATACAGATAAGGCCAGGTGGATAAGGTTGTTCTTTATAAAATTGTGTAATGATAGTGATGTGTAATGAACTTTGCTTTCTTATATTTGGCTTAAATTCCCGAAGATCTGTAATTAATCCTTTTGATAAGAACCTATTTGAGAACCTTACATCCTGTTTTCAAAAATAGTATCACATGCATAAGAACCTAACCAGGGTGATTTCAAAATGTACGGTTCTTATATGCGGGATTTTACTGCAGCGTAATCCTCTATTGGATTGTGATTGCTTTGCATGACAAATCATGGGTAGTTAGACACTGCTGGTGTGCTTCTATGGAGGAGCGCTTGATGATATGTATCTGCGGGGGAAATTTTTTGTAGTACTGCGGAGGAGATATCGAAAGGACGAAAATATTAATTAAACTATTAAAATGAAAATTAAAAAAATTAAAATTTCTTCTCTCTCCTTCTCTCTTCGCTTCCGATATCTCCTCCGCAGTACTATAAAAATTTCCCCGGCAGATATCTCCTCCGCAGTACTATAAAAAATTTCCCCCGCAGATATCTCCTCTGCAGTACTATAAAAAATGTCCCCCGCAGATACATATTATCCAGCTCTTCTCCATAGAAGCACACTAGCAGCGTCTAACTACCCATGGACAAATCCTTGAATATTCTTGTTCTTGTGGCTTCAGGGGAAGAATTCGTATCGTATGCCAACTATGCTCCGCCCAATGGAAGCAATATTCGAATAAAGCACGGAAGGCAGAAACAAATTTGAATAGTAACCCAATCATGAAGATCTATTTTCAAATAATTTTCGAATTTGCATGGTTCGCTTCATCCACTTCGACTGTAAAAGGGTAAAACTATAACTGCAGCATCTTTCTCGAATGTCTCACGTCATAGTTAATAGAAATGCTCACATTTCATGAAATATTCATAGTTCCAAAGAATGAACTGTTACACTGCAGCGCAGCGCTTTAATTCATGGTACAGCTCATGGCTTACCCCAAAGACGCTAGATAATTTTTGTACCAAGTTCAGAAAGGTCTTACAGCTAATGAGCTTTTAAATGCAACGACTCGATGTCGCAGCCTAGTGGTGCAATCCTTTGACTTTGCAACCAGAACAGTCAGGTGGGTTCAATCTGGGGTAGAGCCCCACCACTTAAGCATCATGACAAGGTGTTGCAGACACAATTAGGTTTTCTGTACTTGTGCGATCCCAGTGCTAGTTGCTAAGACCACAACCTCACCTTCACCTTCGATGGCTCCCCGTTTCAGCAAGAGAAAGGCAGCAGAACCTGTATTACCTTTATAAATCATTTTGTTAAAGTCAAAGCCTTGTGATGCCAGAAATTCGAGACTCGAGCTCTGAAAGATAATTAAAGAGACACTTAAAATGTTTTCATGAAATACGCGGAAAATTCTCTCGGTGCTAAATTTTCTTCTTTTGCAAGAAAATGTTGATGTTTTCCCCCTGAAAACTTCCAATGACACATATTATTGAAACTTGAATAAATGAGCAACAGATTTACATTCCCCCAGAGATTTCGAAATAATGGTTGTATCTATTACAAACCTGGCACTGAAAGTACACTTCCCTTCCTTTCCTTGCTCTTGGGAAGACGTAGATGTTGAAAGGCTTGGCCTCATACCTTGATATAAGAAAAAATACTAAAGTCTGAAATGAATATCAATTAAGGATCATAGAAAAGACACAGTCCTGATTAGGTCTATTGTACGCATCACAAGGATGGTTAGCTGTGATGATTTAAAATTCTAACTGTTCTCGAGGCCATTATGAAGTCATACTTTGTGAAGACATGTTTAAATAAAATAAAGCCATATAGTACAGGCCTGGCACACATTAATGTGCTAAGAATTCTCAAGAATTCTTCAGAATTTTCAAGAATTCTACCAAATCTAATAAGAATTCTTGAAACATATGAAACATTGTAAATCCTTTTTAATAAGAATTCTTAAGCAACTAAAATCATTCTCACAAAATCTAAAGAATTCCTGAGATCTTTGGCAGGAAAACCATGTTAGTGTGCATAAAGCCTGCTAGTAGTAAGTACTTGTGTGCAACATCAGTATGAAAAGCATTGTTATCATAAGGGTCACATGCGTAAAGAAATACACAAGCGATAAGGAGTCAAATTAAGGTTTACATAAATTTATATGAGATCATGTATGTACTATACATGCGTTCTGAATAAAACTCTAGAGTCTTACACGGTAGCGGATCAAAAGTGATGCGGATCAACATGTTACGGATCACCCTTCCGTTTTCACTTTAGCGGATCAAAAGTGTTACGGATCACCCTCCCGTTTTCATGGCAGCAGATCACAACGAGTACACCCACTGTCAACACGTGTACTGCTACTATCTTCAAACAGATTATGAAAGCAATACAATGAAGACAATAGAAAGATAATCTGGTCAGGAATCTGAATGAAAATTGATGCGGATCACTTGCGTTTACACGGCGTAGAGCAGAAGTGATCCGATACAAAAGTGATCCGATACAAAACGAGTTCGCTTTCGTAGCAGGATCCAAAATGATGCGGATAGTGGAGCAGAAGTGTATCGGATCACTTCAAGCTCGTGTAAACGGGAGGCTGATCCGCAACACTTTTTGTATCAGATCAAAAGTGATCCGCTACCATGTAAACGGGGTCTAAGTCTTCTAAGAAGTTAAAATCACATTATATCTTACAGCTTTGATTCTTCATTCCATTTGAATGTACAAATTCCATATTGAATTATGATGTGACTTGACAGTCCCTGGAAGTTATGTACTAAGTAAATTAGCAATACATTATCATTCACATATACAGGGTTGCTAAAAAGGCCTCATAAGACTTCAGCGAATCATGCTCTCATTGAATGGTGGGGAATGGGGAATTGCAACAAGGTGAACATTTCAAGATTGCTACATAGATACAGTACAGCCCTTGCACATTCAAAAGTACTGTGCTGTGTGCAGTTCAATATTGGCATAGAATGTATTTGTTTCTAAAATCCTTAACGGTTATTGAAAATTCTCATCTATTCTTAAAAATTCATGGATATTATACTGCAAGTAACAGAAGAACTGTACAATACCTAACTAGAGTTCTTATTTGGAGCCTTCTTAAAATTCCTTGCAAGTTCTTTGATGTTCTTTGTTTTCTTTGATGTAGTGTTCTGTTCATTAAGTGCGTAAGCTGTTGTATCTTCTCCATTTGTACTTTTACTTTTAGCAATGAGTTTACTTAAAATGTTTCTGCTTATTATTATTGTATTACCTTCTTTTGCCTGATATATCTTTCTGCTGGTGTATCATATAGCACTTTTGCTGGCAAACTACATCCAAGTCCTGAAAACATACATAGCATATATCAGGGACCGCGGAGCATAATTTCGATTAGGGGGGCTAAAAAGTAATGAGAAAGATCGAGGGGGTTTGGGGGCAAAGCCCCCAGAAAAATGTTCCCGAACACACCCTCTACTTTGGCTATAAATTCGACCAACGCCCTTTACATGCCAAGAAACGCCCGGGAAAAGATATTCATTTGCAGCATATTTAACCACTAAATCTTGCTGTAAATCGCCATGAAAGTGGAAAATAGTGTGCAGTCTATAGTACGTCTAACATTTGACAGCAAAGGCTCGGGGACCACACGCAGCATCTTGTGGTATAAAGGAAAAGGTCCAAAGGAACGCTATGCTTTAGTCTTATGTCAAAGTTAAAAATCTCTTGGAATTATTTCATTTAAGAAATAGATAATACGGTAATATAACATAACGCTGCCATACTTTCAGAGTTAACCATTTTAAACATGACAGAACCTAAAAACGCGAACATTGTTTATTCTGAGTAAGTTTGTATCATCAAATATGAATCAACATTTTAATGAAATTTCCCAAAATTTTGTATCCTGTTCTCATTTCTATTGATGAAAATAGTTGAAACTTCGATATTGTTTATTCTGTCTGTCCTTTGTTTTTGATTGTGAAGAATTGTTGTTGAACCTTTTTTAGGACATTCTTGAGCGAAGCCAAGTTTTTAGACGCCTTGCTAAAGAGAATGATCGTTTGCCAGTTGCACTTGTTGCAGGATTGACACTCAGCAGTTTACAAATTTGGACAATTTCACTTATTAGCAATCTTTGAGCAACTGGAATTTGTTTCAAAAACATCCAGATATCATGAAAGCAATCTATCTTCACATCTTTCACTAAAAGTTTGAATATTTCAAGCTGTGGTAACAAAAGTGAAAGTTTTGCGTCGTCGGCATAATTCTCCTTGACGTCTTTCATTTCAGACGAAACATCGCTTTCATTAACAAAGTTAACGAGAAGAGATTCAAGATTTTTGGAAGAAATAAATCTGGGCTGGGCTGGTTGAACCTCTCATTGATTGCCTCAACAATGAGATCCAATGTCTCAAAAGTTCTTATTTCTCATCAAGCCTAAGTGGCCACCTACTCTTTCCGAATCATACTTGCACGCACTGTTTCACGTTTCAAAAGAAGTTGCTGAACTCATTTCAATATAATTTCTAGAAATCGAAAAACTATATCTTGAAAATTATTGGGGGGGCTAAAGCCCCCCCAGCCCCCCGGCTCCGCGGTCCCTGGCATATATAGTCAATAACTTAAGTAGCCTCTCTGAAAATGACTAGTTTTAACAATTAGCACAGTGGAGTTTGCAACAGGTGAATTAGAGAAAAATTGTTTAGCTGACTGTGGAAAAAGCTGATATCAAAACTAAAATTTTGATCTATCAGTCAAAGGCTAACTTACAGTAGATGTGAAAATTCTGTCTGGTTAGATCTTTCATTATCTTTCCGACCCAGAAATTAGGAAAATGTTGACAAGAGGTTTGTATGGGAATAGGAATTCCACATTTGATACTGGTCCCTAATTTACTTGCCATGAAATTTAAATTCAATACAATTGTCAGTTTCGGAAAAAGAATTTTAATTTCAATGGCACATAAATCATGGAATGAGAATTGAATGTGCAATTATCCTTGCCATACAAATATCTTACCAGCATTTTCCTAATTTCTGGATCTAAGATGAGAGATTTTACCAGCAAAATTTCTGCATCTAAGTTAGCTTTTGATTGATAGACTGACATTTCAGTTTTGAGCATTATTGGTCACATACTTTTTATTCAACTGCCCACCAAATGTGTTAATTTTTTTTACTTATTACCCAGTATTTCATACGGGTGGTCGCTGATGGGGATTATTATCAAAGATTAAATTTTAGGGTTTCAATGAGGAAGAAGTATATGGTATATAGTGAATTTAAAATGGCAAATGAATACCTGTAAATTCAGCATCAATTGCAATAAAGTCTGCATCTCCAATGGCGGCTTCTATAAGTGGGAAAGCTTCACGAAAATCTACAAAAGTAAATACATGCAGCAACATCATTGATAAAGTAAAATATAGGAGCACTTTGTTTCGAGCTGAAACAAGCACAACATTTCAAGGACAGCCTGTTTTTTCAGGTTTGATAACGGGCTATGTATGTATGTACGTATGTATAATTTTTTTATGTAAATAACAGAGCTAAGTGGTATTACTTGTTTTCAGCCTGGTTTACAACAGAAAAAATAAAGAAAAATAATAATAATATATTTAAAGAATAAAAAAATTGCTAAAAATGTCAGATCCACTCTCATGCCATCCATGCAGTCTACGCCAGAGATCTCGGGCATGGAGTCACGATAATCTATCTTTGGTCCATTCATTGCTTTGGCAAGAATTTCCGGTGTAGACTTTGCATGGTTTCCACCAGGGATCTTATGTCAACATACTATGACATATAATTATGACCCAGACTTGAAAGTTTGTATTTTGCACGTGCAAAGCTGAGATGACAGTAAGATTTTTGCCGAAATTTTGCAGTTTCCGCAGTTAAGAACAATAGGTTAAAACAATGGACCTTTAGTTTATTGCTAACTGCACGGCTCAGATTGAAAACTGCGTAAGTTGCTGCGCGGGCAAGATATTGTGCGCGCTGTACAAACTTTCCACTGGATTATAACAGGTTCCAGAAGTCCAAGATTTAGATATTACAGACATGGAATCAAATTTTTGGGCGATTTACTTTTGTATGGAAATGCTGATCTGAATATCATAACAAACAGAATGTTAACTGAAGCTACAATTTCGTTCATTGAAAAGACGAAGCGGTTCGGAAAACAACGTTGTAAATATTGCCTAGTGTGCATGTTTCTCCATGCGCATGATAATAATGCCATCGCAGTGACTCCTCTTTCCCTTTTATTTTTTTTTAACTGTTGAATTATTAGAGAAATGTAAATGCCATTCACAGTGGGAACTAGATGGCCGCACGTCTTTCCAGCTGTGAATGGCATAAGAGTAATGTATATTGTTTTGTAGTTAGTTATGATTTGCTTGTATATATAAAAAGAAATAACAGGTTCTAAAAGGAGAGAAGTAAGGGTTCATTTTTTCACAAGTCAAACAAAGGTTTCAATGCTCGTGACCTGTCCTGATGAACTTTGACTATGACTTTGACTGATGAGCTCTGTTGTTCAGCTGGAAAGTTGAGTCAAAAGGTGAGAAAAAAGGTATGTCATTCATATTTTCTAAGGTAGGTAGGCCTCCTACCTACTAGGCCCAGCACGTTTTATTTATCAATCATCGTCAGGAACTAGGCTATACTGTATATAATATAGTCTAGCCTAGCCTAAGTAAAGTCTATTATTTGATTTCATATGCGAGGCATTAAAATTCTGATAAAATATTTGCACCAGCAAACCTAGTAAATGCATGATGATTGCATGTCTAAAGCAACACTTTTTTCATTAATACTCACGACACAATAACCAGCAATTAAACGTGAAACTTACTTTCTTTTGTCACCTCCATTTTGTATCTCCTTTCTGTTTCTTGGTAATCAAACCTGGATTCGAGGTTTACGCGGTAAAATGCAGCAACAACAACAGCAATTTGAGCAACAACAACAGCCTTACGTGTAATTTACACGAAGTATAGCTCTGTTTTCAGCGGGAAGGAAGGAATCATGTGGAAAGAAGCTCTGATGATGAACGATGCTGCACTGTTTAAGGTGTTTATTTCGGGAAGAAGAGGGCTTTCTGTGGAAGTTGATGTAATTTATGATGGAGAGTAAAGAAAGGTAAATATAATGCACTTACAGATGCGCCTGTTTCAAAGTGTTAAAAAAGTGTTGAGGGGGGGGGGGGGGGGTATATGGTAGGCTAATAAGGTGAGAAGATTTGCATTTGCAAAGAAGAGCAACCACAGGTGTAAAAGATGTGTAATCTTCCATGAAATCTGTTGTGAAATGCAACATGAAAGACGACAACTGCTGTAATTGACCATCCATGTAATTGGCCATGATAAATACTCCATGAAATAGTCAAGATTAGTGCAAGACTATGCACCACCCTGGAAAACATGTATGTTATGCCAAATATGTTTGGCGTAGAGCGACATCAAGAACAATGGTAAAACAATAGGCCTATTGTCTTCAGACAATTGGCTTGGTGTAAACCTTTGGTGTAGCAAAAACGAACTTTCCACCCTGGATTATGCACCCTTTGAAATTGGCCATTCAGGTGAAATTGGCCATAAAATGCACCATGTGATATGCCATGTAATACACCATTGAATGGGCTTTGTAATATGCCATGAAATACACCATGAAATCATCCATGTATTTGTAATGCTCCATGTAATACCAGACTGATAAGTCTGCCAAGTGCGCATGGAAGATGCGCACCTGGCTATTGTTTTAAAACAATGATTCTATTGTTCTTCCTTTGTTGTAAATGAAATTGCGCACGGAAGATCTTCCGTGCACATGACACAGGCCTTTTCGTTTTACGCGGGCGATCGCCCTTGCCCTCGCCAGCGCCCTCGCAAAATGTTTTACGTGGGCTATTGACTGCCCTTGCAAAAACGTATTTAGCCCGAAGCTCCGACAGGATTTCGTTTACAAAAGACTTTTGGAACGAAGCCGTCCTGATTTGAACTTGTTCCTTCAGTCATCACTCGGTGCTCATACTATTTTACAGAATAGCTCTTTTTCGACATCTTTACAAAAGAAACTCGTTGTGAAGGCTAACCACTAGTGCAGCAAATAAGGTGAAGAAAACCCAAACAGACTCTAAAATGTTAATGTTTCTCGATTTGTCTTTAGCAAAATGATTTTAGCAAGAAACTTGAAAGAACTGCAAAATGAAGAGCAAAATCAGTGGTCCTTAAAAATTTCTTTGCAGAATTTGCGATATATGGATCAACCCTCTTCTTCATCGTCATCGAGGTTCCCAGTTTATTTAACTAAATCTTTCTTTAAGATCAGGGTCTGTCAATAGAATGAATAGTACTCACAGTTATCTTAACTTTCTTACAAAATCGTTCTCCAGTTTAACATTCTGCAGTTCTTCTCTGCTACGTAGATCAGGCCTGCTACAAGTTTGAGTAAAGTTTTCTGACGAAATTGTAATGGAGACTTGGTTGTTTTGTTTCAAGGGCTTACATCCACTACTCTAATCGCCTTCTCTGATCTGTTAATGACTTTTGTCGAATCTTTATTTATCTTGACTGGGGCTTCACACTCAATCAAGGGAACAACAGGAAAGTGGCTGGCTTAACTGCTGTGACCTTTTGCTAACTTAGGAAAAATAATGGAGCAACAAAGAAGAACATTGCAAACACATGGAATAAAATCTTGTAACTTTGCATTAAAAATGTGTAGTCTGTTCGAGTGGACTCTTTTCTCTCTGGTGAAGTGAACATAAAGGAAACAGTCCAAGTTGCAAGAACAAGACCTTGGAAGCTTTCATTGCTTATCAGTAAAAACAAGTAAAACACGAGACTATTTTAAGGGGCGATCGCCCTCCTAAGCTTAACTACGAGGGCGATAGGACGCCCTTGTGGAAATTTCTTTACGAAAAGGCCTGCATGACATAAATAACAGTCTGGATGTAATACAACATTATTAAGTCAGGCAGTAGTCACCATATTGCGTTGCTGTGAAATGTGACGTGAAATACGACAACTGTTGTAATTGGCCAAAGAATCTGCCACAGGATGTATGCTACTTTAGACAAGGAAGAGACAACTGCAATCATGAAACTTTAACTATGTTTCAGCATATCATCATTCAAACAAATTCAGTACACAAACTCAATGGAGATTATTCAAAGCAAATTAAAGCATTTGCCAAATATCTAATGGTGTGCTGTGCTTGACTCTGAGGGACTCTCAACTGGTGTATCACTCTTCTGTAAAGGCACACAAGATGTTTAAAACAATAGAATTTTAATGGATTGAAAACAAACAGGGTTTTCGCTGAAAGTGTGTGAAATTTTTACAGAGTAAATGATATTGCAGAGGGGCATATATCACTCCGCAAAACTCTCATACACCTTTGGCAAAAAATCGTTCTATTTTCTAGAAAAATCAGCAAAAAATCCTATCGTTTAAAGAAATCTTGTGCACCATTTTAGAAGTGTGGCTCGCCCCTCTATTTCACTGATAATTTTAAACATAGAGATTTGTGAAAATGTTCGCTTTCAGAAATTACTGTATGTGTCTCTGTCTTGCCTTATCATCATAACCAGCTGTCAGTAAGAGCTCACTCTTCATCAGATATAGGATGATGCCGTTTGATATCCACTGTCTCTTTTCAGTTGTGTCATGACTATGGTATATGAACCTGAAAGAAATATAAGTAGTATACTGTAAATGTGGTACATATCCAAGGTAGCCGCTATAAACAGGCTGAAGAAACGCCCACAAACCCATTGTTTCTTTACCTACACAATGAAACTGGATGTGTCAAAGTTGTCAAGTACAATAGATTATATTTTTGACCTGGCCTGGGCCAGCTTTTAACTATGTTGATTCTCTTTAAGAAGGTACTACACTACCAAAAGTGAAACAAAAGAAAAGTGGGCACTAATGCAGCTCTTGCCTATACGTATATACTGATCCTAACTAAACCCTACAAAAACCCTATAGGTGTGCAATACTGCATTAGCCCCTTAAATAAAATACCTGGCTTTTCAAAGCATAGTTTTATATTTCACTTGAAAGATAATATCAACACCAACCTCAACATTACTGCACGCAGGCTGGTAGTTTTTAGCTATCCGATATTTCTGTAAAACGTCCAAACTCCGTCAAAAACGTCCAAAAATTGTTTATCAGAAAATGTTATGTCTGCAATTTATTGGTCCGAAATGTTTGCTTTTTAATGTATATCGTTGAAGGGGGCATGGTTTCCAGGATTCTTGTGTCCATCTAAGTATAACAGCGTAATACACTCTTGTCAAAATGTGCTGACACAATGCTTACGAAGAGCCCCAAGCAGTACACTGTGAAGCATAGGTTCCAAATCTTTTTCTCAGCGTAAAAAGGTGGGTGTAAAAATTAAATGACCTATTTCTTCTGATTGAATGGCTTGAAAGAAACTTGAGATACTTATCTATAATTCTACCGTTGGACTTTTCAGAAATCTTTAATATTTTTCGAAATTACAGCGTATCCTACATTTTAACTCATTTGAGGGTGTGACGTCATCAAATTTCTAAATCATAAAACCCGATATGTGACAGACTTTTGCTTGATACCATATTGTAGGCATTCATAAACTATGGTTTTCTTTGAACTTATTTCATGTTGTGTCAAACAGTTTAGAAATTACGATGGTTTGAAAATTTTCCTTGAATTCTTGAAAAAGAAGAAAAATACTCTAATTCTGAAAATACTGACGATATCAGAAAAGTCCCACAGTAGAATTATAGAGAAATAGCTAAAGTTTCTTTGAAGTCATTCAGTTCAAAGAAATGGGTCGCTGAATTTTACAACAGCATTTTCAAAGATTTGGAACCTATGCTACACTGTGATTGGTAGAATTTAACTGATCACATGCAAAATTAGAATTTAAATTTCACAACAAGGCTGCCTCCTGTGAGACTTCAGGTTCAGCTCCGGAATCGCAGCCATAAGTAAGTCAACAGTCTGCTTATATTAGACATGAATATCTCTTTGAATTTCTGTAAAGTGATCACATGAAATATCATGTGAAAATTGCAAAGTCGCTGTACTTGCATGGACATATTGCCATTAATGTAAAATGGTGTTCAATATGTTAATTGTTTCCTTCTCAAAACAATATATTTTTTCTTTGTGCTTTATTCAAGCTCTTTCGTTCTGTTTGATCACCTACCTGCTTGCTACCATGGCAGAACTTCCAACATTTTAAATTCAATTTCGCAATAATATTATTTTGTTTCATCATTTTTCTATAAAAGCTTTTATCTTTCCTTGTCTGTTAATTTGTTATTTGCCAGGTCGAACTCAAAATTTGCTTTTCAATTCAATGATTTCATTTATGTTTTCCAAAATATTTATCAAGTCTCAATGATCTGTTTTGATCCAGCTAATTTTTCAGCTTTAATTTTTTTCACAATGTTATAGTTTCTTTTCTAAACAATGCATGAATAATTTGCAAATTTTGAAAATTTTGCGATGTTGTCTGCTAAAACTTTCCATCACAAGAGCAGATTTATTATGATTATTCATTGTTATCAATGTAATTTTCATTTTAAGGGCTCTGTTATTTGATAAACATTCACGTAAAACTTGTTTGCAAAGCTGCAGCCAGACTGGTTTATGTAAATATTGTCATAGGTTAGCTTGCAAATGCCATTGTCATCCAAGGTCCTATGCGGGCAAGCACGAATTTTATACTGTCTCCAAATCCCGAGGGGGGTCTCATTGAATTTAAATAGGGGGGGGTCCGTGCCAATATTTGGGGTCAGAAATTTTACATTAAATCAATATTTGGGGTCTGTGAATTACAATATGGACAAAAATTGAATATTTGGGGTCCACTAATCTGAAGAAAGGAAGAATCGTGCAATTTGGCCCTGAAGTTGCGAATCATGAAATAAATGTTTTGGTATTATTAAAAAACTGAGAAAGATTAAGCAGCTCAAATTGAAATCATTCAAAAACATTTTAGGGGCCCCAGAAATAGAGAACAATATTTTGGGGTCTCCAAAACATTAGACTCAATCTTTGGGGTCCCCAAAACATTAGGCTTCATATTTAGGGGTAAGCAAAGAAAAAGTGGCATGGACCCCCCCCCCGTATTGAAAGTTAGGGAGTACCCCCCGAACTGATAGAAAAGATTTAGTTTATTTGAATTGGAACCTGCAGACCCGAAACCAAATCAGCGAAACCTGAAAACATGGAAGCAAATTAGCCAAAACTCGAATCTGCACTTTTGAACAAAGATAATTAAATTTTCGTCTGTAATCTTCGATTATTTCCAACATTTTCGTTTTCAGTAACACTCTGTGCAATGTTTTAAGTATTCGAAAGCTGGTTTTTCCATCTCAGTTAACTACGGGGACTGTATGACCTCGAAAACCCGCAAACATAGGAATTTTGGAATGAAATACCCGAAACCCGAGCATAAAGATTGGCCAAACTCGCAACCCGTGATACATCTAAAAACCCGAAAACCTGTACGATTTAAGCATAAAACCCGAAACTCGACGGCTAAAATTGGCCAAACCTGCAACCCGTGGAGCCCAAAGCCCCCCTCCGTGTGGTGGCCAAATTTGATTTTCAGACAGTCATGAAATTTTAGCGTGCTTGCAAAGGACCCTGGGTGACAATGGCCCTTTAAAAATAGCAGATGAAACTCATCTTATTTGCCACCATTCAGAGCTATTAGGAAAATTCGCTCATGGTTTTTAATGCCGTTTTTGAAGGGCGTTATCTAAGCTTTTATACTTTCACAACGGAGTTGTCGATTTAAATCAAGTAAATTTGAAAATGAATTTGAACATGTCCAGCGTTAAATAATATATTTGCCAATAGGATTGCCCTGGTATCCAGGGAGCAGTGGCCATGCAAACAGGAATTGTTTTCTTATTGAAGCACCCGCTATATCCCAAGCATAGGGCTCAAATCTTTCGAATTTTTAAAAGGTGGGTGTAAAATTGTATCGCATTTTCTTTTAATTGAATGGCTTGAAAGGAACTTGTGGTACTTTCCTGTAAATCTGCCGTGGAAATTTTTTGATATCTTGATTTCTTTCAAAACTGCGGCAATTTAACTATTTTTGAAAAAAATCATGGACATTTTTCAAAACATTTAAATCATCATAAATCCTAAACCAATGGAGGGAAAATGGTAGAACCTTCAAGAAAACCATAGTTTATGAAGGTCTACAATATGGTGGCGAGCAGAAATCTGTAGCCTTTCTGGTCTAGGATTTAGAAATTTGATGACGTCATAGCCTTAAATTTAATAAATGCTGCCATTTTGAAATTGATAAAGATATCAATAAATTTCCACGGCAGATTTACATGCAAAAACGCTAAATTCCTCCTAAGCCATTTCTTTCAAAGAAAACTGTAATAAAATTTTACACCGACCTTTTTAAAGATCTAACCCCTATGTTTATATCCCAGCTTCTTTCGTTGTGAGCTGCTTTTGTAGACTGAACTGTATCTTGTTCATGAATCCAACTCCAGTACTTATGAGATGTTATGCAACAAGTACCATTCCTCAGTCCTTTCATGTTTATTCAATAAACCAGTGATAAACCTACCTGCACCTTTATTTTGTCAATGGTGGACACCTGGGGAGCCAGGGGGTGAGGTTGTTCATAATATTAATGACCTCTTGCTTCAAAACAATGGGGGGTAAACCATGCATTCAAACAAAACAATGGCCCCCCTCCTAATATTTATTAAAACGCCCACCTCTCTAGTCTTTCTGTGGATATTTGTAAAAACAAAACTGTATCGTCGTCATGAACGCATTGCTATTGCATATGATATGTTGTCCTACAAGTATCATTCCTTGGCCTTTTCATATTTATTTTATCAACTAATGATTAAGCTACCTGCAAATTTCCTATTCGGTGATAGACACTACGAAAGCCATTGGGCTGCAGTCGTATTGCTCTCAATTTTTCGAAAACAATGACCTATTCAAAAGACAATGTAGATAATGCATTTCAATACTCAAAACATAGTGCCAGCCTTCATTACCATTGCTGCCTTACTCTCCTCGCTATATCTATTTTATGAACCAGTGAAAAGTTTCTTGCAAAATTTCCTGTTAAATAATAGACACTACGAAAGTGAGGGCTTGCATTTGCCCTCATTGTTGAAAAAAAATGAATACCGGGTGCGCCAAAATAAACTATGCACGTTTGGCAGGCCACAATAAATGGTACACGTGACCGATTTTAAAGATTTATGACTTAATCTTTAGCAGAAAGCCTGAATTAGATTCTGGGATTTTTTGCAATTGTTTTCATTTTCAGTTTTTAGAGTTAGAAGCGGGTTTCTCAAAATTTCAATTTTCGAAAACACTGAAAACGATCAAAAAACGTCGATCAAGTTTTCTAAAGAATCGACATGAATGGACAAAGAGAGAACTTGTTCGTGGTGATTTGGGATTAAGAAATCGACGCATTGTAATCTGCTGTAAGAGAGTTCGTACGAAACCCCCAAATCACCCTGAAAACGTTTTATCTTTGTTGATTCATGTCGAGTCTTTTCAAATCTGATCGACGTTTTTTGATCGTTTTCGGTGTTTTCGAAAACGAACATTTTAAGAAGCTCGCTTCTAGCTCTAAAAACTGACAACGAAAAATTTGCAAAAAATCCCAGAATCTAATTCAGGCTTTCTGCTAAAGATTAAGTCGTAAATCTTCAAAATCAGCCCAGTGTACGATTTATTGTGGCCTGCCAAACGTGCATAGTTTATTTTGGCGCACCCGGTACTTGTTTGGAAACAATAGAAGCCACAGTGCATTTTGATTGTAGTGATGGCCTCCTTCCCAACAATATTTAGCAAAAAATCAACCTCACAATTTGCTAGATAGACTGATTATGGAAGGCATGTGGACCTAATTTCATAAGAATTTCGTCGTATCATGAAAACAACTCCATTATAGACCCTTTTTCTCCCCAAGATCCTTTGTGGGAGGAGAGGCTTACGGAATCGAGAAGAGGAGAGGCTTACGGAATTGAAGGTGTTGTGGCGCAGTGGTGTAATCCTCTGACTTTGCAGCAAGAACAGTCAGGCGGAGTGGGTTCGATACCCGGAAGGACCCCACCACTTGAGCGTCATGACAAGGGGTCGCGGACTCGATTAGGTCTGCTCTATTTCTGCGATCCCAGCGCTTGGCGCTGAAAAACGCAACTTCACGTTCAGAGGTGTGGTCACATCGAGAAAAAGGACCAGAACACTGCTCTTAGCTTCTCAGGTTCTCAGTGTCATAAATTTACCTTCGGATGCTAGGTAGGCAAAAGAGAATCTTTAAAGTGCCACTGAAGTGTGTTAAATACGATCCCTAATGGAAAAATCATCGATGATTCGATTGATGTAAATATTTTTTCATTTTGGTGCCGGGAAATGCCATTTTTTGGGGTGTTTTTACCCCTTGGTCTTGCGAAAAGAGCCTGGGCCTAGTGACGTAGATTGATTTATCAAGCGTTCCATTCAATTCATCACACACGAAGACACCACTGTGAACGACTGGAAGGAAGGTTCCTGGCTGCCAATGTGCCGTGAGGAAAAGTGAATATTATTGCATGTTTTGCTGAGACTTTGGAGATAAATTGGATTCCAATCGCATCAGTAGTACCAAGTGACCACGGGATGATAAATAACAAATGCTGCGGAGTGATGTAGCCGGTTTAAAACTGTTTGAAAGCCGCCGTTTATTGACGATGATTTAGGCCCTCTTGCCCGTATCAAATTCAGGGAAGAGGCGATGATGGCGAGATTGGAAGCATCAATTACGGCATGTTGGGAGATCAGATATTCCAATTAATGGACACCTGGAAGTGCTTCTACAATTAAATGGTGAGAATTTGTGCTTGAATGCTTTATTCGTTTTTCTTTCATGTGTTGATATGATAGGTCATTTGAATTGGTGTTCGTTGTGATTGTGAGGCTTTTCACCACCACTTGAGCAAACTTGTCTTGACCAGAAGCACGAAGGGGATCAGATATGAGTTTTCTGCAAACTTATTAAATCAGCAGTAACCTAAAAGGAGCGAATTAAGTGAGCCTAAGATGGTATGAAACTGAACATGATTTTTGTTACCAGGATTTGCGGTTATCTGTTATTATTGCAATAAATAGAAAATCAAGGTTTGCCTGTAAGGTAGCCAATGTAGAAACATGAAGTTTTGCCTTTTTGTCACTATTGACTGTGGTTGGTAAGCCAATTCAGAGTTAAATGTTTTGTTATTTATTGTTATTCAGGTCCAACAAATCTGGTATAAACATTGCTTAGAGCATGGTTGACTCCAATTGGATGAGAATATTTCATGCAAAATGGCCTAGAACTTGAACCCTGCAGGACAAGCTGGAAATTCAAAATTTTATGGATACCAAAACATTTTACAAGCAACTGAAACTTTGCCGCTGATGCTATTTTGTATTGCATTGTATTGTATAACAAGAAAAGAGTGTGGCTTATCTTAAACAGTGAATTCCACACATGGCAGCATATACTTTTCTCAGCCCAAAATTCTGAGTCTAACACAGTCTCTTGGCCTCACATCACAATACCTGATATTTCTTGTCACAGTACAAAATAAGTTCAGCTTTTGTTATGTGGTTTCATAAAAAGTTGATAATAGATTGCAGAAGATTAAAAGGAGATGAGGTTGGAATCATCCTAAATATGTTTTCATATTAAAGGGGCATTCCTCGAAAATTAAATGCATGCAGAGATTCATTTTGTGATCCCGATCGAGAAACAGATTATGTCAGCCCTCGGAAATCGTTTTCCTTTCCTCGATCGCACTTCTCAAACGCGAGATATGGAAGGAAACATTTGACCAATTTTAATTTCAAAACCCTACTATTTTATGCATCGTTCTCGGCGAACAAAGGTAGAATATTTTCGTTTTTGTCCGTCGGTCGGTCATAGGCGAGTCTTCATAGGCTCGTTGCGCAACGCTCGTTAAATTGAGTTTGAATGTCCTGTTGTATTCGTTCATTCATGTGTCCATGGTCGACTACGCGAATGAGAATTGATCGGTTTTACCGAGAATTCTCGTTTTCTGTCTCGGATTCAAATTCCAGGATATGGCTGAGTTCTCGGTCTCTATTTTGAAAAATACCTGTTTCGTTTTTGGCCGGTTTGAGCTTTATTCAAGTTGGAGAAATATTGGAAAATGTTTATGATGATAAGCATGTTCGTTTTAAAAGCAAACAACGCAGTTCACCGATATCCAGTTTTTTTCTGCGGAATGCCCCTTTAAAAGTGAAAAAATTAACTCAGACTTTAGGGCCCAGCTGCACAATAGCAGTAAATCCTTTTGCTAAAATGAAAGGTATGATCTGTTTCAAGTGAGGATGGTAGTATACTCTACAATATAAAGTTAGTTTGAAGGATTTGGGAAAACCAAACTCCAAATAACATTTCTCAATTATGTCTGATATTCAACCTAATGTCTCATTCTATTCCTGCCCTGACCATGCTCCGCAGGCAGCCCAGGGGTCAAAAAATTGCTTGTACAGATGCCTCAGGGGATGGGGCAAGTCTTTTGGCAAATGCCCAGGACTTGGCACTGAACACATGCATACTCCCAAAAACTTTATAAGCAAACGCTATAATCACTACTATTACCAAATGCCCCTGGAAGCAGGGGAAAATTTGCAGTCAAACGCATGGGGGCCAGGAATATTTTATGAGCAAATACCCAGGGGTGTCCCAGGGATTGACATTATACCAAAGAGTTCCAATCAGGGATATCAGCAGGGAAGGGTTATTTTTATTTACAAAATTGTCTTTGCTCTTCATCAGGCATATTTAAACTGGCAACTGTGTTTATGTCCTGCCCTACTTCAGTATTTCTTTTAAAACTTGCATGTAGGTTAGAAGGTAGCAATAATCCATTTAACATCATTACTGCTTATTTTCTGTTACTTTCTTACTGAGCATGTGTAGCCAAACTGAAGAAAAATATTGGTAGATTAGGGGCCATCACCATATGTATGTATGTATGTATGTATGTAAAATTTCGCCATCAAAATAAAAATGAAAAATAACAGATTCAGGAAAAAAGCTCTAATTACAATATTTACAAGTTTGAAAAAATTACAGGCAAAAGTTACATATCTAATTTAAAATCTAATTTAATAAAAACACCCCATGGTTAAAGATGGCAGGGATAGCATTTAAAGGGCAATGCGACCTTGTTTCCATAATGGTCCCTCCAGGAGTGCCCTTTGAAATTAAGAAAAGGAAAAATTAGCGAGATAAACAGAGAAAGTTTTCATGAAAAACAGAAATTCATCTAGACCTGAAATAAAGCCTTTCTTAAGGATGATAAGTAAGCATGTCTGTAGGCTGTTTTTAGATTTCTAATAATATATGTAGGGACTATCATCAAAAACACCCCATGGTTAAAGATGGCAGGGATAGTGCCATCCTTAGCTCCATCCTAACCATAGCTTCTCATACTCACAGGTTGAAGAAAATCACAGGAAGTGTTTGTCAAATTCTCTGGATACAACTTAGTGAACATTACACATATTTTTTACAAGAAACCAGCCATAAGAAGCTCAACTCTCAGGTCGCCAAAACATTAAGAAACTCCAGTTCTAGGAAAATTTAACTTAAGAAACTGTTTATTCCAATAAAGAAACTCCTCAGCTTAATTTTACTTCATTTTTACTTGTAGCATATTACTCGGAAGGTGCCTGAGCTTTTATCAGAAACATAGAAAGGGAGGACACTGGGGGCATGTGCCCCCCCCAAGATTTTGCAATAAAAAGAGTGTGCTTTCTATTTTCAGCAAGTGCCCCTTTAGCTTTATGAGAAAGATGCCTTTGAAGTGTCATGCCCCCCCCCCCAAGTTTGAGATGCTTCCTACATCCCTGCCTTTTATAAGAAAGAATCTGAGTCAGTACTGAAAGTTTCTTAACATCATCAGATTTGCAGTTCTCAGAGTGAAAAGTTTCTCAAAGGTTTCAACAACCTTTGTATTTATGGCCTTTGCCTTTGTGAATATTTGAAAGCAACATTTGTTGAAGCCTTTCCAGTGTTAGACATTTACTCAAGTACCTCGTGAGTAATATCAGACAGAAAACAAGTGAAAATAAAGTACAAATATGACGAGGATGTCCTTTATTAAAACTTGATAGTTTCCTAAGTTATATGTTCCCAGTATTGGAGTCTCATAATTTTGGAGGATCTTAGAGTTTAGTTTCTTGTAAGCAGTTTCTCATAAAAAGCATGTGTAAATGTCTAAAAAATAGAGGCTTCAACAACTTTGTTTTGAAATTTTCACAAGGGCATCAGTAGTAGACATGGAGATTGTTATATACAGTAGAACCTTGAAATCTGATAATTTTAAGAAACTCAATACTGGTTCAAATTCTTAGTTTCTTCCAAAATAAGTGGTTTAATTTTGCACTGAAAGTACATTATCCAAGGCACAGGAAAAGAGAGTTTGATCTCAAGATTTTATTCCTCTTACTACTCTTATTGGTACCTACTCTTACAAGATCAATGGCAGGCAGCATTATACTCCATAAATAAACAAGGGTTAAACTAACTCTTTGTCAAAATATATGTAACTGTTTCAGTATCTTGAGGCAGTGAAGGCTGTCGTCAGGTCACCTTCATTTTCAAACCCAATTCTGTTTGCACTGAGATCATTTTTCATCAAAGAGATTATTGAACAGATATGTCAAATGAGTTCTGCATCTGCTCTTCATCTTGGTTGACTTGATCTTTCATTTCATCTAAAATATCAAATAAAAATCATAACTCAATGGACAGCAGTCCTTTGGTTAACAAGAGCCAAAATAACTGCATCTGCTTTGCTTTTTTATTATTTAGGTAATAGGCACCATATGAGTGGTAAACAAAACCGGTTTCCACCAGGTTGAGAGCATTTTCCTTTCTGTATTGGTTTGGAAACTAGGACCACAAAAGGCAAGGAACGGTCCTCAGAATTTGGGGTCAGGAGACCGACCTGTTACTAGCTGTGCATCCACAGTGCTTTCATTCAAATCAAATCTGAAAATACCATTTCATTCATTATAATTCAAAACGGTCCTCGATACTAAACTTAAAACAATCACTGCATCGATATGCTATACCGTCAAATCTCAGAGAGCAGCAACACAAGCACAACAAAACTTGCACCCACCTGAAGGAATGAACTCGGGATTTTTTCTTCGCTCCTCAGAGCAACACAGCACAATCTCTCAGCTTCCAAACGTTGATACTATGTTGATCTTACGACGTCTTAGCAGTCTAATTTCGTCAAAAGCCAAGTGTAAAATGAAAATCAATGTTCTCTGCAGCAAACAGGCTTGTCGAGTTAGTTTTGTTGCTTCAGCTGCCAATAGGCCTAATAACCCTTTTGCGTAGATACCATGCTTATACCAAGTTCTCGATGATTCTGCTCTTGTTATGGAAGTTTTCCCGAGAACCTGCGAGCTCGTGATTATATCTCATGCAGCTGGCGTTGTTAAAGTCACCAGAAAGTGGCATTTTCTGCTTTTTAAAACAGTTTACCAGAGGCTTCGCGTCGAGCTCGGTCGAGCTTCGCGTGACTTCCAGGCTGAACTGCAGTTAAAAACATACCACGCCACAGCGAGTGATAAATCAAAGTACGTCACACATTCCTGTTTGGCCGCGCATTATTTTTCGCACAAAGAAACTTGATAATTGGCACTTTAGGGCTTAAAATATGATACTTATAGAAACAATATACAGGAAATAATTACATCATTCGATTCAGCGGCTCTTGTTTATTCGTAATCATTACAAAAATGGCATTATCAAAATTTTCACTACTACACTTCAATCCTTTCATACTTACTTAATCAATTTTTTAGATTGAGCTCAGAGCGCGTTTTCCTGTTCAGTACATTCAGTGGTTGACACTGCAGAAGCCAGTTTTTCCTTTTGTCCCTCAACAAATGATCTTTGGCTTGAAAACAGCAGGAGTAAGGAAGTTATTGTAATCTAGAAAATGTCATCACCCCTTGCAATATTTACCATCGCTGCAGATAAATTGTATCGTAATAGGAAATATATCCCCAAGTGTATGACATGCAACAAATACTAACTCTTTGTCCACAGAAGCCATTGGTTGGATTTGTCCCTCAAGCAATGATAGCTTGTTTGAAAACAATATGAATAAGGAAAGCATTATAGTCAAGAAAATGTCATCACCACCTGCTCTATTTGTCCTAGCCTGCGTGCAGACTTTACCATTGTGGAGGAGTTAGAGGCGAAAAGGGAAAGGAAACCTTTCCCTTTTCGCCTCCAACTCTTCCACAATAGTAAAGTCTGCACGCAGGCTATATTTGTCCGCGGTGTCCGCCGCTAGATAAATGGTATCGTAATCAGAAATATAACTCCACCTGTATGACATCCAACAAGTACTATTCCTTGTCTCTTTTTATTTATTAAAGTGAATGACCTGAGCGATATGGCATCCGTCTATAAATAGGGCAAAGAGAAACCTTCACTCTTTGTTGCTTTCTTGTTGCAATGCGTGGATTATGAAATACACTAGGCTATTTATAAACCTATGAGATCTCATCTTTTAATTCAGGTTATTTCCTTTACTTTAAATCAGTCTTATGACGGTTACCAGCACATGTCCGTTTTACAGGCAATACCTGCACACTCCATTACTTTCTTTAATGGAATCAAAACCACCAATAAAGCGATATTCATATACCTACGTCACTACGTCAATTTTTAGGAGTGACTGACGTCTAGCGAAACTTGTGAGTTGCGTTGGTTGTAAACTTTATTTCAAAACGATACCTGTTTTCTTTTCTCTTTGTCATTGTGTGACGGCCTAAATCTCTTTGTTTTTGATTGTTGCTGTCATTTTTGTGATGGTCTAAATCATCTTTATCAGCTGTAGATAGATCGTTCTTGTGCTACTGTCAAAGCCGAAGCTGGCTCATGTCAGATGTCTTACTGGACTTGCCGAAATCGTCTTGTAAGAAAAAAGGGGCGTTTGTAGTGTCTATCACCGAATAGGAAATGTGAGGGTAGCTTGATCCCTTTTTAATAAAATAAATATGAAAAGGCCAATGAATGATACTTGTGGGACAACATATTATATGCAATCGCAATGCGTTCATGACGGCGATGCAGTTTAGTTTTTATGAGCATCCGTAGTACAAGTCTCTTCCTTCCTTACAAGACGACCTGGGCAAGTCCAATGTCTTATTTTCGCGCCGGCCAAAGGTTTAAATGTCGGACATTTTGCTTCGCGCATCGGTTGTTTTTGCGAGTTAGCATAGGGGTCGAATCTGTGCAAAGCTTTAAAATCAAATTTGGAAAATTTATTGCCCCATTCTCTCAACTTAATTGATTGAAGGGAGTTTCAGGTCGTTTGCCATAGTTCCAGGAAAAGCATTTTTGATACATCATATATTTAGTACTTTAAGGGAAGAAAGTATCGAGGGAAGAAAATTTTGCGTTTTTCACGTTTTTGACCGAAAGTTTTATCTGCGAAATTTCATAAAATGTGAAATTTGCGAAAGTTTTATTCGTGCGAAATTTCTCAAGATATAGAATCAAATGATTATATAATCAGATATCGATATTCCTCTTCTTTAAAGGGGCTCCGTCGTCACAATGTAAACAAAACGATGATTTTCGCAGTTTTTTGAAAGGTGATATCACACAGAATTTTCATATTTTTTTCAAAATGAAAATTGCTGTTTGGGCATTAATCCTTGTACTTCATTAAGGAACAAACCAAACATTCATATCTTCTACGATTGCTCGGATATAAGTGGATTTTTAACGGTCACTTTTTGGTGGCTTGGGTGAAGCCACCAAACAAACTGCAAAGAACAATGGATGAACAATGGATAATCCCCGACACGTGCGAGTTTACGGATTTGTTTACTGTTTGACGACTGAGCCCCTTTAACGCCGACGTTTTCGAAATATGCTACTACAAGCTTATTTATGGACGATTCAGAAGAGTCATTGAAGAGCTGAGGAACATTTGAGACAGTATAAGAATGTGATAAGAAACCTAATTCGCGAAAGTTTATTCCAGCGAAATTTCCCAGTTTGGTCCATTCGCGAAAGTAAGTTAATTCCAAAATTTAGCGTTTTTTCGAACTCGTGAAAGTTTCTTCCCGCAAAAGTTTCTCCCTTAAAGTAATTAACACAGCGTTTGCGAGAGGAGGTATCTGAAGCTTTGACAAACAGTAAGAGCTCCATAAATCTTATACACGAAACTAAGAATCTTATGCACATTACTGAAGTTTCTATAATAGTAATGATAATAGTTTATTTATTTACAGTTGGTGGAAACAATAGTTTTAAAGAAAACTAATAAATACCAACTATTTACAATACAAAGTCCTAACATAATATAAACGTAAATATATACACGAATCTATGTACACTTCATCTGCAGATGTTGCAACTGCAAGTGTCTCCTTTCCAGCTCTTAATCATATTTTTGAATTGCTCTGCGTTTTGAGCAGCTTTTATCGTGTCAGATAACGTGTTCCACAAAATGCTTCTTCTAAATGATAAAGAATTGTTCCCATAAACTAACGTATTGGTTTTAGGGAGCTGCAGGAGGTTATTTGTTCGTAGGTCATATTGAATGTCCTTTGGTGTGAAGAACTCAAACATGAAGGAGGGGCAAGCCGCATTTATGCATTTATATATTTCAAGCATTAGTTTTTGCAAATTTTTGCAATGGATTGTTAACTCACCCGACCTTCTCAAGAGATCTTCAAACGATGCATCATAGTCCCTTTACAGAACTTTCAGTGCACGTTTGTGCAAACGGTTGATTGTGTTGTTTGCAGTCTTCCAACAGAAAGTGTTGTTTGCAGTCTTCCCACTCTTTATGATTTGAGTTATCACAATGGCGAAGGCTTTCTGAATTGAAATACAGGTTATTTGACCAAATATTCTAGCTTGTGTTTTCGAGGAATTAACTTGCAAAATAAATAAACATCTACAGAATTCAAGGTGGGAAACGTATATTTATATACGAAACTAAGAATTTTGTGCACATTAGTGAAGTATCATTTGTAGTTTGTCATATCGTTATGGCAAAGACTTTGTGTAGAACCCACCCACTCTTCTGCGTGGCTCTGCCTGTCAAATCATCGAATGTGTTTAGGCTAAACACAACATAGCTAAAGGCTCTTTTGCACATAGAATATTAATCAAAAGTATCTGCGACAATCTTGGTGATCGAGCTTTGGTCGAGGATTTGTGTTCTATTTTTCTCAGGCCGAATATTTGAAAGTTTTAATGGATATCAAAAGTTCCATCACATTTCATAAGCCTGGTTTCCATTTGATCGTTTCGATCGTCTCAGTCGCCTCAGTCGCCTGAAATTGTGTTCAGGCGATTCAAACGATTATATGGAAACATTTTGCAGACGATTGCTGACGATTGCTAACGATCCAGGCGACCCGGACGATCGCGATCGTTTCGATAGAAATGAGTTCTATCCGGACGATCGGTACGATCCGGAACGATCGTAAATTGTTTATGGAAACCAGTTCAGACGATTGGGACGACTGAGACGATTGAAATAGATCTCAAGATGCAATGTTTGATCTTGATCAGTCTCAAATTTTCCCGAGGGGCCCAAGGGCATCTGAAGAAAAATTCCCTGTCGTGAAGACGAAGCTCTTGTACCAGAGTGTCGTACATCCCCAGCTCTTCTCTCTTCTGAAATATCTTCCTCACCCAGAAGCTATGATTCCTTGGCTCTTTTTTCGACTCTGTCTCTTCAGAATGACGATCAACAAATACGCAGTGAGTTTTGCCCCATGATTTACCGAGCGATTTACCGCAGTCATATTATAGGAAGCTGATTTGGTACCAAAAAGCTTCTTTGCTCGTAGACTTGCTCCAAGTCTCTTCAGTGGACCATCAGCAATAAAACAATATAATTTCTTCTGCGGGGGCGTAAGCTACTGCGAAGGAGAAGTGAGAACGAAACTGAATATTCAGTTTCGTTCTCACTTCTCCTTCGCAGCGTCACCTTAGTAGTTTACGCCCCCGCAGAAGAAATTATATTCTTTTATTGCTGATGGTCCACTGAATAGACTTGGAGCAAGTCTACTTTGCTCGTTCATACTTTTGTCAATGCATGCTTGCGAACGATCAAAACGATTATATGGGAACAAGGACGCACAAGGATCGTCTGGATCGTGCGAATCGCTTCAAATTTTGGCGACGATTGGCGACGATTGCCGACGATCGAAACGATCATATGGAAACCAGGCTTTAGACATAGACAAGAAAACACTGCAATGAAACTTACGTAGAAGCTGCGATGAAACTGGCTGCCATTAAAAACCATATCTGCATTAAAAGCCCACGTCTTTAGTCACGTGCGCGGGCTGTCCCGTACTGACATTTTTATTGCAGAATGAAAATCGTTCCTAATCAAAGTCCCACAGGTAGCAAGCCTCGGTCCATTGCTATTTATATCAAAAAGTCTACTTTGATACTGGGAGGGCCATGAAATATTGAATAACACTATTTGCCAGTGAGAAAAATCAATGTTCTTGGAAATTGAAGCGAAAATGGCGTAACATGGATGATGCAAAAATTCAAGGATATTAGTCTGTCAATATGGAAAAGAATCGAAGAGATATCGAAAGGCAGGGCTTTCAGCTCAATATATTGAGCAACAAGTTTTCATATTTACCAGCAAAATCAATTTATTCCATATTGAAGAAAATCGACATTTGGTCACTTGACATGGCGAAGGCGGCACAACATGAATCCTACGGAAACTCAACAGGTTCTTGTCCGTCAGTAGTTCAACAGTAGTTCTTGTCCGTCAAGTTTGAAAACACCTTCTATTGAGTTTTGAGCTGAATAATAATAATGATATTGATAATAATAATAATTGAAGAATGTCAGAAATGGGTAATCAGCCAAAACTGCGAGATTGTTAAAACATTTTATGCAGGAAAATAAAACCATGGGAAAAAACGATATATAATTTTAGACAAATGCAGAAAAAAATAGTAAATTCAACAACAGCAACACCAAGAAACCTGCCTAGGCATTGCCAGCAGTACAGTGGACACAAGAAAACAATAACAGAAACAATTTTGACCATATAATGATAATGAATTTCTTTAAAGTTGGTTAATGATACAAATAGTTTTCTCTAAAGGGAAGAGTAACTAATGAAAACCAACTATTTAACTACAAAACTAAATCTAGCAAATTATTTACATATAGTACAATTGCATTTGTCCCCGTTCCACGTTTTGATAATTCTTTTGAATGAGGCTATGTTTTGGTTGTTCTTTATTACATCAGGTATGGAATTCCACAGAATGCTCCCCCTGAATAATATGGACTTAATTCCATAAGAGGTTGCTTTCGTGTTAGGTACTTGTAAGAGATCCTTTTACTCGGAGATCATATGTAATTTCTCTCCTTTTGAACATATCCCACATAAAAATAGGATTTTGGCAGTTGAGGGATTTGTCAACCTCAATCAAAAGGTTCTGGAGATTTTTTACGTGGATTGATTTGTCGTTAACTCTCTCGAAAAGTTCCTTAAAGGAAGCGTCATAATCGTGAAGGAGTATCCTCAAGGCACGTTTAACCCTATTTACTTCCTTGTTTGAATGTATTGAGTAGCAGGCTTTCATATGTCTGAGAGGTTAATAACATAACGTTCTAACTTGAATGCTATAGAAACTAAATCGTTCTATTCTGTCAGTTTGGCACTGCAAGGCCCAGGGGGGGGGGGGGGCGGGTACTCAGCGCATGCACATACGGGGAGGTAAGTCCGATAGTTTTGGGTTAGAATATTGTCGAAAGTGATATTTTTGAGTCCGACAAACACTGAAATTATTGCCATGATATTTTTGGGCATCAATTATAGTCAAAAAGGTATTTCTGGGTTCCTTAGATGCAATTCTGGCCTCAATTTGCATTGTTTCAGGATCTTTTATGTTCGTTTACAAATGTCAAGGTATAAAATGAGCTGATATTCTTGGGTTGCAATGAAGCTAAACTGATATTTTTTGGGTTGCCTGAAAATTTCTTGGACTGACCCCCCCGTATGCGCAGTGCTCAGTGCCCCCCTGGGCTGTAAGGCAGGTTTTCGATCTCAACGTTTTCATAAAAATTGTAGCTACGTTTCAAGTAATAGCAGCAAGCTGTTTGAGCTATGCAAAGAACTAAACGTTGGCAAATCTCGTATGTATGTTTTGTTATGTTATGTTTTGACACCCGCACAAAGTAAAATTATTAGCCACCCGGATTCTATTGTGTGTTCAAGCTAATACAACCCGCAAGGAGTGAATGCAATTGACCAACGTATCATGAATATTTTATGAGCTCATCATCGGCAGAACATCGCATGAGAACTTATCATTATTTCACTTTTAAAGACTTATGCTCACGAGGACTCGTTTATGAATTACAGCTTTCTTATATATTAGTTAAAGCCTTAATTATTTGCCTGGTTCACGACTTGCAATAGAACGTGTTAAAAAGCTGGTTATTTTTGGCATCAAATAGAAACGAAATCAGAGATGGTGTCATGATAGAGATTTACAACCTGCATCAGATTGCCTTTTCATGCCAGTGCTTTATTGAATGATGAAGAAACTGATTGCTTACATACCTTTCTGCATTTTGCAGGCATTGTTCCTGGTATTTTTCATCGCATCGACTGCTCAAGCAACGACTCCTACGGGTATGAGTTTTTTAATCTTTCATTCTTTATTATTTACCACTTTTGTTTATATTTCTGTCAGATGTTAGAAAGGTTGCCAGGAACTGAAAGATTAAATACATAACTTTTCACTCTTGAGTATAGACTTCTAATATTTGTATTTCTTTCGGATGTTAGAAACCTTGCCAGGAACTAAAAGATGAAATATATAAATTTTCGTTCTGATTATTTGTGACTTTAATTCATACTTCTTTCAGATATTTAGAAAATTGCGAGGAAACTAAAACATGGAATTATGAAATATAACTAAAAACATTGAAAACTAAAAAATATGAAATTATCAGAACGAACAAATTTATGGGAAATACGTTAGTTGATCTTGCTGTACAAGCAAAGCGCCTGACATTACTTCCCGCTAAATTTTTTGAAGAGATATCCAACAGGTAGTCTTATCATTACTCTAAAGACAAGTGAGATACATTCAAAATCAATGACATTAGATTATTCAAAGTTTCAACTAGGTAGGTGAGAGCTAGCAACGTTGTCTATTACTAAGAATATAGTAGGTTTTTTGGAGCGATATTAATTTTAGGTCCGTTTATCTGAGGTATAAACCGCTTTAAAGCCCAGGAGGTACCAGGTGTCCCAAAAAGTACTCCTGTTTGAAAAATTTTCAAAATTCGATTACATGGGCAATTTTGAAATTTCTTATGTTAGCAGGAAGATGACGGACCAAATTATTTTCCTTTGGTATAGCTAATCTTGTGGTTTTGAAATTAGCAAATTTAGCTCTTTTAGGGCGGTCTGGTTTTGAAGTATGCTGCAAAAAAGCACTGACGATGAGCAGGTTAATTTCTCTTTGTGTATTAAGCTTCAAGTTTGGTCACAAATGCCAGGAAGAAACGCAAACCATCATCTTAGACTTGATGGAGACTAAGAAATCTGATAACATGACGAAGGGAAGGTGAAGTTGCAGTTTTTAGCGCCAAGCACTGGGATCGCAGAAGTAGAATAGGCCTAATCGAGTCCGCGACCCCCTTTCATGACTCTCAAATGGTGGGCTCTACCGGGTATCGAACCCTGTCCGCCTGACTGTTCTGGTTGCAAAGTCAGAGGATTACACCACTGCGCCACAACACCCTTATGGCTCTTAGGCTAGATTTATGATGTTTCTTAAAAAGCGTATAGCTCAGAATATGGTTTTTCAACGTGTCATTTCATACCATTTAGCTAAAAAAAAAACAAACATTTTATCATCTTGAAATATATTTGGGTCATTGATGAAAGAGCTCAAAAAGAAAATTTTATGATAGGTTTCATAATGGAATTTTGATGATTTTTGAAAAAGGAGTCCTATTCTTTGAGACACCGGGTAGGCCGGATTGTCAGAGTGATATTGAGGTTTTAGTCCTGTTTCTACTACCTCGTTCATTGCTGTAAAGCTGAGCGAGGAGCCTGCTATAACGCAGGATTTTCAGAGCGATAGTAATTTTTAGGCCTGCTTTTTCTGCTTAATAAATTGCTGTAAAGATGAGGAGGTATCTCCAGCGTTTATTTTCAGAGCAATATTGATTTTAGACCTAGACCTGTTTTTTCTGCCTTCTACGTCGCTGTAAAGACAAGGGACAGTGCCCCGGCAGTGCTAGCGCCGGATTTTCAGAGTAATGTTAGCCTTAGGCCTATTTTATCTATCTTGTGCGTCGCTGTAAAGAGAAAGAGAAAGCAGTAACGTCGCATCTTGAGAGCGATATTAATTTAGGCCCGTAATGTTTGCCTTATAATTCCCGTAAAGATGAGGAGATATCTCTAATACCCTATTCACACTGCAAGTTAAACCAGCGTAAACTAACCCAGGTTATCGAATGGGGCCTTTTAATTGGTCGATCCAACATATCAAATGCATTTGATTGGTTGAAATTTAACCTGGTTTAGGTAAAGCTGGTTTAACTGTTTCAGTGTGAATGCGGTATAAGCGCTTGTTTTCAAAGTGATATTGATGTTTAGGCCTGTTTTATCTGCCGAAGACATTGCTATAAAGCTGAGGCACTAGGACGCTAGCACCGGGTTTTCCGAGCAATATTAATCTTGAGGCCTGCTATTTTGTTCTCATATATTGCTGTGAAGATTTTGTGAAAGACTTCATTAGCAGAATGATATTAAGTTTGGGCCTATTTTATCTGCTGTAGTCATTGCTATAAAGCCATATAGAAGTGTGGCTAGATTTTGAGAGCAGTATTGAATTTTAGACCTGTGTTCCGCCTTACAAATTGCTGTAAAAACGAGAAGATAGCACTAGGCTAATTTCATCTGCCGTATACATGTCTGTTTGCCTATGAGCTTTTCTAACAACGAGTATACGGTGTGTATTCGCATTCCAAACGAGGAAGTGTCTACGTTTTTCCTTTTTCGAGTAACAAGAGGTTATAAGGCGTTTACGATAACGAGTGAACACTTTCCAACTCTTGCCTACGAGACTTATCGGCTTAGGAATTTTCAAAAACATGCGTATACGGTGGGAAGCGCTGCGACGCGCGTCAAATATATGAGTTGCTAGAAAGGTGAAAATAAAGAGGATTTTATATCTCTGACGGTAGAGCGGAAACTCCACGCGCATGCGCATAGAGTGACAAATGTGAGCTCCCTGGCTCCGTGCAACATTTTTCAAAAAAGGTCACATTTTGTACTATCTTTCACAGGCCTAAAACTCTTAATTTATTGCTTCAAAAAGCTTGTACAGGGTGTCCCAAAAAACATGTGCGCTGTTTGAGTGGCTTCTGCGAAGCAGCCATAAATCCAATTTTTTTGTTTTTAAGATTCTTGACTTAAGAGACTTCAAATAAAATATTGACACCGAGTTTGAGTAAATCTGATCACTAGTTGCGGATTTATTTAAGTTCATTTAATGTTAAAATTCAAGTTATAAGGTTAATGTCTCGTTCAATTCCTACCCTGACCATCCCCCCCCGGGCAGCCCGGGGGTCAACAAAAATTCCTTGCTCAAATGCCCGGGGGCCGGGGAAAAATTGGTGGTCAAATGCCCGGGGGCCGGGCACTGAAAAAATGCTATATTCCCAGTCACTGTATAAGCAAAAGCTCTCGTTCTTGCCAAATGCTATTCAAATGCCCGGGGGCCGGGGAAAAATGTATGGTCAAATGTCCGGGGGCCGGGAAAATTGGTTGTGCAAATGCCCGGGGGTGTCCCGGGGGGGGGGGGATGGTCAGGGTAAGAATTGAACGAGACATAAGTACGGAGATAAAATCCTCTGGTTTTGAAGCAACGAGTTGTTATGACTTTCTTTCTCAATAAATCAGCAACCACTTGTCAGATTTGCACAAACTTGGTGCCAAACTCTGAGTTGAAATCTCTTCTATTCATAAATATGAAAAGCAGGAAAGTTAGGTTAATGGCTCCTCCACAGTTGCCATTCAAACGGCGCACATGTTTTTTGGGACACCCTGTATGTTGACGTTCATTTTAAGCAATTTTTACTCTAAAAGTTGAAATAAATGATTGAAAATAACTCCCGGGGGGTTACTTGACTTTCAATTGTACGGGGGGGTGCACTCCAAGAAAAAAATTTTTCACCCGGCTTTAGAAATTTTCACTCCAAATGATAGCCGACTTTGAAAAAAACCCCGAAAAGCATATCCCAAAACGTAAAAATCGGCGAAAAGCATATCCCTAAACGTAAAACTTCGTCGAAAAACAATGAAATAACACGTTTGACAACCGGCTTTAGAAAAATTGCCTTGTTTTGATACCCGGCGTTAGAAAAAAGAGGCGAAAACGATACCCGGAAAGGAGTGCACATGGCGTCAGCAAAATATACTAAGTACCCCCCCCCGGGAAATAACTACAAAATAGTAGTCAAGGATGCACGCAGGCTACAAAATAGTCGCTCGATTATGATTCGAAAGATCGTGAGATCAAAGAAATTTCAATCTTCATCGTTTGCTTTACATTTGATAGATTCACCTTTGACCTGAAAAAGTTCACTTGCTGCAGACCTTTTTGTGTGTTGATGTTTCAATGTATTGATTTGATGTCTCTACACCAACAAGGGCAGATTTTGTAATACAATAGCATGAGTTGCTTTTGTTGACACCTCAATTCAAAGCGATTAGGGATTGCAGACAAAGGAAATTCTCTCAACCAGTAATTCAAAACAAACAAAGCCGCAAATGTTTCTTTGAAACCCAGGTAGCTAGCTCGCTCGATGTGCATTCCAGAAATTGGTTTTAAGGGCAAACATGAGCATAGATCGAAAAAAGAAGGATGCATCTACACATCTGCCGCGGGCATTTTATTTGTTTGGTTCAACAGCCGTTTAGGAGGCGATTCAATTCTCTTATTTTTTTGGGTGTTATCAAAACATTTACTGCTCAGCTTCTGGACCAAAGAAATAAAATGCCCGCGGCAGATGTGTAAATGCATCCTTCTTCTTTCGATCTATGCTCATGTTTGCCCTTAAAACCAATTTCTGGAATGCACAACGAGCGAGCTAGCTACCTGGGTTTCAAAGAAATATTTGCGGCTTTGTTTGTTTTGAATTACTGGTTGAGAGAATTTCCTTTGTCTGCAATCCCTAATCGCTTTGAATTGAGGTGTCAACAAAAGCAACTCATGCTATTGTATTACAAAATCTCCCCTTGTTCTCTACACCAATTTTATCTGCAAGGAACCACATGTATCATTGCAGTCATAAGCGTTCATTGGTATTCTTTATTCTTTAATATCTTGAATATTTTCAACCTCGTTCCCAAGGGTATCTGTTGTTCTCAATAGGAGGCTACACCTCAATGTAGGCGTTGCAGTTTACGGAAAACCTTCATTGTCACTGGGTAAGAGGTTGGAATATTTTCAGAATTATAGTGTCTTCGATTTCATTGGGTATAGTTTCCTTGAGTATTGCGTCGTTTTCCTCAATTAATTCAGGACTGATGACGATTTTGAGTTGTTTTCAAAGCTTTTGTTGAATTCATTCAACAACAAAAGATATCAAATCAAACAAAAGATGCATCAACAAATCGCGCAACGTTTTCAAAAAGTTGATTCCTATGCTGGAAAGCATTAGTCATAGAAAGTACTCTCCTCCGCCGGTTTCAAGTCCATAATTCTTGGTTCCGTAGTTCTGTAGTCGATGGTACCGTGGGCCGTAATTTTGTACATAGAAAGCCTACGCGTTCACACGCTAGGTGAGAGAAAAATGGCAGCAGTTATTTTCAAAGGGATCGCAGCGCATATCTCCTCCGCAATCTTGAATTCATAATTGTTTACGAATTCACAATGACCCGACAACTGATTGATTCAAAGAGATAATATTATATAATCTTATCTCATTGCTGAAAGATGTTGTTCACCAGCGAGATACTGTATCTGAAAGTTTTACTCAATGACTTTAGTGCAGGGGGTAGCTCCTCTATGCATGTATATACCGGGCGAAAAAGGGCAGATTTTGTAATACAATAGCAACAGTTGTGTTTGATTGACACCTCAGTTCAAAGCGATTAGCAACTGCAGACAAAGGAAATTCTCTCAACCAGTAATTCAAAGCAAACAAAGCCGCAAAAGTTTCCCCGAAACTAGCAGGGAAAACTCTCGCCTTGTGCAAGCTGAAAGTGGTTTTTAAGAGAAGTTATGTGCTTATAACGAAAGAAGAACGGTAAATCTAAAGTTCTGTATGGCAGATTTTGTATATTTGATTCAGGAGCTGTTTTGTTATAGTTTCATTTAAGCGCTAAATGCGCCAAGATTACAATGCCTTCTGCTCAGCTTCTGAATGAAATAAACAAAAATCCTCCAGACAGGACTTTAGATTTACCCTTCGTCGTTCGTTATAAGCACGTAACTTCTCTTAAAAACCACCTTTCGCTTACACAATGCGAGAGTTTGCCCTACTGGTTTTGGAGAAACTTTTACGGCCTTGTTTGCTTTGAGTTACTGGCTGAGAGAATTTCCTTTGTCTGCAATCGCTGATCTCTTTCAATTGAGGTGTCAATCAAACGCAATTGTTGCTATTGTATTACTAAATCTGCCTTTGTTTACCGGTCGAGTAAAGAAAAGTTAATACGTTTGGCGGGCTGTTGAATAAATAGAATGAGTCCGCTATTCAAAACTGAGATGTTAATCTATTAGCCAAGGGCTAACTTGGATGTGAATTTTTTTGTTTGACTGTGGAATGAAAAGTACACAAAATATGATAAGTTGAAGTTTGAGCGTAATTTTTTACTGCAAAGTTGCAACCTTTTGCAAGCATGTAGATCGCTACTTATCAATCAGGCTCTTTCAAACTGTTTATCATTGTGTGGATAATATCTCAACTTAGAGATAAGAATTTATTTTGTGAAAGGCCCCGTTCACACGAGAACGGAACGGAACGGAACGGAACGGAACGGAACGGAACGGAACGGAACGGAACGGAACGGAACGGAACGGAACGGAACGGAACGGAACGGAACGGAACGATATGGAACTGGTCCAGAAAACAAAAGAATTTGAGAAGCATTCCGTTACGTTCCGAAAAGTGGACGGCTCTAAAAAGTGGGCCGTAAAACGGAACGGAACGGAACGGAACGGAACGGAACGGAACGGAACGATTTAGCTCCCGTGGGAACACTTTTTTGGCGCGTGTTTTAGGCGTATTTTAGGCCAAATGTTTAGGCCCTTTTTCAGTCATTTTACAACCATGAAATTTTTGTAAAGTTGAATTTACCTATATTCGAAGTGCTCGTAAGAAGACGAGAAAACACAAAAATACTTCGATCTTTTGGCTTTTAACAAGAATTTGAATCATTCAAATCCATGAAGGATTTATGGTGCTACTAATTTTTGAAAGTGGGAACTTTTTTCTGGTTAACCCAGTATATAGCCTGGCAATACTTAAAAACAGCCAGAAAACGGCTGGAAAGGATCCGTAAGTGTAGAATAATGACAGTGCAGGTCTCCCCTGCATCTATGCTGCAACTACGTAGAAGGCTGCCAAGGCAATATGAAAGCCCGACTGAGTTCAATTTTCGTCACTGTGGAGCATAAATGTTGATTTCTGTGAGGAATTTCGAGAGGAATAACTTTTGTAAAATCGCATAAATCTTTTGACCTATGTGATAGATTCATTCATTTGTCATTTGTCATTTTTTACTGTTTAACCACGGTAATCCCTAGACTGATTATATGTTCGTAGGTTATCGCTATTGATAAGCTGATGGACGCTATAACTACGACTCATGGACTTACGCTTCCAGAAACGGACATGGCCTAAATCACCTGCTATTTTTTCTCAAAACCATCGACCCTAAATCGCCGCAAAAAGTGGTTTTCCTGAAGTGCTACACTGCAAAACAAGCTATCAGTACTTAGATGAATGTTTCTTCAAGCTATTAAAGCAAAAAAATCCTACCCATAAGTGATATTTTGGTTGTTTGGGGACGCAAAAGATCTCGTAAATTCGTTCGCTACTTTGAGATTTTGATCGTTGGAGCAGTTCAGTCGAACGCGTTGTTCGAATTCGTTTGTTTGCCTTTGGCGGGAAGTTTAAATTGAAGAAGAATCAGCCAATCCCATCAAGTTATTTCAAGTCTTGCATCCTGATTGGTCCAGGAACAAATTTGTTCCTGGCGAGAATTTTGTTGCCGTTTTGAGAAGAGTTAGTCCATAAGGCCCTTGACTGGAGCGACAACAACAACATTAATTCACTTCAATTAGATGAGCGTAAGTTGAGGGTCCTTATGTAGTGAGGCTAGGTAATCCCGTCAGCCTGCAGAGACTGCTTTGCAGCAACAATAAAAGTAAATAGAAATGTCCCGAAATTAGTGAAAAGAAAAATAATTGAAAAACCAAAAACCCTCTACAATGTGTTGTTTAGCCTCTTTTTGAAGGTAAGAAGGGAGGGTGCATGTTTGACATTTAAGCTTAATTGGTTCCAAAGCTTAGGCCCACGAAATGAAATAGACCTGCCCATTTGACGTTTTGAAAAAAGGAACACACATGTCAGTCTCATTGTGTTAAGAGCTGAATTCTTTACAAATAACTCGGACAGATATTCAGGCGCAAGACTATTTGTTGACTTGTACATTATAGTCGCTGTTTCACTTTGAATAATGTCCGAGATAGTTGGCCATTTCAGCCTTTTAATCAGACCAGCTACTGAAACATCATAGCTGCTATTTGTAACAATTCTGGCAGCTCGATTTTGTGATTTTGGGAGGGTATCAATTTGAGATCTAGTCAACATGTTAGATACACTGTAAGAACCAGTGTAATGGATATGATTTATTTTCAATTTTTGCAAAGTTGACGGAATTGTTTAAATATGATTTATGGATGGCAAACTACACGGTTGCAAACGTTTAAACGCCGTTTTATTTATACTGATTTTGGCAAATGCGGATGCCTGACCTTAGACTAATTACATGTTCGTAGTTATCGCTATTGATAGACTGATGGACGTTATAACCACTTGAAGCGTAGTGCCGTCATCCAGTTCAATGAATGAAGCGGAAATTGGGACTGAAGTAGTTAGTCTAGCTTGACCTGCCCGTAAGACAATATGTTGTCTTGCGAAGGGGAAGGTGTTGTGGTTTAAGGTGTTGTGGCGCAGCGTTGTAATCGTCTGACATTGCAACCAGAACAGTCAGGCGGACAGGGTTCGATCCGAGGTAGAGCCCCACCATTTGAGCTTCATGGCAAAGGGTCGTGGACTGATTAGGCCTATTCTTCTCCTGCGATCCCAGCACTTGGCGCTAAAACTCGCAACTTCACCTTCGCATTGCAGTTGCTGGGGAGACGAGATCGCTTAGGCCGAGGAAACTTATGTGTCCCTCCTCCCCTCGTCAGAGCTTCAACCCCAAAACGCTACTGCCCACGAGCTTTAGCCCCTTTAGCCTACTGCACGGGGGGAAGCATGGGTTTCCTCGGGTGAAGCGTATCTCGTCTCCCAAACAAGAAGCTGCTTTTGATATGATTTGAAGCTGGCGCAGAATGGCTGCAGAAACATTTGGCCGCGGTTTTTACCTCGTTGTATACCTTCAAAACAACGGGTTAACTACGCTGTGATATGTAACCGCATTTCGTTTTCACTTATAACGCTGTTACAGCGCTTTGGTCCTGAGAGCTGATTCTATAAGAAAACAATCAGATGCAAAACAACGGGCAAAACAAGGTCCCGAGCTATGTTTTGGCGTTGTTTTGGAGAATGAACCAATCTCAGCCTTGCGTAGTTGTCACATCATATCACTGTGAACGTTAAGGTGGCTCGCTACAAAATCAACTTGCACACAATTGGTGTACCTATCGACCCATGGTCACACTACTGTATTTTCCCGTTGTAAAGTGAATTGCTGCACTTTCTTGCAATTTGTTTTTGTCGCCAGAGAGTATACGGCCATATAACGGTGCAATCGACATGATGTCATTTTGAAATTTTCGGTAGTGAGCCACCTTAACTGCAGATCCACCTTAACCGTAAAACCTCCATTCCTATTCCTATGGAGGTTTTACGGTAAAGGTGGATCTGCAGTTAAGGTGGCTCACTAACGAAAATTTCAAAATGACGAAACAGCGATAAGGTGGCTCACTACGAAGTGAAAACATGTAGAAACACACAAAAAACAATTTATTAAGGAGGCTAGCAATAAAACGTTAAGGTGGCTCGCGACAAAAAACTTTCACACACTTGGTGTCCTATCGCCCATGGTGTGACCGCAGCCATTGTCTAGACAGAATTTTACTGACAGTTTTTATGTACGAAGTAAAACGAGTACATATAGGAGTGGAGTTGTGTAACGCCTTCAGTAACTAACTCACTAACTCACTAACTCACGAACCAAGAACGCATTCCGCGAACCAGCTAAGAATGCCAAGAATGCAATCAGTTGCCAACTGCTGTATTGTTGCTGCGCCTCCGCACCATCAGATCACTGCATTTGCTGAGACTTTTTTGGCAGAGCACCAGGAAAACAAACCATTTGCACTAATTATTTTTGATGTCATGTGATCAACGAAAGTTCTAGAAGAAACGTTGTGACGCAGTCGATTCATGTCCAATTAGACCACAAATGAGCCCATTAACCATATTGCATGTTGCTCTCTTTACAAAAGTGTTGGCAGATTTTCAATTCAACAATTTTGGATACTGGAAGTAAATATCTTCATTGGTACCTGGACTTCTGCTTCGAAGCCAAATCCCACAAAGGCTACGTTGCTTTTATGTGCCACCGCAGAGGTCGCCGTGTTCGACCTCGAAGATACTTGCAGGCTGAGTTGGGTTAGAGCTTCACTATCGTACACATTCCGAAATTCTAGAAAATCTATAAAAATATTGTAGATACAGATTTTTCTAGAATAGCAAAAAGGTCTATTGTAGATCGCAGATGCTGTAACTGCTTTTGAAACCTGACACGGGACTGTTGACGTCAGGCCTCAATCAATAACTTGATGGGGTAAATGAACGTCTGTTTAGAAATTTTACTTTCTTGGGGCAAATGTTACAGTTGACTCGAGTTGACTCTGTGCCGCTGTGCAAGCATCAATCCACGGGAACATGTTTTCCTTTTAGGTCGAACAAGGGATGCGAGGACCCCTTAAAAACTACTTCTTGTGTGCTGAAGGACTGCCCCCTCCAGTAGAAAATAGAAATATGAAACAAGAAAAGTATCGGAATTGCCGCAGCTTCAATGCTCCCATCTGAAGGTCACCATGGCTCTTTCCTGTCTGCAATGGTTATTTGGAAGCATTTACCCTAAGCTATTTTAAACTTTGTTCTGTACCAGCGTTCTTCGTACATGGCTAATGGGCCCCTTTAATTAATTTATTCGCGGTAAAGTTAATGGCAAGGAAGACGCAACCTGCTGACAGTAAACAAAGCCTAATTATAGAACAAAATAGCCTTATAAGCAGTCCATACCAGGCTAAGAATGAACACAACATATAAAGTTCGAATAACATTTAAATTTGGCTGCCCTTAAAGGACAAGTCCGGGGTTGGTATGATTGATGATAAAATATAATACTATGAATGATGTATGATACTTTTTTCCACTATTTTTCGCCATCTCCTTGTGAAATTACGTATTCAAATAAGCAATTTGAGCGAAGTGATGTCTTATCGCGCAAACGAAAACGAGGCTGTGTGATTTTTTTTTCGCCTCTTAATCGCTGCTAGCCGCTTTATCGTGTACTCATGCAATGAAAATAGCACAAGAACACGATAAAGAGGCTTGCAACGACAAAAAGGTGAGAAAACAATCACACAGCCTCGTTTTTGTTTGCACGATATGACGTCACTTCGCTCAAATTGTTTATTTGAATACCAAATTTCACAAGGAGATGGCGAAAAATAATGGAAAAAGGTATCATACATCATTCATAGCAGTATTATCTTATATTTTATCATCAATCATACCAACCCCGGACTTGTCCTTTAAATTTTGCAAAAATTCTACATTGGAGATTTGATTGAGAATCCTTGAGTTCCCATTTAATCGCATCTTATGAATGATGTTTGCTATGCAAGGAAAAAGAAATCCTAGACTGATGACATTCGTCTAAGTTTTGTTCCATTAAATTGCATTTGTTATTCATTTTTATACAGTAAAAACCCGCGTGTAAGACCCTACAATTTTACAAGTCAGCCTGACTAGGTTCTTATGTTTTGGGTATTTAGTGGGAAATGAGGCTGTTCAGGTTCTTAAATTGGTTCTTATTTCATTGAGGGCATTCAGGAATTTCTTTCTTCAGATTCAAACTTCAGGCCTTATTATTTGCTGTCAGTTCACATCATTTGAGTTTATGTTTTTTTCGAAATTTTTTCGAATGCAATTTTTTTTGGAAGAAAATAATGCTGAAAGTTTCGTGCCAATTCTCTTATTTGACTTTTTGGGAAACCAAACAGCAGGTTAATTTATTGTTTTAAAAACCATCAACTTTGCTTGGTAAGTTGGTAATCAAATGTCTGAAACTCAATCTTTAGATAATGCCCCAATGGCTCAATATTTCTTCAGTAGTGCTTCAATAATTTTGATATCTTTCCGTTTCAAACTTGAAGTCCCCCAAAGTCCCCCAATTTCACCAATGTCCCCTAATTGCAAGCTCCAATTTCACTGAAAATCTTACATAGCAATTATGAAAAGAAATTTAACCCGAAAAAAACCGATCATCATTTGCATTTTTGTTATGAAAATATTCAATTTTACGGTCAGTTGCTTTTGCTTCCTTCTCAAGATTGGTCAATAGAACCGAATTGCCAGCACCGTAATTTTGATGAAAACATAACAGGTACTTTTTACCAAATATGAATCAAAACCTGCCGTATTTTCCTTGCTGACAATTAACTTCTATTAAGATTCTCATTTTGCCTAATATTTACACTTGATATGGTCTTTTTTATCCTGTCACCTGTCAGTCGTCATGACTGCAATAAAACATCAAGAAAAATTAGTCCTTGTATTAAGTTATGTCAACTGTGAGCTGTGAATTATTTCAGTTTTTAATGAACTGTTCTTTGTGACTTATAATTGCTTATCTAGGTCGGGCAAAATGCTTTGCAGTCCGAGAAGCGCCTACAGAAATTATTGAATTAGAAGATAATTAAGGCGCCTCATATGTAATTATTTTCATTTGAGTTTCTGCAGGTGCATTGAGATGTAGCCAAATGAAACTTTGTGAAGTTGTTTTCAATGATTTATCAAAAATAAAAATCACATCATATTATAAAAAATTAGCATAATTTTGGGCGTGGCAACCCGTCAAATTCTAATTTTTGAAAAATTCTCAGAAAATCCATGGTTGTCCTACAAGTGTGAAATTTGGTATGGAGAACACTTGCCTCTATGTCCATGGGCCCTAGTAAAATATTTGACATAACTTTTGTTTTTACAAAGATATACGGATAAATGTGATTTCAATAGTTACGCGTCATTGATCTCATCAGCCTCATTCTATTTTTAGTCATCAGATTTAATTTTTTTTACTAGGGCCCATGAAGTATGGCATACTAAAAATGATTATGAAATTTGGAGTTGATCAGCATTATAGTTCAATTTTAAGAATTTTTCAAAGTTTCCCAATGCCGTATATTCAACTCTTTGAGTAAATCACCGTTAAAGTTCAAGCAGTGTTCATCACAATGTTTTGGCTCATCTATAGGCAGGCACCAGAAAGATATATGGCACCCTCTTGTTCTTTCTCCTCATTAACCTTTTCTGGCAGATCTTATAACTGCTTTCTCTTCATTTTCCCAGTCTCACTTGACTTTCTCGAGCTGTTGTTCAATCTTTTCTTGTCTCAATCTTTTGCTGCCCTTGTACTTGTAGGCCCTTCATCTGGCCTAACGACTTGACATGATGGTGGAGAAAATATCCCGACTCCTCTACTGTTCTGTTGATGTTTCAATTCCAACACTGCCAACTGCAACTAATGAATTTACTACCACCAAGTTTCCTTTTCCCAGTAGCTTTTGCTCTTGTTGTGTTCATTTCCCATTTCAGAACTAGCAACTATCATACAAATATCAAAGATCGCAAAATAATTTCGAAACTGCACTGCAATAAGCCAATTTTTAGTTCAATGGCTTCACTGTAGATGTACCATGTATAAACAGCCTCGTTTTAGCATTGACAACCTCATGTTGTCTTGGAAAAGAGGGAACGAGGACAAGAAGAAGACATGGATCAAATACAGGGATTGCAAAGAATTTGTATTGCAGTAAAACAAATTTTTCTGGTTGCTAAGTGGTTGCTAAGCAGAAATTTAACAACTCCATTGCACAAATTTTCAATTTTTATCAAAAAGGGCCACAAGGCAAATTTTTCGAGTGAGAAATCAGATTCTATATTAAATTTAGAATTAGAAAGCATGAAGTTAAAAATTCGAAAATTTTGGCCATGAATTAGCTATGAGGCACCTTAAGGAAATTGCTGTTTTTGAAACCACGCCCTTTTATAAATGAGACCTGGTTTCCATTTGAAATTTTTTTGCTTTTTCTTGCTCGTTGCTGAAATTGGTAGAAGCGACAGAGAGCTTCATTGTTTGCTCAAACGAGGAGCAAGTCACTTAAAACATCTCGTACGCTTTCCGATGTAGGATACACGGAGTCTGCACTTGCACAGTCCTTTCGAATTTCTTTTCTTTTTCCCTGGCAGACCTACCCTGGGTACCACACTCTCTAACATTTTATGTTAGAGAGTCTGATACCCAGGGTATGGTAGACCATACATGATACACGTTTCTTTCATGTGAGATTGGTTTATAAGAAACCAATACCACGATGACCAAAAATTTAAGAAACTCTAGCACTAATGTTCAAGAACAATTAAGAAATTCTAAGTTTCATTTCTAGAATAAGAGTCGGTAGATTACGGTTCGCGCGGTATTGCGTTTGTAGATATCAAGTTTTGACTGCAAAGAATTGGTTAGTTTTTGCCGTAATGTGTATGGCTTATTCGTGGTGACAATGTCAATGCAAAATGAAAGCCCTTTGTCGATAAGAAGGCCCAACTTCGAATCATAACGCAATTTTTAGAGCCCAAAAAATAAGAAACTAATTAAGAAACTTTTACTACTAAAACACCGAAATTTTCATGCGACATTAAGAAACTTTTAGTACTAAGTGCTGATCCAAGTTTCTCATAAAAGAGCGTGCAGTTCTTCCTCTGAACTGGTCTCAAAGTCAGGCTAGGTTCTAGGTTCACAAAATTCAATGTTTTTTTGCATCTTCGTCAACTTTCAAGGATCCTTTTGTCTTTAAGGTTCCTGGTTTAAAGGTTGCTTCAGCGATGCGGATTCACTCACAAACTATGAAAATGTTGACATCTCAGGAAACATCGATGGTCTCTCTACAGCATTCACCGACGAAAATGCAATCGCCTGCGCAGTCAAGTGCTCAACGAGAAAGACCCCTAAGAAGTATGCAATATTCTCTCAGACAGGCGTTTGCCTCTGTGCAGCCCAAGCCTACAACATCTCGGCTACGGTCAGCAATAGCCTGTGCTTGTCCAAGTCATGTGACTTTAACCAAACAATCACTGACTGTGATGAAGAGACGTCCTATCATTGGCTAGTTGATTCGTCAACCTTATTGACAGCTATCAATATCGTTACATCCGGGATCTTACATGGTTCTGTTCCGCAGAATATCACTGTGACGACAATATCTGGTGAGTTCTTCTTTTACGACCTTCTTTTTGGTTCCATCTTTCTTTTTGGTCTGCTACCGGGTGCGCCAAAATAAACTATGCACGTTTGACAGGCCACAATCAATCGTACACTGGACCAATTTTGAAGATCCATGACTTAATCTTTAGCAAAAAGCCTGAATTAGATTTTAGGAGTTTTTGCAAATTTTTCTGTTTTCAGTTTTTAGAGCTGGAAGCGAGTTTCTTAAAATTTTCGTTTTCGAAAACACTGAAAACGATCAAAAAACGTCGATCAAATTTTAAAAGATTCAACATAAATGAGCGAAGATAAAACGTTTTCAGGGTGATTTGGGGGTTTAGTACGAACTCTCGTACAGCAGATTACAATTAGTCGATTTCTAAATCCTAAATCACCACGAACAAGTTCTCTTTGTCCATTCATTTCGATTCTTTAGAAAACTTGATCGATGTTTTTTATCGTTTTCAGTGTTTTTGAAAAAGAAAATTTTAAGAAATTCGCTTCTAGCTCTAAAAACTGAAAACGAAAAATTTGCAAAAAATCCCAGTATCTAATTCAGGCTTTCTGCTAAAGATTAAGTCATAAATCTTCAAAATCGGCCCAGTGCACGAGTTATTGTGGCCTGCCAAACGTGCATAGTTTATTTTGGCGCACCCGGTACTACCAAGGACTGTGTGAAATGCGTAGATCAGGCCCGAGTTAGTCCTGTACTTGTCATTGCAGAGAAAATCAGTCATTTCTTTCCCTGCTCTTTAGCTTTCCTCCCTGACATTCTAATCTTCTCGGCTCAAGTGTCTCTTCCAGGAGTTTCAGTTTGAGTGGCATAACTGCTCCAGGGCCCTTGGGGTCACATCAATCAGATTAAAATGGCGCCTTCGCAAGTGAGGTAGACACAGAAGGAAAACAAGTCGATATATCATTTACGAAATGATATATTAGGATAGGAATAACTCGATGTATCATGTATAAAAATTTTTTTAATTCAGCGTTTCCTACTGCCTGTGATACGAATACACTCTTTTTTTATAAGGATACTATAAATTTTCTCCAGCCTCAATATTCTTAAGAACCTTTTTCGTTATGAGCCTTAACATATTCTTAAGGTATTCTTATTTTTTTCAAATTTGATATGGTTTCAGGGGAAGATACTTCAAAGAAATGTCATATCATTATGAAGAAAAGGTCGAACGAAAGAAAAATTTAAGCCAATTATAACAATAAGAATGTTCTTAACAATCATAAACTTTTAAACATATTTTTTGAAAAAACGAGATACTGTCAGTCCATGCGATTCTCTGTTATGAACATCACAAAACAGGGCAAACTGCTGGAAAATTTGGACATAAATGTGCGAGCTGAGGCTGAGCAATTTTCTTATAATATTCTTAAAATGTGGATGATTCTGAGCCAGAATATTCTGATAAACAATATCCTTATAAATCAAAAAGAGTGTAAGTACAAATAGGCTTTCTTTAGCGTAAATGTTTCGTTCATTTATGACAAGAATCAAACTGAGGCTTCTCGAAAGTAAAATAGCACGATTAGAATACACCAAGCGTATTGGGCATAACGTTTCGTCAGTAGTGATGAGAATACACTATAGATTGATTTTTTTCACCACTGATGAAGGGCTATGCCCGATACGTTTATGGTATTCTAACCTTGGAATTTTAGCTTATCTATAACGGAAATTTATGTAAAATTGATTTATATTTACATTTTCTCGTAGCCATTGCCGGAAACATTTCTTTCCAATACAATTTTGGCGATGGAATAACGGCCGATTACGTCAAATCACGTGTCTTTAGTTACGTTTGGACCAAGACTGGCTACTACAAAGTTACCGTAACAGCTAAAAATGCTGCAGCACCCTCCGTTGCGATCACTAATAGTAAAGTATTTCAAGTGTTGACACCACCCAGAGGAGTCAATGTTAAAACGCCGATTGTATTTGAGACTGAATTGGATTATTTTTTTACCGCTGCTGTCATGGAAGGAGGCAATATGTCTGTTGGTGCAAAGGTTTACATCGGTGAAGCTGAGAAGGAAACTGTCGCTCCTATTCAAGCGGAAGGTAACTGATAATGTTCTGTTTTATCATAATCCAATAAAAAGTTACAGCAACATATTGCTAGTTACACGATACAACAGGGGCAAAGGCTGTATCTACCCTGCGGCCCAGGGGGGGGGTACTTGACTTGAATTTGTACTAGGGTGTGCCCACGAAAAAACTATTTTTTACCCTGCTCCAGAATTTTTCGCTCAAAATGATAACCTGTTCCAGAAAAAATTGGTGAAAAATATACTCCAAAAAATGAAACTTGACCGAAAAACGACCCGATCTAACAGAATATTCCCTTTTGACATATTTTGACAACTTGCTCTAGAAAAATTGCCTCATTTTGATACCCAGAGCTAGAAAAATTGGTGAAAACGATACCCTTAAAAACGACACATCCACGTCAGACAAATATACTAAGTACCCCCCCCGGCCCTGCGGCCATTACATAAAGTTAAAACTACCAATGAATACGAAGAAAGAATGAGAAGGCCAAACAATACACATAACTACAAACACTAATGATAGATGAAATGAAAAAAAGATAAAAAATGCTACAACAATGAAAGTTTGCTTAAGGGCAATCTCGTCCCCAGAGTGAGTTCGTTGCTCTACCTCTACTCTAGGATACAAGAGGCCGTTCGACAATTTGATTGGCTATTCGAAAACGACAGCAAAGTCAGATCATAAATGGCTCCCATTCAAAAATGGCCTCTATTGAATGGCTTATTTCGCAAAATCAATGGGGTGTATGGGGCAAGTGAGGAGTTTAAGGGGGGTAATGGACCACGGCGCATCCAAATTTTTGGGTTTCGGGAAATTTTGGGGTCATTATGACGTCATAACAGGGGGTTGAAAAAAATGTTGTGATTTTCCGACCCGAGGCTACGTTTGGAGTCGATGCTCCATGGTTACAAGCCCGATTTCAAAACGGACACAAGTTTTCAAGAGACCACTCATCTGCAAGTCGAAAAACGCAATTTGGGGTTCAATATTGCACCCAGGAGTGGAGCGCGCTCCCCCCCAATAATAGGGAACAATTTTGGCTAACCCCATTTTACGCCGTAACTCCGTTTTGCGAGGGGTAAACGGCCGCGGCATGTCAAAAATCGACGGAAAACCGTATTCTTTCACTAACGAACTTTTAATCTCCAATTTATCTCTAAAATTCGCAGAATAACGAGCCATTCTATTTTCAAAGCTGTGGGGGAAATTCACGAAAATTTCAACTTAGGCCCTTTTTCTACCCAAATGGATCGTGCTCGTTTTCCTACTAACTGCACTTGCTAACCCCGGATTAATGATTAAATACCTTAAAAAGGGTTGAAATAAGGTCCTCAAAGTGTTTGCTTTTAATTTCTCAATTTATATACTTCAGAATTGGCGCTAGAGCAACGACCATATTTCGTCGATTATCGTTGCCTAGCAAACTGCAAATCCATAATGGGCCGAATCTTGCCTTATTTTGGCAAGATTGATGCCAAGTGTACCAGGGTGTTCATTCGGCTTCGTGATCAGCGTATGACGTCAGAACACCCTGGGAACGAGGTTGGCTGAAGGGGCTATGGTGGTTGTGTAGCTTGCAATGGAGTATGACAGTTTGTAACCAAGTCGACCAGTCTTGTGGATAAAACTTGACGTTAAAAGAAGTATACTCTTATCAAGGTCATTAGGCCATTCAATAAAATGTGCATCAAAACCTTGTTTGAATTATTGATGAATCCAGATGGTCGTAATAGAGCTAAAACTCCAGCGAGAAGAAGATGGTACTCCTAAGGAAGGGCAGAGCAACAAAGTGTTTTGTATGATTGATGCCATCGCTCGTAGGGCACATTGGGTTTATGGTATCCCTAAAAATATGCTTGAATTTATGAAAGTTTAGTTTGTTGAGACCAACCCTCAATTGAGTAAAGTGGAAGTCCGCTATTATAAATGTTGTGTATAATAATAGCAGATTTGTAAGGCAATAACATCAGCTGGCAGCAGCGGCTCCTTCTGATTGACACCAAAGTGATTAGCGATTGCAGACAACAGAATTTTTCTCAATCAGTAATTCAAAACAAACAAGGCCGCGAAAGTTGCCATGAATCTAGCAGGACAAGCTATCACCTTGTGCATGCTACAGGTGGTTTTCAAGGATAGATCTACAGATCATCATCATCATCATAATTATCATCATCATCAGCATCATCAGCATCATCATCATCATCATCATCATCATCATAATCATCATCATCATCATCATCAACATCATCATCATCATCATCATCATCATTATTACTTTATTCTTACAGTAGGCGAGAATTAATAATAGCTCTAAATTACAGCTAATTTAATCGCCCCCCTCTAACGTTGGCAGACTATTCTTCTGAGCTGCACTCACTTAACTCCGTTAACAGCTAGTAATAGCTCTAAATTACAGCTAATTTAAGCCTACTTTACAATATACAATATAAGAAATAAAAGATCTGCCTGCTGGGTTTTGTTTATTTGATTCAAAAGCAGAGGATAAAGCATTGCATCATCTATTAGTAGATAGAATCATTACCACAAACAAAATCCACAACCTGTGGTTCACGCGATGACATGGACATACGTTTCCTGGCATGGATCATGCAGGTACGTAGGACTCCATTAATGAATGATTGATTAGGCAAGTGGTGAAGTGAATGAATGAATGAATAAATGAATGAATGAATGAATAAATGAATGAATGAATGAATGAATTGATTAATAAAAATTTGCAAATGAATAAGTATCCTTGACCTTGATCAATCTTTCCGCGTAATTAGTTTGTAGCTCCATAGGAACATAGTAGACTGATTGCAAGTTCGTAGTTATTGCTATTGATAGGCTGATGGACGCTATAACTACGACTCGTGGACTTTCACATTGAAAATTGGGACGAAGTTGTTTCCCTCGATTTCATGTCCGATATGGAAACCATAGCAACGATGTACAAAAAAGGCGAGTAATGGCGGTGGACCTAAATTGTCAGCTCAATTGTCAGATAATAAAACGCCTCAAAATTCAAGTTTTGAGTGACGTTAGCAATGAACAAAAGCCACAAGTATTCGCATGAATGTTTCTTTAATCTAAGAATTAACAAACCTTTCAGTTTCAACAAGAATTTCCTCATTTTGATGGCAATCTTCATCTAGCAATAGTGCACGCCAACAGGGCACAGCTCCTGAAATTCTCCAACTACTGAAAAGAGGCCATTAACCTCGTTTCAAAGGGCATAGAAAAGTCTGTGCGCCCATTGTTTATTTTCGTCCCACTTTTTGATGTGAAAGTCCATAAGTCCCAGTTTGAGCAAAAATATATGTTGTTGTTGTTGTTGTCATTGCTGTTGCTGTTGTTGTTGCGATAACTGGGACTATTTCATGAGTCTAGGAACATAGGGCTCAAATCTTTAAAAAGGTCGGTGTAAAATTCTATCAACTTCGTCCCCAGGGCCTTTTATCATATTAGGACGGAGACGAAAAGGTTCCTTTTCGTCTCCGTCCCAATATGACAAAAGGCACTGGGGACGAGGTTGAAATTCTATTACAGTTTTCTTTTAAATAAATGGCTTGAAAGGAACTAAGGGTTTTTTGCCGTAAATCTGCCGTGGAAATTTATTGATATCTTGATTAGTTTCAAAATAGTGGCATTTATTAAATTTGAGGCTATGACGTCATCAAATTTCTAAATCTTAAACCAAAAAGCTACAGATTTCTGCTTGCTTCCATATTGTAGACCTTCCTATACTATGGCTTTCTGGAAGGTTATGTCATTTTTCTTCGATTGGTTTAGGATTTACGATGATTTAAATTTTTTCAAAATCTTCCATGAATTTTTTCACAAATAATCAAATTGCCACCATTTTGAAAAAATAAAGATATCAGAAAATTTCCACGGCAAATTTACAGCAAAGCACCATAAGTTCCTTTCAAGCCATTCAAATCATTTCAAGACATTCCTTTCAAGCCATTCAATTCAAAGAAAAATGTCATAGAATTTTACACCCGCCTTTTTAAAGATTTGAAAGATTTGAGCCCTATGCTCTCCAAGGGTGGTTAGACCCCACAGTTGTGCGCTATTGCTGCAGCTTTATGTTTCTGTAAAGGAAAAATTCATATACTGCTACAGAGGAGGTTCAAACCTCCTCCGCAGAATGATTTAGATTTTCCTCCGCAGAAGCAAACAAGAATGCATAACTGGGGTGACTTTAGACTTATTCATTGTCGTAGTTTTGCTATTTGCCTGAACTGTTATACCGCTACAACAACTAGGGTGACGTGTTTTGAAAACGTTTTTTGAAAACGTATTTTAAAATGCGTGTATTTTGAAAACGTTTCCTATATTGAACATGATTCAGAAACGAATTTAATCCATTTTTCATTCGATTAATTGCAGATGCCTTCATTGTACCAGTTGGAGCTAACTTAGCCTATCTCATGAAGGCGAGCATGGTTTATTCAAATCCGAATCAAGGGATTTACATCATGTCGAACTACAAATTTCCAACGAAAGGCTTCATCTCTGCATTTGAAGTTTTCTTCGTAAAAGTTGGATTTATTCGTTTCCAGGTAAGGGTTGTAACTTAAATTGTTTGATTTTGCCAAGGGATTTATCAAGATATTGAAATTTAGGTTTACAAGCCCATTGATCAACACATCTTCTGTATATGGATTTCATATCACACTTATTTTTTTATGAGAGGCCGCTTATAGGAAACTCAACTCTCAGATCGCCAAAAGATTAAGAAACTTTAGTACTGGGAAAATGTAACTTAAAGGACAAGACCGGGGTTTCTACAATTAATGTCAAAAAGCAACCTTGCCAACTGCCGAACACCAATAGTGAGTTCTTTCCAAGTTTTGAGATCTCTTTCTGTTGTAAATTCGTACAACATTTTTCGTAAGTTAGGCCCAATGTCGCCATTTTGTAAGAATACGCGATAAGGCTAGCCTCGGCTTGGAGGATCGATTGTGACGTTGGAAAGTACTTGAGAGTTTTGCAGGAAAACAGCCTCGTTCAGGTCGAAGGCGAAGTGAGCGAAATGACGTCATTATTTATGCCGTCATTTCGCTCATTTCGCAGGTTGAAATACGCAATTTCGCAGAGAAAGAGAGAGAAGGTTGGAAAAAAGTACTACACACTATTCACAACATTGTAATCTTTCATTTTATCAATAATTATTCCAACCCCGGACTTGTCCTTTAAGAGGCTAGTTGTTTTATTAAATTCAATCCGTAGCACAAGTTTTCTTTATTTTCACTTATTCCCTGTATAATCATCTTACTCGCAACGACTCGCAAGGTACTCGAGTAATGTCTAAACATTGGAAAGGCTTACGCAACAAAAAATATGCATGTACACTAGTAAAAACCCCCATATAAGAACCACCCACTTATAAGAACCTAAGGCCTAAATGTTCTAATTGCACCCCATTACAGAAGAACCTATTCATCCTGAAATTCAAGGAAAGTTCTTATCTAAAAAAAGTTAATGTAAACTGCTGGCTAGTAGTATGTGATAAAATGTTTTAAGAAATTTAGCCAAATACTCAAGTAGATATAAACATATGTAAAAAATTCCTTGTACGAATAGATTTGATACAAATTAGGCTAGTATAAAATTTTGCCATGATATTGAGTACGTGAAAACCTTGTTTTCTTATATTTGGCCTAAATTCCCGAAGATCTGTAATTAATTCTTTTGATAAGAACCTATTTAAGAACCTTGCATCCTGTTTTCAAGAATAGTATCATATGCATAAGAACCTAAACAGGGTGATTTCAAAATGTAAGGTTCTTATATGCGGGTTTTTACTGTAGTCCTTGTTTTTCTTTCACTATAGATATACAGACCATCCTGTAACAGTGGGAAATATTGCTATGCCCTCGGTGGATGTTATTCCGCTGGGGCATGCCCAAAGCCTGAAGTAGATATGATGTCAACCGCAACAGTAAACACATCGCTAGATTCAGTTGCAACCCCCAACTTCAAAATGATGTCAGGTAGGTTTTTTATATTTACATTTTATTTAGGAGTATGGACGAGCAAGGGCAGATTTTGTAACAGAACACGGACATTTTGCAAACATCCTCTGTACGGGGAAATATCACTTCAAAGCTATCTACGACGTTCGAGATTGTAAAAATCTTAGATTTTTGGGGTTTTAAGAGTTTGGTAGCATTTTTCGAAATCATTTGTATGTCAAAATGGCCTCATAAATTCAATTTCAATTTCATTTGAACTACAAATTTAATCTACTGTATTTCTACTTGTTTGAAAGATTTAAATAGATAAAGAATATAAAAAGCTGTTCAGGGTACTTGGATACTCTAGGGAACAACAGAGGTTCTTCTCTAGAGAAACCCTGGGGAGGGGCTGGTGAGCCAAGTACCCCAATGTAAATGTAACAATTTCAATAAGGAGATGAACAAAAGAAAAAGACGACTTGGAGTTCTTCTACTCTTTCTTTTAATCTTCTCTGCTGCTCTTAGATATTTTACTTGATAAACAAATTCAATAGATATTTTACTTGATAAACAAATACGGTAAATTTTGGCATTTAATCTTTTGAACATGCTGGAAGATAATTGTTGGGCATCGTTCAGATGCGAACTACTGCGGATGCCAACACCCCCACCTCTATATTTTTTTCAAAATCCTCTCAACTTCCTTATAACGAACGATGCCACTGTCGACTGTCACAAAAGCCCCTTTATTCTTATAAAAGCATGTTTGGATATGTCCCTTTCCACCACCAGGAACTGTGCTCCACTGTGCTCGCCTAAGTGAATACTACTTGTCCTTGCAGTGTAGCTTTGGTTTGGTCATGCTTTGGTTTAGTCATGTAATATTTGTGTTACATTTCAGAAATAAGCTTCATTGGAAATACAACAGGCCTCGTATACCTGAAAGTTTTATCGCCATCTTTGGAGGTACAACGAGGCGATGTGCTTGGTCTAATGCTGGATCCTTCTGGAGGAGATATATCTCACACTGCTATGCCAAATATTACGTCATATTACGTGAATTCAACCGACAGTGTATATCCTGGAACTGAATTTACTTCCGGATTGCAATCTAAACACATTCAGCATTTAATTATGGCTCACTTATCAACAACAAGTAGTATAAAGATGAAAACTAAGTTCAAGGAGCACGGTCTTGCGAGAATCCATGTCACAGCCACAAATGATATTCTGCCAAATTATTTTACCAACACCTACGTACATGTTCAGGTGAGAAATGCTAGTTATCTGAAAATTACCGGAAATTGTTCAGACGTATCGCTTTCAAACTTTTCTTTAGATTCCTACAAACTGATTATAAAACTTCACGAGCTTATAATAATAATAATAATAATAATAATAATAATAATAATAATAATAATAATAATAATAATAATAATAATAATATATGAACTAAACCACCATCTTATTAACAGAAAATAAAAGTATAAAAACAACACTGTTAAAATTTCGTACGTTTCGATTTAAAAATCTTCTTCAGCATGCTCAAATCTGCTGAAGAAGATTTTTAAATCGAAACGTACGAAATTTTAACAGTGTTGTTTTTATAATAATAATAATAATAATAATAATAATATAATAATAATAATAATAATAATAATAATAATAATAATAATATATGAACTAAACCACCATCTTATTATAACAGAAAATAAAAGTATAAAAACAACACTGTTGAAAATTTCGTACGTTTCGATTTAAAATCTTCTTTAGAAATCTTCTTCTTAGAAGATCTTCTTCTAAAAATCTTCTTAATAATAATAATAATAATAATAATAATAATAATAATAATAATAATAATAATAATAATAATAATAATAATAATAATAATAATAATATACTTGCAAGCTGATAGACATGACTGTGCCATGTGATAAAAATGTTTCAATCAAAGAAATGGAAAAGAAAAGCAAATATCAAGATCTGGAAATTGAGATACAAAGGATGTGGAAAATGAAAACGGAAGTAATACCCATTGTGATAGGAGCCCTCGGTACCATCAGAAAAGGAATGGAAGATAATATCAGAAACGTCTCAGAAAATATGAATCTTCAGACGGTCCAAAAGACATGCTTACTAGGAACTGCAAGGATCCTTCGTAAAGTACTTAGCATCTGAACTTCAACATGACATGCCTTAGGTGTATTGTTTACACCCGGCCAAAGAAAAAGCAACCAGTATGAACTGTGACATTTAGCACCACGTATAATAATAATAATAATAATAATAATAATAATAATAATAATAATAATAATAATAATAATAATAATAATAATAATAATAATAATACATTCTTTATACAGGATGATTCAATCAGCTACAATACATTAGCTGCTATCAATAGCAGCCCTGTTTCCTAAAAGCAGATACGAATGTCAGATCTAAAAGTTTACAGTTAAATAGTTACTATGAAAATGTGTGATAAAATATATTACAAATGTTACTTAAAAAGTTAATCAATCCATAAAATGTTCTTTGAGTCCTTGCTTGAAGGAAGGTAAAATTTCTCAGTCTTCAAAGCTCATATTTGCCTCTTCCTGCAAAGCAGAGCTTTAGCCTTTTGGCCTTAGCAATTTATTAAGGCACAGCGTATAAATATACCATATCTTGATAAATTTGCACAATATTAGATCTTGCGTTATTCTGTTTACCAGAAGTCACCCCCAGTCACCCATTTGGAAGTTTCTTAATTTTTCATTAATTTGAGTTATTAGTTTCGATGTGCTTCAAGAATTTGCTTCAGCCAAAAGGCCAAAACTCTGGTTTGCAAGTGGACGCAAATTTGAGCTTTCAAGATTGATATTTCTGCTCTCAAAGCACCAATACCAACAAACAAGGTATCTATGTTCAAGTTAACTATCGAGGAACATTTCGAGAGTGATTAGCCATTGATTAAAGTTAAATTCACATCGCTGAAGTGAACTAAATCTGTATACATTTTTTTGGGACACCCGGTAGTGTTTGGAGTGAATATGGTCACAATAAGAGGCCCTTCACATGATAAATTTCAACCCGTGTTGAGTTTCAACACGGGTTGAGTTTTATCAGCATTGCTTATTTTGCCTTGCGTTTACATGAAATCTCAACACGGGTTGAGATTAGGTCACATGGTTGCAAACAATAGAAGAAGGAATGTGAGCCCACTCAAATATTTTAATGATTGCGGAAATAGATTCGATCTCCTTTGTTCGCATTCTAATCTCGCCCCGAGTTGAAAAAATTTTGCGTTTACATGAGAATTTCAACCCGTGTTGAAACTTCAACACGGGTTGAGTTGCCGAGTTGAGTTGAACCCGTGTTGAGTTTCAACTCGGCCTCCTTCATGTAAACGCGATGAAGGCTTACACCGTCAACCGAGTTGAAACTCAACCCGTGTTCAACTCAACCCGGGTTGAAATTTCTCATGTAAAGGGCCTCTAAGAGGGTATTCGTACCTCTTGAGTGCTAATACAGCTCAGGTGTGAATACTCCTTCAAATAAAGCTCCGTTCTTTCAGGAAAGAATCGTCAATCTCAAGATCACTAAACCGTCTTGGTATAATGACAGAGCATACCCAGTGAACGAGAAAATTTCAATGGAAACTTCTAAGGAAAAAGGCAGTAACATTACATATGAGTGGATCATTGAACTGGGAGCCAAGAATTACACGTATAACAGCACAGATGGGAAGCTTGATTTTACACCGTCAGCCGTGGGTAAGTACAGCATCAGACCGATTACGATGGGTCCGTTGTGTCCTAAACCAAACCAGGCAAGCCTTGCTTTTATGACCGAAACGCCATCATCAAGTCAAAGAGCACAGGAAAACAAGGGACTGCAGGTCATAAGTCGAGTACAGCATAGGCTTCAAATCACAGGGAAACCAGGATTTATTGGTAATACAGGGTAATACAGTTTGTTTCGGAGATCTTAAATTAATTTTAGACATCAAAATGTTGCAAATTCGCTGAATATTCATGAAACTGCAACGTCTTGAAGTTCAAGTTTGTGCGAAAACTGAAACCAGAGGCCTCGAAATAGCATTTTTGGTCAAAGTAGCACAGGCAATCGTTTCTTACGCAATAAGGAGGTTAGCCTCGCCTTAGAAGTTAGTATGACGTCGAAGGCTGCGAGGCTACAACCTTGTACGCTTATGACGTCACATCGCTCATTTCGCAGATTGACATACTTCTTGAAGAAAAGAGAGAAAAAAGTTGGACGAAAGTACTACACACAATTCACAACAGTGTAATCTCTTATTTTATCGACAATCGTACCAACCCCGGACTTGTCCTTTAAGATGATGCATTGTAAATTAAGCGTATATTCTCAAAGTTAAGTTACACTCTCAGGCAGACAACGGAGTTGTAATTTTTCTAATCAGCCTTATAGATTTTGCATTACGATCTTTCAAAGAATTGATATATGTTTTTATTCATTCGGTATTTTTATTTCAACCTGTAGATAATTGTCAAATAAGTTAATTGCTTCATGAAGTTGAAGTCAGGCATTCAGACAAGTTCAGGCACAATTTTAAGGATACAATAGATCCAATGTGCTCAATAAACGATGGCATTGAGGATACGGAACATTATTTGCTGTTCTGTCACTTGTATGTTGTTTGCAGACGTGATCTTCTCAACAGTGTCAATGCAATATTGCACCAACATGGCCTGCCTGGCGTCTATTTTGGGACAAACTTTGAGTTAATTTTAAATGGCCGCAGGGTTGTTGTGAAATTCCATGCTCCCTGTGGCATCGTTGTGTAATCGTATGTGATTGTGTGTATGTAGGTTGTATTTGTAGTTTAGATATATTGTAAATATTATGAGCATACAAAAAAAAAAAAAAAAAAAAAGTTGAAGTCACTACAGTTGAAACAATTAATCTTCCAAGCTGAATCATGCTTTGCGAAAGACTGAAACTTTCTTCTGACGGAATTTAATGCTAGTGGGAAAATGAGGCTTCACGTGCAAATTTCTTAACCACATTCCATTAATAAAACCTTCTTTCCTTTCAGGTATCTACACTGTTTTTGTGAAAGCTTTCAACCTGATAAACTCAGAAAATGCCACATTACAATTTGCTGTTCAACAGAGGATAGTTGATGTTATTGTGCTGAATCAGATAAATAACAAGATCCTCTCAGAAGCCTCTCTCCCTGTGAATATTACTGTAAGAGTCGTCAATGGTACCAATGTGACCCTTGAAGGAACAGTCAAGAGCAATAAGCAATCTGAGTTTCTTCTGAGTGCAGACCCACCATATCAACATAAATTCACCTTCCCGTGAGTATTCTGTACAGCATATGCATGAGAATTGCCCAAAATCTCTTTCCTGAAGTCTGTCTGTCCGACAGCATAGGGCTCAAATCTTTCAAATCTTTAAAAAGGTGGGTGTAAAATTCTATTCAATTTTTCTTTGAATTGAACAGATGGAAAGGAACTTATAGAACTTTGCTGTAAATCTGCCGTGGCAATTTGTTGATAGCTTGATTATTTTCCAGAATGGTGGTAATTTAATGATTTTTGAAAAAATTGATGGAAAATTTTGAAAACATTGAAATCATCGTAAATCCTAAACCAAAGGAGGAAAAATCATATAACTTTCAAGAAAACCATTGTTTATGAAGGCCTACAATATGGTGAAAAGCAGAAATCAGTATCTTTTCTGATATAGGATTTACAAATTTGATGACGTCATACCCTCAAATCTAATAGATGCCGCCATTTTGAAACAAATCAAGATACCAATAAATTTCCACGGCAGATTTACGGCAACAAACCCTAGCTTCCTTTCAAGCCATTTATTTCAAAGGAAACTGTAATAGAATTTTACACCGACCTTTTTAAAGATTTGAGCCCTATGTTCTGTCCGACCCCTTTCCCATCCTATGTTTTCACCAGAATGTGACTTCCATGATTTAAAATTGGAGTAGATGTTTCTATTTTATACAAGGCATATAGAGGTGAAAGATTGATTTACGTCATTGTCTGTTAACGGGGGTTCACTGAGTTAATTCAATTCTTAGGCCATGAGCGTATTTGAATAATCTGCCTTCGTAGTCTAAAAATGAATGTGAATTACTTAATTTCATAAAGGCATATACTTTGAAAAATTGTTCTTTCATGTTCTTATTCGTTTTTCCGAAATCGAACACATGTCTCTTATCTACTACAAAGAAATAGATAAGATTGGAACCAAAAGATCCTGCTTTAAACAGACTGAAAGCTTGTTTCATGACATCATTTTAAGCAACCCCTTTTAAAGGGGCTCAGTCGTCAAACAGTAAACAAATCCGTAAACTCGCACGTGTCGGGGATTATCCATTGTTCATCCATTGTTCTCTGCAGTATGTTTGGTGGCTTCACCCAAGCCACAAAAAAGTGACTGTTAAAAATCCACTTATATCCGAGCAATCGTAGAAGATATGAATGTTTGGTTTGTTCCTTAGTGAAGTACAAGGATTAATGCCAAAACAGCAACTTTCATTTTGAAAAAAATACGAAAATCCAGTGTGATATCACCTTTCAAAAAACTGCAAAAATCATCGTTTTGTTTACATTTTGACGACGGAGCCCCTTTAAGCAACCCCTTTTAAGCAACCTCCTGTGATAACTGTCTATAAGATTTAGATTATTTTTCTTTTCATTCAGACCTGGAACATGTGAAAAGACAAGTATTACAGTCAAGGCAGATAACCTAATTCCTGGATCAGCCAAAGAGAAAACAGTGTCTGTAGAAATTATATGTCCCATAAAGAAGCTAAAAGTCTCTTCAAATCCAGCATTTAGTGAGATAAATGGAATAAAAAGAGTACTAACTGCCTCAAATGCAGATATTGTACTGACTGTCACGGTAGAAGAAGGCTCGTTTGTTGTTTACCGATTAAACGATGTTGCCAAAACTAACCCTGAACAAATGACAAACCACTCGGACCAAGTCACTCCAAAAGAGCTCACCTTCAGCTTCAAATATAAAAAACAGGGAATCTACAAAGCAGTTGTGTCTGCTGAGAACTCTCTTTCAAAGGAGAATTTCACGTTTGAAATACAAGTGATCGATTGCCAGCCAGAGGAATTGGAACTGACCGGCAGTCCGGAAATAGGAAATCCAACTTTCACAACACGCGGAATTGATTACAAAGTAATCGGGAACATAAAAGCACCGGATTGTAACACTAGTAAGGTTCCAGTCAAGTACAAAGTTGAGTTGATCGCGCTGGATAAGGGTGACAAGATAATCGATAAACGGAATCTGACGAAGAACGCAATCACCAATGAGATTGTTTATGTGCTAGAGAAGCTGACACGACCACCCGGTCGCTATGTAATTCGCGTGAAACAATCGTACAAATCTGGCAATGAAACACAAACAATATCAAAGGATGCATTTGTGACAATAAAACAAACGCCATTGTTTGCTGTGATTGCTAGTGGTAGTACCAGGTCAATACCGTTAAAGAAGCGCCTGACACCAGATGCTAATACCACTGAACCATATAATTTCACACTGGATGCAAGTGCTTCTAATGACCCTGACAATAAGACAATGCCTTTGAAATATGAATGGTTCTGCAAAGCAGATTCATGGAGTCATATTGAACAGGACAACAGAACAAAGCGCTGCCTCAACACCGATTTCAAGACTTTCCAGCCACTAACAAACAAAGAGCTGCTCGTAAATACAAAGGGATTGTATATAAACCTCACATACCATTTCCTGCTTAGCGTCACTGTTTTGAGTAACAAAAATGACACCAGAAGGTCGAATTACACGCAGAAAATAACGTTTTTAGATGGCGAACCACCGGAAGTTGCTTTCCAGTAAGTTACTTGCTGTCCTTACAGTTAAGCCCGAAATTATTCATACCTATACCAAATTTGGAGTATTTTCAATGGTTATATTTGCTAACCAATTCACAAGATATTTCATTCCTTGAAATGTCTCTTGTAGCACTTGTTTCAGCCTTTCATCACATTCTTACGAAACTTCAGCCACAGTAAAATTGGTCCTCAAATAGAACGATGCAAAATACTCAGAATTTGGCATAGGTATGAATAATTTCGGGCTTAACTGTATATAAGCAAGGGTGAATTTTGCACCACCAAATATTCAAATTTCCGAAGAGACGATGCGATTTGCCTTGCAGAAGAATAGATTTCATACGTCTGAGTGCACTAAAGCATATAAAAATAAACAGAGAAAGAGACGTGTTATGGCTGGCTGCATGGAAGGCGTGAAACCTATTCTTTGGGCTACTAAATCGCTTTGTCTTAATCAGATCTGTATCCTTGGTTTTATAGAATTCGCCCTTGCTGTCCTTATAACATCATATAATATCTTCATTCCGTTGCTCAGCACTCGGCTCAGCATAGGCATCAAATCTTTGAAAAGGCTTCCGGGTGAATAGAAAAAAAGGCCCGGTGTTTGAAAAAATGTTGCTCCCTATATATCAAAGCAATAATATTGGAAACTGTCTTGTTTTATTCCTGATATGTCCAATTAGGTTCAGTAATTTACCCGGCTTTAATCGGTCATTCCTTCCCGTCCATATGAGAGATTTTCTACAGAAAGCCCCTTTCGAAAACCTGCAAAACGAGGGAAAGCGACAAACAAAATTTCCCGTTGTTTTCCTAACGTGCATTCATGCATTTTGTCCTCTTGGGATAATGGAATTCCCCTGAATAAGTTATTGATACGAAGGGGAAGACTTTTCCATTCCTTCAAGAGGATAGCATGTGCTAAAGCGTTCTTAAGTCATTGCTGTAAGGTAAACACATTAGGGAATGTTGCTAATGATTTTAGCACGGTTTTCAAGGTTTCTCAAAGGGATATTTCTTAGAGAATCTCTTGTCAAATCCTAACGGAGCGACCGATTTCCGTCAGAAAAATTCTAAAAGTTATTGAACATGTTAGCTGTTCAACTAATTATTGCAAAATATCATTGCTCATATATTCAAAGAGCAGTAGCCGTTCAAACGCAGGGCCTTTTTTTTAACTCACCCGGTAGTGTAAAGGGCTAATGCTGCTCACAGGGACTCATAATGAAACATTTAAAAACCTGACCCTATCTTCTGCATTCGATTGATCGAATCTGGATCGAACGACTGCTTCGGCTCTGTTCAACGGGCACTCCTCAGAAAGAAAATGCGATAGAAACCACGGTAAGCAGACACTTAATCAACAAAACTTGGTATTCATCGGAAGAAAAAAATGCACTTTACCTGGTGAGTGCAAAATAAGTCTTTTAATTCTGCAATTTCCATGTTTTTAAGACCAAGATATATCAGAGAAATCTTCAAGTACCTGCTGCAGCAACTTCCTTCAAATTTAGTAAGCTGCGTCAATCGAATTGAAGGTTCGAAACTGATTGTTCTTCGCCAAATCTCGCATTCTGATTGGTATGCTAGGAATCCCAGCATATTAGGCCTAAATAGGGTCAACTTTTTCAGAGTAATATTATGAGTCTCTGTTGACTGAAGCGCCAACAAGAAGTCAAAGAGCACAGGAAAACAAGAGACTCATCGTCATAAGTCTAGGCTAATGCTTCTTTGTGTTTTAACTGAATGGCGTGAAAGGAATATTATTTTGTTGACTCTACTTTGCTTTAATTTTGCCCGTTGTACTTTTCTGAAGTTTCTGAAGAAATCGAAGGCTTATATATGCTTAGTTTTTCCCCTCCGTTTCTGTACAAAAACGGAGCAGTGCGCACGGGGCCTTAGTCCGATGCCGATACCGATACCTCAAGTATTCCCTGCGGAGGAACGAATTTTTAAACAGCTATAGTTCTTTTTCGTCTATCCGGTATTTTTCTTTTAATTTTATTTTCGTTTGATATTATGTATATGCAAATTAAGCCTTCGCCAGAAAGTTCTACAATGTGTCAGGAATTCAGAAGTGAACTGAGATAATATTCTTTTTCAACAGATGTGTCACAAACTGTGATACCAAATGGAATATGCAGGAAAAGCTTATTTTGAAAGGACAGTGTCCAGGATGTATCAATCTTCAGTAAGTACAGAAACGTATTTTTGATGGTATTGAAGATACGGAACACTTCTTGCTGCTCTGCCCTTGCTTTGATGTGCAAAGACGAGACATCCTCGCTGGAATCTATCCATTAATACGACCACTTGGATATGTAGATCTTGCAAATGAAGCTTTATTACAACTTTTATTGTATGGCAATCTAGATTTCCCATTTCACTAAATAGACATATTCTTGAGCTTACGCTACATTTTATCCATGAAACTGGTCGATTCGAGTGAATTTCTGTAGCCACTTACTTCTTTTCCTTTATTATCTTTATTTAATGGCCTCGGGGTAGACACGGCCTTTTGCTCCCTGGGGTTGATCGTCCTAGTAGTATATATTTTGATATTTTGATGGTTTCTGGAAGAGGTTTTCTCGAGAAAATCTCTCAATTTCGAAACGGAGTGGCTGATTTCAGTCAGATAAATTTTGAAATCTGGAAGAGTCATATTATTACTTGATATATTTGCCACTATTATTGTCTTGATATTTGGGGAGCTGTGACCTTTCAAACAAGGATTGTTCTTATTGACTCACCCGGTACTTTTCAACAGGGGTGGAAAAAGTATCGGACCACGGGACCATTGGTCCCAGAAAATATTTTGGCTCCCAGAAAGAAAAAGATAGGATGGAAGAATGTGCACTGTAGTATACTAAAATTCTGGGAAGAAAGAATAAACAGCAAAGAAAGTGTTGGACAAAAGTAAATTAGTAAATGAATCAGTTAATGATAAATGAATCATAGTTTCAAACAGGTGTGCAGAGTATGGCACTTGCACACCGGAGATTTTCAATAGGCTATTCAAATTAGACAATAGAGAACAAAAGAAAATTCTCGTTGCACTCCGGAGATCTCGTCGAAAAGTGCCATACTCTGCAGACTGGGTTTCAAAGATGTGTTGCAACAGGTACAGTAAACCCAATCGCACCCTGTTTTCTTGCCTGAGAATTCTTAAGAAAATTGTTAGTTTCTTAAGAGCTCTTCTTCAAGAATATAATCAGACAATTCCATGGCGTTCCATGGCGTTGAAAAATTCATATCTAAACCATACTGTTCCTGTTTAGAGTTAAAGTGGTTAGTTTTTAACTAAAGTTTTATTTACTTCTTGTTCGGTGTACAGAAAATGTTTCATTCTCTAACTGCGGTCCCAGAAAGAGAACAATATTTTCCACCCCTGCTTTTCAATGGTAAATTGTTGTTACTTACCTATCTATTTCTCATTTCCAGGGAGATTCAGTATTTATGGGCAATGCGTTTTAAAAATGGTTCAAATATCCCAGGAGTGACCAACTCAAAGGAAGATCGCGTCACCCCAACCATGTGGAACAAACAGAATCTCGTCATCAATGCTGGAATTCTACAGGAAAGCACCATTTATCAAGTGAGCATAAAAGCGTGGTATAAAGGCTCTAGTAAGAAAACTGTGATCACGATGGAACGGCAAACAGGAAGACTTCCTTATGGTGGATCATGTATTGCAACGTAAGCTTTTTCATGCAACTATGAATTTAATACCGCATTCACACTAACACTGTTGAAGCAGCTTTATCTAAACCAGGTTAAGTTTCAACCAATCAACTTCTTGGCAGTGGTGGACGAAATATTTGCCTTCCTGCGAAGCAACGTCAAACTAAAATTCTTCCTTTCATTGTTTTATCAATTTTCTCCGTGCCAGGTTTCAGTTGAACTATTGCACAACAACATTTCAGTTTCGTTGGCCTGTCTAGAATCACTTACTATTAATATCTTCCTTGAACCACGCAACTGTAAATGGACAGAGCATAATCCAAGCACCGTTTTCCTTTCTCTTTAATCTTCCTGGCTTTATTCCTTCCTTTACTATTTACCTTTTCAATCTTTTTTTTCTCTGTCATCCTATCTGCTGTCCATCCCTCGTCCTTCCCTCGTCCTTCCCCTTCTCCTTTTTCTGTCTTTCCTTTCTCCTTTCATTTCTTCTTTCCTCCCTTTCTCGTTTCCTTTCTTTGCTTTCCTTCTATTCCACTTTCTATCTTTCCTCTCCTGTTCTTCCTTCCAGACAAACAAGCTTCCTGCCAAGCTGCTTCGCGGCTTCATGCATTTTTTCCACCTCTGTGCATTGGATTTGTTGGATTGCCCAATTAGAAGGCCCCATTCGATAACCTGACCTGGTTTAGTTTAAGCTGGTTTAGCCTGCAGTGTGAATGGAGTATAAAAGCAACAAGTTATGACAAGAAGTAATTCTTGTACTCCGTTTTTTGGTGAAAGTTCGTTTTCCTGCCAACACTCCGATTATCACAAGATATTGTGGCATTCGTAGTGAGGAAAGACACGCGGTCACCGGGTCCTCACTAAAAATTCCCCTTACATCGTTTCATTTTCATATTTCACAGTTATATTTTTTTATTATTTTCATATGTAATTCTCGTTATTGGTAAAAAGTTGTACTTAAAGGGAATGTAAGCATATAAAAGTGGCTCAAGCCACTTGCGGTCAAACTCTAGCCTATCAGATATCAGGATTTCCTGTTGACGTAGAACAGTCACCCAAATATGGTGCGACACGTGTATCGGCCTATTGTCTTTACAATGTTATTTTTATCGAAGGCTTATATATGCTTAGATTCCCTTTAAAGATAAATACTAGAAGAGTCAGGTGCAAAAATCGGAAACTTTTCTTGGCACACAAAGACCTTTCAAACTTGTTTTATCATCAGAGTGCGATGATAGCTTTCTGATGATAGCACAAGTTTGAAAAGTCTTATAGTGTGCTAAGAAAAGTTGCCGTTGTTTGCATCTGACCCCTTCTGGTATCTATCTCTAATTCTCTTTAAAGGGGCTCCGTCTCAAAATTGCGATAGAAATGGTGATTTTTAAGTTTTTGATGGGCAATATCACACAGACGTTTACTGTATTTTCGAAAATGAAAGCGTCATTTTGAAGACAAATCTTTGTACTTCACACATGAAAAATCCAAACATTCACATCTATTGCTTGGATATAAGTGGATTTTTAACGAGCATTTCTTGGTGGCTTGGGTGAAGCCTTCAAACAAACTGCAGAAAACAATGGAGAACAATGGCCACGTGCGCTGTTATCAATTTATTTACAGTTTGGCGACGGAGCCCCTTGACCTGTATTCGTTTGTCTCTCTTATAGGCCAACCAAAGGCACTGTAGCAGAAACAAAATACCAGATACAATGCAAGAATTGGAAATGTCCTGACTTTCCAATAAAATACGAATTCATGACGAAATTGAAGGCAAAATCAACAGTCAGTGTCAGCAGCGTATCCCGCATAGATTACCCAATATGGTATGCTGGTAACGAACCGCGAAATCCCGCGAATATTCTCCCGCTTGGTGACCCTGATAAAGAATACAATCTGACGATGGTTATTAGGATATACAATTCGTTCAACTCCTTCAGGCAGTTGCCTGAAATGTATATCAAGGTAATGCAACTATTTGACTCAGACCAACAAGGACAGATTTGGTAAGACAATAGCACGAATTGGTTTTGATTGACAGCGCAATTCAAAGCGATTAGCGATCGCAGACAAAGGAAATTCTCTCAACCAGATATTCAAAACAGACAAAGCCGCAAAAGTTTCTCTGAAACCCAGGTAGCTAGCTCGCTCGTTGTGCATTCCAGAAATTGTTTTCAAGAGCAAACATGAACATAGATCGAAAGAAGAAATATATATCTACACATTTGCCACGGGCATTTAATTTTATTTGATTCAAAAGCCGATTGGGATGTGATTCAATTCTCTCATTTTTGTGGGTGTAATTGAAACACTCACTGCTCAGCTTCTGAACCAAAGAAGTTAAATGCCCGAGGTAGATATTTAAATATATCCTTGATTGCTCTTAAAAACAATTTCTGGATTGCACAACGAGCGCACTAGCTACCTTGGTTTCAGAGAAACATTTGCGGCTTTGTTTGTTTTGAATTTCTGGTTGAGAGAATTTCCTTTGTCTGCGATCGCTAATCGCTTTGAAGTGCGGTGTCAATCAAAACCAACTCGTGCTATTGCCTTACCAAATTTGTCCTTGTTACTCAGACCATGTTTACATTGTACCGGTACAACAAGGGCAGATTTTGTAATACAATAGCCACAGGTGTCTTTCATTGACACCTCAATTCAAAGCGATTAGCGACTGCAGACAAAGGAAATTCTTTCAACCAGTAATTAAAAACAAACAAAGCCGCAAAATTTTCCCCGAAACTAGAAGAGCAAAATTTCTTGGGTTTCCTTCCTAACAATAATGACATTTAAATGTATTAGCAGTTTGTTCGTCTTCTTGGAAGAATGGATTTCTCCTGAATAGGTTGTTTATACGAGGGGAAGACTTTTTCGTCTTCCCAAGAGGATAGCACGTGCTAAAGCGTGTTCAAGTCATTGCTGTGAGGTGAAAGTATTTTAAGGGAAATTTGCTCGTGATTTTAGCGTGTTTCTACAGGTTTCTCGAATGGGCTTTCTCGAGAAAATCCCTTGTAGAATCTGAACGGAGTGACCGATTTCAGCCAGGAAAAATTCTAAAAAAGATGAAACATTTTGGCTATTAAATCAGAAATGCAAAATGCAAAATGTCATTGTTTTCTACTTTAGGAGCAGTCGTCTTTCAAACGGCGTGCCTTTTTAGACTGATTGCAAGTTCGTAGTTATTACTATTGAAAGGCTGATGGACGCTATAACTACGACTCATGGAGTTTCACATTGAACATTGGGACGAAATTGTTTCCCTCGATTTCATGTCCGATATGGAAACCATAGCAACACTGTACGAGAAGGCGAGTAATGGCGGTGGGCCTAAATTATCAGCTCAATCGTCAGATAATAAAACGCCTCAAAATTCAAGTTTTGAGTGACGTTAGCAATGAACAAAAGCCACAAGTATTCGCATGAATGTTTCTTTAATCTAAGAATTAACAAACCTTTCAGTTTCAACAAGAATTTCCTCATTTTGAAGGCAATCTTCATCTAGCAATAGTGCACGCCAAAACTCCACAGCTCCTGAAATTTTCCAAATACCGAAAAGAGGCCATTAACCTCGTTTCAAAGGGCATAGAAAAATCTGTGCGCCCATTGTTTATTTTCGTCCCACTTTTTGATGTGAAAGTCCATAAGTCCCAGTTTGAGCAAAAGTATATATTGTTGTTGTTGTTGTCATTGCTGTTGCTGTTGTTGTTGCGATAACTGGGACTATTTCGTGAGTCTAGTTCCTTTTGCTGACTAATCCAGTATATTTTGTCATTCTCTCTCAGTTTGTCATCACGATAAATATCCCATCCCAAATTTTCGATTTTCTAGGTGGAGAATGTGAAAACGAGTGCAAGCGAGAATGCCTCCGCAGCCATCACTGCAGCTATTGAGAATTCAAAGCCAAAAACGAATGATTCCTCTTCATTGTCACAATGGGCTTCCAGCGCGGCCTCGATGCTGAATGATGAGACAACGACGAAAACTGTTGAAGGGACAACAGAAGCTCCCAAAACTGAGAAGGAAGTGGAACAAATTGAAAATGTAAGTACTGGGTGGATTAATTTTGAAAATTCATTATGTGGAGAAGCTCTATTACAGTAAGAACCCGCAAAATAGAAACCACTTTATAAGAAACCTCAGGCTGATTTTTTTTAGAAATGGTGCCCTCATATAAGAAACTTCTCAGCCTGATTTAGGAAGGTTTCTTATAGGAGGATTCCAAATAAATTCATATCTAATAATTTTTGTTAAAATCAGGTACCAAACATTTTTATAGACTTCATCAAAAGCATCTCAATCTACGTGTATACCTAGCATGTATGCTAAGGTTGAGTAAATTTCAAGTGAATGCTAGGTAAAAAGGAAATACTGTTTGATAGTGTTTGCTCTGGGCTTTCTTTAAAGATTTACGTGGAAATAACTGAAGGTTTCTTAACCATGTGATAAGAAACCTTTCAGCCTGCTTCAAGATTAATGACCTTTTAATAGGAAACTAAACAGGCTGTTTTGAAAAAACTGGTTTCTATTTTGCGGGTTCTTACTGTAAGTCCTCCCTTCTGCAATCACTAAAACTAGATTTTTCGATATAATGAAGTTTGCACCAGAGTTTCCTTCTTTGGTTATACCGGGTGACCCAAAAGATATTGAACGGAGAAAATCTGCTACACATTGCAGGGTAGGGTACCTCATCCCTGGTTTTTGACGACTTTCGAAGGTTTGAGAACTACCTGCTTTCACGAAATCTTTATTTTCACCAGTTTGCGTTGTCGAATAAAACATAAGCAACGTTTAACTCACCCATTTCTATCGATTTCTGTATTTTGTGTGACAGATTTTCTCAGTTTATTTGTTTTGTGGGTCAGCCGGTATACACGTATTTTGTATAAGAAACTTTTGAATTTGAGCTAGTGCTGAAAGTTTTTCTTAGAATCGTCAGTTTTTCAGTCCGCAGAGTTTCTTAAGAGTTTCTTAAAGCTTCCGTGACAAGCTTCATGCTTACTACCCTTGCCCTCGTGAACATTTCAAAACAAACTTGTTCAAGCCTTACCAATGATTAGACATCACTGAAGTAAATTTCATGTGATATGATACGGGAAACAAATAACAATAAGGTAAAAATGTCCTTAGGATTTCCTTTATTGACGTAAACAGTTTCTTAAGGTATATTTTCCCAGTACTGGAGTTTCTTAATTTTTGGCGATCTGAGACTTGAGTTTCTTACAAGCAGTTTCTTATGAAAAACAATATGTGCACAATTGGCTTTTCAACTACACGTATGTTTGTTTATAAGAAACTGCCTATGAGAAACTCAACTCTCAGATCACCAAAAGATTAAGAAATTCCAGGTGGGGCACAGGTAGTGAACATTAAGATTGTTATGGAACTTTTAAGAAACTCATAAGAAACCCCGGGTACTCAAAAGCTGATAATTTTAAAGGACAATTCCGGGGTTGGAATAATTGTTCATAAAATGAAAGATTACAATGTTGTGAATGGTGTGTAGTACTTTTGCCCAACCTTTTCTCTCTTTTCTTTGCGAAATTGCGTATTTTAATCTGCGAAATGAGCTAAATGGTGTCATTATCTATGACATCATTTCGCTCAATTTGCCTTCGACCTGAACGAGGCTGCCAAATATGTTGATGCTCACAACTTCAGAAATGGATAGAGAACATGGACATGAAAGGGCCTATTGGCTACTACTTTGATAAATATTTGCGTAAGCATTAAAAAGTACAATTAAAGATTACTGCTCTCAGTTAAAGGTGCAATGAAGCCAAAAAACATGAAAAAGAGAATGATAAAAAATGGATACAAAGAAAGCTCGAAGAAAATAAAATTAATTGAGGAACAAAATATGCCCCATGTGAGGATCGTACTCACGACCTTCAGATTATGAGTCTGACGCGCTACCTACTGCGCCAAACTTTCCTTAGGCTGATTCCTTGCAAAACTCTATACTAATTTCCGACGTCACAATCGAACCTCCAAACCGAGGCAAGCCTTCTTATCGCACACTCTTACAAGATGGCAACGACTTTAGGCCTAACTTACGAAAACTGTTGTACGAATTTACAACAGAAAGAGATCTCAAAACGTGGAAAGAACTCAATTTCTGTGTTCGGCAGTTGTTAAGGTTGCTTTTTGACATTAATTGTAGAAACCCCGGACTTGTCCTTTAAGAAACTTCCAGTACTGGCCGACATTCTTAGTTTCTTATAATAAAAAATACGTGTACCGGGTGAGCCAGTAAAAAGTTCCCACTTTCGAAAACTCGTTGCACCACAAGTACTTCATGGATTTGAAAGATTCAAATTCTAGTTAAAAGCCAAAAGATCAAAGTATTTTTGTGATTTTTCTCGCCTTCTTATGAGCACTGGAAATATAGGTAAATACAACTTTACAAAAATTTCATGTTTTCAAAATGAGAGAAAAAGGGCCCAACACACTTGATCAAATCATTAGGACTCGCCTCGCACAGAACAATACACACGGGTGTTTCACCTCTCTCAAGAGTAATGAGACATAGATTCTGAAACAGATACCAAAGATTTTCAATCCCATGGCAACAAATCTGCAGATGATATCTCTCACCCATGAGAAATTGCTTTTTCTCTGTTGTTCTGAGCGAGGAGTCTTTATGATTTGATCATGTATTTTAGGTCTTTTTCAGTCATTTTGCAACCACAACGTTTTTATAAATTTGAATTTACCAATTTTTCCAATGCTTGTAACAAGGCGAGAAAAATCACAAAAATACTTCGATCTTTTGGCTGTCAAGCAAATATTGATTCATTCCAATCCATCCAGTACTCTTGATGCTATGAATTTTCAAAAGTGGGAACTTTTTTCTGGCTCACCCGGTATTTTCACGAGAGAGCTGACTGAGCTCTGAAATAGTTGATACATATCGTAGTATTTTACTCGGTATTTTATTTTACAATCAAATCAATGAAATTTTTCCACTTTTACTTTTGATTTACAGACAAGAGCGACCATCATTGAATCTATGTCATCTGCAAATCTAGAGAAGAGTTCTATCGCTGACATAAAACAGTTTGGTGATGCTTTGTCAGCTGTAACTGCAAAGACTACACAGTTAAACGATCAAGCACAGGTAGGTAACTGGACAAGCGCAGCATAGGTTCCAAATCTTTAAAAAGGCTGGTGTAAAATTCAATGACCTGGTGTAAGACTGTAGTTTTTTTCTTTGGTTCCCTGTGATCCGGATTATGAATACAACAGCTGTGTTATTTGGTACAGATTACATCATCGTTGCGGTCTATCTGTTAGCTGTTATCTCATTGGCTGCTGTTTGAACTCGCGGTTTTTTCAAATCCTGCGCATCGTATATTCTACTGTAACAATAGCAGGCCGACCGCAACGATGATGTAATCTGTGTCGAATTACACAGCTGTTGTTTTCATAAGCCGGATCACAGGGAACCAAAGAAACCGAAGACTACAGATTTTACTGAGTAATTGGTGTCCTGTGACCCAGTCCTGTTAATTTTTGTATATTATAACAAACTAATTAGTTTTTTTTGTTAAAAGGGTTTTCAAATTCTAACGTCTGTTGGTATTGGCCAATCAAAAATCACGCTGTCTGGTTCCTTGTGCCCAACTCGTATAACAGCTGATCTCCTATTACATCAACACCGGAATTTGAAACCACAAAGTTATTCATACGTCATCTTGACCGTGACAGGACTGACCCTGTGTACTGGGTCACAGGACACCAATTACTCTACAGTACTGGGAATAAATACAGTTCCTACAAGTACAAGGTAGGCGCCCTTGCTTCAACGAATAGTTAGATTATAACACTACGTTTGTTCATTCCAGGATGCTGGTTCGAAACTACTAGAGAAAATGGCGGATTCATTTTTAAATAATGATCAAGCGAATGCTGGAGCAGAAAGTCTTGAACAAGCGTCCATATCTATCATGGGACCATTGTCTAATTTGATGGCTGCAACAACTGACCAATCAGATGTTTATCTTGACCAACAAAAAAGTAAGACCTCTTTTTATATTCTTATGAAATTTTAAAGGACAAGTCCGGGGTTGGAATAATTGTTGATAAAATGAAAGATTACAATGTTGTGAATGGAGCAGTAGGGAAAATTGTACTTGCCATGCGCAAAGAGCGCACAGGGGACCATTAAGTACAATATTGCTCTTACGGAGATTCCACGCGAGCAGAGTTGTGGTGCTGTGGCCTAAACTCCTTTTCATTGAAGATTTCTTGATTCAAGCACAGATGTAACATATAAATACAATTTCCATTGACAATTATTCTGGTTACTTTCTCATCAATCATTGGAAAGAGTGGTGCATTCAAGCTGACACAGAAACAGACTGAATTTTATTGTGGAAACTTTACTCTAGATAATAGAGATAAATAGGCCTAACTTACATGCTTCTGAAGAAGACTAATCGATTATCCCTTGAAAAAACTTGCAATAAAAAGCAAACACCTGTTTGTAAACATGATCTGGTTTGGCACTTGAAATTACAATCTGGCCTAGAAGAACCCCGAGTATGATATGATCAGCGTGTGATGGAGTATCACAACAAATTCAATGCTATTGATTACATCGTCTGTAATGGTAAAAAACAGTCCATCAAAAATCAAGTTTCACTCTGTGGTCATCCTCAGTGCTTGCCTGCAAACCATCTACTCATGCACTCGATGTTATTACATACAGAGCTATCCCAGGGCAAGGGGGGGGGGGGGGGGTACTCTGGTATATTCACGAAAGGGGTGCTTAGGCTCATGGGGGTACACAGCATCAACCCAAAAAATAACTTTCTTCACAAATTTGGACCCAACAAAATAATTTTTCTCACGCCAAAAATTATTAAATCTGCATCTTAAAGCTATGAAAAAGCACCTGAAGATACAGACTTCACATAGTGTATTTTGATTTGAGTAATGTTGCTTGATTTTAATTTTGTTTGCAAAGTATATTTTTCTCTATCATCATTTTTACTTTTCCCCACATTTGAGACCCAAAAAATTAAGCCTAAATTTCAAGAACCCAAACAAAAAACAACTGCAAAAATGACTGACACAAAAAATTATTCTTGCACAAATTTTAGACCAAAAAAAAGTTACCCGATCACAATTATCCAAAAAAAAATCAGATACCAAATTCTTTTGTTTTGCATAAATCATCCTCACTAAATTTTCTAAACCCTCCAACAACCTGTTAACACTCAACATGATGGGATAATTCTCAAAACTTTTCTGTGCAGGATCAACTTCTTGGTTTCTTTGAAAAGGATGTACTGTATTGGTGTAAAAATGCAGTCAATTTTGCCACAATTACAGTATTTCTAAATAGTTCATATGCAAGTACAGCAGTTAATTTCTCATTTAGTTCCTTTCCAAACCATCCCTCCAGGACACCTCTGGGTATTTGCTTACGAATATTTCCTGCCCTCAGGCATTTGACTATAAGTTTTTTCATCAGCTTTGGATGTTTGTCAACAAAGGTTTAACATTCTCAGAATTTGGGGGAATATAGCATGCTGTCAGTGCCAAGCCCCTGGTCATTTACCAAAAAAGATATCCACACCCAGGTATTTGTGCAAATATTTGTTTACCTCTGGGCTGCCCTGGGAGATGGTTACAGTAGGAATTGAAGGAGACATAGTGAAAATTGTTATTATCAAGGAGAACAATATAGATTTTCTACAGTTGGCATGCGTCCTTGTTGCTGGCCATTTTGCTCAGCACCATCCCATGAAGCACTTGCATGTTGTAAGGCAAGAGTCTTTTATCCATCCAATTTGTATTTGTCCTTTTTCTATGATACAAATATGAGATTTGTAAGTCTTTGAATATAGAAAAGAAAATCTTGTCAACACTTGTTCCTACAACAAATCAACAACAACCCAAACTGCTGTTAGTTTAATTTTTCATACTAGGGTGAACTTCAAAAGCTCATACTAACTCATTAATTTTCTGAAGAACTTTTTCAAAGGATTGCATCCATACTTACGAGTTAACAGTAGTGGAACAATAAAATCATGGAAAATTGGACCCTTCATGTTTCAACCAGTTTTATGTTATTAGTTTACCCTATATTGCATTCAAGGGGGGTTTTTCATGGAAGGGGATTTTTCACCCCCACTCTAATTTTTTTCGCAACCAGTTGTGATAAAACAATGCATATCACCCTCAAACTAGTGTAATTAGCCTTCAAAGTATGGTAAAAAAATTAATAAGTCCAGTGTGTTATTGCAAGGCTGCAAGGAAACAAAGGAAATTTGGCAAATGGGATCTATGTACAGTATGTATCTCAACAATGAAGACTTATATAGCAAGCTGTAAATGGAATTTTCTTGAGTTACACAATTTTCCCAGGTACTTGCTGCACATCAAAATACTACAAAAACATTCTTAATTTCAATTCTTAAAAAATTCTTTTGCGGGCATGGGCCAATTTTTCTCCTTTCGTCACTCTTTCAAGGCACGTTTTGCCTTTTTCCCAATAGGAACTGCAGTAACAAAACAGTTTGCACCAAGATTACAAATATGGAATTTTCTTGCGTTACACAATTTTCCCAGATACTTGCTGCACATCAAAATACTGCAAAAACATTCTTAAATTCAATTCTTAAAAAATTCCTTTGCGGGCATGGGCCAATTTTTCTGTTTTTGTCACTCTTTCAAGGCACGTTTTGCCTTTTTTCCCTATAGGAACTGCAGTAACAAAACAGTTTGCACCAAGATTACAAATATGGAATTTTCTTGCGTTACACAATTTTCCCAGATACTTGCTGCACATCAAAATACTGCAAAAACATTCTTAAATTCAATTCTTAAAAAATTTGTTTGCGGGCATGGGCCAATTTTTCGGTTTTTGTCACTCTTTCAAGGCACGTTTTGCCTTTTTCCCTATAGGAACTGCAGTGACAGAACAAATATTTCAAATAGAATTTTCTTGAGTTACACAATTTTCCCAGATACTTGCTGCACATCAAAATACCACAAAAACATTCTTAATTTCAATTCTTAAAAAAGTCCTTTGCGGGCATGGGCCAATTTTTCTGTTTTTGTCACTCTTTCAAGGCAAGTTTTGCCTTTTTTCCCTATAGGAACTGCAGTAACAAAACAAAGATTACAAATTGAATTTTCTTGAGTTACACAATTTTCCCAGATACTTGCTGCACATCAAAATACTACAAAAACATTCTTAATTTCAATTCTTAAAAAATTCCTTTGCGGGCATGGGCCAATTTTTCTGTTTTTGTCACTCTTTCAAGGCACGTTTTGCCTTTTTCCCTATAGGAACTGCAGTAACAGAACAAAGATTTCAAATAGAATTTTCTTGAGTTACACAATTTTCCCAGATACTTGCTGCACATGAAAATGCTGCAAAAACATTCTCAATTTCAATTCTTAAAAAAGTCCTTTGCGGGCATGGGCCAATTTTTCTGTTTTTGTCACTCTTTCAAGGCACGTTTTGCCTTTTTTGCCTATAGGAACTGCAGTAACAAAACAAAGATTACAAATTGAATTTTCTTGAGTTACACAATTTTCCCAGATACTTGCTGCACATCAAAATACTACAAAAACATTCTTAATATCAATTCTTAAAAAATTCTTTTGCGGGCATGGGCCAATTTTTTTGTTGTCATCACTCTTTCAAGGCACCTTTGGCCTTTTTTCCCTATAGGAACTGCAGTAATGAAACAGTTTGCACCAAGATTACAAATGGAATTTTCTTGCGTTACACAATTTTCCCAGGTACTTGCTGCACATCAAAATACTGCAAAAACATTCTTAAATTCAATTCTTAAAAAATTTCTTTGCGGGCATGGGCCAATTTTTCTGTTTTTGTCACTCTTTCAAGGCACGTTTTGCCTTTTTCCCTATAGGAACTGCAGTGACAAAACAGTTTGCACCAAGATTACAAATGGAATTTTCTTGCGTTACACAATTTTCCCAGATACTTGCTGCACATCAAAATACTACAAAAACATTCTTAATTTCAATTCTTAAAAAATTCCTTTGCGGGCATGGGCCAATTTTTCTGTTTTTGTCACTCTTTCAAGGCACGTTTTGCCTTTTTTCCCTATAGGAACTGCAGTAACAAAACAAAGATTACAAATTGAATTTTCTTGAGTTACACAATTTTCCCAGATACTTGCTGCACATCAAAATACTACAAAAACATTCTTATTTTCAATTCTTAAAAAAGTCCTTTGCGGGCATGGGCCAATTTTTCGGTTTTTGTCACTCTTTCAAGGCACGTTTTGCCTTTTTTCCCTATAGGAACTGCAGTAACAAAACAAAGATTACAAATTGAATTTTCTTGAGTTACACAATTTTCCCAGATACTTGCTGCACATCAAAATACTACAAAAACATTCTTAATTTCAATTCTTAAAAAATTCCTTTGCGGGCATGGGCCAATTTTTCTGTTTTTGTCACTCTTTCAAGGCACGTTTTGCCTTTTTCCCTATAGGAACTGCAGTAACAGAACAAAGATTTCAAATAGAATTTTCTTGAGTTACACAATTTTCCCAGATACTTGCTGCACATGAAAATGCTGCAAAAACATTCTTAATTTCAATTCTTAAAAAAGTCCTTTGCGGGCATGGGCCAATTTTTCTGTTTTTGTCACTCTTTCAAGGCACGTTTTGCCTTTTTTCCCTATAGGAACTGCAGTAACAAAACAAAGATTACAAATTGAATTTTCTTGAGTTACACAATTTTCCCAGATACTTGCTGCACATCAAAATACTACAAAAACATTCTTAATTTCAATTCTTAAAAAAGTCCTTTGCGGGCATGGGCCAATTTTTCTGTTTTTGTCACTCTTTCAAGGCACGTTTTGCCTTTTTTCCCTATAGGAACTGCAGTAACAAAACAAAGATTACAAATTGAATTTTCTTGAGTTACACAATTTTCCCAGATACTTGCTGCACATCAAAATACTACAAAAACATTCTTAATTTCAATTCTTAAAAAATTCCTTTGCGGGCATGGGCCAATTTTTCTGTTTTTGTCACTCTTTCAAGGCACGTTTTGCCTTTTTCCCTATAGGAACTGCAGTAACAGAACAAAGATTTCAAATAGAATTTTCTTGAGTTACACAATTTTCCCAGATACTTGCTGTACATGAAAATGCTGCAAAAACATTCTTAATTTCAATTCTTAAAAAAGTCCTTTGCGGGCATGGGCCAATTTTTCTGTTTTTGTCACTCTTTCAAGGCACGTTTTGCCTTTTTTCCCTATAGGAACTGCAGTAACAAAACAAAGATTACAAATTGAATTTTCTTGAGTTACACAATTTTCCCAGATACTTGCTGCACATCAAAATGCTACAAAAACATTCTTAATTTCAATTCTTAAAAAATTCCTTTGCGGGCATGGGCCAATTTTTCTGTTTTTGTCACTCTTTCAAGGCACGTTTTGCCTTTTTTCCCTATAGGAACTGCAGTAACAAAACAAAGATTACAAATTGAATTTTCTTGAGTTACACAATTTTCCCAGATACTTGCTGCACATCAAAATACTACAAAAACATTCTTAATTTCAATTCTTAAAAAAGTCCTTTGCGGGCATGGGCCAATTTTTCGGTTTTTGTCACTCTTTCAAGGCACGTTTTGCCTTTTTTCCCTATAGGAACTGCAGTAACAAAACAAAGATTACAAATTGAATTTTCTTGAGTTACACAATTTTCCCAGATACTTGCTGCACATCAAAATACTACAAAAACATTCTTAATTTCAATTCTTAAAAAATTCCTTTGCGGGCATGGGCCAATTTTTTTGTTTTCATCACTCTTTCAAGGCACCTTTGGCCTTTTTTCCCTATATAGGAACTGCAGTAATGAAACAGTTTGCACCAAGATTACAAATGGAATTTTCTTGAGTTACACAATTTTCCCAGATACTTGCTGCACATCAAAATACTGCAAAAACATTCTTAAATTCAATTCTTAAAAAATTTCTTTGCGGGCATGGGCCAATTTTTCTGTTGCCGTCACTCTTTCACGGCACGTTTTGCCTTTTTCCCTATAGGAACTGCAGTAACAGAACAAAGATTTCAAATGGAATTTTCTTGAGTTACACAATTTTCCCAAATACTTGCTGCACATCAAAATACTGCAAAAACATTCTTAAATTCAATTCTTAAAAGAATCCTTTGTGGGCATGGGCCAATTTTTCTGTTTTCGTCACTTTTTCAAGGCACGTTTTGCCTTTTTCCCTGTAGGAATTGGCATTGATTGCATGTGCAGCAAGATTATAAATGAAATTCCTTGCTCATTTAAATACAAAATATGAAATCGAAATCATTTTCACTTACGGTTGTCTCGTGGTATCAGTTGATCGGGAGCCCACCACACTGCACCATCTGTGCCAGATCTTGCTGGTTATACATCATGTGGTGAAGGCCAGGTTGCACCTTGTTGACGTTTAGGCCTACATTTCTCCAAGCCAAATGAGCTTGGATCGTTGTTTGATTTGCATGTATCGAGTTATGTTCTGCTTCAATCTATTTAGGGACAACCATCTGACTGTGGATCTGATTAATTTTCCATTTTGGTCGCAAGATATTCTTGTGGGGCATGAAAAACGATGCCCTTCTGGCCCACAGCAGCACAACAACGCGGCAAGCTTGCAAAAGAACGCGCTTCGAACGTATGAGAATTTCAGCCAATCAGAGCAATTTTCCCTACTGCTTGTGAATGGTGTGTAGTACTTTTTTCCAACCTTCTCTCTCTTTTCTCTGCGAAATTGCGTACTTCAATTTGCGAAATGAGCGAAATTACGTCATTATTTACGACGTCATTTCACCCACTTCGCCTTTGACTGAATGAGGCTGTTTTCTTGCAAAACTCTCAAGTACTTCTAGCCATTTGATCGCCATTTTACAAAATGGCGACAACATTGGGCCTAACTTGCGAAAAATTTTGTACGAATTTACAACAGAAAGAGATCTCAAAACTTAGAAAGAACTCTCGATTGGTGTTCAGGAGTTGGTAAGGTTGCTTTTTTACATTAATTGTAGAAACCTCGGACTTGTCCTTTAAGTTACGTACAAGGATTACAAAGCGATACCACAGGGAACATGGAAATATATAGCAACCCTGCGGCCTTTGCATTCTTCATAGCAACTCCAATATTAACGTTGCCTTCATTCTTGAGGCGACATTGAAATATATTAAGGCCTCAGAATGTTTCCAATAAATTGCTAAAAACCAGCATGGGCGTTGCGTCTTGGGGGGGGATTGCACAGTTTCGTGTGGTCTTTTTGGGGATCTGATGCTTATGCTCTAACTCTCTCGTGTAAACCTTTCCTCCTTTATGTTTAGAGTGTCGTCGTCTGTTATGCCCGGTCGCCCATTACAACCGATTAGCAAATAAACTAGCTAGTTGGTTTTTGATTATACTTTTGAGGACAAATTCAAGATTGCGACAACATGTAGTCATCTCGTAGTTTTTGTAATATTTGTCGATATGTTAAGTGTAGGTTTTAGGGTTGTTATGTATTTCCATGCTCCCTTCGCCATTGTTTTGTAATGTTGTAATTGTTTGTTATTGTAAATTTTATGAGAATATTTGAAAAAGAAACTTTAGCTATTTTTCTATAATTCTACCATTGGACTTTTCTAAAATCATGATTTTTCTTCTTTTTCAAGAATTGAAGAAAAATTTTCAAACGAAGTTAAAACCATCATAATTTCTAAACTGTTTGACGCAACATTGAACAGTTTCGAGAAAAAGTCTGTCATTCTTCTGGTTTATGATTTATAAATTTGATGACATCACACTCTCAAATGAGTTAAAATGTAACATACGCTGTAATTTCGAAAAATATACAAGTGTTCTGAAAAATCCAACGATAGAATTATTGCTAAGTATCAAAAGTTTTTTAAAGCCATTCAGTCAGGAGAAATAGGTCATAGAATTTTACACCCACCTTTTTACGCCGAGTTAAAGATTTGGAACCTATGGTTCAAATCGCATTGTCTTTTCGGAAATCTTATTTTTTTGTTTCACAAAATTTTAGAACTGTATCATATGCTCCACAATATCCAGCCTTGCTTATTCGCTCTTTTCGTTGTTTACAGCAATAGAACGGAATGAAAAAGACAAATCATCTGCTCCCACGGAAGCAACCCCCACAAAATCCACAACTGGAAAGGCAGCCCCAACGAGAGCTCAAATCAAACAGACGGTTTGTAGATTTATTCTTGCCCTTCTCAAATGTGAATAACATTCTAAGTGGGCTGGAAGTATTTCTAGCTACTTAAAGCTAATTTAAGCCCACGATGCATGTCACATCCATGCAAAGGACCCCTGGTTTAACGTCCCTTCCGATAGACGGCAAGGAAATTTGCGAGGTCAGGAGAGGTCACCCATCCGGAGTTTGACCTCACTCGATTGAGCTTATCTTAAGTCACCTGACGGAAACTGTATAAGCCGCTCGGCCACTCACCCCACTGTAGCCATTGTGGACAGATGTGAGCGAGAGTAACGTGGGCAATCAAAAATAGAAAAGGAATTCTTCCCATCTACGCGGTACTGCGGCATTGACTTTGTGGCTTTATGTACGGTGGAAAGATTCTAATGATATTAAATATGAATCTGACTTTGAGCCTGACTCTCAATCTAATCTGGCTCAGAATTTGATCCTGAACAGTTTCAACCAGCAAGATGTTGTTTCTTTCTACTTAATAACATCGAATCTGATCCTGAATCTGAATCTTGCTTTGAATCTAATCTGTCTTTGAATCTGAAGCTACTTTGAATCATCATCTGAACGTTATTTCTTTGAATCTAGGCGAAAAAGACAAAGTCAAAAGTCGAAAGTTATCTCAAAGTGTTGGACAGTGTGAGTGAGAAATTATTCAAGAATAAAGTTGCCGGTGAAAGTGCAAGTGTGACAAAAACACCGACTTTCAATTTGGCTTTGATTAAAAAAACCATGGTCCACTTGGGTGGTTCTGCCTTCGACACAGGTGATCAAAGCTACGGTGTCCAACTTCCTGGCTATGACGAAATGACAACTGGTGTATCTTTAAATGGGACGACCATATCCAATGAAACTGAAGTGTCTTGTCAGGTAAGGCGATTATTTTCTAATTAATTGCATTCAACCGAAAATAACTTTATTTATTAACTAAACTACAATACACATATAGTAGTGAGGTCAGTCTAGCAAGATTTTATATAGGTGTGCCAAATAGAGCTAACACGGAAAACACATTATTCCTATCGCTCGTACGTTCATTTGATACATGTAACCTGAATCTCTGAAAACAGGGAGGGGATGGGTGGGAGGGATCCTATCTTTCATAAAAGTACTTGCTATCGACCTGTGATTCTCCATGCCTTGAAGAGCTTTTTATATTTGCCTACTAAGCACGCCTCCACGGAGATCGTGCAACTTAACAATGCTACTACAAAATAGTTTCCTATTGTACTGTTAATAAATTCATTTGTTAGCATTCTACTTAACTGCTCAGTGCAACTGTTCTTGACCCTGGAATGGAAACGTTTCATCAATGGAGAACAAGAATGAATTTGTCACCAGCTGAATCAGAAAGTATTGGCGTTTGCAAATGTATCAGACCAGCATAGGTTCCAAATCTTTATCTCGGCGTAAAAAGGTGGGTGTAAAATTCAATGAACTATTTCTTCTGAATGAATGGCTTGAAAGAAACTTTAGATACTTATCTATAATTCTACCGTTGGACTTTTCAGAAATTTTGAATGTTTTTCGAAATTACAGCGTATCTTACATTTCAACTCATTTGAGGATGTGACGTCACCAAATTTCTAAATCATAAACCAGACGAGTAACAGACTTTTGCTTGATACTGTATTGTAGACATTCATAAACTATGGTTTTTTTTTAATTATTTCATGTTACGTCAAACAGTTTAGAAACTACGATGGTTTTAAGTTTTTTTGAAAATTTTTCTTGAATTCTTAAAGAGGAAGAAAAACACTCTAATTCTGAAAATATTGAAGATTTCAGAAAATTCCAACGGTAGAATTATAGAGAATTAGCTAAAGTTTCTTTGAAGTCATTCAGTTTAAAGAAATAGGTCATTGAATTTTACACCAGCCTTTTTAAAGATTTGGAACCTATGCTCAGGTAAGGCGGTTGTTAGCACTCTACTTAACTGCTCAGTGCAGCTGTTCTTGACCCTGGAATGGAAACGTTTCATCAATGGAGAACAAGAATGAATTTGGCACCAGCTGAATCAGAAAGTATTGGCGTTTGCAAATGTATCAGACCATGAGCATTCCACCAATCTGATTGTACCACCAAGTGTGCCAAAAAGCTCCGGCATTGTCCAACTTCGATTCAAATGGGAATTTTTTAGATTTTTTGCTCTTTGCAAGCTCAAGCTTTAACCTTGCAAAGGCCCTGTAAAATCCTTCCCACCGTATTAGAGATTTTTCAGAGAAAACACCTGAGTATTTAAATCAGGCGAAAGGTATATCAACCAATCGTGAGATGTCTATGCTTTGTTCTAATAATAGTGATACAGTAGAAACCCGCAATAAAGAACCTAGGTTTTCTTGAGGCAGCCTGAATGAGGTTCTTGATTAACTGATGCTTTAATCAAGTCCAGCCTGCAAGGTTCTTAAAAAGGTGCCTATAATCGGTACAGCGCAAATGTGCTTTTATACATGCCAGTGCATTCCTTCTATGAATTGAATAGTTTTTCAATATATTTCTTTTTGATAAAGTTTACGTCATGGAAGATTTTGCAGCTTTCAAGAAAAGTACCATCTATTAATCTATTTTAAGAACCTTTAGACATTTTAGCCTCTTGTGGTTTCTTGTTTAAAATGTTTTGATCATGGAATTTCAGCCTCAAGGTTCTCATAAAACTAGGTTCTTTTATGCGAGTTTCTACTGTAATCGTAAGAATGATAAAACAATAATTCTTCAACTCTCCCTCTCTCCTACAGTCATCCTCAATGAAGAAGATCCTTCAAACGTGGGATCTTGACAACGCCCAAAACAGTGGAAGTGAGATTGAATCACTCACCCTCCTATCAAATGACTACAAGCAGTTTAATGTCAGCAATTTAACAAGTGCCATTACAATTACGATCAAAAACCGGCCCGAAAAGCTCAACATCTCCAAGTTAAGTCTTGGATTTCCTGGAGAGATGAAAATTAAGAAGGAGAAACTCAAGTCTATTGATCAACCACTTCTCGTTGAATTTGGTAGCCCAGACATGGATGACACAAACTTGACCGTATTAATTCAGTATGGTAGCCCGGCTACCATGACAAACTATGACGCGAAGTTGATCATAACTGCAGCTGGTATTGATTTATCAAAGAATAACGCGAGTGCTATTGCTCTTAATTCTAATTGCACAACAAGCAACGGTACGGCATCATCGAACTGCACAACCGCTGCGAACGCCACTGCCACTGCGGATCCCGATAGACCGTTAGTTCGTAATTCACACATAAAAGTGATCGATTCAAAGACAATCATCATGTGGGATTTCATCAATTTTACGTACGGATATCGAGGCAATAATGATGTTTACTTCAATTTCTACTACAAGGGAGCTTTGCCTAAGCCAGTACTTGTTGGAAATGATTACACATTTGATGTGTTGGAGCTGCGAAGGAAGAGAAATTACACGATGCGAACATTTTCAGGCAGCTGTCTTTACTTCAGTAAAACTCAAGACAAGTGGACTGATGATGGTTGCAAAGTAAGTTGCTTTGAGTTTCTCAATGGGTGGCTAGACACCTCATTTGTGCTTGATTGCCGCAGCTTAATGCTTCTGCGGAGGAAACATCCTCCGCAAGTTATATTTATTATGTTACGCTGAAGTTGTATCACAGGTGGTTGGAAGCCACAGTAGTGCTCGATTGCAGCAGCTTAATGCTTCTCCGCAAGTTATATTTATTATATTACGCTGAAGCTGTATCACAGGCGGTTAGACACCTCAGTTGTGCTTGATTGCCTCAGATTTACGGAGTATAATTGATATGCTGCTACGGAGGAGGTAGCGAACGAATCATTCATTCATTTTATTATATTTTAACAAAAAACCCTATCCGCTACCTTTCGTAAAAATGTAAAATAATCCCCATACAAATATCTATTTACATATTAAAATCGTTCAAGTTTTCTGATCTTCCTAGGGGTCGTGCTTCTGTAGGGAAGCTAATTTTCCTGGAATTATTTCAGTTGCTTTTGAACGTGATAATCGGATTCTTGGTAGTTAATAATTGGTAATCTGCGTTCCACGTCTCTGCACCAGAATGGGAAAAACTGCGTTTGGAGAATTCTAGGTTCTGCCTTGGGGTACTCTCCTCCGCCGGTTTCTAGTTCCTTAGGCCATGGTTCTTGGTTCCGTAGTTCTGTAGTCCATGGTTCTGTGGTCCGTCTTGGGGTTTCCAGATCTAGCTGATTTCTTGTTGGATAGCTGTGATATTCAGGGCATAGTAGCCTTCCAAACGCCTTCCGCTTTATCTGACGCACCCTTTCTCTTCGTGATAATTATTCGTCATAATTTCTTTTACAGGTTGATCCACACAGCTCCACTTTTAACATAACCACTTGCAAATGCAATCATCTGACGTCATTCGGTGGTTTCTTCGTCAAACCAAACCCGATTCCGCCACTAACGGCGGATATGTTCCTCACGGGATATGTTGTCTTTGTTGCCGTGACTACCGTTCTTTTGTTCTTTGTCATTGGTTTGGTGTTCGCCAGAAGAGCCGATAAAAAAGATCTTTTAAAGGTATTACATTTACTTTACTTGCATTTTTTTCGATTAAGGTCATGGATGAGAGGAAACGAGATGAGATACTTTAAGGGAAGAAACTTTTGCGGGAGGAAACTTTCGCGTTTTCGGCCGAATTTCACGAAAGTCTATTCCATGGAATGTCCTAAAATGTGAAATTCACGAAAGTTTATTCTCGCGAAATTTCCTAGGTATAGAATCAAATGTTCGTCTAATCAGATTTTGATATTCCTTTTCTATTCCTATTCTTTTCGAAGTATGCTGCTACAAGGTTATTTATGGACGATTTGGAAGAGTCATTGAAGAGTCAAGGAACATTTGAGACAGTATAAAAATATGACACATTTATTCTCGCGAAATTTCCCATTTTTGTCCATTCGCAAAAAATAATTCCAAAAATTATTTTCATTTTCGTCAGCCTTTCTCTGCTTTTCTCTCTTTTCTCTTGGTCCTCTACTGTCAATCTCTTGTTTCTCTCCCCAATCCTCCCACCGTATCACATTCTACCACCTTCATTCTGAAAACCTCTATCCTTTGGAACAACTTTCTGCCTTCCCCCTAGCTTGCAGTTTACAGGCAAGACTCACGAAATAGTCTTAGTTGTCGCAGCAACAGCAAACTGGGACTGATGGACTTTCACATCACGTGAATTTTGAGGCGTTTTATCATCTGAGGCTTGAGCGACAAGTTAGGCCAATCCGCCATTGCTTGGAGCACTCGGCTTTTCGTACAGTGTTGCTATGGTTTCCATAGCGGACATGAAATTGAGGGAAAAAATTTCGTCCCAATTTTCAATGTGAAAGTCCATGAGTCGCAGTTATAGCGTCCGTCAGTCTATCAATAGCAATAATTGTAATCAGTCTACTTACAGGCTTCCAAACGCTCAATATACTCATTTGATCTTACTGTTTTCTTGTTCGTGTCCCTAAGTAAGGTACTTGTATAACAATTGTTTCATCTTTCTTAGAGACAAAACACTAAAAAAGTCCTGTGATAAGAATTTTGTGACAGATTATAATTCCTGCTCTTTATCATTTCAGGTTGGCGTGTGTCCACTGCCAGATAACAATCCAGACCATCATTATATCTACGAAATTAGCCTTTGGACTGGAGGACGCAGAAATGCTGGAACGAAATCCAACGTATATTTCATCCTATCAGGTAGGGAGATAACAGCAAATGCCTTGATTTGCTGATTTCTAGGTTAATTTTGTGTCATATCCTTTAGATGCATAGAATCGGCATAGTGAAAGCTGGCCTGGGCCAGGCTGCAAACATTGTTTATTTTATACTCTTGGTATGTGTCGTTTCACTGTGTAGCTAAAAAAACAATGAATGTGTAGTTGTTTTCTTTAGCCTATTCATAGCAGCCACTTATTATACCTAAGTTAATTCCCTTTAAGCAACTTTGACTTGGTAGAAGTAAAGAAATAAAGTATCTCAGTAAATTAGATTTTCACAAATTCAAAGACAATTTCAGGGATACTTTAAACCCAATGTGGCCTATCAACGATGGCATTGAGGATACGGAACACTTTTTGTTGCCATGCCGTTCTCTTGAAGTGCCACATGGAGATCTTCTCACTGGAGTTTCTGCTTTATTACGACTACTTGCACATACCAATCTTTCAAACGAGTTTCTAGTGCAGATTTTATTGTATGGTGATAAAGATTTTCCCGATGGTTTCAGTAAATCTATATCTGCCAACTCTCTCCTATATCCATAAAACTGGTCGGTTTGATTAGAAATCTAAAACTCGGTTGAAAGTCATAAAACCACCTTGTCTCTTTTAAGTAAATGTTCCATCTTTTTTGTTGTAGTTACATGTAGTTTTATGTCTTTTTTTCAATTAGGTTATTTAATGGCCAAATGGGTAGGCATAGTTGTTGCTCCAAGGGGTTTTGTCCTAGTAGGAGAATAGAGTAGCTTGTCAGTAGAGTAATTCAGTAAGTATGTATCGTAAATTTTTAGCTGAATATATTAAAAATATATACGGTATAATAATATATACGGTGAGTTGTTTGAAGATGCCCTAGTGGGCGAAACGTCAGCACTGAAAAAGAAAAAGCGCAAAAGACCAAACAGATGCCTGTTTCTTTAAGTAGTTAGGCCCTCTTCTAACCGTACACTATATACGGTATATATACATACCTTCAGAATGCCTGGTGGCCAAAACTAGTTAGCAGATAACTGAATAAAAAATGAATAGCGCAAAAGATCAAGTCGATGCCTGCTCTCTGAAGATGTTGTCTCTCTTCTTTCTCATCGTTTACTATATATACCTTCAGAATATTGATCGTTTATTTAGTTTTTATTGTTTTAGTTTTTCGTTTTGAAATATGAGTTTTATTTTGTTTTGTTTTGTTTTGTTTTGCAGGTGATCTTGGCGATACTAGGATCCGTCATCTAAAAGACCCAGAAAGACCAACATTTCAACAAAACAGTTCAGATGTTTTCATCTTCAGCACTGAGACACCTTTGGGTGATTTATCTCACCTAAGAATATGGCATGATAACTCTGGCGGTGGCTGGTATTTGAGGTAAAAAGATATAAATTTTGTTTCAAATTTTTAAAATGGTTAGTGTAAAACTGTTAAATTTTTCTTTGAATTGAATTTCTTGAGGGGGACTTAGGTAGGGTGCTTTGCTGTAAACCTGCCGTGGAAATTTCTTGACATCTTGACTTTTTTCAGAATCGTGGCGTTAAAGATCCACCAAATTTATGACGTCATCTATAACGTGAATTTATGACATCAGACTATGACGTCATCAAATTTCTAAATCCTATACCAAAAAAGCTACAGACTTCTGCTTGCCACCATATTGTAGACCTTCGTAAGCTATAGTTTTCTTGAAGGTTATACCATTTTTCCTCAGTTGGTTTAGGATTTATGATGATTTCAATTTTTTCTAAATTTTCCATGAGTTTTTTCAAAAATGATTAAATTGCCGTCAGTTTGAAAAAAATCACGATATCAAAAAATTTCCACAGCAGATTTACAGGAAAGTACCAAACAGTTCCTTTCAAGCCATTTAATGCAAAGAAAAATGTCATAGAATTTTGCATCTACCTTTTTAAAGATTTGAAAGATTTGAGTCCTATGCTCCCAAAAGTATAAAGTAATGACCATTTATAGAATAGATGTAACGGGTATGCTATCACTATCAAAGACAAATTACGAAGATATAAACCAACTTAAGTAAGGAGCCTGGGCAATCTAAATATATCCAATTGTATTCCATTGTGTTTGATGATTTCGATAGATTATCGAATCAATTGGACAAATGAAGGCACGTTGCCATCTTTTGTTCTATTTTTAAACTAGACAATATAGCTCCCTCAGTTATCTTTGAGTAATAAATGGTTGATAGAATTTGGTAGATAATTCGTCATCGTACATCTCTGTAAATGCTGAAACTTTTTGTAAATAACGAGGCGCTGATTAGGCCTCGGAAGTGAGATAAAAGCTTCGACATTATAAAACGACGTGAATGTGAGTTTTTTTTTAAATTAGATAGCAAGTGAAAACCCATAAAATAGTTTTTTCTAACTCACTTGGGCTTTATTTTGTGTACAGGAAAGTGGTAGTAACCGATATACAAACAGACAAGACGTTTGTATTCCTCTGCAACCGTTGGCTAGCCGTGGATCATGATGATGGTCAAGTGGAGATGCTTGCCCCCGTCTCAGGGAATGAAGATCTCAAAGATTTCAACTATGTATTCATGGCAAAAACAAGAAGTGATTTGACTGATGGGCATTTGTGGTTTTCACTATACGGTCGTCCACCGAGAAGCTCCTTTACACGTTGTCAAAGGCTAGCTTGCTGTATGTCTTTGTTAATGACGAGTATGTTGGCAAGTGCGATGTTTTATAGATCATTTCCAAAACCGACCCCTGAAACTGCAAATTATGCTGCTGGACTCACATTCACATGGCAACAGGTAAGATTTTGAAAACGGTAGATTTTGAAAATGGAACTCTAACCGGCACATTTTGAAAACGGCATCGTGTGAACACTCCAAAATGATAAAACGAAACATTTTTCAACGCTTTCCAAATGAGGCTGATTGGCTTTGGTGCGAAAATCCAGCCTCGTTCTCGTGGATTGCCATCACAATTTCTGGCGTTTTTCAAAATTTTGCCGGTATCGTGTGAACTCTAGCTCAAATTTTGCTACCGTCACATTTTTCACCGTTTTCAAATTGTGCCGGCATCATGTGAACGCAGTCTTATAATCTATTTACATTGTGACTGAAGAAGATCTACATAAGATCGAAATATTTTACTGAAAAGTTCTTGTTTTTCTTGACTCTATCATTATCATTATTATTATTATTATTATTATTTTTATTGCTATTATTATTCAAATTAAGTTAACATTCCAATACTGATTTCAAGGGGCTCTATAACTTTGGTGGTTTTAACAGTTAAATAATAAAAGCTTGAACATTCCTAATTATTATTAGTTAACATTATTATTACTAGTATTATTAGCATTATTATCACATCCTCATTATTATCATTATTTCAAATATTTAAGGAAGGCAGCGCTTCAGCAATGCTGATTTTCAAGGGGCCCTATACACTTGGATTCTTACAACAGTGTAAATAATAAAAGCTTGAAATCTTTCACATTAAAAATTCATTTCAGGTTTATGTGGCAATAATCTCAGCAGCGATCACTGTTCCGATAAACATCATCATCGTCACATTATTCCGTTCTTCCAAACCCAACGACATCATTAACGTACCACCGAAAAGAGCTGGGTCTAAAGCAAGCTTGGCTGACAATGAAAGTTTAAAGAGTGCTGATTCTACGGCCACTCTCAATTCCCCTGAAAGTCCTGTTTTCAATAAGAATGGACAGGTATGATTGTATTTTGAGTTTATGTTGATGTGAAGAACATAATAGCATTGGTAAGCATAGGGCTCAAATCTTTCGAATCTTTGAAGAGATTGGTGTGAAATTCTATGACATTTGTCTTTGAATTGAATGGCTTCAAAGGAACTTATGGTACTTTGCTGTAAATCTGCAATGGAAATTCTTTGATATCTTGATTTTTTTTAATGGTGGCAATTTAATTATTTTTGAAAAACTTCATGAAAATTTTTGAAAAGATTTGAATCATCGCAAATCCTAAACCAATAGAGGGAAAAAGAAACAGCCTTGAAGAAAACCATAGTTTATGAAGGTCTACAATATGGTGGCAAGCAGAAATCTGTAGCTTTTCTGGTTTAGGATTAAGATAGTTCATGACGTCATACCCTCAAATTTAACAAATACCGCCATCTAGAAACTAATCAAGACATCAATAAATTTCTATGGCAGATCTACAGCGAAAACCTCCAAGTTCCTCCAAAGCCATTTAATTAAAAGAAAGCTGTGATAGAATTTTACACCGACTTTTTTAACTTTTTGAGCCCTATGTTGCATAGGTTCAAATCTAAAGTATTGAATCAGTTAGTATTGCCTGACATCAAATGTGAGACAGACATTAACTTTTTCTTTGAAGTTTTTCTTTCTAATTCATTGTATTTTTGATCATGCCTTTCATGGTGGGAACTCTGGTGACCTATTGTCTATTCCCGCCATGATAGGCACAAACAGTAGATGTACTTTTTGAGTCCTTCTTTCAATTGATTGTGAAAAAATCTTTAAAAAGGTTGGTGTAAGATTCTGAGACCCTTTTCTTTGAATTGTGAATGACTTGAAAGGAACTTTAGGTACTTGCTATTTCTGCCGCAATCTTGTTCAAAATTACTGCGTAGTCTGTATTTCAACTCATGCGAGGATTGGGGACATTCCATGCCAAGTGTAACCAGCAGAAAGCATCATTTTCATAGATTGTCTTGGAATTTTGCAGGGTCATTAGTATCTATAATATGAATAGTTATCCCTAATTAAAATTTTGCCATTCGTCGCTACCCGCGAACACTTAAAAGTGTGAAACTCTTCTCAGGTATGTCTGATGAGGGTGATCTTTGGTGTTATCTGAAAGCTTTTAAGCTCCTGAGTTCATTTCTGAACTAAAAAAAATGGTCACTGGCCTCTGTCAAGAGAACAAAATTTGATCGAACTTTTCAAAGTTACCCCCCGGCTAGGATGCAATTTTGAATTTCTTCAAATTTCCTACAGAAATAGGTCTATATGTGCCCCTTGATATGGCAAAGTTTCAAAATGGGGTAAGAATGGCAGTTGGCGGACACTTGGGGGGGCCAGGGGGTGCGATCGCCCCCCCAATGTTGGCTAGAACAAAGGTCTTTTGTTCGAAGACAATAGAAATAAACAATGCTTTTTAACTGAAACAATAGCTTCGCCCCCCCCCCCAATATTTGACAAAGTGTCCGCCACTGAAGAATGGGTTCCTGGTTAACTGATCTCTAAGTATAGAGGGATGATGCCATCAGAGTTCTAAATCGTAAACCAGAAGAGTGAAAAACTTTTGCTCGATAGCATATTGTAGACATTCATAAACTGTGGTTTTCTTAAAAACTAATTTTATTTCCTCAAAAAGTTTAGAAATTGCGATCGTTTTTAGTTCTTTTCAAAATTTTGCTTTGATTCTTCATTGCAAAACAACCTCCAGTTCTGAAAATATTGAGGATTTCAGAAAAGTTCAACGGTTGAATTAAAGCAAAGAGGGTAAACTTCCTTCAATCTGTTCAATTCAAAGAAATAGGTGGTAGAAGTGTAAACCAATCATTCTAGAGGTCTGGAACCTATGTTGAAGAACATACAATAATTCCTGATTTTTACCTCAATGCCGACATCATCTTTTCGATTGGGGAGAAAATAAAGTCTTTTTCTGGCAATAAGTTTCAAAGTTTTTTTAAGATTTCTAAGACTTTCTGAGATTTTTGAGATTTCCAAATTTTGTCAAGATTTTCAAAGATTTTCGAGATTTTGCAAGGTTTACAAGATTTTACAAGATTTTTCGTGAGAATTTAAACGTTTTTGGAGATTTTCAAAAGATGTTTCTGTAAATGTTTACCCACTTTCTGGGGAAGACTTCTGGGATTTTTGGAAGTACCTCATGATTTTCTTTTTGATTTCGAAAAATGTTGTGAACATTTTTGCGATTTTCCAAATTTTTCGACATTTTTGGGATTTTTGAAGATTTGACAGGAAAGTGTTGAAGATGTCTGGAGTGATTTGCCCCTGGTTCGATTCTACTGACTTATATAGCTCTTCAGAATTTTTGTTATTATCAATCTCACTCATCCAGGAGCCATTGCTTCACAAAAAGAAAACTGCTGAAGCCCTGAACGTACAAGTTGAGCAACCTAAAAAGACGAAGCAGCAACAAGAACGAGACGCGAAAAAGAAAAAAAAAGAGTCATATCTCTTTCCTCATTGGTGCATTTACGTTGGTTGGGCTTTCACTTTCATTGCTATCGTGTCATCTGCTGTTGTTGTCATCATGTACGGAATAGCATTTGGTAATTCGACCTCATGGGAATGGTTGACAGCCATCATAATCGGTTTCATTCAGGATATCATTGTAATTCAACCGATAAAGGTAAGAGAAAGGCCATATTTCTGTTGTTGTTATGTCTCTAAGAAGGGTGCCCGGTCGCCTGATAACCATACCCAATTTCAAAGGAAATAGTAATAGAAATAGAAATACATGGTGTCCCAAAAAAATTGTGCCCCGTTTGTCTCAAGATTGTGACAAAACGGCAAAAGATTCTCGCCTAAATTTTTTATGATGTTGCTCTTCAGATGTTCAATTAAAGTTTGCTACCATCCCCGTAAAAATCCGTTGAAAAATGATGGAGCTATGACCTTCAGAAGACCAAATTTGCATGGTGACTGAAACCAGCGGTCGGCCCTTTTGTCTTACTATTTTGCAGTGATAAGTATCTTCACGTGAGGTAAGAAATAATTTCTGTGAGGTCAGAAATAGTGGAACTCTCCGAGGATTATCGAAATTTTCACGAGAGCTATGACATTGGAGGCCGCTGTTTATTTTTCAATCCATGAAGCTATTTATCGCTGCAAAATAGTAAGACAAAATGGCCGACCGCTGGTTTCAGTGATCGGGCAAATTTGGTCTCCTGAAGGTCATAGCTCCATCATTTTTCAACGTATTTTCATGGGGATGGTGGCAAACTTTAATTGAACATCTAAAGAGCACCACCATGCAAAAGTTTGGCGAAAATCTTTTGCCGTTTTGTCACAATCTTCAGACAAACGGGGCAAAATTTTTTTGGGACACCCTGTAGAGATCACTATTTCTTTTGAAATCTGGTCTAGTTATCAGGCTAGGTGGGAAGGGTGCGTGGTAACACGTATCATATGGTAACACCTATCATATGGTAACACCAATGGTAACACCTTAGAGACTGGAAGAAGGAAAGAAGTTAGGAGAGAGAGGTATTGAGCGTTGGAAAGCCCGTACGTTTAATAAGATAAAGGTGGGGAGACAGAGGGTGTTTGTCCAAAGGACAGACGTTCTAGAAATGAAATTACTAGAAGATGATGCAATGTGAAAGTTAGGGATAGAAACAGAATATCTAAAGGGTGTTCCCAAAAAATGTGCCCCGTTTGCCTAAAGATTGCGACAAAACGGCAAAAGATTCTCACCGAACTTTTATACAATGTTGCTCTGCAGATGCAACATTATCTGTTTCAAATAAAGTTTGCTGCCATCCCCATAAAAATCCGTTGAAAAATGATGGAGCTATGAACTTTAGAATACCAAATTTGCCTGATGACTTAGACCAGCGGTCGGCCATTTTGTCTCACTATTTTGCAGTGATAAATAGCTTCATGGATGAAATGAAACAGCAGCCTCCAATGTCACAGCTCTCGTGAAAATTCTGATAATCATCAGATAGTTCAACTATTTCTCTCACAGAAACTATTTCTTACCTCCCCTGAAGCTATTTATCGCTGCAAATGGTTTAAAATCAATTCTAGTAAGAATTCATTACCCGTTGAACTCCGTAATGCTCCATCGAAAATATCCTTCAAAAAGCAACTGAAAATTTACTTACTGAACAAGGTCAATGAATAATTCAAAGCTATGTTTGATTCTGGCACAATTTCTACTTTATCATACGAAAATCAAATGTGTCCATCATAATTTCAAATTTTCGTAGGACAGGGGGGGCTCTCTCCTCGATTAGTTTACCTATTGAGAGAGCTCCTCCTTTAAGTAATTCCCTCTATACAATTTATTCTTTTCTCTGTATTTGTATATTGTATTAATTTTCCGTACCAATGTATTAATTTTCTGTAATATTTTCTTTTCCTTGTAGTTTAGTTAGCTGTTAGTATAGTAAATTATAAATTGTATGAAGTGAATTTAAAATATATGAAACTGAAACTGAAACTGAAGTAAGACAAAATGGCCGACCGCTGGTTTCAGTCATCAGGCAAAGTTGGTCTTCTGAAGGTCATAGCCCCATCATTTTTCAACAGATTTTTACAGGGATGGCAGCAAATGCTATTTGAACATCTGAAGAGCAAATCATATAAAAGTTTGGCGAGAATCTTTTGCCGTTTTGTCACAATGTTCAGGCAAACGGGGCACAATATTTTTGGGACACCTTGACAGCAGAGGACCTGGTTGGGTGATGTACTCTCAGAGGCAAAGGCATAATGTTACTGAGCTCCTGAGAGCATTTGATGTGCGGGGCTTGCTGTTAAAAGTGATTTTTTCTATAACGACACTGTTGTCATCTTTGGGAATTTAGAAAACCTTTGTTGATCTACCATACCAGGTGAGTCACAAAAGTTATAACGTTTCAAAGCCTGTAGTTTGCTATTTATCCATCAAAGTCCTTCAAACTGTTTACCAATTGTGTCAAATTGAAAAACATTCAAATGAATTTTAAGATGAAAAAGATTTTATGTGAAATGTTAAACAAGGCTAATTGATCATACCTTCCTTTTCTCAGATATTCCTCATTGCAATATTCTTTGCGATCGTGATCAAGCGAATCCAAGACGAGCGACCACAAGTTGAAGAACAAGGGCGAAAATTGGCTGAGGATGAAGAATGGTTGCATACCCATGCAGACACCTCTTTCGGCACATCTGTCGATACAACGACGCTACGACCACCAGATGACGTAAAACTCGGTGCAATGAGAGAGTTACGATTCAAGGAACGTAAGATGTATGCTATCGTGCGAGAAATTCTACTGTATACGTTTTTCGTTTTGGTTACTTTTTCGATATCGTATTCGTTGCGAGAAGAACGTGGATTTTGGCAAACATATGGTCTCGAACAACTTTTTAAGCTGCGTACAGAAGATAACAAGGAATTTGAAACGAACAGATTTAGTTCAGTAAGTTGATTTTTATTACTTAATCAATACTTTACTTTTTTAACTGTACTTTACAAGATGTACCGGGTGTCCCAAAAAAAATGTATACGGATTTGGTTGACTCCAGCGCTGTGAATTTAGCGTCAATCAATGTGTAACCACTCTTAAAATGTTCCTCGTTAGTTAACTTGAACATAGATACGTCGTTTGTTGGTATTGGCTCCTTGAGAGCAGTCATGTTGATCTTGAAAGCTCAAATTTGCCTCTTCCTGCAAACCAGAGCTTTAGCATTTTGGCCTAAGCAAATTTATAAGGCACAGCGTAAAAATCGACGATGACCTTGATAAAATTTAAACAATATTAGATCTTGTGTTTTTCCGTTTTCCAGAAGTCACCCCCAGTCACCCATTGGGAAGTTTCTTAATTTTTCATTAATCTCAGTTCTTAATTTCTATGTGCTTCAGAAATTTGCTTAGGCCAAAAGGCCAAAGCTCTGGTTTGCAAGTGCACGCAAATTTGAGCTTTCAAGATTGATATTTCTGCTCTCAAAGGACCAATACCAACAAACGAGGTATATATGTTCAAGTTAACTATCGAGCAACATTTTGAGAGTGATTAGCCATTGATTAAAGCTAAATTTATATTGCTGGAGTCAACCAAATCTGTCCCATACTTTTTTTGGGACACCCGGTACATGAGAAAGAAGACCACTTTTATTCTCTTATTTCCTCGACGCATTTCGACTCTGTGGTAATCGTCAGGAGAGTTAGTCTTTACAAACTTGCATGCTTTTTTATAGCTTTTTTAATGTTCACGTGATGTTGATGAGATCACGTAGCTTTAAAGTTAAATGATACATTTCATGTGTAGAAAATGATAGGCCACAGGGGAAAAAAGTATTGCATAATTTGGGGGGATTTTACAAATCAATATTTGTCAGGAAGGTTGAGTTTATTGTTCAGGCCCTTGCTGTACTATACCTGACTATACTTGACTATACAACCGGGTGTCCCAGAAAAAAGTATTTTCTCTTGTTGTTACGAGCACTGCAAATATAGGTAAATTCAATTTTACAAAAATTTCATTGTTGCAAAATGACTGAAAAAGGGCCTAAAACACTTGATCAAATCGCTAGGACTCTCCTCACAAAGAACAATACGCACGGGCGTTTCACCTCGCTCAAGACATAGATTCTCAAATAGATACTAAAGATTTTCAATCCCATGGCAATAAATGTGCATACGATATGTCTCACCCATGAGAAATTGCATTTTCTCTATCGTTCTGAGCGAGGAGTCTTTTATGATTTGATCAAGTATTTTAGGTCTTTTTCAGTCATTTTGCAACCACCATGTTTTAGCAAACTTGAATTTGCTATTTTTTCAGTGCTCGTAAGAAGGCGAGAAAAATCACAAAAATACTTCGATCTATTGGCTGTCAAGCAAATATTGATTCATTCCAATCCATCCAGTACTCTTGATGCTATGAATTTTCAAAAATGGGAACTTTTTTCTGGTTCACCCGGTATAGAGTTGGTTTGATCGAGATCGATGGTTAATCTCTTTCAACATGTCTCTCGATAGTTGACTTGGACATTGATACCTCGTTTGTTGGTATTGGTTCTTTGAGAGCAGAAATATAAATGTTTAAAGCACAAATTTGCATCTACCTCCAAACCAGAGCTTTGGTCTTTCGGCCTGAGAAAATTCTTGAAGCACATCGAAATTACAAACTGAAATTAAAGTAAACTTAAGAAACTGCACAACACAATGGGTGACTTCTAGAAATCAATATAAGTTATCTAATATTGTTCACATTTATCAAGGCTGCCGTTGATTTAATTTATTTTATTTTTTACATTCCACTAAAAACTTACAAAACGAATTACTAATTACACTACTTACAAATACTATACCCTACTACTAAAACAATACCATTTGGAGCGAAAAACAATGTCTACCTGATGGCAACATAAAACGTTGATTTATAGGCAATGCTTCAACAATTTCTTTGGGCCAAAGCGCCAAAGCTCTGGTTTGAAGATGGAGGCAAATGTGAGCTTTCAACATAAATATGTCTGGTCTCAAGCACCAAGCTGTTTTCATATAGTTTTAGCATTATGAGGGTGAATTCTACCTGGTTAGAATGATTTTGAGACGAATGATCTTCAGAAAATTGCTTGTACCTTCAGAAAGATACGACCAATTTTAACTAACTAAGCTTTCTTCGCTAGCTTGGCGTGTTAGCTGCCCAATGATGATCAGTTGATGGAAAGCGGACGAATAATTTGGAAACTGCAAGCTTACAAACGTGTAAACATGTTCTTTCGTCACCCTCAATTTCTCTCTTTCTTGCAGGTCCTCTCGTATAACGATTTCTGGAAATGGGCTGATGACGTTCTGGTAGATGGTCTATTCCCAACTCCTTGGTATAATACAGATACCAGCTGGCCAAAGAAGACGAGGGATTTCCCTGGAAAACTTTTCATCAACGACTTGAATCACAAGATAGTGAATGGCGTAAGGCTGAGACAAGTCAGAGTTAACCCAGGTATGTTTTTGAAGATTTATTTTTGTCAGAATTGCGATTCACTGGGTCACTCATGAAACGGTGAGCCTGTTTGAAAGATAATGCACTAAGTGAATAAAAAAGAACTTCACATGTCTGAAATTTGTCAAGCGGAGAATAGTCAATCAAAGTTTTATTGATCTTCTTTCCATTTTATGAGCATAAGAAATATAGATAAAACTTTTTTGACAAGAATGCGCAATGTCGAATTGATGGAAAGAGGCCTACAACCCTTGATTAAAATCATAAAATCATTGAAGGTGTTGTGGCCCAGTTGTGTAATCCTCTGACTTTGCAGCCAGAACAGTCAGGTGGACAGGGCTCGATCCCAGGTAGAGCCCCACCACTTGAGCTTCATGACAAGGGCTGTATATTAAAACTTTCGGACGATCAAAGTTTTGGACAATTTTTTTGTTCGAAAGTTTAATTGTCCGAAAGTTTGCCATTCTTTGAAATTGGAAAATTGGGCCTTATAAACCCTGCAATTGCCAAGCTCAAAACTTCTTTTTCTCTTTACCAGACTCATGCAAGTTGAATGATGATGTAAAAGACGTCATGAAAATTGACTGTGCAGCACCTTATGGTTTCACCTCCGAAATGTCAACGAACTTTGGGTCGAATTGGACGGATAAAATAGGCAAAAGACCAGCACTAACACGGGAAAATCAACAATGGCTGTATCAGACATGGAAAGAACTCGATGGCTACCCATTCATGGCTGAATTGACGACATACTTTGGTGGAGGATACACACAAGAGCTATTTCCAAAATGGCCTAATAAAGAGAACTTGAAAAAACTGAAAGACAAACGATGGCTTGATCGCCACACAAGGGCTGCTATTATAGAATTCGCTCTGTTCAACCCGGCAACAAACCATTTCAGTATGGTAACAATAACATTCGAGTTTGCTGCAACCGGGGGCTGCGTCAAATATTACAGTATCTACACGTTTAAGTTGTACCGTTACACAACAGGTTATGCCTTTTTCACGATCGTCTGTGAAGTTATATTTATGTTGCTGTTGTTGCTATATATGTACCGTGAATGCAAGGAGTGGTATCAGCTTGGAAAGAAATATTTCGTGCAATTTTGGAATTTGATTGAAGTGATTATCAACGTGTTATCATTGGTCGCTATCGGATTTTATTTCTACCGTCAAAAACTCGCTGATGATTTGCTGAAACGACTGCCTGCGAAGAAGCCTGAGACATTCATAAATTTTCAGTTCGCTGCCTATATTGATCAGATTTTCATCTACGTTGTGTCACTAATCGTCTTCTTCGTCAGCATAAAATTTGTCAAGCTCCTTCGCTTCAACCGTCGAATGTCTATCCTCGCTGAGACCCTCAAAGATGCCTGGTATCCTCTCGGGATGTTTTCAATCGTTATGGGAATCGTTCTCTTCAGCACTTTCACCTTCGCTACCATCGTCTTCGGCCGACAAATGTACGGTTATCGGAACCTGCTCGTCACAGCTGCAACGCAAATCAGCTTGCTACTTGGCAAGTTCAGTTTTTACGAGTATCAAAACACGAATCGCGTTATCGGCCCGATATTCTTCTTCAGCTACATCATCATGGTGAATTGGATCCTGCTCAATATGTTCTTGTCCATCATCAACGACAGCTATGAAGTCGTCTCCAACAACCTCACTGCTCGTGACAACGATTATGAGATCGTCGATTTCGTTATGGATCAATTCAAAGCCTGGGTTGGATTCGGCAAAACGAGAAAAGATGAGATACAGCAGAATATCCGCTGGCAGAGCGCGAAGCGTAAAGTCGAAGCTATTCGGGCCTTCTCGGCAACGAGCAGATCCTCTAATAAGAAGGGTGTCCGCTGGAATGATGAGGAGGATATACTCGGTGGCCTAAAGAGCTCGTCGTATTGGCAAGATGCACCGATTGTGGTGAAGGACACCGACCTTGAAACGACGGAGGTAAATAAAACCGTAGATCGGTTCATCGAGTGCATTAATTTGCTTTATTTTGACGACGCAGAAATTGCTGAGAAGATGAGCAAGAAAGTGAAACAAGAAATCAATGATGTTGATTTTCTTGAACAAGAAAAATCTGGTAAACAGTAAGCGGTTATTAAACGGTGATAGATAGACGTATTATTAACTAACTCAAATTAATGTGTATTATAGTTTTGAGTGTCAGGTATTAAGCCCATCATAACTGGTTCTGGGGGCAATAGACCATTTCGCTATTTGGAGGAAGGGACTGAGGAAATTGCGGCCAATTTTTGCCAATCTTGGCAACAAGTAGGAAATCTTGGAATCTGGGGAATCCTTTTCTCTACAGTGAAGATAAGGTGAGCAGAAAAACCTACAATGAAGATAATATTACTACTGTACAGTACTATAGCAATTACAGTAAAAACCCGCATATAAGAACCACCCATTTATAAGAACCTAAGGCCTAAAATGTTCTAATTTCATCCCATTACAGAAGAACCTAATCATCCTGAAATTCAAGGAAGGTTCTTATGTTAAAAAAAGTTAAATGTAAACTACTGGTTGGTAAATGGTAATAAATATGTGATAAAATGTTTTGAGAAATTTGGCCAAATACTAAAGTAGATACAATGCATGTGTAAAAATTCCTTCTATAAATGGATTTGATACAGATAAGGCTAGGAAGATAATGTTGTTCTTTGTAAAATTGTGTCATGATAGTGAGTACGTGAAAACCTTGTTCCTTATATTTGGCCTAAATTCCCGAAGATCTGTAATTAATTCTTTTGATAAGAACCTATTTAAGAACCTTGCATCCTGTTTTCAAGAACAGTATCATATGCATAAGAACTTAAACAGGGTGATTTCAAAATGTAAGGTTCTTATATGCGGGTTTTTACTGTACTACAGTAAAGATAAGGCTCGCGGCTCGGTGGGATCTCTGCGCAAACTTGAGTTATTTTCCGATTTATTTACGCTTTCGAAGGGTTATACGATACTTGTTTAGCATGGTAAGTGTTTTCTCTGGAGGATATGCCCGTCTTGTCATCCTTTCGTTGGACTTGCTACAAGTCTCTCTCGCGGAAAAACGGGGGGAGGAAAAAATAGCGAGAGAGACTTGTAATAATTGGCAAGCTCATTAATATTCATGAGGTATCAAGCCTCGCTTCCGTGTCACGGATGACGGGGGCTGTGTCGTCATTTTGGGCATCCCGCCACTTGAGGAAAAACGCGCAAATGTTGAAAACTCATATCCCACGTGAAAATAATCATCTTGCAAAATGGCGTCGCCGGTGAGAACTCCAAGAAAAGCTATCAGCTTTATATCACCGAGCAGCAGTGAAAGGATATGTATTGTGTGTCTCTCTCGATATGTACAACTCTCGCTATTTTTTCCTCCCCCCGTTTTTCCGCGAGAGAGACTTGTAGCAAGTCCATCCTTTCGTCCATTTGTGATCGATTTTGAGCGGGATTTTGAGACACGTTATTTCAGGTATTTACTTTGAAGGTGTTGGTGCTTTGGCGCAGTGGTGTAATCCTCTGACTTTGCAGCCAGAACAGTCAGGTGGACAGGGTTCGATACCTGGTAGAGCCCCACCACTTCAGTGTCATGACAAGGGGTCGCGGACTCGATTAGGTCTTCTCTACTTCTGCGATCCCAGTGCTTGGCGCAAAACAATGCAACTCCACCTTCACTTCACTTTTGAAATAGACTTTAAATGTAAACCTATTCAAAGCCCTGGCAAATAGCACTGCTGTGATGATAGAATGACTTTTGTAGCTCTAAACGCACATACAATATTCCTTTCAATCGATTTAGTTTGCACGTTTTAACTTAGTACAATGCTTTAATCAAAATTACGAGGTAGCTGTAGCCAGTAGCTTGTGAAAAGAGATCTAGCAGATATATTCCTTTCAACCGCTTTAGTGCTGTAGCCATTAGCTTGTGAAAAGAGATCTGGCAGATACACCTGAAGGAGTAACAGGTTTTAGCCATCCATAAAGTGTAGTTCGCTTATCGGTGGGTGCTATCATGTAAGGGTAAACGGGGCTGTGCCCCTGATTCTGGTATATCCATGATTTTTCTTCTCCCCCTAATGTTGTAATGATGTTTCTATCAGAGCTTTGTTCCATAAAACATGATGATGCTGAGCTGAATTATCGAACCTAGAAAGTCTATCAGTGAATTCGATTTTCGAATATCGAAAATCTACCAGTGAGCTCAAATTTCGAATACAGAAATTCATTTCGCGTACTGTAGATTAATTATATTCTTCAATTTATTTTACTAGTCATAACACTAGACTTATTACATGAGTCCTTGTTTTCGCTACATTCCCAACAACGAGCGATACCCCACAATACTCCTTCCGCTGAAAGGCAATTCAATTCAATGAAGCAAAACTTAGACTGTTATCAGTCTAACATAACACTACGGTTTCCTTATCTTAATAGAAGTCTGTTAAGGGCCTTGAAACGCAATTTTTGAGGTAGCAGAAAACGTGAGTGCTGTCCACTTTATTTGATTAGTAGCTAATTCCGTAAAATTGAGAATACAGCGAGGAATGAGGCCCATTTTAGGGTGAACTTGTTTCAATTCAATTCAACTCTGAGTGCTGTTCTTGCAACAATTTTCCTTCTCTTACGTACAGTACTACAAGTGTCAAGACATTTAGAGAACATTCATACGATCCCAGGACCATTTGAAAACGGTAGGAAATTTGATGGTAACAAATTCGTTGCAATTTCCGCAAGACTTTGATATCAATGAAATGTACCTACACCTTAAAGGGAATTTACGCACATAAAAGAGGCTAAAGCCACTTACGGTCTCAGTCTAGCCAATCACATATCAGTATTTCCTGTTTACTTCGATAAGTTACCCAAATGTGGTGCGGCACGTGTTACGGCCGATTGTTTTTGCACGGCTATTTGCATCAAAGGCTTACATAAGCTTAAATTCCCTTCAAGAATCGATCAGCCTTGTTTGAAAGCGTCGAAAAATGTTCCGTTTTCATCGTTTTCGAATGTTCACACCATGTCGTTTTCAAAATGTGCTGGTTAGAGTTCCGTTTTCAAGATTTACCGTTTTCAAAACCTGCCGGAAAAAATGTCATTTTCGTGTGAAGGGGAGGCATATTCGTCACATTTTTCACCGTTTTCAAATTGCAGAAGCGTACGGGAAGAAAAATGCCCGACACAAAGTCCATTGTTTACCATAATTTTTGCCCGACTAAGGGCATTTTTGTCCCCGATTGGGGCTGATTTTTGATAATTTTCTAAAGTTGGGGGCCCCCGGCTCGTACGCTTATGTCAAATTTTGCCGGTATCGTGTGAACGCAGTCTTAAAACAGACCTTATGGAGTTGATCATAGTTGAAAATATTGTCCAGAAATTTATTATATTACATAGCCGGTGGAAAACAAAAATTCTTGCAAAAAAATCTGCTCGCCCTGTATGAAATTATTGCAAAAAACCAACTGCCCCGTCACCCTTTCCTTAAAAAAATGTGTCTCCCGTATTCATGAACAACAGATGTTGTAAAATACCACCGATGAATTAGCCAAAGACCATAACAAAATCAATTCTTGCCCTTGCCCTTACAATTCTTGCCCTTTCTTTGTCAACGAAAAAATCGACTTTGAAGGTAAAGAGAAATTACAAATGAATCGTTCTCGCAAACGACTGACAAGGACATTTTGCATCATTTTCATACATATCCTTCCAAGCATTTCTCAACTTTCATGATTCACAATTTCATCCTCAAAATGAGCCATTTTATATTTCAAACTTCATCTTAAAGCTCATAAAAAGTTACTGCCCCGTTCATTTGTAAAAAGTGTTGACTCAGTTCTGTAAAAGCTAAAAAAAAGGTAGTTGCCCCGTTATGTTTTGCACCGGCCATGTTATAAAATAAACTTTGCACTGTCCCCAACGACCTTGACTTACTCCAGTCGTCCCAATGTTTTCACTCCATTCCGAATACACAGCATGAAATACGCACCTTCAGGGGAGCATTGTTGTTTTAATAATTAAGTAACAATATGTAGTTGTTGTTGCGATGACTGCGACTCTGTATTGAGTCTAGTAACAGTAGTCTTAGAGCTAAAGTAAATAATATCATATATATCTTAGCAGTATGGGTATCAACAAATTTGATCCTTTTTTCTTAGTCATATTTTTCTCAGGCGAAATGCGAAACGAGGCCAAAGAAACATTAGGGGTGATCGGGGTGCACAAACCAAAAACGACATTCGAAAAATCTTTTACGAATGATTCTTGACATGCTTTTGCTTCGCAAAATGACAGTGTTTCGAATGTTACTCTTTGCAATTTCACCCCCTAAATATGTGCTCAGCCGGGGGTCCCTGCATATATATGATCTACGATTCTATCATACTACGAAGGAAATAATACTTCTAAAATATTCAACAATATCCCCCTTGAGTACCAGCCAGAAAACAGACTTGCAGTTCGTTTCTTTGCTTTGCCGTCTTTCTCCGGTTTTGAATGTCTCCGGTCGTTGCTGCCTTTGGAACACAGTTCGTTTGTTGTTTTATTCGTCAATACGAGGTACAGATGAAATGCGTAAAAGCAGGTAATCACCATAAAGAGGCAGACCAAGAAAATCAATAACACGGACATCAGAGGATATGATGTTGCCAAAAACTGAAATGAAATGAAAAAAAAATTTAGAAACTTGGCAGTAATTTACAGTACTGAGTGAGCCACTGAAACTTGGCCAAGACCCGCCACCCAGGCAAAAATTTAATAACTTTGAAGGTGTTGCGTAACTGAAATCAATTTAGCCTGTTTCACAGAACATATTACCCTGGGTACCAGACTCTCGGATAAGAACATATACGTCTGTATGGCCTGTGACGCAAGCTAACGTCAAATCAAAGCTTGCTATAAATTAACGGTTCATAATTTAATGTATCTTTAGACATTCAGTGTGATCAGTTTCGATCCGAAAAGGTTCCAAAAATACGTTGCCTCACTTTTCAAGCAGTCCTGCAGTGTACAAGGATTTCAACAATTAATTGTTCAAAGAAAAAATGTCCTTTTGGGATGGTTGTGTTGGTGACGAAAGTGATTCTTGAAAATTCGAACTTTAACATTCCCTGATAACTTTGAATCATATAATTTGAATTTTCGTGGGTGTCTACACCCACGGGGGGGGGGGGGTTCTTGGCCAAATTTTTGGTAGGGGCCTGCCGCGAGCATCTTCAAAAGGGTATCGTTGGCTAGACTAATTTTTACGAAAATGGTACCCCTGGCTGGATCAATTTGACCATTGTCTGAACCAATTTTTACGAAAATGGTAACCTTGGCTGATATGATCATCAAAGGATGAGCTGAGATAAGACCAGGGGGACTACCCTTCCTCCGTCGGAATCGTTTGGTTATATTCGGAGGGAACTTGGGAAAATAACGTATGAAAAAAGTGTTTTATATTCATTTTAGCCCCCCTATCAAAAGTTCCAGCCGTTGATTTTCAACTACAAAAAAGTGACTAGTGTTTCTATAAAATACGAGCGGGAAATAGGACTGAAGCCCGCCCGCTGTAGTTTAGAAGGGGAAAATACCGAGGGGCATTTCAGTCCCAAAAAATCTTGTACACCATTGCGAAAAATCTACAATGAGTGAAATGCCCCTCAGTTTAGGTCGTAAATTTCTGATCGTCCACGTTGAGGTACACGAGATTTCCAGGAAAACAACAGGATTTTCACAGGTGCACGAGATTTCTACGGAGTGATTTGCCCCTCGCATTGAGCAATCAATGAAGGAAATAGATGTAACATTCTCGCACTGATTATTGAAATAAAGACAAATTTTGTGAACCGTTCTGAAAAAGACATTTTTTGCGAAAACAATGAGCATCTAAGTCCTTAGAGACTGCCGTACTTTACATCTAAAACCGCATGTAAAATATTTCTTCGTCTCTTGAGACTGTAGAGTTTCTAAATATGAGAAAATTCCAGCCGAAAGACAATCATCGGGAATGAATTACGAAAACCTGGTGAAGATATGTTTATCATCATGGGAGATGTAACTATGCCTTTTGCCTTCAGACTTTCAGCCATTATTAAGGTAGATTTTCTGAAACAGGAAAGCTTCGAGAAAGGTTGCGGACAAGATTTCCAGTCTTCCATCGAGTTTACCTGGAATGCACGATGCAAAAGTCAAAACGAAGCGGGGAGCAACCCACTGGTTATTTACAAGAACTGAGAAATTCCGCAAGAAAGCAGGTAGGACAAATTCATCTGTTTGTTTTTCAGTTGTTTTTTCGTATAACGTTCGGAGCAACGCATAATTCGGGGGAAAGCGAATATTTGGTGTTAAGGTCACCCTCCGAAAAGCTTCAGAACTACACTCCTTCGTTGGAAACTTTTCTCAGAAATTCAGATACCTAAAACTTGTTATTGGGTACTGTACTGGAGACATGGAGATAATGGCTAGCTAACTCGAGAATTGCATACCCATGGCTAACTCATCCACTTAGCTCGAAGGGTTTGTGCAAGGTTAAAGGCTAGCATTTGCAAAGAGAAAAGAAATCTAAGAACATCTGTCCCATTCCCGTCCCATTCAGATCGAAGTTGCACACACGCCGTGAACAATCGATAGTAAAAAAAAACAACGTTGCTGTGTGATGGTTTCTTAAAACTGGCTGTGCCTGTGAAATGTTCAAGAATTCCAATAAGGTTATCAACCAATAAACATGACCTGAATTTGAGAATATTTTTAAGAAGCTGTAAAGAAATTTTTAATACACAAGATCTGATAATTTTAAGGAGCCAATTTCTTAATCTCTTATGAGAAAATATATGTGCTCAAATAAAACAGAATTCACCACACATATTTTCTAAGATACTCGCCGAAAAATTAAGGAACTCCAATAGTGGTAAAATATATCTTGAAAAGCTAGCAATTTTGCCAAAGGAAATTCTTCACATGTTTTTACTTTACTGTCACTAGTTTCCTGTATCATATTACCTGTAAGGTATCTAAATTTTCAAAATGATCAGGGTGACATGGGAAATAAATATGATGATTGTTATGGAACCTGTAAAAAACTCTTGTTAGTTTCTTATAAAAATACATTTTACGTGATGGCATTAAGTTGTCACTTACTTGAAGAACTGTACTCAAAGAAGCTTCATGGATTTGGCCGTATCTGTCAGAATACTGAACAAGGTGCAGGTTTCTAGTTTCCACAATATTAAGAAACACCATGACAATCATGAATGAAGAAACGCCACACATCATTACCAGGGTTAATAAAAACCCAAGAAAATATCGATAATTATATTTGCCAATGCAAGCATTCACCCATGAGCAATGATGGTCAAATCGAGAGATACACATATCGCAGACAGCTGAAATGACAAATGTAGTGTGTGTGAAAATTAGGATAAAATCAAAGGTAATAGTCACATGAAGGACATGACAACACTTCTAGATGCAACATTAATTGCAATGTAACAACCCTTTTATGACAAACTGGCTAACAAGGAACAAGTTCTAAGTTGATGAGCAAACTTGCGAAATTTTTAGTTCTGCATTTGAAAAGTATCAAGAAATTTAAAAAAAAGATAAATTCAAAATTTCTTATAACAAAGATGTTTTCCATACTCCAAGAGCAATATTCACTAAAAGCATTATGCTGTCTCTATGAACAATTTTGAGAACGAGACAGTAGAACACTTTATCATATCAAATTTTGTTTCATTTGTGAAGAAACCTTTTGTAGAAAAAGTAAAAATGATATCATGACAATAGTAAAACTTAATGATAAGAAATCGATAGTGCTCAAAATTTGAAAGTTTCATGGCAAATTACTGTAGGTCTTTTGGACCATTGGGATTCTTTCTTGTAAAAAAATAAGATTCTGAGAGGTTGAAGACATTTTCAGGGCTAGAATTAAATTTTGGTGAAACTGCATTAAGCCTAAACGTGGCAAAAAGTTTGGATCTAGTCTATAGTTGTACAATAGAGTTTCAGTTTTAAAGTCAAAATTCTTCTGATGATCATGAACTCTGCAAATGACAATTCTTCCATGATGCTGTCAACTATTTGAAAATCAATATTTGAATCAGGTCTTCCAGCAAATGTTCCAATGAATGATCTATTTACAGGAAATGATCTGAATTATAGTTACTAAAATTACAATAGGGAAAATAAAAACAAGAAATTAAGTATGAAGTTGGTAATTGGAATATGAAGTAAATGGAGAACGAAGTAACTCGCATACCACAATGTTTCGATCTTGCAGGTTTCTTTATCAAGCAAGTCCTACAGTCTTTAGGAATGTACAGTATTCCATCATATTTAAAATCCTTTAAATATTTGTCAACATTGCCTTTTGTGATCACTCCTGGATTTGTACAGCCACAAGCTGCAAAGAATGCCAAATTTATGACTAACAGATAATATGGTAGCTGCCCCATAAATGTTTCTGAAACATGGGGAAAGACTGTCTCTGTGTAGGAGCCATATCCAAAAATCAGGAGAGTTGCGTAGAGTATTTGAATCACTGGATTCCTAAGGAAAGGAAGATGGCAATGTTTAATGCACAAATTATTGACTGATAACATGCCTTGTTGTCAGCCCACAAAAAGTTGGATAACTGCAAAGGAGTTTTATTAAGGAAAAGCAAAATATTGAATTATTTCTCCTTTTTTGTTGGAAAATAAAAGCTTAAAGTATATACTGTACTGTAGATATATACTGTAAATATAACATCTAACCTTTTATACAATATGTAGGTTGTTAAATCATCCATCCATTGTTGCAATCTCCTTGGAACTATTTTGTTGAAACATGATGCAGCAAAACTTGCAATCTGCAAAGTATAAAGTCAAATTTTATATACAATGCATATAAACCAGGTTGAGACAGTAAGACAACATATTACAGTGCTATTTTGTTTGATGCAATCTTGCTTGTTTTGGAGTTTTGGGGAGATCACCATCCATTCTAGAACAGTGCAACCTAGATTATGGATGAATGACCAATATCTTGGCTTTTCAACATAAATGCTCCCCTGTCAATAGAGTGCCTGATTGGAAACAGTGTATTGAGCACAAGACACCACTGCGCATACTTTTGTGGAAAGCAATATATAAACAATTGTGCAAGAGACCATTTATGGAAATACGGTCAATTTGATTCTTTAATGCTATCCCTGCAACTACAATTAAGGGGTGTTTTCATATGTATTCATTTAATTTGTATTAGGATTGGAATCTATCTATTTTTAGCTTTTAAAACATTGTAACTATTCTACACTATCAGGCCTAGGGTATTTGATGCTCTAGGAACACTAGGGGGCTGATTCAGCCCCCGCCTGTTCTATTTCTGTTCTGGACAACATGGAGCCTTTAAACTTGGCATGTGTATAGTACCCCAAAAATGAAATCTATTTTAGCTATGTCACATGACTTGCTCATGATGTCACAATGTATAAGTTTCAAAATCAATAGGGTTCAGTACTAAAAATCTTCAATCGTTTATTGTGAGAAAACGGAAAGCAATAAGGACATAAGTCCAATTTTATTGTATTCTATGGTTGAATAGTTTTTCCTTTGAAAAGAAAAATTAGTAAAGAACAATGATGTCATCACACAGGAATTCAAAGAATTTGCACATTCATGCAGCCGAAATATGCATAATGATACGTTCAAACTAGAAACAAATTATGTAGTTGCATAGAGGATTAAAAGTAGCATATATTCCTCGAATTTCATCGTTTTACTACATTTGACTGCAGAGATTTTATTAGCATTTATTCAAAATTTTGCAAGAAACCTCTGTGTCAGTCAGAAATTGATCGTGTTTACCCCTTGGAATGAATTTAATTTTTATAAAAAGTTGATTTTTAATTATAAGAAGGATAAAAACTTAGAGTCTGAAAGTTTCAGAGTGTGATAGTTTCAACGCTGTATTAGTGCACTAGGCTTCGCTTGGTCTTGATACATGATAGGGTTAAGTTAATTTAATAAGTAAGACTTAAAGACAAATGACGGAGATATAAAGGTCATTTAAATCAGGGGCCTGGGCAATCTAAATATAGCCTATTGTATTCCATTGTATTGACGATATCGAGAGATTAGCAAATCAATTTGACAAATGAAAGCACTAAGCCATCTTTTGTTCTATTTTTAAACTAGGCGCTATAGAGCGGTGTCGCCCTGGTCCGTCCACTCTTCAGAAAACGAAGATTTTCCGCGAGTTCAAAGAAGGTTTGGAGAGGAACTCACCTTGAATAGGCTTCTCAACTCGTGCTACAAACCTCACAGTGAGATCTGTATCATCCGTTTCCTTTTTGTCATGCTGGAACCACACAAATACGGACTTGTCTTGAACGCCTAAATTAGGCTGTAGCGCCCTGGTCAGACCGCGCAGAATTGATTGTTTTAGTACATCAAAAAACTTTTCAAGCCGTTCACCAGTTTACCACAGTATCATTTCATTTCCCAGAAGACCGGAAAGTTACAAAACAAATTCTAATTTTAGTGAAAATGATTTCATAATATTGTTGATTTCAATCCCGCTTTCATTTCTCTTATCCTTGACCTCAGTTACCTCCAAAGCATATTATGCATCAACAGCCTACAGAACTAAAGGGTTGAACGGTGTGGACACACCTGGGCGCCATTATGTCAGTTACAGTGCTCTTCCAAAATGAGCCGTAGGTCTGACAATTTGTGTGCGATTCTTGAGATTTCCTTGAATATGAAACCAGAAGAGTTGGAGGAAACTGTCCTGAAGCCAATTTTGTTTTAACTGTAAGATATATCGAGAAGTGACACAAAATAGACATGGTATGTGGAAACGTCAAGGGAAATTGAATTGTACTTACACCTTCGCTGCTGGTAGGTCAACTTCAAAACTTTATTGTAGCCCTTCTGAGCAACACAAAGCAGCGAAATCGAAGAAATGTCAAAGAGATGACATCAGCAAGCAACTTATATCCGTCACCCACGGTCATATTTGTCTTTAAGTAATAAGTTAAGTTTCAGTTATTGGCAAATGTAGAAAAATGCAGCAATCGAACATCGCAAGATACTTACATATCTGATGTATATGGATCCTTTAACGTCAATCCAGCCAAGGAACATGCATATGATAATACCTACAAAAATCAAAGTATAAAGAACCAAGACGATCATCAAAGTCAGGGCATCCATCTTGAAAATAATGTTTTGAAGCTTGATTTTGAGTTGAATTGGATGAAATTCTCGTTTTCACGACGAGGTGATTACTGTTGCTATGGTAAATTGCTGTCATAGTAATATGCAATCAACGACGACGGTTGCAAAATAAATTTCAGTTGAGCAGTGAGCTAGGAAAGAGACAAGACGCTTTTGCCTTTTGGATACCGAGCAGATTTCATAACACAACCAAATCAAGTTGCAGTGAAAGAAAGAGTCTGTTGAACAAGGTAAGATCCATTTTCTCTTCGTGTCGTATCGTTCATCTTTTTTCATTGGGCTGCGCCCAAACTGAAGCCGGCCTATTTGTTGATTGTATTTTGTTTATCAATTTGTGGTTTTGTTTTCAGTTCACCTTCTTGAACAATATGACCATGTACTTGTGTTCACTAAGAATCAGGCCCGTAGGAAGCGGGGGGGTTGGGGGGGCTCAAGCCCCCCCAATAATTTTTTAAAACAATGGTGCTACGTCACATGACTTAATTAGATGCATTGTTCTCTATTGTTTTAAGAACAATTGCCCCCCCAATCCGAAGCTTCTTCCTACGGCCCTGCTAAGAATAATGAGCAACAACTGCAATGCAAAATTCTATGGAAAGAATTCAATCAACAAAGAGACTTCATCACAAAGCAAAGCATCGGTTGCTTATTTGCAAATGCAAAGTTGCCAATTGTTGATGACCCGGATACACATCGCGGATACACACGTTTGTTTAGAGTACAGAGGCTTTGTTCATCCATGTCATACCTCAATCTTACGGCTTGTTGTAATCTGCATGCGAAAATTCACAAAATGCAAAAAATTCTTGGTATTTTGTCATTTGAGAAAATTAACAAACATTCAGTAAAAGGCTCCTCATGATGCGAACATTTTCGCAAATTACAATAAGATATAAGTTGTTCGTTTGCACGTGCGGCTACAACAATCGATAAATACACAAATGAATCTTTAAATGAATGAATAGCCTAAGTTTACAATAAATACGCCCAATTTAACATTCTTTCCAGATACAGAATATTGGTGTCAAACTATCAACAAGGGAGTCGGACTCAAAAACAGCATCATGTCTAAAAGTAAAAGTGCTTCTCCAAAAAGGATTGTAAGAAGTAGAATTAACAGTGGCTTGACGCCTGCGATGCCTTTTGCTCCGCAACCTAAATCTATCCTGAGACCAAAGCTGTGGACAGATGAAGTCGAAGAAGGTATACAATCTACATCTTTGAATAATTTGCTGTGGCATTTTCCATAGTCAAACAAAATGTTCTATTTGATCATGTTTGCTAGCACAAGAACAAACGATATATATTTAGCAGGATATTGGTTAGAAACCAGGGGTAGCATGGCACCAGCCCTGAAAAAGTTGGGGCGAACATGTGAAATTGATTGCCAAAGGCACCTACTCAAGGAATTGAGATAGACATGTTCAATACCAGTCCATCTCCTGGTACCCTTGCTGGATACTACAAATTTCATTTCAAAAATAACTCTTCCTCTTTTCTCTTTATTTCAATTGCTAACTGATGTTTGAAATTTTTATATCAGCTTACAGGTTTCAAATTGCTGGATATAGAGATGAAATAGAGTATAAAGCTTTCAAAAAAGTTGAACAGGTAAAACCATCCTATAACTTTTGCAAAAATGTATAAATACATGATGTATTGCTTTTGTGAAGGCTACATTCAAAGGAATCACTCTTTACTGCTTTAAATCTACAAAAAAATTCTATAAACCAACTGAAAAATAGGTTTTTCGGACATTTATCATGAAAATCTCTGATTGGATCCAAAAGAACAACTGTGAACTTAATTTCAAATTTTGTCAATCACAAGGCTCTTCACAGTAGCTCATGGGTCAATAAAAAAGACTTTCCTCTTCTACATTCTAGCTGTGTTTTAACCACAATGAACATAATTTCAGTCTTGCAATATTATTTCTTCAACAATTTTTAGCAAGCTCTGTGTGAAAATTGGTTGCCACCTGACCAACTCTTATTCATAAGTAGAAATATTTTAAATTCATTGTTAAAATAGTATCAAATGTAAGATTTCTTCTGATCCTCTTTCCCAAAACAGCTAACTTTGTGGTTAGTTTAATAATCCTCTAGCAGGTCATTGCCTAATTCTTTGCCAATTTTTGAAGCATTTTTGTTCAATAAAGTTGCTTTTATTGCAAAACATTCTTTAAAATATCTAGAGCATTAAATGCTATAGAATGCTTGGCTAAAACAAGACACATGCTGATTTCACGATGGCTCTGGTCAAAAAGATGATTTCTTGTATCAAAGAAGCACCACAGTCCACCAGGCCTCCTGTCCGTCAGCGCACAAGTGCTGGTTGCAGGCAAAAAATATCATTACATATTAGTTGCTGATATCTTTACAGCAATCAGAGTGATTTGATTGGAGGCACATTTTTCTTAACCATTGGCTTGCAGGCACCAAATATTTTTGATGAAGCCTGCTGTCCACTGGCCCAAAAAAATCAATTGTCTATGAATGCTTTGCTTAACTTAAGGGATAATTTTTGCCAAAATATGGCCAGTTTGCACACTTTTCCAACATTTGGGCTGCTACACCCAGTTCCGCTGGCTTGTTTTATGCTTACAGTATGCTGTGGCCTGCTGTCAAGGATTGACAATTTGATAAACAAGTAAATAAAGTAATGAGGATGTTGTCCCTCTTCTTCATCGTTCAGTAAATAAAGTAAAATATAAGCACTTTGATGCAAATTGAAATAAGCACCACGTTTCAAGCATAGCCCGTTATCAAGCCAAACAACGCTATTGGCTATTTGCTATTGGCCTGATAACTGGCTATGCTCGAAACGTCATGCTTCTTTGAATTCGCATCAAAGTGCTTATGCTTTACTTTATTTACTTGTTTATCATTGTACAATTGCACTACACGCAACAAGAAGATATTTTTGATTGATAAATTTGGAATCCATAGAATATTTAGCTGCAAAATCATGACATTTTTATTTCTTTTTACAGTTAGTAAATTCTTGACATAGTTTAAGAACATTCCACTATTTACTAGGTTGATAGATGGCCTGATTCTGGTTATGTGAAGAAACTTCAAAGAAAAGATGGAACATTTTATTATTACAACAGAGGTAGAGAATGTAAAGATAAAGATGTACACAGGATGAAGATTTACGCATACTGACTCGATTCAATTGGGTCCCTCTCAGGAGGGCTTTTAGATGGGTGGGGCAAGGCAAATATGGTTATCTTGGTATTTCTTATCATAAGTTTAGGGTTATATCATACATTACTTGCTGTAAAATTAGACATAGACCCAAGAAAATTGTTAAATGCATTTATAAGTGATGTTGTTTTTAATTTTGATAGATAAGATTTTTTAAACAGATTTATTTATTACCACAGTTGAAGAAACTTTAGTCATATTATGCGATTTTAATGTTGACGAAAACTACATGTCTTTCTTGACTATGTCTTGGATTGGTTAAGAATTGCAAACTGCTGTAATTCTGCATCCAGTAGCAAAATCAACTGCCGGCAAGAGTTGACGCTGTACACAGGCTGGCATTGCTCTCAGCAGTGCATGTAACGCCTGCATACACATGCATATTTGCATTACTCTCCTGCGTGATGTTTCTTTATTCTTTGTTTGTTTTGTTCCGTGACTCTGTGGTCCGTACCACAGTATCGTGGTTACGTTCCTTTCCTTTCTTCGCTTGTTCCGTGACACCGTTGTCCGTACCACAGTTTCGTAGTTACTTTCCTCCCTTCCTTTATTTTTTAAAAAGAAACCAGTGAGGAGGAAAAAGCATGGTTGCATCGAAATAGGCACGGTATGAATTCTAGACATGCTGGGATGTGCGCCCTTAGCATCGAATTGAAAATAATGTCTGAAAAGGTCTATTTTCGACCATTTTTTTTGTTTTGAAATTGTCTTTAACCTATTAGTTTTCTTACAAAATACCATATCATTTGTTGCAGTTTCAATGCATTTCGAAATTCTTGGCCAAATTTTGGGTAGGGGTCTGCCGCAAGCATCTTCAACGGGTACCGCTGGCTATTAGACTAATTTCACGAAAACGGTACCCTTGGCAAGACCCGCTAGACCGATTTGACCATTGTCCGAACCAATTCTTACGAAAATGGTACCCTTGGCTAGACCAATTTTCACCATTTCCTCGACAAATATTGTCAAATTTGTGCCAAATATGATATCATGACCGTACGCTAGACCAATATTGTCAAAAATGATACCCTTGGCTAGACTGTTGCTGGCCAAAATTGCAAGAAAGTATACCCTTGGCTAGACTAGAAGTCCGAGAAAGTATACCCTTGCTCGCGGAACATCCCCAGGTACCTTTTCTATGGAAGACCCCCCCCCCCCGTGCTTCCTTGCCGATCTGGTAGTCTTAACGAGAGACTGAACCACGTCAATCTTCCATGCTCTGCTATTTGGCTCCATGGAGTTTAATTTCGTTCTTTAAGAAGTATTAGGAAACAAGAAATACACGAGTCTTTCCATTTCTACTGATTGCCACACAATAATTTACAGTATCAAATATACACAATCAAATGAGCTTAAAACTGGTTATCCACTTCAAGAAGCGAACTAGTGCAACATCACTAACTTGGGTATAAACGGAAAGTATTCTAAAATAACAATTTGCCTTGAGTCGGCACCGTCATAACGTTCCTGAACATTTTGTACGCAAGTGCGGTAAGCGAAGGTGTTGCGTTGTGGCGCAGTGGTGTAATCCTCTGACATTGCAGCCAGAACAGTCAGGCGGACAGGGTTAGATCCCAGGTAGAGCCCCACTACTTGAGCGTCATGACAAGGGGTCGCAGACTCGATTAGGCCTATTCTTCTTCTGCGATCCCAGCGCTTGGCGCTAAAAACCTTCACTTCACCTTCACTTCATCAGTGAAACTTACGGGAATTTAGCAAACAAACGTCAAGAGAAATCTTTTCGTAAGGAAGATTATGTCACATTTTGATTCATTTTTAGGAAGGTTGCCCTTCAGCAAATGCTGTGAAAGAAGAAAACCCAGCTCAAACGTCATCTTGTATCTTGCAAACAAAAGTACTTTTTTCTCTGCGCTACCTTTTACATAATATAGGTTAGGAATGTCTATTTCTTCTGGTTTCGAGCGAGACTCCTCACATGAAGTTTAATTATTCAAACGTAAAAAAGCCGAGAAGAAGCCTCCTTCTGTTAAACGCCAAAGAGCGATCTTTTCTTTCAGAACTAACTTTCTTTGAGATTGGATGAGTTCTTTTACGGCGGAGGCCTTGATCTGAGGAACAGAACGACAGAAATTTGATTTGCAAGTTGTGCATACATTCGAAAAGGCTGCAAATTAAATTTGCATGAAAACAAGGAATCTATTGAAGCTGATGTTCTGAGAGATAAACAATACGTTGCAGTTGCCTAGACTGATTACACGTTCGTAGTTATAATGAGATGAGTGTAAGTTGAGGGTCCTTTGGTAGTGAGGCTTGCAGTTGCCGTGGTGGTTTTGCAAGCTCCATTGCTCCTTTTTGCATGTAGCCCGAATGAGTTAGCTACACATGTTTCAAGGCTTCTTACGCAACTTACTTTATTTACATTTTCTACTTGACAATTCCGCCGTAGAAATACTTTTGTCTGCAAGCGATCGCTAATCACTAATCAGGGAGCTATGTAAAGCTCCCTGTGACTAATCAATCGCTTTATACTGGCGCGCAATTAAAGCAATGCATGCTTTTTAAAGAATATGGCCCTCGTCTTTGCGCTTTGACTGATCACTGGACCGATTGATTGATTTTGATGTATCTTTGCTAATGATTTAATGATCTACTGATTACTTGCCATTCCAAGGTTGGTTATCTTAAATATTTGCTATATCAGGGAGTATAACGGTTCTAATTCAAACAAAACATACTCTCGAGTCTGGAATAGAGGTGGAAGGTAACAAATGCTGCGATTCCTAATAAAGGGAAAAACGGGGTGGATAGACAATTCACTGTAATCAGGCGAAAAAACAAGTTATTTTTGACTGTATGGAATATCAAAATTGATTCAAGAAACATTAAAAAAAACTACATGGAAAATACACCATGGGTATAAATTTTCCAAATATTCATCCCTGCAATAAATTGGGGGTCTGAATACGGATGTCATCCATGGATTAAAAAAAAACTAATTAGCAGAAGGGGACGTCTATTCCGGACTCGAGAGTAGATTATAACAAATAACTGATGGTGGGGAATGAAAAAGGTTACAGTCATAAAATTGTCATACGTGTTTTAACTAAGGACGTTCGACTAAGCCTAACGTACAAAATGAAAACTTATGTGTGGTGCAAAAGAAAAGTGAAAATCAAGTTTCATGAATCACAAGAACAAAACCTTAAATACTCGCTAAAGAATGATGAAAAACTGGGCGAAATTAATGCAAGCTTAAACAATGGCTTGGTAACAGTTTTGTCGTAAAACATCATAGTTAGGTGAATTAGTGATTTTCGGGGAACCGACGGGACAAAAGTATCATTTTTGCTCACAAGGTAAATTTTGGCATGGAGGGTCAGAAAATTCTCAAGAACCAAATATTTCGCCAACATGGCGGCTGTACGACGTAATTTTGATCATGGCCTTGGATCTTAATTTTAAAAAGGAACCAAATGCCTATGTGCAATTTGTAAATAAACACTGAATTTCGACATGTATTATTTCAGGTTTATTGTGGATAGTTGGTGTAACTTAGCTTTATTCTTTTAAAACAATGTAAGTACCGACTTTAAATAAATATATGGATGGATGGATGGATGGATGGATGGATGGATGGATGGATGGATGGATGGATGGATGGATGGATGGATGGATGGATGGATGGATGGATGGATGGATGGATGGATGGATGGATGGATGGATGGATGGATGGATGGATGGATGGATGGATGGATGGCATATTCACTTCATCCGCGTTCGTCTGAATTGATCGGTTATGTTTTTAGGCCAAATTCTATCGAATATAAATTTCATCTACAAGTTAGCTTCCAAAAGTGTACACTACGTCATTTGGAATCGAGACTGCAGCCTTTCTTGGAAATAGAATTTGGCAGCTGTTACCGCACGAGATAAAAGACTCCAGCATCTATCCAATCTTTAAAAAGCAAATAAGGTGCAGCAATGGTGATAATGGTGACTTTAGGCTTTGCAAGTTAATGTAACACAGGTTGGGTTCATAACAGGATAGACTCTTATGTTTAAATCCTGTATCATGTAACTAACATTTACATTAATTTAGATGAATTGTAAAATCTGTAAATTAGTAGGCCTTAAAGCAGCTGTAATTTTAGCTATTATTGTTTTGTTTTTGCCTACTATACAAACAAAGGAATGATGATGATGATGAGGATGAACTATTCGGATATTGCAATTTTTGAAATCAGCTATTCATAGCAAATGAATTTGGCTATTCAGCGAGGAACAGCAAAACATTAGCTGAAAGATCCGATTCTCCTGGATATTCAGTCGAAGCGTTCGACAATTCATGTTTCGGCATAAAGTATTTTACCATCCAAATGCCGGTATTGAAGCGGTTTCAACGGCTGTTTTTCCTAAACTTTTGCTGGTTAAGAGACTACACTTCATATTGAAATATCATATCAAATATTTTTCAGAAAGCTGTTCAGCTGGACTTACAACGTGATTCCTTGTATTTGTTCAACATTTTTAATCTGATTTTTAAATTTTCTCTCATATAAGCGATAACCATCTAATTCAATGAGCGATGCTGAGACTTATGTACTGAGTCTACTGTTTAGCATCACCCGGTAATTTTGGGTGAAAATCCCACAAAAAACCATCGAAATCACTCAAGTTTCAAGATAGGTCTTCAGACACATCCGTTACCAAGCCATTTTCAATAACAAGGACAGATAATGTTACAACAGAACTCGCTACTTTTCATTGACACCCAGATACAAAGCAATTTGTGATTGCAGACAAAGGGAATTCCATGCTCGGTTAGTCAAGACATAAACAAAAACAAACGAAGCCGCAAAAGTTTCTCTGAAACCCAGGTAGCTAGCTCTCTCGTTGTGCATTCAAGAAATTGTTTTGAAGAGCAACCATGAGTACATATCGAAAGAAGAAGAACATATCTACACATCTACCTCGGGCATTTTATTCTTTTCGTACAGAAGCTGAGCAGTAAGTTTTTTAATTGCACCTAAAAAGTACGAGAATTGAATCCCTTCCCAATTGCCTTCTGCAAAAAATAAATAAAATGCCCGAGGCAGAAGTTTAGATATATCCCTCTTCTTTCGATATAAAGTGAACGATGAGAAGAAGAGGGACAACATCCACAGAGGGCAGGCATCGAGTTGATCTTTTGCGTTTTTTTATTCAGTTATCTGCTAACTAGTTTCGCCCACTAGAGCATCTTCAGAGCAACCTCTTCTTTCGATATGTGCTAACATTTGCTCTTTAAAATCATTTCTGGAATGCACAACGACCGAGCTAGCGACCCGGGTTTCCGGGCAATTTTTGCGGCTTGCTTTGTTTTTGTTTATGTCTTGACCAACCGAACATGGGATTCCCTCTATCTGCAATCACAAATTGCTTTGTATCAAGGTGCCAATAAAAAGTAGCGAGTCCTACTGTAACATTATCTGTCCTTGTTATTCTCAATTGAACTCGAACCAAGCCTGATCCCGCTACCAAAAATATATTTCTATTTTGCAAACTATTCCAAATAATGCTTTGCTGATTTCTAAGGGCCTGTTTATATGAGGAAAAACACCTCACCTGCCAGACCCGGAGCTGACAGGCGAGGTAAATTTCAGCCACTGTTTATATGAGATTTTTTACCTCGCCTGTCAGACCCGGTGCTGAGAGGCGAGGTGGAGTAAAGTCTCTCTTCCATGAAATCAGAACCAGAGCGAATTAACCAATAGGAATCAATATAGAAGGCCGATACACCTCACCATACCAGTAGTGTTTCGTTTATCTGGAAAAATTTAACCTCGCCCAGGTGAGATTCCCCCTCTGGTGAGGCGATATCTGACCATACCGGTGGTGTCGCGTTTGTCATATAAACGCGAAGTGAAAAACAATGGGATTCTATAGGAAGGAGGAATGTCGCTTGTGAGCCCCGGGTCTGGCAGGTGAGGTGTTTTTCCCTATATAAACAGGCACTAACAGAAATGAATGGCGGTTTAATATGCTAAACATTACTAACATTACCAACATTGCCATTTAGGCTCGTTTGCTGCTGATACTGTGGGATACATTAGACTTATTACCTCAGCCCTATATTTTTCTTTGTTTCTTGGTAATAGACAAATTCAGCAAATATTGTGTATACTCACTTCAGGTCAAGTCACCATACACTTGGGAAATGATCTATATATATTTTGATATGGTTACCCGCATCACGCTTGTCATGGTACGAAGTTCTTAACTTGTAAGCAAAGGACTCCAATCTTCAAAGCTCCAATCTTCAAAAAGGTTGGTGCAAAATAGCATAGGTTCCAAATCTTTAACTCGGCGTAAAAGGGTGGGTGTAAAATTCAATGACCTATTTCTTCTGATTGAATGGCTTGAAAGAAACTTCAGATACTTATCTATAATCCTACCGTTGGACTTTCCAGAAATCTTGAATATTTTTCAAAATTACAGTGTATTTCAAATTTTAGCTCATTTGAGGATGTGACGTCATCAAATTTCTAAATCATAAACCAGATGAGTGACAGAATTTTGCTTGATACCATATCGTAGGCATTCATAAACTATGGTTTTCTTCGAAATTACTTCATGTTGCGTCAAACGGTTTAGAAATTACGATGGTTGTAAGTTTTTTTGAAAAAAGAAGAAAAACATTATAACTCTGAAAATATTAAAGATTTCAGAAAAGTCCAACGGTAGAATTATAGAGAAATAGCTAAAGTTTCTTTGAAGTCATTCAGTTCAAAGAAATAGGTCACTCAATTTTACACCAGCCTTTTTAAAGATTTGGAACATTACAATAGGGTTTCCAGAAAAGAATCATTTTGAAGATGACACCGAAACCCTCAACGTTCAACACTGCATTTGAAATTTTCCAGCTAACTGATCTTTAGATAGGCAAATCATCTCACTCTGCTAATATACCCTGGATCAGAGTATTTTTAGTATATGGAGAAAAAAATAAAAACAAAAAAAATTAAAAAAAACATTAAAAAATTTAATGAGAAAAAAATAAAAAAGAGAGAAAAAGAGATAAAAAAAATTTAATAAAAAAAAAGAGAAAAGAAGGGAGGAAGGAAAAATACTCTGGAGACATGCGACCTCCTTTGTGTCTTCTTGACCAATCAGAGCCAGCGGCCTTGTGGATGGCCGTGAATTTGTGAACGAGGCAAACTATGGGCAGATTGTTTTCAAAATGGCGACTGCAGAAGAAGATGGAGGGTTTGATGACGATCTTGAAAGTTGTGTGAATGTCGCCTTGGCGAAATTCTTCCCAAATTGAAAAGACGACGAAGCAGCAGATGGAAGCGTGGAAAGGGATATTTAGAGGAAAGGATGTTTTTGCGATACTCTGCTAATATCAATCACGCAAGAGCTTGGCAAGAAGGGATACAGCAAATGGAAAGGGAAAAGGTTCGTTGTTGTTGTGTCACCATTACTGGCAATCATCGAAACGCAAACTGCTGAATTGAACAAGCGTGGTATTACTGCCTTGAATCTGACACCCGCCATTTTGAATAAATTACCCGCCATTTTTTTTTACTAAAAACCAGAACGAGGTTGCAGTCGCATGTCTCCAGAGTATTTTTCCTTCCTCCTTTTTTCGTTTTTATTTTTTATAATTTTTTTTTGAATACTTTAATTTTTTCAATTTTTTTCAAATACTTTAATTTTTTACAAATACTAAAAATACTCTGATCCAGGGTATCTGCTAATATTGCTTCAGGTTGAATTAGGAATGGTTGCGCTTATGGTTTGTTTTTTAAAACGTTAAAGGTGATCTGAAGCGAACATTTTTGTTGATGCAAATGGACGGCACTATCGAATGATAAAGAATCCTGTTTAGATTTCTTTGATATCTCATTTCGTTGTCAGGTTATCCACTGATTTTAAGTATCAGCTGATGACGTCATTTTGTTTGCAAATCACTACGATGATATATGAAATATAGCTGTATCTGATCTTTGAAAGGTTACAGTTGCAGGAAAAATTTAAGGTAAGCTGACTTAATGTAATACAAATTACGGAACCTATGCTATGCAAAATTATATCACACAGTTCTTTGAATAAAATGGCTTGAAATAAATTTAGCATACTTTGCTGTAAATCTGCTGTGGCAATCCTTAAAGGCGGCATTTATCATATTCGAGAGTGTGTCGTCATCAAATTTCTAAATCCGACACCAAAAGAACGACAGATTTTTGCTTGCCACCATATTGTAGAGATAAGGGCACGCAAACTTGCCACGAATGACCAATTCAATTGCTCCATTAGATGACGTCTAATTTGAGATAGACTTTTAGTCTTTAGTTTTATGTAATGGCTGCGGAGTTGCCATAGACTTTTGCTCTCCAAGGCATCATTTTTGTAGTATCGTAAAGTAGTATTGTAAGTAGTGTTAAAAAGTAACTTGTATTGTAAAATTTGATCGGAAATGAAAAAAAAATATTGTAGACCCTCAAGAACGCTTCCTCAGGAAGATAATCACGTGATCTGAAGTGAGTGTTAACATCCTCAGCTAAATTTGCACCGTCAGACAGCACTTCACTCAACCTAGCTGCGTAAAATGCTGTCAATACTGACAAGAAAATGAAGTGAAAAATAAGGGCATGAGACTGGGAACAAACATTCCCATGAATTGCGTCAAGTAGCGAAATACCGAGTAAGCCAAAAAAGAATCGACGTTCGCCGAAATGTACAATCAAGAAAAATACGCAAATTTTTGTATAGTCGAGTTTGGATCGATTAACGTTGTTTTCAGACAAAGAATTTTTAAGAAATTGCTAGTAGCGCGAGAAATAGAAGGATAAAAATGCGAAAATATCTCCGGGTACTATTTAGGATTTTGGCCTTAGATTACATCATTAACTTTAAAAATCAGCCTTGTGTGCAATTCATAATGGCCTGTCATAAATGAAAAGTTTTTGGTGCATCCGAAATGTCTTACACCGGGTGCGCCAAAAAAGCCATCCATTTTTGACGGGACGGACCATAATAAATCTTACACTGGATCGATTTTGAAAATTCATGACTTCATCTTTTGCTAAAATCCAGAATTAGATTCTTGAATTTTCTGTAAATTCTTTAGTCTTCTGTTTCTTGAGATACAACTAAGTTTCTAAAAATTGTCGGTCTCGAAAACATTGAAAACGATCAAAAGACGTGGATCAAACGTCGACATGGATGAACAACGAGAAAACATTTTCGTGGTGAATTGGGGATTTAGAAATCGCTTAGTTATAATGTGCTGCACGAGCGTTGATTCAACGGCGCACTCAGTAGGAATTTGTGGATGATTCAATTGTCGGCAAATGTTGAAGTTTTTCTAATTATCCGGCACAGCACTATCTGCACCAGCAGTTATAACAGCCAGGCTGACGCTACTGACTAAATGTGTTTAATTTTCGTGATAAACTGTTACTGATTTCATACCACAACTTTAACTAGTCCATGAACGCCATGTTGGCTTGATGGTCGGCTTGAGTTCTTCTTTTTGTCTCTGTGAATAACAATGTTAAATCAAAGGTTATACGAATGAAATATTTCTCATGAACGTTTGGCAAACAAGGAAGGACCGTGAAGACTAATTTTGTGGATGGAAGCAAGCTCTTTTAAATCTTTCGAAGACACAAGTTACATAATGTATATCACACGTATTTTGTTATAAGAAACTAAGAATTTGCACCAGTACTGAGAGTTTCTTAAAATGATCAGAGTTTGAATGCTCAGAGTTATTTACAAGTTTCTTACGAGTTCCATAATAATTTTCATCTTCACTTCCTGTGCCCTCATGAGCATTCTGAACGAAATCTTTTAAAGAATCTTCAATGTTTAGACATTACTTTAGTAAAATATGACACAGGAAACAAATGAAAATAAAGTAAGAATATGCAAAGGTGTAATAAATAGTTTCTCAAAGAATTTCCCAGTAACGGAGTTTCTCAATTTTTAGCAATCTGAGAGTTGAGCTTCTTGCAAAGGGTTTCTCACAGAAATACGTGCATTCCCGTAAATATTAGGGGTGAGATATTGTGAGAGCTTTTGACAGCTTCTCCGTTCTCATTCATACAAAGGTTTCCCGTTGATTTCTTATGTTTCAATATGTATGCGACGTCAGTTTTAAAATATCCAGACATTTACCTCGGCGAGTCCAGTGGTGTCCCCGATAGATTTTTGAGTGAGGCTTTCGAGCTTCTCGGATGATCTTGAACAAAGTTCCGACATGAGGCCAATTTCGATTCCAATGCCTAGTGAAGAGCAAAAAGTAAAAATAATTATCACATGAGTACATACCCAGAGATACATGATGAAGTCTTAGGTCCAGTTTAAACATGGCTTTTCTGCCGTGTCGAATTTAATAGCTGTTGCTAAAAACTTCTAAATGTCAATTAAATTCGACAAAAACGTTGTTTAAATCACCTGCCATTTCAAATAGATAAAACGGCAGGAGTTCACCAGCTCTGTCGTATCAAACAGCATAAAAACGACTTGATTTAAACATCGTATTTCTGCTGCGTTGAATTAATCAATTCTAGGCCATGGCCCGAGGTTTCTAGATGCGATCAGCCACTGCGCTTTGTGCATTTTGAAAAATGGCAATTTTAACCGTTTTAATTTTAATCCAACACGGCAAAAAACGATGCGTCAATCAGATTTTTAGATACGGCAGATTCTGCCATTTTTAATACAGTTCAATTCAACAAGGCAAAAACGATGTTTAAACTAGGCCTTACTGAAGATCTAGCTTTGAAGTTCAAACTTCCATCCCGTTACTCGATTCACACTGGCAAGTTAAGCTAGCATGCCAGGCACACTGTCATGGATGTGATTGGCAAGATCTTCCGATAAAATCTAACCAAAGATCCAGTGAGTTTGTATTCATCGAGCCTCTATGCGTTGGAGTAATGCTTTCTTTCCTGAATAAAAGGAGTCATATCGTTATCATGGAATTTATTTCTCTGTGAACTGAAATAACTGAAGCTTGCATAATTATTTTCTGATGTTAGTGTCTTAGGCCCGTTTTATAAGTCGTGCCGCGCCGTGCCGAATCGAGTGAATTTCGAACAATTTTGTCTGGTTCGGCGCGGCGTGACTCTTATAAAACCAAATTGACACTTGGTTCGACTGAGTCGAACCATATGCCAAAGGCTTCTCCACTGGGTCGACCTGGTGCGACTTATAAAACCAAATTTCAGTCGCGCCGTGCCTCAAAATTTTCACACATGCGCAAAACGACAAAAGCCATTGTTTGTTGTGAATGTGCAACCGAACCATACCTAACATGCGCATGCGTCAATATGGTTCGGCGCGGCACGGCACGGCAAAATCTTTTCCATATAAAACAGAGGCGCTCCAAGTCGAACCTCAATCGAACTCAAATTTTTATGGTTCGGCACGGCGCGGCACGACTTATAAAACGGGCCTTATTTACCCAATCAGTGCCATGACAGTTTGCCTTTAAACTTAATCAGGTTATCAAATATTGCGTTCTAATTGGTCAATCCAATGAGTCGAATTAAGTTGATTGGTTCAAATCTAACCTGGTTTAGACAAAGAAAATTTTGTTTTGTCATTGTATGAGTGGGGGGATAGCACTCAATATCGATCGCAACCACACAGCAAACAAAAAAGTAATAACCATCGTCTGATTACGAATAATTTCTTGGTCGACGTCTACAAGAAATCTTACACTCAGAAACAGTAACTATCTGAAAAAATCATGTAAAAACCTCAGTACTAAAGATTTGCAAGAAACTGAAAAAATTGTTCACTGTTCAATTTAATTCATTTCACCAGAAAATCTAGATTGAACGATTAGCCTAAAAAACAATCTTAGCTAACTTCCACATAATGTTTAAACAGTATTACTGAAATTGTAAAAACATTGACTTTTGGTTCAGCCTGTTAAATGGAAATCTAGAAATCCAAATTTTTCTGACGGACAAATCTTCGACTGCATTAAATTCTCAGACGAATACAACTTTTGGCAGAAAGTTGGCAGAAATTTTGCCACTACATAGCTTTCCATTTTTTAAAGGGGCTCCGTCGCCAAAATGTAAACAAAACGATGATTTTTGCAGTTTTTTGAAAGGTGATAATATCGTGATATCACACAGGATTTTCATATTTTTTTCAAAATGAAAGTTGCTGTTTGGATATAAATAATTGCAGTTCACTAAGAAACAAACCAAACATGTATATCTTCTACGATTGCTCGAATATAAGTGGATTTTCAACGGTCACTTTTTGGTAGCTCGGGTGAAGCCACCAAACAAACTGCAGAAAAAAATGGATGAAAAATGGATAATTGATGACACGTGTGAGTTTACGGATTTGTTTATTGTTTAGCGACGGAGCCCCTTTAATGTAGCATTCACTTAGCATAGGTTCCAAATCTTTAAAAAGGCTGGTGTAAAATTGAGTGACCTATTTCTTTGAACTGAATGACTTCAAAGAAACTTTAGCTAATTCTCTATCATTCTACTGTTGGAATTTTCTGAAATCTTCGATATTTTCAGAATTAGAGTATTTTTCTTATTTTTCAAGAACTCAAGAAAACTTTTCAAAAAAACTTAAAACCATCGTAATTTCTAAGATTTTTGACGTAACATGAAATAATTTCGAAGAACACCATAGTTTATGAATGCCTACAATATGGTATCAAGCAAACGCCTGTCACTCATCCGGTTTATGATTTAGAAATTTGATGACGTCACATCCTCAAATGAGTTGAAATGCAAGATACACCGTAATGTCCAAAAATATTCAAAATTTCTGAAAAGTCTAACGGTAGAATTATAGATAAGTATCTAAAGTTTCTTTCAAGCCATTCAATCAGAAGAAATAGGTCAATGAATTTTACACCCACCTTTTTACGCCGAGTTAAAGATTTGGAGCCTATGCTCATTCACTTAGGATCAGCCCAAAAACCTGACCACTTGACATGAAGGATACTTACTCCAACTTTCCGTAAGAGATCCCCAACGATATTCAAAGCAGAAATTCTAGCTGCTGGCGTTAATGCGGGATTTGGAACGAATGGAGCCACAGGCGTACTACCAGAATTATTGACTTTAGCATTCAATCGCTCACGTGCTTCTCTTATTTGAAGTGGTGTTGTGTTCGTCATGTTGTCTACTGTATCAGAGCTTTTGACAGTGCTGATTTCTTTGAAATCACCGTTTGGATCTTCAACTGCACTTCTAGTTTTCGGATTTATTGTCGATGAGACTGCTAACTCGGCTTTAAGATCTAAAATAGAAAGAAAATGGTTCAATTTTAATGGTATTCGTTTAATTTATACTTCACTTGGATATTTCCTCTTCTTAAGAATTTTATTGTAAGTTAGAGGCCCTTTACATTACATGAAAAATTTCAACCCGGGTTGAGTTGAACACGGGTTGAGTTTCAACTCGGTTGACGGTGTAAGCCTTCATCGCGTTTACATGAAGGAGGCCGAGTTGAAACTCAACACGGGTTCAACTCAACTCGGCAACTCAACCCGTGTTGAAATTCTCATGTAAACGCAAAATTTTTTCAACTCGGGGCAAGATTAGAATGCGAACAAAGGAGATCGAATCTATTTCCGCAATCATTCAAATATTTGAGTGGGCTCACATTCCTTCTTCTATTGTTTGCAACCACGTGACCTAATCTCAACCCGTGTTGAGATTTCATGTAAACGCAAGGCAAAATAAGCAATGCTGTTAAAACTCAACCCGTGTTGAGTTTCATCACGGGTTGAAATTGATCATGTAAAGGGCCTCTTAACTGCAGTTTTTAGAACGATTAATTTGTAACTATTTAAATGAGGGTACATTGAAAACCAGCTTTGCTATGGGCCAACAGTCCTTAAATATTTTTAACGAAATAAATCAAAACTCGGAGCTTGGGTCGAAAATCGCCATTAAAAAACGTCCGGAAGTGGACACTGAATATCCTAGGGCCAGATGAAGGTTTTTTTTTATCAAACATATTTGTTTTTTGCTATTTTTAAGCAAAAGGCCATTTTCAGCTTTAGGAGGTGACGGATTTTCCGCATCTACAAGACTTCTGCTACCGGTCCAAATCGACCAAAGAGTGCCTATGTCAATACACCTTGCCGCCCTGAAGGCCTTTAGCCAAATATTATGCAGTCCAGCAACAAAATACAGAAGTTATATCACTGGATTTCCGAAAACTTTTTCAAAGCTTGACTCGTTTGACTTAACGTTTTATAACAACAAACCATTAGCGCAACTCCCATTCCTAATTTAACCTGAAGCAATATTAGCAGAATGAGATGATTTGCCTATCTAAAGATCAGATAGCTGGAAAATCTCAAATGCAATGTTGAACGTTGAGGGTTTCGGTGTGATCTTCAAAATGTTTCTTTTCTGGAAACCCGATTGTAATGTGTAAAAATGTTCGAAAGGCAGCCTAAATAAGTAAATCAGAAAGAAAAGAAACCAAGCGTACCTCTACTTTCGTCTTTCAGCCGTTGAACAATAACAGACATTTCTTCTTTTTCATCAAGTTCATTCTCTAGGAATGCATTTCGTTCAATAGCCTATTGAAGAAGATCAAACAGTTATGAAATGACGCAGCAGATTTAGATATCCAATCAGGCCAAAGAGTTCAAGAATGCCTTTAAGAGTTGTTAATACAGTTTTCCAAAGATGCGAAGAACCTCTTCACGGGTACTTTGAGTAATGTTAAAGCCCTGAAAATGCTTGAAGGTACCAAAGCAAGAGAAATATCATTCTAGATTACATAATACTAATAACAATAATTAAAGGCATTTATATTGCGCCATTTATCCACACGGCTTATCAAAGGCGCATTACGCGTCAGAGTCTTAAAGGGGCTCCGTCGTCAAACAGTAAACAAATCCGTAAACTCGCACGTGTCACCGATTATCCATTGTTCATCCATTGCTCTCTGTAGTTTGTTTGGTGACTTCGGACCTTTAAAAATCCACTTATATCCGAGCAATCGTAGAAGATATGAATGTGTGGTTTGTTCCTAAGTGAAGTACAATGATTAATGGCAAAACAGCAACTTTCATTTTGAAAAAAATACGAAAATCCTGTGTGATATCACCTTTCAAAAACTACAAAAATCATCGTTTTGTTTACATTTTGACGACGGACCCATTCCATTCACACTAACGCAGCTAAACCAGCTTTATCTAAACCATGTTAAATTTCAACCAGTTGCATTCATTTTGTAGGATTGACCAACCAAAATGCAATACGTGGCTTATTTGAAGCTGGTTCGACTTGCCAGAGTGAATAGTGTACAAGTTTCTAATGCAACTGTTGCGTATTATTAAAATTCCTTTCATGCTTTCCTTATGAGAGTTTCTCGCTATGATGCAATGTTCACAGTTTCCAGATATTACAGTTCAGTTAAGCGGGAAAAGCTGTGCAATGTCTAGATTTATTACATTTTTGGCGGAATGGCTATAACAGTAAATAACAACTCAATTCAATGGAACAAAACTTAGACAAATGTCATTAGTATATGCAATGTCCACACTCAAACTAAACCCATTTAGTATCTCGACAAAGCTCCCTTAATAGAAGTTTCAAAGTGAGATCTTGGGCCAAAAACTGAAAATTTCTGTAAGGTGAAGGTTAAGGTGAGGGTGAAGCTGCGGTTTTTAGCGCCGAGCGCTGGCATCGCAGAAGTAGACACGGCATAATCGAGTCCGCGACCCCTTGTCATGACACTCAGGTGGTGTCATGCCTGACTGTCCTGGCTGCAAAATCAAAGGATTACACCACTGTGCCACAACACATTCAAACAGACATTTTATGACGAGTGTCTCATTTACGTCATTTACAACTCATGTAAAAACTCATAGCGGGCATATCATAAAGCAGATAAAAATTACTGAGACTTACTTACGTTTAAACTTACGGCCCGTTTACGCCATGAGCGGTAGGAAACATCAGGATCGCTTTTTGTAAGACTTTGCGGTCATAAGTTGTCGTTTTTAGGATTAAATTAGCCGTGATGTTTTCACAGCCACAGTGAATCATGAAATACAGTGAAACTAGGATCTGCACAGCGCAGCTTTACCGTGCACTAATGGCTAAAAGCCCAAACGGGGTCAATAGGGGTGATTTTCAATCCAATATAGAGTTGGCAAGGAACGCCCTGATACGAAAATAAAGCACGGTTAAAAATTTTAAGTCGATAGGCTTTATTTGGAATCACAGCTACACTGTGCAGAATTCAAAAAACAGTGTAAACACTTCCAGGATCTGCTGGTAAAAGCAATCCAGCATAGGAATAAAGTCTTTTAAAAACATTGCACAACTGGTTAATGCATCTTTCGCTTGCCACAATGACTTAAAAGCAGGAACTTCAGGTATTTGGTTATACAAGTGTTCATTATCTTTGAGATCTTAAATATGTTCAGAATTACATTGTCTTCTTGGTTTCAAAAAGTTTTCCGGTTGTGACGTCATCAAATTGCTACATCGTAAAAACGCAAAAGCTACAGATTTCTGCTTTTCCTCCATTAAATTTTGAATCACGACGATTTTATTTCTTTTCAAAGCTTTTCGTAAATTCTTTCAATAAAAAGAAAATAGTTCTGGAAAAATTCAAGATATCAAAGAACACTTACAACAAAGTACCTGACCTGAAGTTCCTTTCAAGCTATCAAATCAAATAAAAGATGCATCAACCAATCGTGATTTCAATTAACCTGGATATAACTAACTATGGTGTGGACATAGTTACTATTTATGGTGAGACTATATACCTAGTAAAATACCTAGTAAAGCTAGTTTTTACAGAAAATGCACAGAAAAGGTTATCATGAAAAGTCTACAAGAAGCAGTAAATGGCAAAAAAATATACCTGATTTAACCTTGATTCAAAATCTTCTAGAGAACAAACAGTAGCCCTGAAAAGCAAATGAGAAGGTATGAAAAAATCTGGAAAAATGAAGGGCATGAAAACCTGGAAAAAAATATCTTCGCTAATTTGAAGTTCTCGAAGGCAAAATAATTAGTCTAATTTATACGCATATGTCAACACCACAGCTGCCTCTGTTCAATTCACATGCTTTGAATTAAAAAACTGACTCATCGACCCTCAGTGAGACCATGTGAGACACAACAATAGTTATGCTTATCTCTCATGTTGCTTCATCGCGCTCCACGTTGCCTACTCTTTATATCTTTCTCGAGATTTAAATAACCATCTTGCGATAACGCACTGAAAGCGCAAGGGCAAATTTTGTGAAACATAAGATTTAGGTTTTCGAGGAGACAAAGATTTGCCTTTTAAAAGAATAGATTTCACACCTCTGAGTGCACTCAATCAAATCAAAATAAACAGAGAAGGCAAAGTATTATGGCTGGCTGCACACAAGGTGTGAAATCTATTCTTGAGTCTGGTAAATCGCTTTGTCTTAATAAGAGCTGTAGCCTTTGTTTTACAAAATTCGTCCTTGTTCACTGAAAGAAGATTTTGCTCGCCTCATCTTCATATCAGGGAGTTTATGAAAGCACGACGCCAACTGCAACGGCAACGCAATGTTGCTTTCGCTTCAGAACATCTGCACAAATAGATTACAGAAACATTAGACTGGTTATATGGCCGTAGTTATCGCTATTGAAAGGCTGCCGGACGCTCCTAACTACTCGCACGTTCCAAAGGGAGTTCAAAAGTGAAAAAAGTCTGTCAAAAAGTGCCGTAATATTATGAGTCCCAGTATGAGCGGTCTCGGTTTGGTGTAGTAGTCTCGTTTCAAATAGCGATTACTGGGACTCATCGTAATCAGTCGACAGAAATATCACAAGCTGCAGTTTTAGATGAGGCGACTTATATCAGTCCAACGCGGAGGAGTGCAACTATATTTGATATGATTCTGTATGGCTATGGCCACACAACAACAATCGGAAAACAGTTGGACATAAATCAAACGCGTTATAGACCTCCAGCTGAACGTAAACAAAATGTGGGAAGGCGAAAGATAATGGAAAGCAAAAAATGATAAAACGCCTCCACTTTCCGCGTGTTTCACAGCGCATTTGACAGTTAGTCACTGCTAAACTACGACAATTTACCTTCTTTTTTGTTTCAGATTTTTATTGAATGTTAAGTATATAACATATCTCATTTCTAACTGTTTATCTGCTTTCTACACCCATTATAAATAGAGGATTGTGAGATAACGTTTTAAAATAACGACTGCTGGGATAAAATACGAAATTGTCGGCATGAAGATACTAAATGTACCGAGGCAGTGTTTTAAACTTCCTTCATTTTATCGCTACGGATTTTTCGCCGAACACGAAGCATAGGCTCCAAATCTTTAACTGGGCATAAAAAAGTCGGTGTAAAATTTAATGACCTATTCCTTCTGATTGAGTGGCTTGAAGAAACTTTAGATCTTTTTCTATGATTCTACCGTTGGACTTTTCAGACGTTTTGAATATTTTTCAAAATTACAGCGTAGCTTACGTTTCAACTCATCCGAGGATGTGACGTCATCAAATTTCTAAATCATGAACCAGAAGCGTGACAGACTTTTGCTTGATACAATATTGTAGATATCCATAAACTATGGTTTTTTTCGAAACTATTTCATGTTGTTTCAAACAGTTTAGAAATTACGATGGTTTTAAGTTTTTTTGAAAATTTTACTTGAATTCTTGAAAAAGAAGAAAAACACTCTAATTCTGAAAATATTGAAGATTTCAGAAAAGTCCAACGGTAGAATTATAGAGAAATAGCTAAAGTTTCTTTGAAGTCATTCAAATCAAAGAAGTAGGTCACTGAATTTTATACCAACCTTTTTAAAAATTTGGAACCTATGCTAACACGAAGTTAATAATGTCTATCCAGCAACTAACTCATTTGCAATTTCAAAATAGCAAATGCAAGGACTGCGAGCAAAATGTTCTAGAGGAAGCCGAAGAATTGGGCGTTGGCAGCACTTCAAAACTTGGGAGGCATTTCTTAAGGGAACTTCACTGAATCTAGTCATATCATTTTAAAAGAACGACATCTATTTCTATGGTAAGTACGGACTGAAGTGCTTGAAGGTGGAACCTCAGCCATTCTCGCGATTCAAAAGCATCTTCCTTACTTTCAATGCATATTGACCTATTGGGACGACCTAGCAAGACTTAGCCAGCTGCCGGTAGCCTAGAACTAAATGCTTATACAGGGTGTCCCAACATGGGGCTCAAATCTTTCAAATATTTGAAATGGTGGGTGTAAAATTCTATGACATTTTGCTTTGAATTAAATGGCTTGAAAGGAATTTATGGTACTTTCCTGTAAATCTGCAGTGGAAATTTTTTGATATCTTGATTTTTTTCAAAATGGTGGCAATTTAATTATTCTTGAAAAAAATCATGGACAATTTTGAAAAACTTTAAATCATCGTAAATCCTAAACCAATAGAGGGGATATGATATAATCTTCAAGAAAAGCATAGTTTATGAAGGTCTATAATATTGTGGCAAGCAGAAATCTGTAGCTTTTCTTGTTTAGGATTTAGGAATCTGATGACGTCATGGCCTCAAATTTAATAAATGCCGCCATTTTGAAACTAATCAAGATATCAATAAATTTCCACGGCAGATTTACAGCAAAAAACCGCATGTTCCTTCCAAGCCATTCAATTCAAAGAAAACTGTAATAGAATCTTACACCGACCTTTTAAAGATTCAGTCTCAATGGTTGCTGCGGAGCAGCTATGAATCTAAGTTCCTCCCTATTGACATTTTCAATAGAAGAGCTTTCAACTTAGCTCTGATAAGTAGTTGCTGATTCATGAAGTAAGAAAGTCAAAATTACTGGTTGCATCAAAACCAGAGGATTTTATATTCTCCATTATCAAAGAAAATGAGTGGAAAAACGTACCTAGCCCTGTTTTCTAATTTTCTTCGTAGTGAATCATGTGGCCATAAATCAGTTCTTGTGGTGACCAACAAGAAAAACATATCTAGGGTCGCTAGAAATGGTGATGTGCAACAAAAGGGCTCTAGGCCAGAATATAAGTGGTCAGATGTTTTATTTCTCAAAAGTCATCGAATCATTGCTTTTCATAGGATTCCTGGAAAATACTCTCGAGTACAAAACAAAACAGCCTAGGCCAGAAACGACTTTCACATCACACTGCAGTCGACTTTGGAGCTTTGGAGCCACAAAAGACCACGGTACTCGTGGCATAGAATAATCAAAGAGGCTCCGTTGCCACACTATGAGCAAATCTGTAAGCACTATTATCTTGGCCATTTATCACACCCGAATGTGTTCCCTGGTACAAATGTCAAATTGAAGTCAATTTGATACGGAGAGAATTTTTTTGGATTTTGAAGCAACCAGTAACTTTGCCTTTCTTGCTTCATAAATCAGCAGCTACTTATCAGATTTACTCACACTTGGTCTCAAACTCTACGTTGAACTTCAAGTGCAAAAAATCTCAAAAGGGGGAAATCAGATTCATCGCTGCTCCACAGCAGCAATTACAAACGGCGCAGATGTTTTGGGACACCCTGTAGATCTTGCAGTCTACTAAGATTTAGGACACATCCCATAAAAGGGACGGCGGAGGGAGTGGTCTCAAGTCTAAAAAATATATGAATCGAATTTCGAGGAGCCCTACGCTTCAGAGAACTGACAAAGGTGCTATCAACTGCCGGTCGCTTGATACGGGCTCCTCAAAGACTCGACAATTTTATTCAATTTTAGTTCAATCTGTAGCGGTAAAGATCTATCAAACTTTATCGTTTCAACTAATTACAATAAACTCTACTGCACTGATTCAAGATATGAACGCCACTGAGTCAAGTTCATTGAAATTCGACAACTTGTTGCTTTTCACTAGATCTAGTTAGCCACAGTTTTGTAAACTATCACTTAAAGACCTATTGCTAACCATGATCCTTTGCACGCCGAAAGAAAAGCAAAACAAAACAGCCTAGGCCAGAAACGATTTTCACATCACACCGAAGTCGAATTTGGAGCTTTGGAGCCACAAAAGACCACGGTACTCGTGGCATAGAATAATCAAAGAGGCTCCGTTGCCACACTATGAACAAATCTGTAAGCACTATTATCTTGGCAAGCGTCCATTGCTTTCTGCAGTTTGTTTGATAGTTTCACCCTTGCAATTAAAAAGTAGCCGTCAAAAATCCACTTTTATCAGAGCTATCATAAGAGATATGAAAGTTTGGTTTGGTCCTCTGTGAAGCACCAAGATTTATCTTGAAAAATAACGCGCTCATTTTGAAAACAAGATTAAAATTCTGTGTGATATTGCCTTTCAAAAAAGTGCAAGATCACCGTTTTCATAAAAATTATACATAGAGCCCATTTAAAATAACAGAAATGTGTTTCACAATGAATTTGCCATACAACGCTGCATGAGAGCTTGCCTTACAAAGAGTTTTCCTCCATAACATTGAGAGCCTCGGTACCAAAGCTGGAAAGTCTCATTTTGATGGACTTTCCTTTACTTCCACTCCCCGCTTGAGGCCTCTCTATGGGCTATAGAGAAACCTCCCAAGAGGTTAAGAAATATATTTCAGACACAACATGAAATGCAACAGCGCCTGTATATGCAGTTTGTTTCATTATCACTTGTCGGCTATCTTCTATAATATACAACTTCCGTGGCAAACAGAGGCAGACATACAATGCAGTCCTGCCTGGCAGAGCGAAATATTGGCAATTTATATATTCTTTATATTTACACACATTTGCTGTTCTTTTATGTAGTGTTGCAGTGTTTCTGCCTCAAACAGAGCACGCCTTCCTCTTATTAACCAACAATTCCTGATATTGCGTGTGGTTCAATCGTACAATCACTCTTATCCTTACTCTTACTCTTATTAACGTTTGCTTAATTTCACTCTCCAGATCTTTTCTTGAGGTGCAATGTGATTCTCACAAAAAGTCGCCACAAATTTCCCAAGTCACAAAGCTGGAAACGCCAATTTTGGGAGAAGGTAGGGTCAAATTTTGTTTTCTTGCTTGAGGGCCCGTAGACTTGAGGGAGACTGGGACACAAAGCCGAACTAGGACACTAGAAATACTGAAAATGACTGAAAATATACGAAACTTTTGATCGAATGAGTAGTCTTCTAGACTCCTGGAAAGCAAGGCAAGACAACACCCTTTTAGAACCGTTTCTGCCTTTCACAACTCTATGGGGCCCCTCCAAAGTCGTGGTTTGAGGTAACCTGCCATACTTCCTTTTTGGCAGGCCTGCTTGCCTGTAAGTAAAGGGTCATGTGAAGTGAAGTTGCAGTTTTTAGCGCCCAGCGATGGGATCGCAGAAGTAGAGAAGACCTAATCGAGTTCGGGACCTCTTGTCATGATGCTCAAATGGTGACCATTGAAACGCAACACCTTCAGTTTAAACTCAAGTTTAAACTTACCTTTTGGCTCTTTCCAGGTCGTCATTACTTTGTTCAAGTTCTCTGATATACTTTTGCATTTCATCTTTTACTGCCCTTAATTTTGCATTTTCATCTTGTAATGCCGATATTTGTACGTATGCTTCGTTCTGCGTTGAGTCTAATTTTTCCTGAAATATATTTCAATGATAAAGAGATTTTGAAAGAGTTTTAAATTGTTCAACTAAAAAATTAATGGAGGAAGGTGTCTGTTCATTAGCAAAACAAAACACACTTACATTAAAATGTTCTGGTCCTAAACTTTACTGCAAAAGCTTGTGTCCCCAATTAGCTTGTAAGCTAAATATTTTGACACATTAATAAAGTGATTGATTGATTGATTGATTGATTGATTGATTGATTGATTGATTGATTGATTGATTGATTGATTCTCCTGAAGCAGTATCCAGAAGATGGGGGTTTAAAAATGTCGGAATAAAATTCTACAGCCTATTTCTTCGAATTGAATGGCTTCAAAGAAACTTTAGCAACCTTGTTTTAATTCTACCATCGGACTATTCACAAATCTTGGAAATACAACATATTTTATAATTTAACTCATTTGAGGATGTCATATCATCAACTTTCTAAATCATAAACCAGAAGAGTCAAAGATTTGTGCTTCAAACGATATTCTAGACATTCATAAACATGAGTTCTTAGAAAACATTTTATGTTTCCTCAAAAAATTAGAAATTACGATAATTCTAAGTCTTTTCCAAAACATTTCCCGAATTCCTAAAAAAAGAAGGAAAAACCGGTAACTCTAAAAATATCAGAAATTTTTAGAAAAGTAAGTCCAATGGTAGGATTACACAAAGTAGCTTTTTCAAGTCATTCAGTTTGAAGTAATAGGTTTACTATTTCATACCAACATCTTTAAAGATTTGGAACCTGTGCTGTCAAGAACATTAAAAAGCAGGGGTTCCTGATAAGCCAACTTTACAAACATTTAGATGGCAAACAACGCTGACCCTGCTACAGGGGTGGCCATATACTGTCCAGACAAAACGTAAACAATCACAAATGTTTTTAAAGATAGAATGGTGCATATTGACAGCATAACAGTACACAAAAACACTGCAAGCTTGACACATCTCTCAAATTCATTCTAACTGTACAGAATCTCTCCCCTAGACCACAAATGCACTGATAATGGCCACATCCACATTTTGTAAACTTGAATACAGTTACACAATGATACTGAAGAGTTTGTTTTCTTTCTGAGATGAATAAGCTTGAAAACACCATTGAAAGAATGGCAACTTAGCTTCCTCAGTATTACAAATCATAGAAACCAAAAGATAAACAATTTATATTGTCTACAATGAAATAATGGGGAAAATAAAAACAAATTCCCACAAAATTTAAAGAGGATGATTTTGAGAAAAATGTCCACGGAGATGCCATTTACAACTTGAATCATAATAGTGTTTTCATGCATAAATAAGTGGATCTGCCCTTCAAACAAAATGCCATACAGTATAGGCCTTGCCCACATTAACAAGGCTTTCCTGCCTAACAATTCTTGTTTAGAAAATTTACATCCTTTCATATGACTCAAGAATTCTTATCATTATGTAAAGTATCCTTGTCATGTTAATGTGCACAAAATGTGTAAAATGTTGTAGAACAGCAGTCTGCAGAGAGCTATTATGTAAAGCAGGGACTGTGTATAGTTTAGATTGCAACATAATGCGATCGAGGATCCAAGCTAATTTTGATCAACTTTTCCTGGCTATTTTTTTAGCTCCATCAGATATAGCTTCTGAGAAAAATAACTTAGAATTGAGGGATTTCAGCTAAACAATCTTTTTTACCAACTATTATTGAATGTTGTTAGATTTAAGGAAACGTCTTCTTTCTAGCCTTATTTCTATGCTATAAACCAAAATCCGATTCTCAAATTATAGATATGCCTCCTCTGCCGTGCAGAGCAGAAATTGGGTATATGCATGCACACATAGTCACAACAATCATTCTTTAAATTGGGTCTCATTTAAAATATTCTGTGCATCCCAGCAAATAACTTTGAAAATGTGCCTGGAATCAAAGCACAACAATTCAACATGTGCGTGCTGCAGTGATATTTTGTGCTTACAAGTGGTGCTTGTGTGCTTATGTATGTTAATTAGGCATCAGACAACAAGGAGAAATCGCTTCTGCTTTTTGCTCTGCAAAAATTTTCCATACGGCAATCACAGATATTCTACTGTGCATGGGTCATCACAAATTTTTATGATGATTGTCTGGTAAATTATCTAGTGGACTTGCTCCAATGGTCAATCAGCACTAAAACAACAGAATTACCCCTGTGGGGGGCATAGGCAACTAAGAGGATGCTGGGAAGGAGAAACAAGAAGGAAACATCTTGTTTCTCATTTGCAGTGTCCTCTTGGTTGCTTACGCTCCTGCAGGGCTAATGTTATTCTAATGCTGATAGACCACAGAATAGACTTAGAGCAACTCTAATCATCTAGTGGATGTAAGCCTTTAATCCTTGAAAAAAACTTGTAATACATAATAACTTTTGCATGATGAAATTTCAAAGGTATTTAACATGATGATACATTCATGGTCACATACAGTAGAATAAGCTCTTGAATATTTTGAGCATGGATCTACTAAATAAACTAACCTTTAGTGATTCATTTTCTTCCTCTATCCTTTGTTTTATTGATAAAAGTTCTTTTATTCTACTTTCTGATTGTTCCAACTGTGCCTCAAGTTCTGCTTCCAGCTCTCTACTTCCTTCTTGAAATTCATCATACTCTTCTCTGATTTCTTGCAACCTTCAGAACAAATGGAATATTAATTAATTAAACTAGAAATAACAATAGTTAGTAATAGTTAGTTAGTAACAAATAATAACTGCTGCCTTGAGGACTTATACGCATTGGAAAGAGACAGAGGCAAAGTATGGAACAGTGTCTGGCAACCATTTGCTCTTGCGGCCAGTTCTGTTGGCACATTATAGCTGCCTGTCTTATCACTTGACTACGACTATTTTTTCTCTTTCAAGAGAGCATTTGCAGCTAAAATTTCTTTTCAATATGCATAGAAATATTGCCTCGAACCTCTTTTTAAATCAGACAGCTACACATTTCACAAAGCAAGAGATTGATTAAGAATCCTTTGTCCCCAGGGGAGGTACTCTGGTATATTTAGGATAGGGGTGCTCAGGTTACTTTTTAGGTCTAAAATTTGGGCAAGGGTTAATTTTTGGGACAATGATTTGTACAGTTACTTTTTTTGGGTTCCTGAAATTCTGGCTTCCTTTTTTGGGTCTCAAAGATTGGAAAAATTAAAAAATTGGGAAAAACATAAGTTACAAATGAAATAAAGAGCAAGTAACATTACTAAAATCAAAAAACTTGAATATCCAAATACAATACGGAGAAATCTAATCAGTTAGGGCACTTTTTTTACAGATGTAAGATACTGATTTCATAACTTTTGGGTATGTAGGGTAATTATTCTTTTGGGTCTATTTTCATGCTAGAAATCATTTTTTTGGGGTTGATGCATTGTACCCCACCCTGAGCACCCCAATCCTAAATATACCCAAGTAACACCCCAGGACTACCCTGGGCCTTTCTCCTTAACTTTCACTGATCATGTGATCGCTCTTTCAAGCGTTTTTGTTGCATTTAATAGGATTTAATTGAATTGCTGCATCTCACTTATAGGTCTAAAAACTGAAAACAAAAAACTTGCAAAAAATCCTGGAATCGAATTCAGGCCTTTCGCCAAAGATTAAGTCATAAATCTTCAAAATCGGTCCAGTGTACAATATATCGTGGTCCGCCAAAAGTGCATTGTTTATTTTGGCGCACCCGGTAGAAGCTTGAAAAAGTATACCCCTGAGGATGGCACATCCCTGCACATTTATTATGGAAAGGATCCCCCTGGGTGCTATATCTCTATTCAGTTTCTTTATGCTGTATCTGCTCTTCTCGTTGATTTCCTACAAATTCTAGTCAGCCTTTCAAAAAAAGTTGGTGCACAAGACACGTGATTTATAATTTGCCTTCACTCAATGTTATCTTTGATAACTAAAGACACAAAAGCCACAAGAGAACAATGGCAATCTCTACTTATTCTACTCCAGAACCTCTTTTTGACCTCTAAAATTTTGCACCCATCACATTTTAATCAATAATCCATTCATTAATTCCATTAAAATATTTCTTATGGTTCTTTAACATCAGGCTCTGCATGTCTGACTGGGTCTATATCACATGCACTCAGCATGCCAAGGTCTATCACAAATACCAAGGAAGAAGAGCTCAATATATTAATTTACAGATACAAGCCACAATTTTTTGAAGGACTTGTATATATGTTGTTTAACCTGTTCACACATTCCTTGATACAGTTTTTCAATTCACTCATGTTCTAAATGTTGCTCTCTGTGATGCTAATCAGTAAAAATGTTTGTTTTTCAAAAAGTCCTTTGTAGTGTCCTTTTAAATGGGTTTGGCATATTGGTGTAGTCCACTAAAATTGCAGCTAGAACAGGTAGATTCTAGTATGAACCCCACCACTTGAACATCACAACAAGGGATTGCAGACCTGATCATCTCTTCCCTACATCTGCAATCCCAGCACTTGATGCAAATAAAACACAATGGTGTCACCTTCACCACTTTATCACACATATGTAGATTTGGCCGAATTTGCGTGCGGTTAGCAGATTTTTTCCACATTCTCGTGTAGTTAATGGATTGCTGTGGAATCACTGCAGTTGCAGATACAGCCGGTGACAGCTAGCTGTATCGTTGTTTCTGAATCTTTGGCTTTGATTTATGAATCTTTTTCAAACTTCAAGTGCACCGTTGCAACTTTAATGCCAAAATCTCAGGTGTGCCTTATACAGTGTACCTGCGTGACACTTGGAAAATTCTCCTAAAACAGACACCCCTTAACCCCTTAACTAATCAAGACATGCAGCTTGATTGTAATGCAACAAACCACGGGGGGGGGGGGCTCTTCCATAGTAACTGTACCTGGAGATGTGCCGCGACGAAGGGTATACTTTTTCGGACTTCTAGTCTAGCCAAGGCTATACCTTTTTGCAATTTTGGCCTAGCAACAGTCTAGCCAAGGGTATCATTTTTTGACAATGTTGGTCTTAGCGAATGGTCATGACATCATCATCTGGTACGAATTTGACAACATTGGTCCAGGGAATGGTCGAATTGGTCTAGCCAAGGGTACCATTTTCGCAAAAATTAGTCTAGAAAACTGTACCATTTTGAATATGCTCGTGGCAGACCCCTACCAAAAATTTAGCCAAGACCCCCCCTCGTGCATTGCAAGATGGGATTCTTGGCTGACGTGCATCAAGTACGCTCAAAATGAACGCTTTTGAAATCAAGCTGAACATGATGTCTGGTTGGTAGACACATGAATGAACTTCCCTTTAAAAATGATTTTCTGTTTCCCTATCTCAATCGAATATAAAACTTTGAACTCTTGGCTATGCATAATTATTATGGACATTATTGCACAGCATTATGGTTGGTCCCATTGGGCCTTTGGTGTAGGCCATACGTATTTTACCAATCAAGTGTGTTCACTGAAAGATTATCACAAGAAGCTCACTTTTCAGCATATTCTTCAGCCAACTGCCGCCAGTACATAGCTTCTTCTTTGGAATCCGAGAACTCTAAATCCTCCTTCATCTCGATGTCCGTATTTTGAGTAACCATTCTAGATTCTTCAATTAGATAAAGTATTTGTTAGGTGTAGTCAAAGAAGACGACAAGCCAGCTTTGGTATTATGAACCCAACCGCAAGTTTATACGGCGGGATGCAAAAGCTATCACCGCTGTAACCTCTTGAAAATTCAATATCAAATTCCGCCGTGATAATATCGGACATCCAGATTATTAACAATTCGTTTCCCTTTCATTTAATGCGTCAGATGATCGCCTTCCTTGGCCAAGTGCTTCCTCTTTCAACTTCGTTCGTTGTGGTGTAGATACTTAGGCCCATAAAACGGTCGCCACAAAGATCAATCAACAGCTATATCACAGGCTCGGCTTTCGTAGCAACGCTCTGTTTTGATATTCCAAAAAGTCTCAAATTTCGATTAATCCTCTACTTCGCACGATGTATTATGTTCAAGGCTATGTAATATTCAAATAAATAACACAAATAAAGCTTCATCCATCACAGCTAGAAAACCCAGCCAGCAGCCATAATTTTATATTCTGTGTCATCTAGCTGAAAATTAACAACTTTCAAAATGGTGGAAAGAATGAGAATGTTGTTTACATTCCACAAATTCTTTTTAGTACTTTGGAAGAGAAATTTATTGCAGATTTTGTGCCTCTGGTGATTCCGTTCAGTAGCTTTAAATATTTTTCAATGATATGCCTAATTGAAATCATATCATGATCTTGCTTCCATTTAGAAGTTTTTCAATTGTTTCAAAAAGAAATTTTCCCGGCCCTTCTTTGAGCATTTTTTACAAGAAACTCTTTCTACACTTTATATTTTTAAGAGGAAAGTCTATTTTCATATCAGAAAACAAATAAGAAACTTCAGTACTTCAAAAACCTCCTGCTGAAGAAACCTATGGCATAATTTCATTTGATAGTTTCACTTGTTTCATTTTCAAAAGTGTACTTCTGAGAAACTAAGGGACAAACGGTTTTGTCTTCCATCAACCATGTCTGCAATCTGCATCTATTACATGTTTCTTTGCAATGAAAGACCCCTGACAGACAACAATTGAAATCCCAATGCAGCAGACCGACAAATTCTACTTTCTCGTAATAATAGCTTCTGCTTTCTTTAAATATTCTGAATGGCAAAGAACAAGAGACTCCGAACGAGATTCTGCAGTACTTCACCCAAGCATTAAGTTTCTGGGGGGCTGGGGGGTTTCTGGTCAGCGAATTTGACGAATTTGAAACATGTTTTTGGCAGATCTGTTACCAACTAGTAAAGTTCTTATTTGCTTTTGAAGGTGAAAAACAAACAAAATATAAAACAAAACAGGGCATTCAAATTGTAATGGAAGATATACCACACTTCCCAAGTCTCAGCGCCCTCTCGGCGCCAGTCTTCATATCAGGAGGGTTGGGTTTCCATGTTCTGCATGCCCATGCCTCCACGAGACGGATGACATATTTATGAACGACAAGTCCTTTTTTGGCAAGGATGTACGTAACGGGCTATAAGAAATACTCAAATCTGATTGGCTAAAATTCTGCTTGAAAATGTACAGGTGGAATGTGTCTTATTTGCGTCGACAATAGGACGTGATCCAAAGCTCATTTGGGCCAAATTCTTTGGCACATATTGCGATCCTTTGGCACCGTGTTGCTTGCGTCATACGAATCCCTGAACGAAACAAAGATAACGAGTCTCTATTTTTAGCAGTGACTGGAGAGCCAGCCATTTATCATTGCCTCTTGCTCCTTTTGCCAAGTTCAAGGATTCTTGCAAACAGCGGCATGGCCAGGGTAAATTAAGTGGGGGAATGGAAATGAGGGGGTCTGGGGGCAAAGCTCTCAGGAAAATTTTTGGGGCCACACCCTTTACTTCGGCTTAAAATGCATCTCCCAATATCATGCTTGCCATTAGCGACAAGAAAACTTCGATAGTTTTGGGACAAATATCCTATGAATCAGAGCATGAGGAAAATTTTTGAAGAAAGATTCTTTTCTTTGGCTTAGAATGCATCTCCCAATATCGTGCTTGCCACTGCTAAGATAGAAGATTTGACATTTCTCGGAAAATTCTTACCCAAAACCTATACCCAGTTATTTTCTCTTCGGTTTTAATGGCATCTCGAGGACCATCTTTTGACGAAAGTGAAGCAGTAGTCAAATTGTCAGATCCTTGTATCTAGCTAATCTAGCTATTTAGGTACACGCCTATTTTCAAAAGACCACATCCTAGTATTTCGAATAACCTCATCTTAGTCACAATATTTTCTGAATCCGCCCCTGATAACAAATCAATTAATTATTCTCTATAAATTTCGCAGCCTTAATGCCTAATGGAATAGATGTTTTTCTGTAGTAGTGATTCTCTGCCAAATTCTCACATCTATTGCAATCTGTTGATTAAAGCTGAATATCTCTATTTCTGCAACAGTGACAGCAGTCTAAGTGACGTTTTTGAACTCAGCATTCACCTTTACATCGAAACATTGCTATAGCAATTTAATTAATGATTCTCTATAAATTTCTCAGCCCCAATGGAATAGATATTTTTCTGTTGTAGTGATTCTCTACCAAATTCTCACATCTATTCAAATCTGTTGGATTAAAGCTGAATATCTCTATTCCTACGACAGTTACGGAAGTCTATGTGACGATTTTGAACTCAGCATTCAATTTTACATCGAAACATTGCTATAGCAATTCAATTAATGATTCTCTTTAAATTTCTCAGCCCCAATGGAAAAGATAATTTTCTGTAGTAGTGATTCTCTACCAAATTCTCACATCTATTGAAATCTGTTGGATTAAAGCTGAATATCTCTATTCCTGCAACAGTTAACAGCAGTCTAAGTGACGTTTTTGAACTCAGCATTCAAAAATTGTGCATCGAAACATTGCTATAGAAAATCAATTAACAATTCTCTTTAAATGATTCTCTCGACCATAAATTCAAAGCAAACGAAGCCGGAAAAGTTTCTCTTAAACGCAAGTAGGTAGCACGTTCGTTGTGCATTCCAAAAATTGTTTTTACAAGCAAACATGAGCATGTATCGAAAGAAGAAGAATATATCTACACATCAACCACGGGCATTTAACTTATTTGATTCCACAGCCGATTGGAAGGCGATTAAAATCTCTTATTTTTCTGGGTGTAAGTAAAACACTTACTGCTCCGCTTCTGAACCAAATGAAAAAAATGCCCGAGGTAGATGTATAGATATATACTTCTTCTTTCGATATATGCTCATGCTTGCTCTTAAAAAAATTTCTGGAATGCACAACGAGTGAGCTAGCTATCTGGGTATAGGGGAACTTTTGCGGCTTTGTTTGTTTTGAATTACCGGTTGAGGGAATTTCCTTTGTCTGCGATCGCTAATCGCTTTGAGTTGTGCTGTCAATCAAACTAATTCGTGCTATTGTCTTACCAAATTTTTGTCATTGTTTTTACTGATGATGAAAGTGCTCATTTTTCACCAAAGAGTACTTGGAAAATCCATGATCTTCAAAGGAAGCTGTGAATAATTTAGTCGATTTTTTTTAGCAAATAAGAAAAGAGGAAGATTCTCAGGAGCGGCAGAAGATGATTCCTTGAACTGACTAATTTTCTGAAAAGTTCAGCTGTATGTTTGAAAAAATGACAGTGTCAACTGTTACATAATTTCAGTTGTGGAAACTTGTTTTCCAAGTAGACTTCTTATCTCAACGCTTATCTAAATCTTTGGAGAATTGTCTAACTATGTCTTTAGTGAGATTTTGTGGGGATACATTGGTCATCTATAGAAATCATCACAAAACCATGCAATGCATAATCGTACGGACCGAGGGGTTTATCACTCTTCCGAAAAAGTGTACGAGATTTGTTTAAACGATAGGATTTTTAGGGATTTTTCTTCAATACGAAAGGATTGCTGACAAAAGTGTACGAGATTTTTGTAGCGTGATACACCCCTTGGTAAGAACAGGGCGTCCTCGTTTCCATTGCACTGCGAACTGCGCAGGCGGCTAAGGAGGCAGTCAAACAACACACTGCACCAACACATAATTGGTGAGTAAATTATATTTCTTTTTGCGCATAGTCCTGTTCTGTTGCCCTGAGGAATAACATTGGTGACGACGTCCTTTGAAAGAAATGTGGAATTCCCTGGGATTTTCCCACTTGAAAACGTGTTGAAAAGGATCACAAAGAGGACAAAAGCAGCCTGCGTGCAGCCTCTACTGTCACTGTGGAGCGGAGGGGAGGAGGAGGCTCCACACAGGCTTGGACAAAAACAGAAGAAGGTAGCATCATGACCTCATGCAAACGTGAGATTCCAGTCCAACAGTCCAATGAATCGCTGATACGATGACGTCATATAAGTCTAGCCAGATGAACAATTAGAATTGACCAAAGAAATCTGTTACGTAGAAACGTGGGAGAGAGTCATAGAGAGAGTACAACAACTTCTGAAAAGCTTTCGATAAACTTCTGAAAAACTATTTACCAGGATCTCTTAGTAGCTGCTTAGCAACAAGCAATCTACGTCATGGGCATGACTGTTTCAGAGCTGTTTTCTGCAAAGAACGAGAGTGTTTGCCCTGATCGCTGATCTGGTAAGCAAGAAGCCTACCCGAACAAGTATAAAATATACACGTATTTTATTTAGGGTGTCCCAAAATAATGTGCGCCGTTTGAATGTCTTCTGTTGAGGAGCCATAAATCTAACTTTCCTGTTTTTCAGAATTGTTAATAGAAGAAATTTCAACTTAGAGTTTGGGAGTGTTTGCCCTGATCGCTGATCTGGTAAGCAAGAAGCCTACCCGAGCAAGTATAAAATATACACGTATTTTATTTAGGGTGTCCCAAAATAATGTGCGCCGTTTGAATGTCTTCTGTTGAGGACAGGGACCGCGGAGCATAATTTCGATTGGGGGGGCTAAAAGGGAGGGAGAAACTTTAGGGGGTCTGGGGCGAAGCCCCCAGAAAAATTTTCCTGACCACGCCCTCTACTTTGGCTATAAATGCGACCAACGCCCTTTCCATGCCAAGAAACGCCCGGGAAAGGATATTCATGTGTAGCATATCTAACCACTAAATCCTACTGTAAATCACCATAAAAGTCGAAAATAGTTGCAGTTCATAGTACGTCTAACATTTGATAGCGAAGGCTCAAGGACCACGCTGCATCTTTTGGTACAAAGGGAAAGGCCTAAAGGAACGCTATGACGAAGTTAAATAGCTCTTGGAATTATTTCGTTTTAAGAAATAGATAATATGGTAACATAACATAACGCTTCTATACTTTCAGAGTTAAACATTTTAACACAACAGAACCTAATAACGCGAACTTTTTTTATTCTGAGTAATTTTGTATCATCAATGAATCTACATTTTGATAAAATTTCCCAAAATTTCGTATCCTGTCCTCATGATGAACGATATTGTTTTTCTGTCTGTCCTTTGTTCGTGATTATGAAGAATTGCTAAATTTTTGAACCTTTTTTGTGACATTCTTGAGCGAAGCCAAGTTTTTAGACGCCTTGATAAAGAGATTGATCGTTGGCCAGTTGCAGGGTTGACACTCGGCAGTTTACAAATTTGGACAATTTCACTAATTAGCAATCTTTGAGCAACTGGAATTTGCTTTAAAAGCGTCCAGATATCATGAAAGCAATCTATCTTTACATCTTTTACTAAAAGTTGGAATATTTCAAGCTATGGTAACAACAGTGAAATTTTTATGTCGTCTGCATAATTCTCCTCGAAGTATTTCATTTGAGACGAAACATCGCTTGCATTAACGAAGTTAACCAGAAGAGATTCAAAGTTTTTGAAGAAATGAAGCTGGGCTGGTTGAACCTCTCATTGATTGCCTCAACAATGAGATCAATGCCTCAAAATAAATTCTTCTGCAATGATCCTGTTCTGTTTCAGGAAAACTCCCTGACGCCGTACCTATTTCAAAACGAACCGGTACTCAAAACACTAGAAAATCAAAAAACTATATCTTGAGAATTATTGGGGGGGCTAAAGCCCCCCCCCAGCCCCCCCGGCTCCGCGGTCCCTGGTTGAGGAGCCATAAATCTAACTTTCCTGTTTTTCAGAATTGTTAATAGAAGAAATTTCAACTTAGAGTTTGGGGAGAGTTTGGCACCGAGTTTGTGTAAATCTGACAAGTGGTTGCTAATTTATTGAGAAAGAAAGTCACAATCAGTGGTTGCTTCAAAACCAGAGGATTTTATCTCCGTACAGTAGAAACCCGCATAAAAGAACCTGTTTTTATAAGAACCTAGAGGCTGAAATTCCATCTTTTAAACCCCCTAAATAAGAACCCCTAAAAGGCTGAAACTGGGAAAGGTTCTTATATAATAGCTTTCATGTAAATTATGAAAATGACCAGAATTTTTAGAATTCTTCACATTCTGATCAGACTTCTTCATAGGTATAAAAGATTTGTTCTCAAGAATTCTCAAGAAATCTCAAGAATTCTTGGGCTGGAAAACAGTGTTAATGTGTGCAAGGCCTGCTTGTATATAAGAACCTTTTTAAGAACCTTACAGGCTGGAATTTAGAATAGCAGCCATTTAATTAAGAACCTATCCAGGCTGCCCAGAAAAAACCTAGGTTCTTTTATGCGGGTTTCTACTGTACTTAACCTTAGAACTTGAATTTTAGCATTAAATGAACTTAAACTGCTTAAACTTTACAGTTATGCTAGGCCTGGACTTGCTACAAGTCTCGCTCTTGATCAATAAACACGGGAGGGGAAAGGGGGAAAGAGGGGGAAGGAAGGAATAACTTGGCTCTCCTCCCCCTTTCTCTTCCCTTTCTTTCTTCCTTTCTTCCTTTCCCCGTGTCCTCCCCTTTTCCTCCTTTTCCCTTCTGCATTTATTGATCAAGAGCGAGACTTGGAGCAAGTCCATGCTAGGGCACGCATTTGGCAGTAATAATGACCATATTCGTCAAGAATATCGACCAAGCAGCATGCTGAACGCAATATTGTTGGTTGAAAACGACTTTATCACTTTTGAGAAGCAAAATATCTGATGGACGCATGCATGAAGCACTTGTGTTGCACATTACATTACCATTCCATTCCTAGCAACCCTAGATCTGTCTAATATTCTTGGTTGTCACTAAATTGAAGTTGGCGTTGCCTTCCTTTGTTATCCTTTGTTTATATCATTTTTGACGCACGGTAGTGAAGTCATAGGGGTGGTGGGCATTTTCCTGTTTACAAAATCTTTTATGTCATGGGGTGAAGGACGTGATGAAGTCCACATCAAGCCTAGCAACAACGCGAGGTCAAAGCTTGTCGTTCAGCGGAGGCCCTCCTGAGGTGTATGACATCTTAAAGGTCAAACGCTCCAGCGGTTTGAGCACGCGCGGCCACTCTACGGAAAGAACGAATCATGGTCGCGGAGCCTGCGCGCTCAAAATGCTAGATGAAAAACTGCATTCAACGAGCAAAGAAAGGTACGTCTCTCATCTTTGATCAAGAAGTTTATCAACTTACTTTTTCGTAGCTGCTTAAAATCAATTTTCAATTCAAGCCTTGCATTTTTTAACTTTCTGTGCATTTTATTTGAATCATAGCCGATTTTGCTTCAAAAGTAGGCCTAGACTTTTAATTTGTTCAGCAATAGTCTGAATTCAATGTTTTGTTCGGACTATACCTCTAAGTTGACTTGTGCAAATCACATTGATCTTGAGGTTTGCGCTAAATTGTGAATAATAAACTTCTGGAAAATAGAGGGACTGCAGCTGAGAACAGGCCGAGATTGGAAAATATAATGTGTGGCATGGCAGCCACCTTGCTCGCCTGTATTGATGCATCATTTCACAGAATGAGATTGGTTGCTAAGGGAAACTTCTCCAACAAAATGAACTCTTTGAGTCCAGTAATTAGCTCAATGACGTTCCCATCAAAATTATTTCAAAAAGCTCTTTGTTAGCATTTTTTCAAGATTATTGTTAGTTTTCTAAGAACTTTTAGGCAGCTGATCAGTCAAGTGTCAAGTAGAACAACAATCGAAGAGTTTTCAAGAAACCAATAAATTTTCCCACCCAGTACTGAAAGTCTCTTTTAGCTTTCAGTAAACAGTTGAAATTAGCAGATCATGGGTACCAAAGTTTTTTGCAGTTTCTCCGCATCCTTCTTAAATGTTCGCTGTATTCATTGATAGGTAAAGTTCCCAAGCATTTCTTGAGTTTTACCAGAATACAGCGCCAGCATGCGAATTACCTTCTCAGACAAAATAAACAAGCTTCTTGAGCAATATCCAAGTTCTCAGTCGAGGTTCTTACTGGTTTAGTTCTTAGTTGAATTCTTGAAAAGAGTTTTTTATTAACAATAGCACTGTTTAATCATGCTGAAAACGGATTACACGTTTTTTTTATAAGAAACTGGTTTATAAGAAACTAGTACTACGATGACCAAAAATTTAAGAAACTCTAGTACTACGCTCAAGAACAGTTAAGAAACTCTAAAACGTTATATCTGTATGTCTCTCTTATTCTATGTCTCTCTAACAAAGGTGCCTTCGTCTTTTCTTGACTTTTAATTGCAAAATTGGTAAATTTTTGCCTTGATGTGCATGGCTTCTTCTTGATGACAATGTCAATGCAAAATGGAACCCCATTCTCGAGAAGAAGGCTCAACTTCCAACAATACCGCAATTTTAGGCCCAAAAAAATAAGAAACTAATCAAGAAACTTTTACTACTAAAACACCGAAATTTTCATGCGAAATTAAGAGACTTTTAGTACTAAGTGCTGATCCAAGTTTCTTATAATAAAAAGAACGTGTATTTCGTGATTAATTTGATTGCTTGTGTGTTTAATTAGATTGTTTGTTCTCCATTGAAAAATCTTCAAGCAAAGACTAAACATTTCCTGCACGCCAATTTTTGATGGTTGCTTCCTCAGACTGCATTCTGCAACGTAACATTACAGCATATTTACTCATATTTCGAGGAAGGTGCAATAAAATTGCACTGATCTTCCTTTGCATTCTCATGGCATAATTTGGAAAATTTCACAATAAAAATCATTAAGCCCGTGAGTCACTTCTAAGGTCCTTTGATTATTTCTCAGTATCAGTTTTCACTATGTGTTATCATTTAATCTTCTCGTCAAAAAATAAATCAATCGTATGATGATGTCATATTCGTCACGATTGCCATATAGACAATGCTAGCAGATTAGATGAATGGCAACCGACTTAGTATAACATAGTCGTGCTCCTTTGATTCGTGAAAACAATGCCTTGTTCCATATTTTGTTTCTTTTAATTTCAATTCTAATTTTGTCCATATCGGTGAATGGCTGGGCACGGTACTGGACAAAAACCATGATGTACAGTATTGGTACATTTTCGTACATTCTAGTATACTTTCACTTTCAAAGTTTTTGCAAAGTTGAGAAAGTTTTTCTCCAAACGCTAGACTAGGTCTAATGTTTGATGAACATGATTTTCTCTCTCTATCTTCTCGTAAAATTCAAAGCTACAAGACTCTTTCCGTTGACAAAGTTATCAAAAATTTATGAGCTGTTCACGAGATTTGCGTAGACAATAACTCCTTCATCTTGGAGGTATTTTTGTAAAAAGTTTCATTATATGAATAGATATCCTTAGAAGAAATAGCGGAAGAAATATCTTGCAATAATCAAGCCAAAAGCAAGCTGTACGTTTTTCCTTTGAAAGGCTTCCCAATGCCCAACCAGGAGCGTGATATCAACAGTGCATCCCTAATTCGAGGACAAAACAGCTATATATTGCATTGCAACGTCGTGACCTGACCTGGCAGCAGCGAGGGAGACATCAAATGACTTCGAATACCGTTATATAATGAGAACGATGCAATCTATTCTGGGCACTGTTTTCTTTCTGCCCACGCATCCCACGCAGCATTCTAACATGCTGTTGTTATCGTATGAATAGCATTGTTTATATCTTGGCATGACGTTTTTCACTCTTAATTTTTATTCATTTTCAAAATACAATGCATAATCCACATATATTTAGTACAGACCCTGATTATATAAGAAGCATGAACTGCAAAAAATGTCTCGACCTTTGCCCTCTATGAGGAGTTGGCCTACGGCCCACAGCCCTTGCACTTTGACCTCTTCTGAGCACTCTCTGCGGCTGTTGATTTCAAACCGGGCGTTGTCATCGTGGGCTGCAGATTAATCAAGCAATTGCAAGAGACCTTGAATAAATCATAGATAATAGTATCATCGCCTGTAGAATTCGTCATATTGGTAACAATACACTGTTTTAAATTTAGGTACTAGGTGCTGCAAAGAGCTGATACGAGTTTTGCTAACTCTGACACGAAAGGTGATTGATGCAGATTAATTCGTTACCAAGAAACCCATTTTCGATTTCTTAAAAATGTTGAATGCATTTATGATTCATAAGAATTTTTTCATGCAAAATAGAATCAAGGTGCAACAGAAGATCTCCAGTTTCTAAAATCACCTTCATCCTTTGATTGCTAATATTTTCAAAAAAAAAAGCCTTGGAGAAAACTGTCGAAAGAAAACTTCAGTCTCAAGTCCAAAAATTCATGTGAAGGAGCTTTGCTAGTGTTCTCAAAACTTGCAAAGAAACTTTTTAAGTGTTGCTAATGTCTCGTTCAATTCCTGCCCTGACCATCCCCCCCGGGACACCCCCGGGCATTTGCACAAAACATTTTCCCGGCCCCCGGGCATTTGACCCTACATTTTTCCCCGGGCCCCGGGCATTTGAGTAGCATTTGGCAAGAACGAGAGCTTTTCCTTATACAGTAACTGGGAATATAGCATTTTTCCAGTGCCCGGCCCCCGGGCATTTGACCATCAATTTTTCCCCGGCCCCCGGGCATTTGAGCAAGGAATTTTTGTTGACCCCCGGGCTGCCCGGGGGGGATGGTCAGGGTAGGAATTGAACGAGACATAAGTGAATGCTTTTTCTGTAATCTGCATTGATGCTTCAATGCTACTTTATGCATTCCTGCAAAGAATGCAGCTGTCCTGTGTTTTGCCATCCTGTGCTAGTGCCAAGCTAACTTTGCCTAAAAAGTGAGAAATCAGTTTCCTGCAAAGCAAAGAAATGCATTTTTAGACAATTTTTAGTCTGTGCGTATTCATAGAAGCCGATGTGTACGAATATTTTTTTTTTTTTTTTTTTTTCTATAACAACAAAACCTAATTCTAAATAAAAGGAAATACTATTTACATGTGCCATTCATGGCGGGGAAAGACACTAGGTCATCTGGTCCCCACCATGGATGACACTTACAATTCAACTGTCAATTTCATAAACAAAAATGAATGAAAAAAGAAAAAATAAATAAAAAAATTCATACAACACATCAACGATACAACACAGATAAACGTGACAGACAAAAGCCGAGAAAAGGATGCTACACAGGGTGGATATTAGCATGCTGAGATTTTTTTCAATGGAGCCGCTTAGTTTTCTCTATGAACGAAATTGTAGCTTCCAAAATCATTCTGTTTGAGACAATGTTTAATTTCTCAGCACCAAACAACAAGAGGTTACCAAGTGCCTCGTTATCCAAAACTGTAACGTCCAATAGCGGGATGTCTCCAAGCTGGCCAAAGAGATCTCTGCGAGCATTTTCAAAAAGAGGGCAGTGCAGGAGGTAATGTTCATTATCCTCATTTGCAACACCGCATATACACAAGGGACTTAATGTTAGATTTCTTATACCGGTAATATTATGCAAACTATAAACGGATCTACACGGAGGACGTATTTGAGCAAGCAATTTGCGTTTGAACTCCCCAATCGAAACAGAATTTCTGGTATCTTCATCTAGCAGGTTCCATTCGCAGGGAGTACTTTGGAAGTATGCATTGGAAAAACGAACTGTCCTGCTTACAGGCTGCGCGTATGAACGACTTGACCTTAAATGATATGGCACTTCTCGCTCTGAAGGGATTTCATTGAACAAGTAAGCCGGGGACATACTTTTACGCAGGTTGAAAAAATGACACAGTCGTCGATACCATCTTCTTTGGTAAAGATTTTCCCAACCAAGTTCATTGAGAATCCTTTGCCCACTTGTACCTTTCCACGCTCCTGATACCGCTAACGCAGCAGAGTATTGCACTTGCTCTAGCTTTTTAGTGAAGCTTTGCCTCATTTCAGGATCGTGCTTATGATACAAAATGTCACCATAGTCAAGGTGAGGTCTGACGTGAAGCTTATAAACTTGATCGAGTACTTCCCTTTTGACGTACCTGGATAAGTATTTAATGATACCAATACCTTTACGAGCCTTAGCAATAGCTTCCTTGATATGGCTTTGGAAATTTAGTTTGTCATCAAGAATAATACCGAGATGCTTATGTTCGTTCTTCCTTGACACTTCGTCATTTCCTAATATTAGCACAGGATGATTTGGTTTATTTCTTTTTGTTGAAAAAATAACCTCTTCGGTTTTATCTGCATTGAATTGCATTTTCCATTGCCATGCCCATAGTCTAACTCTCTCCAGATCCCTATTTAGACCCTCAGCTGTTTCTCCTTCACCATTCACAACAGAAAAAAGCGATGTGTCATCTGCAAACAGTTTGATATCACTGTGGACATTTTCAATAAGATCATTTATATAAACAAGGAAAAAGAGAGGACCCAGGACTGAGCCTTGTGGAACACCTGAAGAAACCACCTTCCATTCAGAGCTTTTACCATTTAGCAAGACACGCTGGCTACGATTAAAAAGCTGCGCAAAAGAACAAGAAGCTTTCCAGATATTCCGGATATTTCAAGTTTGTAAAGCAACCCATCATGCCAAACTCTGTCAAATGCTTTCGACAGATCAAGGAATACAGCTCGAGTTTCTTTGCTAGGCACCTCTTCAAAAGCAACATATATTTTATGCGTAATCAGTAAAAGTTGGTTGATGGTAGAATCCCCAGGACGAAAACCAGATTGATGAGGTGTCAACATTTGATTGGTAGATAAATATTGATAGATTTCGTCAAAGATGATTTTTTCCAGAATCTTTCCACAGATAGGCAAGAGTGATATGGGGCGATAGTTCTTTTTATTTTGTCTGCTGCCCTTTTTGTGGACTGGGATGATATTTGCTCTTTTCCAGCTGGAGGGGTAGACCCCAGTTTCAATGCACTGTTTGAAAATCAAAGACAATGGCTCAACAAGGCAGTCATCGCAGATTTTTAACATTGCAATAGAGATACCATCGCATCCATGAGCTTTATTACTATCCAAAGAGCGAATTAACCGCAATATTTTCTCTTTATCTATGGGTATTTCTGTCAGAGAGCAGGTGCCCTGCCTTCGAAAATTTGGCAATGTGCTACCAGTTACAACTGCAGAGCATTGTTCTACAAAATAGTCATTTAATATAGTTGCTTTGCTTTGGATATTAGTTACGAATAATCCATTTTCAAGCAGAGGTGGAATGTTAACGGCACTCTTCTTATTTATTAGTCTGTTCAAGATAGACCAATAAGATTTCTTCCCTTGATTTGAATCTGATAGCTTTTGACCAAGGCTTAAGAGATATGATTCTTTGGCAGAGGTGATTAGTTTTGAAGTTTCGTTACGAGCAGCTCTAACTCGTTCCCAGTCTTCTGCATTTCTACCACGTCGCACAAAATTTCGATAGAGTTTATGCTTACGTTTTATAGCAGTTTTGAGAGCGGGTGTTATCCAGGGTGGGTCTTTGTCGTTGCATTTGATTTCCCGATTGGGAATATTTGCAGAAAGGACTGAGAGTAGATTGTCCGTAAAAACAACCGCCATGTCCTCTGATCCTAGCCCTTCGAATTTAGACTCCCAATTTATATCGTTAAGCAAGTCTTTGATAGTAAATATGTTCGCCTTTCTGTAATCCCAGACGCACCTTTTGTAGGGGGGTGGAGATGGTAATGTGATGTTAAGCTTACCATGAATAATTTGATGCTGACAGTTATTGTCTAGGGATGGATGGACACCTGTCTCAACAAAAAGATTTGGTTGATCAGTAATGATCAAGTCAATACATGTCATGCTCTCCCCTCTTATATTCGTCGGTTCCTCGATTAACTGGTGCAGGTTATTCACATCAAGGACTTCCTCAAGAACAGACCCCTCCGGGTTTTCAATATCTTCCGGCCACCATTGATTAGACCTGCAATTAAAATCACCCGTTATAGTCAATTGGTAAGGATTTTCGTTTTGAATGCGAGTCACCACAAGTTGTAGTCTATCGATAAAACTTTCAAATTCTGCGCTGCCTTGGCTTGGACTACGATAAAGTACCACAAAAAATATTTTCTTACGTGCTATGCACATTTCGGAAACAACCATTTCTTGTATTATCTCAAGGTCTTGCCTGCGTTTGATTGCCAAGCCTTCACGAAAGTAAAGACATACACCCCCAATTTTGGTATTGCTAGGATGATCACTTCTGTAAATTTCCCTGCTGAAACCCTCAATACGAATATCCTCGTCACTAATCGTATCATCCAACATAGTTTCAGATAACCCAATGACATCATACTTATGCACAGAGTTGTAGGCCTCAATCAAGGGAATTTTAATTCGACCTCTAGCACATATACTATTCAAATTCCAATGGAAAAACTTTAAACAGTTTTCTTGTTGAGGTCCTGGATTGGTTTCTACATCACCGGCAACTAAAAGAAGGATATTCAAATGGTGATCAGTCATAGGCGATAGAAATTCTAAGAACTGGCAGATCAAGAGGGTATAGACAATAGAATGAGATCTTTTTAGAATGGTTCTGCAGCACACAGAACATCCGTGAATATGAACTACATTTGTGGCAACTCGCATTAAAAACCATGCACATAAAGGGAAGAGATTGGTTAAGGAGCTTGTTAACTCAATATATCTCTGAATCGGGCATCGCAGTTCCTGAATTCTACAAGATGGCGCACCAGCTAGGACCACATCAGGAACAAACATCATTCCGGACGCAAGAAGAATTGAAAGCGGAACAGTTACTACTGACAACCAAATGATAATGTACAAGTGAGCAAAGGAACACAAGGAACTGACCAATATCTTGCACAGGGGGATTTGGTAGAAAACCCTCACGCGGAGAATAGCTCGTTTACAAAAGATTCCTGCACGCCACTGTTCAATACCTATGGGCATTGATAACAACTCCTATCCCTTTGGCCATTGGAAAACGAACATCCTGTGAGCGAGCTTTTGAAAATTCGGCATACATACGTACGAATATGCAAATGCAAGTAAACGTTGAGAATCTCCTGAGATTTACTACCAAAATCAGAGGAAAAATTCTGTCTCTGTTTCATGCAAAAAAGTGTGTGAGATGATCTCTTGGAATATTTAGTATATCTTCTTTGCATCATGGGTACATTATCCAACTTGCAGGTCACTATGTTTACAAATGGAAGTATTTTCACAGAAGTGAACAATGCTTGCTTTAACTTCCAGTTCACTTTTAACTTTAAACATACATACATCCATACATACATTATTTGTTTAAGCAGGTTAAAACTACGGCAGCGCTAGCTGATGTGGACCTGCTATCTAGCTACTTTTACAGTCCATTTAAAATTGTTAGTTCTAAAATTTATGAAAAACCGAATGCAATATAAAACAGGTCATAAAAAAGAATCCCGTAAAAGAGTTAATAATAGATAAAATCTTGCTGTTTGAAAGTTATTATAGATGCTTCTTTTTGAAAACTTCATGTTGTTTTGCAGTCTTAATGTTCCTTTTAAAACAAATGAATTATTTCGCGCATAACGGCCACAGTTTTTGTCAAAGAGCTGTTTAAAGTCTTCTGGACAATCATCATTACATACTTTGTGCATTATCGTCAGGATTCGTCTTTTGTAGATGTAATCTAGTCTATCCCCATTCGCATGTGTCAACGCTTCCTCATCTGAAATGTTCTTTGGTAATTTGTGAATGAGTTTAGCAGCCCTTGCGTGAATTCTTTCAAGTCAAATCAATCAAGAAATGATGATGGATTCTTCATGATTCATGCAAGCAGAAGCGTACGCAGCACTTCAGGAGTGAGGGGGTCTGGGGACAAAATTTTTTGTGACCACGCCCTTCAGACGCTCAGAAAATGAGGGAAACGCCCTTTTTACTTATATTTTGCATCGTAAACATGACTGCAATGAACACAAAATAGGCAGGATGTTTTGTTCAATTTGCATTGAGAATTTATACCTAGCATATCAAGTACGAATTACAAAATCGCTTTTCTTCTTTACTGTAAAATTGATTTGGCTCTAGTTGTTATGATATTCAGGAAAGGCCTCTTGTCGCCACTTCATCATTGTTTAGTCAGTAAATGGCATCTTTTGCAAGAATCTTTTGAAAACAGGAAAATTTTGAAAACAGACATTCTACTTTGGCTTAGAATGCCTCTCCCAACATCGTTCAAGCATTTCTTAGAAACCCAAAACATTGCTCCACCAAACCTTAGACAAAACCATAATCTCGAAGACCACCGCCTGACAGATCTGCCTGACCCCCCCCCTGAGGTACAAATTTTATTGCGTTTTTGTACAAATCTCGAGGACCATCTTTTTGAAAAGTGGGGTGGGTCCAGACCCCCCCATTCCCCCCTTGGGTACGCCACTGCATGCAAGAAAAAGGTTATGTGCTGCTCACGTCATCACGTGTTTCAACACATGGTCACCTTGTATCTAGGTTAGGTTGATGATGAACTGGGGATGAACCAAAATCAAAATCTTCCTGGAGCTTAAAGTGTGACACGAACTGGAGCGAATGCCTCATGATAACTGATCAATGTTGCATCGGAAATCTTGCAGGCTCACCTATTGTTTTGTAATTCATTCACTTCAGTCATACTCATGCATTTTCTTTTTCTTATAAAAAGGTGTGCAGGGGTCTACATGTAGGGGGCTTACATGCAGTACGTCAAAGGGGTTTTATCAATTGTTTTAGCTAGAAAGTGACTAAGCGTGTCAGCAGAAAATATGAATCAAAGGGAGTAACATAAGCCTTTTCGCATGACAAACAAACGAGACTTTGAACAAGTCTGGCAAAGTTTTTGAAGGGCAGATGAACGATGTTAGAGCCAAGTGGAGGTATTCTGTGAATAGGGAAAAAATGCATATGCAGGCTACTGTTCTTCTAGGTGCTAGACAATATCCATCCGCGTGTTGAAAATCATGAACTACAATAGGCTAATTTGAGATTTGCATATGCAGCTCTTGAGTTAGCTATTCATAATTTATCTTTGTCAACTAACTATGTTAGCAAATTTGTTTGTGTACGAGAGTGGTGTGAGACATGTCAAAAACAACCCGTCAAAAACCTCGAATCTTGCTATCGAAACGGGAAAAAACTGCCTGTATTTGTGAGAAGTTCCTGAAATTATTTTGCCTTGGAAAAGGCTTGAGAGATCGGCCAGTGGGTCATTGGTGCTCATACTATCTTACATCACGTGCAGACGGCAGTAGGCCTCTAATTTCTAATATTCTTATCTTTCCTCGATTGTAAGGATTTTGAAAGAGACAATCAATAAGTAAAATCTGATTTTGTTTAATCATCTTTTGTGACGCCAAGAAAATGATTGAAAAGAAAATGATTGTTTATTTTGTGACGCACGATGGGTATTCTAAACTGCTGTTGATTGTTCTTATTGACATCATAGTCACCAACGGTTTCTTGTAAATATAAACAAACACAAGGGTAAATGAATTAAAAGTAAACAAACAATTATTCTTCTCCATTCTCTTCACCAAATTGTTCCTCTGTCCAGTTATGTTTCTATAGATTGCATATTTCTGGACATTTGTTTTTCGTTTTTCAAGAGCGAAATTCTCACACCAGAATCGTCTAATCTGCAAAGCAAACAAGACACAAAGTAAATTGAAATCAATGATTGTAATATCTACGAATCACTATATGAATCAGCAGTAATCACCAATCTGTAAATCAGCAAAAGTGAACAAGGGTCTTCTGTTTTGCAGCTCGAACCAGACTCCCTTGAAAATTTAATTTTTGGCCTTGTCACTGTTGCATACACTGTCTTCATACCTTGCAGTGTTTTCATCGGAATTTTCCCTATATTTTAAAGTTCTGTTGCAAAATTTGGTTCAGAGATATTTTTGACCCTCGGCAGTACTGACAGCCCATATTATCTGATTCTAGGTGGTACGTAATTTTGCAATATTCAAAATGTAGTCTCATGTACGTTTGCAGCTCTTTCCACCTAATGTCTCTTTCATGATCATCAGATATAAGTACAAATCTATGTGCCTCGGTTTTGGTTGATATAAAGAACGAAACTCCTGTGTAAATGTTTAGAAATCAACTTTACATGATTTGTTGGTATCTGGTGTCAAATTCATTTGCAATGCGATTGGAGAATGTCTGCAGTAACGCAGGTAATTGTTGCGAAGTAAGTTTGCTGAAGCACATGCTTATTTAGGCCCAATGAGAAAAAGGATCGTACTCTGTATTTTTCCATATATTGATATGTCTTTCCTATAACAGTTTCGTAATGAAGCAATGAAGGCTGTAGAAGTTAAATATTATATTAACGCAGCCTGCAGGCAACATACTTTACTGGGACTTTACTTTCTCACAAACAAGTGATTAGTGATGTTGTAATCTGGTGAAACCGGTCTGTAGTGCAGCATGCCTGATGAGGTGCTTGTTGATTTTTTTTCCACAAACCTCACAATTTTCGTACAGCCTGGTAAAGCACGGCTGCATAAGGAATTGCTATGAATTTCTTATTATTATTTTAGCCAATAATGAATGCAATTGATAGTATCTTGCCATATTGTGCTGGTGGTGCATACATAGCTTTTATTTGTTGGTTCAATTGTTTTGATTTTCATTTTGAATTTTTGATTTAATATTTTGATATGAAAGAGGTGGACCCATTTAGATTCCCAAAGGAAAGTTTGCCTCCACTAAGTCTCGGAAGATATGAGACTTTTTTTTGCAAACTTGAATTTGAAAAGTTGAAAGTTTGCAGGTAAAACTTCGTTTTGAATGCAAAACCACAACAGCTTGTTGAAGATTTTGCCTCTCCAGCTTCAAGGAACTAAGAACAAACTTTGAAAACTTTGCAAACTTTGCAAACTTTGCAAACTTTGCAATTACCACAATTACCAGTAGTAGGCAATGGAATTCTTTGGGCAGGCCAACTACCCAAAATAACTTTCATACTGAACTGAAGCAATGGGAAACCCAAAATTGCCTGGATTCGCTTATACGTTCGGCAGCATGGTGCCATTCCTTACGCCATGCTTGCACTTCCTCTCTTTTGAGCGAAAATCTACGACATCGTGCGAAAATGATGCCGCCTGCCGCCATTGCTTGCAACAGCATGCAAAACACCGAGAATTCTCGGGATGCAGCGATTCCCGATAAGCAATTTTGATTTTGACCCCATGAGTTCAGCGCCTTTAAAGTTGATTGACAAGTTATGATTACTTGAGCTTAGAACTTGCTTGTACCCTAGTTTTTGGAGAAAAACTTGACTCTTTAGGAATCACAGTGGAAATGAAATAGAGCTTTGTTCGAGGCCTAAAGTTCGGAAAGGAATTGCCTGACGGCAAACGAAAGTGTTGTTTTCTCTGTTTTCTTGGTAGAGCTAGAAGGTAGAGCACCATATGTGCAGATATAGTATGTTCTTTAAAAGCAGTCCCTCATGAATATTTGAAGAAACTGCGGTTTAGAATACAACGCGGGAAAAGAACCCAGTTGTTTGCTGTTTTCAAGCCGTGGGAAAGACAACCGTTCATACTCGGCCGACTTCGTATTGTCGTTGAAACCGAGAACGCTTTATATATCAGTGATAAAGATAGGATTATTGGGTGAACGCGTCATTGCTCGTAAGAATGTCGTTAAAGAACGAGTAAACAAAGCTGTGAAGTGAGGCAGGAAACATTTCTTTGTAATTGGTAGGACGAGTATTAGCATATGAATAGCTACGACCCGCTGAAGATATAATAAGCACGACACAGCATTCCATCGGCAGTGAATTCGTAAGCGAAACTTTGGACGACGTGAAGAGACGACGAAGCAGTTCTTGCTAAAATATTTTGACAATTCTTCAATCTTTGAAGATTCAACCTCACTGCATTTATCTACGACAACCTTGAAGATTTATCAAGTACACCAACTTCGACAAACTGCTTTTTCAAAACATGGATAGAATTATGGCAGATTTACGAGAGCAACGCACTCCAGAAAACAACGAGGCTTCATCAGCCGATCAACTGCTGAATTTTGTCTCAAATGCTTCACGAGAGCTGAAAGATATGCTTGGTAAAGTTGACAATGATGAGAAACCAGAACTTAACCAAAGACTGCTGTCACCAAGCTTCAACTCACCTGCAACTCCGACGATGAGCCCCATACCAAGCCCAAGTCCTAGCTGTGTATCATCCATGAGCGATCAAGAAGTTCCCTCAATGTCACCACGCTTCTTTGCAATTAACCCACAGAAAAGAGCACGAAAGCGAAGTTTTGACTCCAGTGGTGAAGCGCCCTTCTTGGACTACCCCATGAAAGTTGGACGATCGGACAGCGTCGGAGAAAGTGATGAATATTACCCAAGTTGTGCACTGCGAACGCGAAATCAACGCACGCCACAGAAACCACAATGTTGGAACTACCGACAACCGTATCCCTTGTACCAAAAGCAGCAATGCCAAAAACAACAGTACCAGAATTTCCCAACCCTTCATCAACTCGACCAATACCCTGGCTATGAAAGGTATCAACAACTTTCAACTTGTCAGCAACAGACCAGTAATGTTTACTCGTCAAATCAACAGAACTTTCCCGCTGTAAACAATAACTTCGGACAATCGTACTCTACTGTCGAACAAACTCCGGACTTTGCCGATCTGGTAAGTTGGATGCTAGCAGAGGACTTTTTAGATGCGGAGACTCTCAGTTCTTTATTATCACGCTGTTAGATAGATTTAATAATGTGTAGACGAGACTTAACTTTAGTTCAAAATTAGATTTGACAAGTACTTACTTTTGAGTAAGTACGCTAATAATACACGATCTTTGGGCTGCGAGACTTCGGCCTTGTTTCAACTTTGGGATGGCGCAAAATTCAATAATACTCTCTCATAAAGCTTCAGTCATTCAACACATTTACAGCTTAATAAATGCAGAAAATACTGTAAAATGTTTTGAACAATTGTATAATCTTTTCAGCGGCCGGTGATACACCTACACTGATTCAACCGTGGTCTTTTGGATGCTGTTGTTTTATTTGCCCTGAAGCAAAAATATTTGCTTTTTTTCTTGCCATCAACAAAGTTGAAACAAGTTCACAGTTTTGCAGAGTTTCAAAGTGATTTTATGCAAATACAGGAATACATATTTATCTATCAATTCAATAATTGAACGTAAGCTAGCTAACACATTTTCTCGAGATGACATCATTTGGCAGAGATATGCGAATTTTGCATAGGGAAGCAAATTTCCTAGCATAATCCAGCTAATAGATCGATGGATGAATTCATGAATATATGTATCATGAAACACTTGTCTGAATGGGGCGTAGGTGGAATACCGCATCAAATTTACCGCCTATATTCAGAATTAAAACTTGTCAGAGCTTCCAGTCGCACCACGACAAAATAGTGTCTATAACATAAGCGTACGAGGAGATTAAGTCTTGCGAGGCTGCTCGATTGATAGTCCATTGTTTACCACACTCCTTGCCCTACTTGGGTGCCTGTGTTTTGTAAATTTTTCCAACTTGGTCATGCTGGTATGTTTGGCTGCCAAAAACTGCTCATGTTTTCAAAGCTTGACAAACTATTGACAATGGTAAAAACTCGTGCTTTTCAGACTAACTTCAAAGCATACTGATTAAAAATTTTGCAAGGACTATGAGCGGTCTGTCTGTGTTGCAATGTTTTGAGAAAATGTGTTAACTTCGCAAGGGTTTAGATATCGAAATCGCAATTTTATAGAAGTTTATATTTGACGCAGGACGTCCGAAGTTTTCGCGAGAATCTCCATAGAATGGAGAGTTCAGACGAATCGAATGTTGAAAGCAAGCGGTTGTATATTTAACGACTTTTGATAAATCTCAAATTCAGATAACAGAATCTTTTATGAATCTGTTTACCATTTTAATTTGTGATTCATATCGGTTGATTTCTCCTAGCTAAGGAAGAAGGAAGCGATTTATGCCGAAGGAACATTTGTTTTCAGAAAACGAGGCTTTTTGTTGGTCTATAAAGAAGGCCTAGTTTCAGAATGTTTTCATCCTTCCAGCAGTTTGGCTCAGGGTCACTGAAAGGTCTTGACCTTCGAGGTCAGGAAAAGGGACCCCCATTGTTGTTTTACAATTAATTATGGATCAGTCACCTGATTTTGCAAATCCACATTACTTTTTTCAACTGGTAAAGGGCTATCATTTTCTACCTGTTGTCAAAAATTATTTTCAAACATTTAATGAATCGTCTATTGTTCACGACAGTACACATCATGTTTTGATCTCTTTCACACACGAATTATAAATACCTCATGCAAACCAAGTCAAATTTGCCCTAAAAATCAATTGAACGGTGCTTTCCATTTACCTCGGCTCACAGGAAAATTATCATTAATTCATCAGCAGGATCGAACGAGACCACAAGTTCTATTTTCATTGATTTATTAATGAGTGAGTCATACTGATTCGAATATACCGCTTGCTTTCTGCATTCAGATAATTCATTCTGTGAATTAACCTAGCATTGACAAGGTTTTAAACCTTTTAGCATGACTTAACGAGCCATTGTCACCCAGAGTCCTTTGCGAGCACGCTACAATTTCGGACTGTCAGAAAATCAGATTGGGCCTAAGCGAAAAACATGGATCCTTGAACGGAAAACCAAGTTTGACTTTCTTTACTTCTTCTAAAATTTGATTTTCAGACCACGTCTGAAATTGGAGCGTGCCTACAAAGGATTGTTGGTACAACTGCTTTTTCATTTAGCTTTGGATTTGATAGCGAGGTGGAGAGAACGTAAATAGGTCTTCAGTGAGTTTGTTTTTCTCAAAAAGTTTTATTTTGAAGTTACCGTCACAACCAGTCGACCTTTTATGCTAAAGTTTTGGTCGAGTTTGCATTCATCGAAGTCAAAATGCACTTTAGCTATTCACATTTTGTCAGGCTTCCACCAGAAGCCGCCATTTTGATTTTGTGAAGTGTATCTTAGTATCATAGCAACAATCTGACATGTAAACAGACAGGCCGGGGTCAGGGCTCTAGTTTCTTATCTTTGATGAATTTGGTCTATCTGTTACAAAAGAGAAACTTACCGGCCACATGCATTTTTCTGGGAAGGGATTTCCGTCTTTAGGTACAAATTAACTTCGTTGAGTAGAAAACCATCGGTATCTCTACGTCAATTGAAATTGTTTCGTTTCAAAAGGGCTACTTTCTAGAAGGAAAACAAACTCTTGATGAATGATAGTCAGAACTTTGAAAGAGTACCATAATAACATAAGCGAGAAGAGTAACCTATAGTCTGTAGATTTTAGACAAACTCGATTTTAGGAATAAGACAACCTTGGAAATATTTGAGAGAGATTCCAAGGTGCTAAAATCTTTGTAATTTTAGGGCATTGCAGAATCAAAAGTTCAACCCCAAGTTGGAAAGAACAAAGGCTTGTAGCAAGTCGAGGTTTTCTTAATTTTGTCATTCAGTAATTGTAAAGAAGAGCTACTTTTTTGCAATCAGACAGTGTCATGATAAAAGTATGGATCTAATTCCAGTCTGGTAACAGACCTTTACAAGCTACTGCAATGATTTGAATCATAGAATAACCCTAAAACCCTAACCCTCCCCCCACAGCATCTAGTTGTAGTCTCTTGTTATCACAGTTTCGATACTTTTGACAGGTATTGGAAAGCTAAACTTGTTCAATTATCATACATTTTTAGGCTGTACACTCATTTTATCTATAAGAAACTAAGGTCCGGGGCTGGTAGGCAGTTTCTTAAATTTTTGGGCCATTTTGCTACCACAAGTTTCTTGCGTGTTTCTTATATTTTTATTGCCGGAAGTTTAGAGTTGAAGTTTAGAGTAGATTTTGTCGTGTCTAAAGGGTTCCCAAATTACTTAGTAAAATCTTAAAACAAGTAAATAACATGATTCGCACTCAAACTAATGTCCAAACAGTTGCTTTAACTGCACAATGTCAAAATACTTTTGAGTGTGATAGGAAAATTAAAACTGAAAATTGCAGAAGTTTCTTAGCTTTTTTCAATTCAGGTAGGGTTGTTTCTTAGCTTTCGAAAAATTGAGCCTATCGTTTCTTACAAGCGGTTTCTTATAAAAAAAATGAGTGTATTTGGACTCTTGAGTTTTTATTTAAATTTTCATCGTGACGGAATAACCATTCTTGTTATTGTCAAAATGCTGTATTGACATATGCTCGATGTTAAATGATAACACCATGAATACGGCTCAGAATATTCATGAGAAATTTGTCTTCTGTCTTCTCGTACCATCTGTTATTCTGAAATTATCCTTCTCTTCGGTTGAAAACTACAAAGAAAAATTTGCGAGATCAGGTAAAAGTAATGGGCATTTTCGTAAGCTTTGGGGGTATTTTCGTAAGCTTTGGGGGTATTTTCGTAAGCTTTGGGGGCATTTTCGTAAGCTTTGGGGGTATTTTCGTAAGCTTTGGGGGTATTTTCGTAAGCTTTGGTGGTATTTTCGTAAGCTTTGGGGTGAGAGAGGAATTGATGGGGATTCCCAAAACCACCAAAACTAAATAAAACTATATTGTTTACACGGACTTGGCCCGACTTTTGGTGAATCTTTTGCTTGAACATGGCTGATTTTGTTAATTTTACCAGAGTTGCGTAAGCTTATGGTACGGTTGCTCTTATGATAATAATCTTATCTTTATCTGCACCAGTGACGCATTTACTCATGGGCACACTGTGCCCATTGGTGTTAGGATGATAGCTTACCTTACCAACAGCATTATGGAAAGTGTTTCAACGTGGCCCACCAAAGAAGTTATGTGTGAGAAGATGATGTCCTGATGTCCCAACGCAAGGGGGTATCTTGGAACTTCATAAAAGAGGCCCCCTAAAATTCCAGATAGGAGTAACATAATTACATGAAATTTTTCGTTTTGAATGGTTTAGATTTTTTATATCTATTTTGCAAAAAAATATTTCATGTCACATCTACACCAAAATCATGTCTTTCGAAAAAAAATCTGAAATGCTGTTTTGGGCTCTGATATCAAAATTTGAATCCATTCAAAACCATCAAGTACTCTTGCTCATAGGTTTCCATGATGAAATTTAAATGTAGAATAAAAGATATCACTTCAATCTTTTCTAGACCTGTCTGCGGTAATAAAATGGCACTTGTTGTTCAACAGGTTCAGATTTGTTACAGTTAGCCCATTTTAAATTTCTGGTTCCATTTTCTGAAACATCATTAAATTTGGATTCAGAAAATGTATAGGTTTGTACAGTTATCAACTATAACTTTTGAGCAATATGATTTTGAAAATCATGCATGCGCAAAACGGTTCTAAGGGCTACTAGGGCCTTAAATCTAGAGGGCCCCGAGCAAAATTTGAAAAAACCAATGAAGTGCTGTTGATTTCACTCTCGTGTTTGAATTGAGTGCTAAAGTCTTCAGACAACACCATGGTTTCATATATTGACAATACGTCATGGACAAGAAAAGTAGAAATTCGGCAATAACGCAAGTTTGTTAAAAACTAAGCGCCTCAGCACGATATCAAAGATTCCAAAAAACAATTATCCGAAGTTTTGAAAAACCTGCCTTGTAGGCAGACATGATCAAACTTGCAGGAAGGGTTGAGGCCAGAGAAGTATACAATGAATTGAATAATGAGACATTTAGAGATAGGAATTTCATTATTTGAAGTTTTTGTATATGCCCTTCGACTAGGGACTTGTCAGTTCGCATGCTTGATGGTACAGTACAGTATATCATTTCAATTTTCAACTTATACTGAACAGCTCCAGCTTATACTGACGAAATATCCACCCAATCGACCAAAGCCGCAAAAGCAACACTGGCCAAAAATGCTTGTCGTACTTGGGGCCAAAAATATGGAATAGCCTATCTTCTGATTTGAAGTCCACAACTAATATCAACTCGTTTAAGCATAAAATTAAAGAAAATTTTTTCCAAAATATACAGAGAGAGTAAAACGACGTATATGTGTTCTACTAAAACCACGTCCTCTCACACATTCAGGATTCGGTCTTTATTGGAAAGCACATATTATATATAAACTCTTTTTTGCAACTATCTCTCGTCGTCGTCAGGTTCCTTCGCCTTCTGCTCTGAGCATAGCCTGTTACTCTGAGCAGGTTGGCGTTGGCTGTCACGGATGCCCAGTTCTCTCTATGCTGTGCCTTTCTTGTGGCTTCGGCATAGTTAATTTGTGTCCACTGTTTCTGCTCAAATAAGGGAAAGAAAAGCAACCATCTGTAAGGGGACCATTATAGAAATAAGGTCAACTCGATCTTTTAATGCTATCCCTGCCACCATGATTAGGGGTGTTTCTTAATTTATATTGAATGTATTGTTATGTAAATTTCGTATTTTGATTACTCTGTATTATTTTTAAATTGCAAATATTTTAATTTTGTGGTGAATTTTAACATACATGCATATATACATATTTACAATAATTTGTCTGAAGCGAAAATGTTTTAACATTGACGTTGCAAGTGCAATATTAAAAAGATTTTTTGAAAAAATTAATCGATTTGTCTTGTTCTTGGAATATTTTGACCAATTTCCCCTTGTCCCAGCTTATAAAGGACAAGTTCCCCTAAAACCCATGGGATGCCCTGGGGATGCCATTCAGCTGAGTGGGGATGCCACCCAACTCTGTTCCATTCATGCCTTGCCTGGTTCCTCCATTGTCAGCTTGGCTTGGGAGCAACAACAACAATATGTTTTTGGCGCGAAACGCCATTACGAGGCAATCGAATAATGACAGTTAGAAAGCGGACAAAAAAGCAAAAAAGTCGTGTAAAGAGTTTGAAAGTAAGTTCTGTCCGTTTGTTTGTTTCCAAACTTATCGTTTGGCCATTCTTATAGTGCAGATAAACATTTTACTTATCCTGATCCTTTCTCGTACTGAGAAATTATGGCAATGATGAAAAGTGGATGAATGAATGTCTCCTGAAAAATGGCAACAAAAAAAAGCGAAGATGATGGGCCTAACAAATATAATAGGCCATATTTGTCCCTCATGGCGAGGATAAATTCAGCCCTTGGAAAAACAGATCACAGTACCACTTCCAAAGAAAAAGGTATTATCGATATAGAAGTTGAATGGCTTTAAATAAAGTTTTATGAATTGAATATAGATTGAATGAATGAAATTGAATAATAAGTCTATGAATTTCCAACGCATAGAGGGTCAAATTTAGGGTGTTTAGGGCTAGGCCTAAACTGTTTCTGCCCAGATAAGGGACATCAATTGCTATCTTTTTGTCAGACTTCCTTACAAATACAAACTCAGAATTCATATGCAAAATTGAAAGGCACACTTAAATAAATAGATAAAAATGCACTCTTGCGTACTTCATAGTTTGCTCTTGCACACCCAAGATCTTGCTGGAAACTGCTGCCGTACTCTACAGTGTAGTTTATGTACAATTTTACACACAAATTTTACCACTCTTTCATATTTAGGTTTGAATAAACACACAGCTCTTCTCCATGGAGAATCAAAAAGTGAAACTGAAAGTGACGAAGAGAGTGATATTGATGACAATGTCAGCCTCATAGAATGTGCTAGGATCCAACGGAGGCTTTCAAATTCTCCTATGAAAGGAAGATTAAAAGGTGCTTCCTCACTGGAGACATGTACTGATCGACTTAGCGATGAGGATCCTGACTTTCCAATTGTCATGTCAAGAGCTGAGAAGTATGGTATGAATAGAAATGTCACGGGAACAGTTAGAAATGAACTTGCTTCAAGTAATCACTTGTCTGGAAGATTAAAAAGTGTTTTTTCATCAGAGACATGTAGCAATCAACTTTGCGATGAGGATCCTGACTTTCCAATTGTCATGTCAAGAGCTGAGAAGTATGGTATGAATAGAAATGTCACAGAAACAGTTAGAAATAAACTTGCTTCAAGTAATTATTTGTCTGGAAGATTAAAAAGTGCTTCCTCATCAGAGACATGTAGCAATCAACTTAGCGATGAGGATCCTGACTTTCCAATTGTCATGTCAAGAGCTGAGAAGTATGGTATGAAAAGAAATGTCACAGAGACAGTTACAAGTAAACTTGTGTCAAATAATCATTTGTCTGCGTTATATGATGGACAGTCAGCAAGAGATTCAGATCATTCTCAAAATAGTGCTGAGGTATGTTTTGATTTGTTTTGCTTTGGATTTGATGAGAAATACTGTTGAAGGTCTCAAACCCTACATTGAAGCCTGACCTATGCAACAGTGTAAAAGTATGTGTGTATCAATTTACCACAAATAAGTAAAAGATTTACAGTAGTTTAAGAGCTAAAAATAGATACATGATTACAATTTCTATATGAATTAAATAAATACCCATAAAACACCCTTAATGGTAGTGGTAGAGATAGTATTATAAGGTCAAATTGACCTTATTTCCATAATGGTCCCCTCAGAGTTTGTTTCTTTAAAAAAATGCTTTTTGATGAAATGGCTCCAAATCATGAGCATATGAGGTGTCAGTAGTACACATATACAGTATCTTCCTCTCTCTGTGTATTTTGGAAAACATTTTCTTTAATCTTATGTTTGAATGTGTTAATATTGGTTGCAGATTTTAAATCAGATGCTAGACTATTCCATACCTTTGCCCAAGGTAAGATAGACATTTTTGGCCTGTGTTACTTTTGCGAAATGGGATGTTTAATTTCAACTTAGACCTTCGTGTTATTCAACCATTGTCAACTGGATGGAATATAGCCATTAGCCCCAACATCAAAAACATGGTTTGGATGACATGGTTCTTTTGGAAAAAAACCCTCTTGATTCTACGTGCATCGTAAAGTTATTTTATTTGTACTTTCGTACAGGTACAAATCAGCAAACTGACACAATGAATATTATTTGAGCAAGTTAAATTTATGTACAATTATGAAAAATAAAAAGTTATACAAATCTTGATCTTAATCACAAAAGTTTTTCAAATTTTAAGATGTACTTCAAACATGAAAATGAGAAAAACAGTAGAAAACACAATCATATGGTACTTAGTTACCCCTTGTTCACACCAAAAGCCCCCCCCCCCCACACTAACTAGGAATTAACAGAGTCTCTGTTGATAAAGATGAAAAATCTAAAGCCATTCTACACTGGACAACTTTTCTTTGCAAAGTAGTATGCTGTTATTAAACGATTATGAGGTCCATGCTGGAAAATATTGGGACCGCAGTCAAATATTTTCCAGCATGGATCAAGTAATCGTTTAATAAAGGCTTCATTATATGGCAGAACCTTTTGAGAACATTGTTTATAGTATTGTACTTTTCTCTTGTGTCTTTGATCCTTACCTGTGCATCACTGTAGTTGGTTGTTTCAATGTTAACTAATTTGAGATTTTCTTTGTGTATGATTGCAAGCTCGTCTTCAAAGTTTACAGCAAAGAATTCTTTGAGGAATAAGCTAAACGTTGGCTGACAATTCTTGCAGCTTAAGGCAAAGCCCGGTCCAATACGGCTTCGAAAATACGACTTTTGTGGACTGATCAAGAACTAATCAAATTGCTCCGTTGCCGGTCTGAGGAGCCGTATTTTTGAGCGCCATATAATAATACAGCTTATGTCTCTGCCTCCATAGAAGAAATGATTAAAGCCATAAATCCATTTTAGTGTGGATTATCGTTGTACAGAAATCAGAAGTAAGAATTATTCTTTCGAAATAACAGGATTCAAGTTCTAAGGGGAAAAGTAAGGAAGAGAAAGAAAGAGACAAAATACTGAAAAGGCAAGCGAAAGAAATGGAAAAACAATCAAAAGAAGCAGCAAAGAGGGAAGAAAAACAAAGAAAACTTGATGAGAAGGAATCAAAGAAGAAAAAACAAGAACAGGAGAAAGTGCTTAAGAAGGTAGGGCTCCGTTGATATTGCATTTCATCTTCCATATGATAATGCAACATGTCAGGTAGCATAAAATGATAAATGATGCAATATTTTTACAGGCAACCATCAATTTGACATTATCATGGAGCCATTTTTAAAGGCTTCCATGCAAGTTTAGTGGTATAACAAAAAGTTCCTACAAATACATTTATCACCTTTTGGAACCAACTACAGTTACAGACGGTTTGCAAATAACTGTATGAAACATTTCTGGAATGGGTCATTTCAAATTGAATGTTTTTCAGGAATGCCAGAGAGGGGGCATGGGGGAAATCACCCTTCCTGCCCTCTCAAAGATGGCCCAAATATGTTATTTTCCTATTGTTTTGCAGTGCAATTTTGCCCCCAAAAAATGTGCCCTGGCATCCCTGATACTTTTGAAATGTAAGCAAAATGACCTGTGTTTGAGTAAATTCTGTTGCGTTTGGCTAGTTTCATTAAAGTATTGCTCCTTATATCATACTTCTGATTATCTGCAGAATTCCAATTACATGGTTACCTTCTTTTGCTTGCAAATTTCCTGGCGACCTATTTTGCAAAACTATACATCAAATGAAAGCACGGAAGTCAGGCTTTCAGAAAATCATTATCTAATGTATGTCAGACCTGACTTTCCTAAGAAATCGTAATTTTTCGACTGGTAGCCTTTTTTATACTTGTAAATTTTATTTATTTCTTGTAAAAAGTTTTTATTTTACGTGGCAAATGCTTACATACATACATACATACACATATACACCCTGTGGTATTTGTAAAATATCAATCTATCTTGTTAGACCATGGGCAGTGAACAATGTTTGTAGAATTTCTTACGCATTATTTGCCCAGTTCTCTAATTTGTATCTCTGTTGATCAATTTGAGTGAACAAGATCAGTAAAATTTTTGTTTCTTTATTGTATTTCATTCAAATTGATCAGCAGAGATGCAGATTAGAGAACTGAGCAACTAATGGGTAGGAAATTCTACCATTATTATCTTCCCTTCCCAAAAATCGACGCATCATCACCTATGCTTAGACCTCATGACTGGCAAGAAATTTACTTTACAACCTTTTCACAGGCAGCCTCTATGACAGCCAAGGCAGATTCAATGGATCAGTGTTTAAAGGTAAGTTGTCGCTGTGCTTCAAGATCATGGGTCATGAAGAATTCTCTTCAGAACTCACAAAGATTCTCTTCAGAATTCAAATCCACTTATTTATACCGGGTGAGTAAAAAAAGGCCCGGCGTTTGAAAGGCTACTGCTCCATGAATATATAAGCAATGATATTTTGCAATATATAGTTGAATAACTAACATGTTCAATAACTTTTAGAATTTTTCCTGGCTGAAATCGGTCGCTCCGTTAAGATTTTACAAGGGATTTTCTAAAAAGATAACGTATTCAGAGGGATTCCATGCTCCCAACTTGACAAAATGCATCAGTGAGTGTCATTATTGCTAAGAAGGAAAACGAAGGGAATGTTGTTTGTCGTTTTCCTTCGTTCTTGCAGGTTTTCGAAAGGGGCTTTCTGTAGAAAATCTCTCATATGGACGGGAAGGAATGGCCGATTAAAGCCGGGTAAATTACTGAACCTAATTGGACATATCGGGAATAAAACAAGACAGTCTTCAATATTATTGCTTTGATATTCATGGAGCAGCATTTTTTCAAACGCATTTTTTCAAACGCTGGGCCTTTTTATTGACTCACCCGGTAGTAATCAGAGCTTTGATCTCAATTTTTGCAGTTATTTCCTTTTCAGGCTTGTTGTGTAAGCTGCTTAAAGATTCATAATCTAAGATTACATTTAACAATTTAGACTGGAGTTATCAAAATTTGTATTATCAAAAGCTCTATCATTTTCAATCATGAGCAACTGTAGATGGAAGTTTTAACCTGGCCAAAAAGTAGTCTTTTCTTGTTCCCTTCCCTTGCTATTGTTCTTTCAGATTTTTAATAAATTTGAAGTTGGCCTAGTTTATAGGATGTCCTGTACGTTTTACTGAAATACACAGAATAAGAATTATCTAGTGTAGAGTCGGAAATGGAATCATAGGAAATGGAATCAATCTAAAAGCACAAGATTAGCAGCAGCAATCGCACATTGACTCAAGAATAGTGAATTAAGAGGTAGAGCATGCAACCTAAACCACATGGCGGACTATCAAAATAAGGACAGCCAAATAAAGTGCATCGAATAGCCTTATCTTATCGGAAATGAGTCTTTGCGCAAAAACCACAGGTAGAAACATAACTTCTTTCATATTCTCATAAAATTTACAATAAGAAACCATTACAACATTACGAAACAAAGGCAAAGGGAGTATTGAAATACATAACAAGCCTAAAACCTACAATTAACATGGAGACAAATATTACAAAATTACGAAAATGACTACAGTGGTGTTGCCCATTATGTCAATGTTGTCGCAAATTTGAATTTGTCCTCAAAAAGTATAATCAAAAAGCCAACTAGCTAGTATACAGTTAAGCCCGAAATTATTCATACCTATGCCAAATTTGGAGTATTTTCAATCCTTATATTTGCTAACCAATTCACAAGATATTTCATTCCTTGAAATGTCTCTTGTAGCACTTGTTTCGGCCTTTTATCACATTCTTACGAAACTTCAGCCACAGTAAAATTGGTCCTCAAACAGAACGATTCAAAATACTCGGAATTTGGCATAGGTATGAATAATTTCGGGCTTAACTGTACTTGCTAATCGGCCGTAATGGGCTTATCGGGCATAACAGGCGATGCCACTTTACTTTTTGTAGACCAAACATAAATTTTTGTATACCGTACCTTTCTTGCAGCACATCACAGCTGTAGTCGACACTGAAGCATTGACAGATGGAGGAGCTGGAATCCTGCAAGGTTTAGAAAATATGGGTGTTCAATATGAGGTGAAGAAACTACCAGTTGATTCGACGATTGGCTGGATGAGAGATAGCGTGACGTATGCCCCTCAAGAAAATGGGCAGGTGAGTACGTTCTATGATTATTAAAGACCCCTTGTTAATGCTAAGGTAAACTTTCATATTTTCCGTCAGTTGTTCCTGGCCTAGATTCCCTTTGTCATGCTTTTCCTTCGGTGCACAATGAAGTGAAGGTGAAGGTGAAGTCGTGTTTTTCAGCGCAAAGCTCTGGGATCGCAGAAATAGAGCAGACCTAATCGAGTCCGCGACCCCTTGTCATGACGCTCAAGTGGTGGGGTCCTACCGGGTATCGAACCCACTCCGCCTGACTGTTCTGGCTGTAAAGTCAGAGGATTACACCACTGCGCCACAACACCTTCTTCACAATTGATCATAGTTGGCGATGGGTCTTTAAGAAGGGTAAAACCACAGGGGGTCCAGGAATATCAGTGAAGACTGTAGTTTTGGTTTCTTTGGTCCCCTGTGATCCGGATTATGAAAACGACAGAGATGTGTAATTTGATACAGATTACATCATTGTTTCGGTCGGTTGCTATTGTTACAGTAGAGAAACTTTGTTACGTGAGGTGAGAGCTGTTATCTCTTTGGCTGTGGTTTGAACTCGTGGTTTTTCAAATCCTGTGCATCGTAACGGTAAGAAAAGAGAAAAGAAAACAAGACCACTGTACTACATTCTACTGTAAAAATAGCAGGCCGACCGCAATGATGATGTAATCTGTATCAAATTACACAGCTGTTGTTTTTATAATTGCTGCGAAGCGCATGCGTAGCAGCCATTATAGACGGGATTGATAAGGATTCTACGGGGTAGTGGAGTTTCATGCTGACTCAGGCTGATCGAAGCGGAAATTGGCATTAGAGTCTATACTGAGCGTCCACGACTTGGATTTTGGGCGAGAAGCTCAAAGCTGGCTCACTGCTATGCTCGCGCTCATTGCGAGAAGAAGACGGAGATTTTCACGCAGCGTGGTAAGTACAGCATCGTTTTCTACATCTAATTTCATCGCAAATATGAGAGGACTTCTCTTAATCCTCTCTGTTCTGTTGAGCATGTGTTGTTTTACAGCGGACAGATTTCAGAAGCGGCAGGAAGAAAGATGTGTCATCAACAACGACGGACGAGGGCCTAGGCCTAAGCGTTTCTTACGCTCACAAATATACCAGCTAGCAATAAACCACAAGAAGCATTGTTTGTGGAAAGAAAAAATGAATCACCCATTGACCATTGTGGTGATAAAAAGTGAATTGCCCATTGTGGCAAGTAAACTACTTATGCAAAATCACCAAAAATGAATTTGATCTTTCAGGAAACTCAATTACTTTTGAAAATATTTGTCAGGGCTCTTTCTTTTGCAATAAACAAGATGATAATGATTCACCATTCATTCCTTTGCATACAGCACTTGACAACGTCTTCACAAATAACAACTAATTGAAAGTATCTTTTAACCATGATTCTTTGCATCTGACAGAATTTTGATTGGCTTCTTGAAATGTTTATGCTCTCTGCTTGGTTGCAATATGTACTTACATCGGGCCTTTCCAGCCACCATGGAATTTTTTATTTATGCTCATTTTTGTGGACCATTGAAAAAAATGGCGGCAACAAAGAGAACACAAAATGGTGTATTCGCAGACCATGCTTGATGTTGCAAAGGCCCCTTTCATGTTGCCACTTGACCATTTATAGATCTCATACACAAAAGCTTCACATCTCATGTATTTTGTTGCAGGAATGAAAGGCAACTTATTAATTTGAGACACCCCTGTAAAGACTTCCATTGCTTCAGATCAATATTGCTTCAGACATGTAAAGATTAACACAGCATTGGATCACTACCTGCAAATTAACTGTTCATATTCCTGTGACCATTTGCACAGCATTGGATCAGCATTTGCTTCTTTAACCATTGACATTCAAAGACCAACGCAGCATTGGATCAGCATTGCTTCTGTGACTGGTCTTTGTACCTTGTGACCTATTAGCTTTGATACAAACTGTTACCAGATGAACCTTTGAAGAGTTGTTGTGGTAAACTGATGTGCATCATATGCTCTCAAGACTTGTTTTTATTCAAGGCACAATACAGAATCTGTTATTTGACACAGAATTGAATAGGGGAACACTTTGAATGTTGCCATCATGTATCAAGTTGCTTGAATATTATTAAAGATGCTGACCCGGGGGGGGGGGGGGTAAATGACTTGTGGATGGACGGGGGTCTGCTGCCCGGTTTTAAGAAAGCTACCCTCTTCTAATTACAGAAACTTGCCTTGGTACCCACTGTTATGATGAATTTTCGCGGAAAACAGCCCATTTTCTACTATTTTTGTGAATTTCAGCAAAAGCCCACCCATGTTCATGAAAAATTTCCCAAAAAGGACCCTCGTTTTGTTTAGAGAATTTTGAGCCCAAAAACCCAACCATATGGGCGGCACATACCCGTACCTTGAACATGTTATGTACCCCCCGGGATGCTGATTGGTGCAGATGGAAGCAGATAATTGACATTCTAGGATAATTACAAAGAAATTATCAAAGCTACTGTATTGCTACTAAAACATCACAACTATTTTAATTTGAAACTGCGAGTGTTGATCTATGGCCAAATGAGAAAATCATATACTATTTGAGGTACCACCTGGGGAAAAGAAAGCCTTGCAGTCCAAGAAAGAAATTGCAATTAAAGAGTTGAATTGAGACTAATATCACATTGAGTTTTAATGACTATTATAGTTGTGTAATGCAGTCTTTGAATTTACAAACAGTTCTCAGTTCTTTTAATTTTTCCCCTTAAAAAGCTGCAATTTAACTTGGTTTCAAACACTTGCCCCAAAAACTCCACTCTGACATTTATTCTTTCAAAAATCTGCAGATTTATATTATGAACAACGCTATGAGCAGTGGCGTACCTAAGGGGGAATGAGGGGGTCCAGACCCCCCACTTTTCAAAAAGGTTGGCCTTGAGGTTCATACAAAAATGCAATAAACTTTGTATCGCAGGGAGGGGGGGGGGGGGAAGGGTCAGGCAGATCTTTCAGGCAGATCTGTCTTTTTGAGATTTGTTGAAAAGCAAGGAGAGAATGGTTTTGTCGAAGGTTTGCTGGAGCAATGTTTTGGGTTTCTAAGAAATGCTTGACCATTGTCGGGAGAGGCATTCTAAGTAGAATGCATGTTCTCAATTGGGTATAAATTCTCAATACAAATTCAACAAAACATCATGCCTATATTTTACTCATTCCAGCCATGTTTACGATGCAAAATATAACTAAAAATGGTGTTTCCCCCATTTTCCGAGCGTCTGAAGAGTGTGGTCACAGAAAATTTTCCGCGCTTATGCCCCAGACCCCCTCACTCCTTGAGTGCTGCGTACGCAACTGGTATGAGCAGCACCTACTTAACTGCGTTAACAGCTAGTTCAGATCATAAGGAACCAAAGAAACCAAACTACAGTCTTTACTGACATTCCTGGACCCCATTTGGTAAAAATACTTTAAAGAGAATCAACGGATATAAAAGCCCCGCGCGGATGGGGTCTGGGTAGTCTATAAATAAATAGCCAATCAGATAGCGCGTAGGCAGACTGACACTGCGTCTGTCATAAAATCATGTGATCACTTCATGTGATCAGTTTCTATTGGTATTATAACACAGCGACAACAACAGCGCGAAGGTGACGATGTATTTGTCCAACTGGGAAAATTCGCAAGTTGTTTTTAAATCGGCTGCCCTTGTATCCGTTGATTCTCTTTAATGAAGGACTCAGAAAAAATTTGCAAAGTTTTTGATCGATGCATGTGGAAAGCAAAGAACAGCATGACTTGGAATTTACTTTCTTGCACCCAAACGTTAAAGTCAGATTTTGGCATCTTGATCTTTCTGTCGGTTTATCATTTTGAAGGTGTTGTGGCGCAGTAATGTGATCCTCTGACTTTGCAGTAAGAACAATCAGATGGACATAGTTGGATCTGAGGTAGAGCCCCACAACTTGAGCATCATGGCAAGAGGTTGCGGACTCAATTAGGTCTTCTCTACTACTTCAGCGATGCCAGCATCTGGTGCTAAAAATGCAACTTCACCTTCGCCATTTTCGAGCTATTTGCTCAAAAGCTGTGAAGTTTATGATTTTACAAAGCTGTTGGTCTGAACTGTGGGTCTAGATTTGTTCAGATTGAAAGATACAGACGGAGTCTTCAAATTTTTTAGCTTTCCAAACGTTTGCCAGGCTTGCGCATTCCAAAAATCGAATGCCATTAGAACCTAATAACTCATTTGCCCATCAAATAATGGTGAGAAAAAAGGAATGAACCGTGAATCGTGAACGATTTGAAAAGTTCTGGAAAAATGATTCGAGTCTTAATTGCGGCCTTAGGCCACTGATTTACGGATTATGTCGAATGTCTTTATCAATGGATTTCTCGAATAGATATAGCAACGAGAACATGTATGTTGTCTTGATTCTTATTCTACGAAAAAGGAACGAATTTGTAAATTTTTGATGAATTGGTATAGGAAAACTCATTTGTGTGTTGGAGAAAATTTCTTCCAGCCAACTCCAATTTTAGCTATGGCATTACGAATACTTAATTAATGGGAGGTTGATAAGTTAGAAGTAGGGACAGCTAGGACTTGTCTGACCATTGGATTACGTCTGGCCATCCAACTGCTCCAATAATTCAGGGAAGACGTCAGAGCAACGATTGGTGGTTTCTTATCAAATAATTTTGCAGAAGTATGTTTAGTCGATGGGTTGGAGATTGGGATCTTAGGTTTACATCAGCGCGTGAATTTTGGATGGGCAAAGTATAGTTGCTAGTAAGATTTGGTTTGTTAGCCTCATAGTCCTGTGGCGATGATCTAACTGGGTAGACATGGTGATAAAAAACTGTAGGTTACAAACAGTTTTTGGAGAGCAAAGAAAATGCTGTGTTTGAAGCAATCCATTTTTTTGACTTTTGTGTGCCATAAATCAGTAACCACTTGTCAGGCTCGCTGAAACATAGCCTCGACTGGTTACTCCGAAGTAAGTTTAGTTGAATTAAAACTAAACTTACTTCGGCGTAACCAGTCACTGAAATAAGGTCCCAAGTTCTAAGTTGAAGCCTGTCCTGTCCAACTGTATCAAGAACTGGACAATAATAGAGCGTAAAGTTCCTCCAAAGCCGCCACATAATTGGGGCGCAATTTTTTTGGACGCCCTGCCCTATGCTAATAGGATTTGCACACCACCGCTACTCCGGTGTGATTTAACAAGAGTACCGGTAATGTTTTAGTGCTGATTTAGTATAGGAGAATTGACCAGTTATTTTGACCTCGGCAGGCATGCTTTTGCTTATATTCATTTTGCAAATCATGCGTTATTTTGCGGTCCGAGCGTGGGCTGGTGTTTTCAGGACCGCCCCAGTTATCCTTAAGAAGTGAGGTTTTAGGTTATTTCAAATCTTATATGACGAATCAAGAAGACATTCTGCCTTTTGTGAAATATGGTTTACGGGAATTTGCCTTTAATAGGAATGTTTTGATTTTACAAATAGGAGTTTAAACCTCAAGAATATACTTTAAGTTGAAAATAACGATTAAATAGGAATTTAGTGACGGATAAGTAGCGGAATAATTATTTTCCTCTCAAGAGCAAGAGTTTTTAAAAGTTTTAGAATTAAGGTCTGTCTGCTCAAAGTCTGGAATCTTTTTAATGGCTCGCTTAGCTTGTTTACTTAAATTAAATTAACCTAGCGTATTCTTACCTCCCAGGATGAATTATGTTTAACTTCCCCTTTCAGTTTTGCAATGATGGTTGCAAAAATCTTTGAACAATTTGGCTAATTTTGCCAAATCTTGCATTATTTCCACCGCTGTCCCTTAAAGTACTGTTTGAAGGACGATAAAAAGTGGATAAAATTGTTGCAGAAGCAATGATTTTGTAAGGCTGGAATAAATGTATACAATTGGGTCTTGCATTTAAGACAAAGGGTCCTTATTGTTTCGAAAAAATTTTTGTCGTTGTTTTTGAACAGATTTGGCTTAAGAATTGAATCTTACGGCAAAACTACTTTTTCTAGTGGTCAAAACAGAAAAAATCTGTTTTCTTTCATTTCCGTCCTGTGAAACAGCAAATAACGTTTCAGTTTTTATGAAACTGTTCCAACAAACGTTTACGAGCGCAATTGTTCCCCACTTCCCATGCTGACTACAAAGAAATGTACACAAATTCTGCCATGTCAAACTTACAGTTCTTTCGCCAGGCACGGTTCATAGTTATAGGGACCGATAATGACCAAAGGATGTAAACTGAATTTATACCCAGCTATCTTTCAAAAAAAACGTAGACCAAAGAAACGGCTGTACTCAAATGATTCAGTTTGATACCGAAAATGCAGCATAGGGCTCAAATCTTTGACAGAAAAAAAGGGTACCAGGGTGTAAAATTCTATTTCATAATTCTTCACGGAAGGATTTAATCTTTAGAAAGGTGGGTGTAAAATTCTATTTCATAATTCTTTTGATTAAATGGTTTGAAAGAAATTTAGTGTACTTTGCCGTAAATCTGCAGTGGAAATCTTTTGATATCTTTGCTTGTTTCAAAATGGCAGCATTTATTATATTTGAAGGTGTGACGTCATCAAGTTTCTAAATCCGAAACCAGAAGAGTTGCAGATTTTTGCTTGGTACAATATCGTAGACCTTCTTAAACTATAGTTATCTTGAAGATTGTATCATTTTTCGTCAATTTGTTTAGGATTTACAATGATTTTAATTTTGTCAAAACTTTCCATGAATTCTTTCAAAAAAACTAAAAACGCTGCCATTTTGAAATAATTAAGATACAAGCAAGCTTCCACGGCAGATTTACATGGGAGTATCCTGAATTCCTTTCAAGCAATTCAATTCAAAAACAAATATGAAAGAATTTTACATCCACCTTTTTTAAAGATTTGAAAGATTTGAGGCCTGTACTCGGGAAATGCGTATTCTTTTATTGCAGATTACACGAAATAGCAACTACGAAGAACAAAATCAAATTCTGATGAGAATCAAAGCAGCTAACTTTTCGAAGATGGTCGAAGCACAAAGCATGGTGAGATTTTAATTCCTGAACCTTATATCGGATGTCCCAAGAAATTTTCAACGTTTGGAAATTTCTAAAGACTGAAATACTTTTGTGATCGAAAAAGTAAAAGCTACGTAAAAATTAACCCTAAGGGGGCTGGGTCACGTAAAGTAAACAAACTTCTTTCGAAACGACGATTTTGCAGCTTTTTTGACAGGCCATATCACACAGATTTTCCACTATTTTTCTCAAAATGAAAGTGCTAGTTTGAAGATGAACTCTTGAACTTCAGAGAGAAACAAACGAAACAACCATTGTTGTAAGATTGCAAAGATATTGATGGATTTTTAGAAGTAACTTTATTGTGGATTCACCCCATCCACCAAAATATGTGCAGAACACAATGGGCGCTTGCCGGCGCGTGCGGGCAACAATATAGATTATAAAGATAACAGATTTGTTTACGGTTACGTGACCCAGCCCCTTTAAGGGGTGTATCACACCTTTAAAAAGCGTACGAGATTTGAAAACAAAAGGTTTTTAGTGTACGATATTAATAAGAGCTGATATGCCCCTTGCATCATAACAACACTTCACTGCTGCAAGCAAAGGGCAGTGTACGAAGGAGGATTTTACGGAAGTGGACTTAACGGTTGAGTGTGGCATAACTGGATTTGAATTTATCTTAATTTTTTATCAAACTGACCAGTTTTGTGGATGCACTCTAGAGTTAACTCGAGCATATTCTTACTGGAGTCATTGGAAGGTATTTTTAACCATCCAATAGGCACAATGTATTTCCGAATTGTTTAATGTTATAATTCTCGGTGTTAAATAGTTACATTGATTAAATTTTGGTTTTTTCTCGTTTAGGATGGTATGTCCATTTCATCGAACACAGTTTTAGGATGCATAGAACAAGCTGAAAGACTTCTACCAAACAAAAAGATTACCATTCTTGTCACTGGAATGAATGCATACACGAAGTAAGAATCTTTTCGATTGATTTTCGTTTCTTTCCGGTTGAATCAAAAATAAGGTTTGGAAATAACCAAACTTCGGACATATCGTATCGACGCAGATCTGATACCCTATTTACACTGGCAAGTTGAACCCGCTTAAATCGAACCAGGTTATGAAATGTTGCGTGTTAGGTCAATCCTACAAATCGACTTTATTTTATTGGTTGAAATTTAAGTTGGTTTAAGTAAAGCTGGTTTAATTGTGTCAATGTGAATGCCCGGGGGGGGGGGTACTTAGTATATTTGCTGACGCCATGTGCACTCCTTTCCGGGTATCGTTTTCGCCTCTTTTTTCTAAAGCCGGGTGTCAAAAGAAGGCAATTTTTGTAAAGCCGATTGTAAAAAGTGTTATTTCATTGTTTTTCGACGAAGTTTTACGTTTAGGGGTATGCTTTTCGTGATTTTACGTTTTGGGATATGCTTTTCGCCGATTTTTTCTAAAGCCGGCTATCATTTCGAGGGAAAATTTCTAAAGCCGGTTGAACATTTTTTTTCTTGGAGTGCACCCCCCCGTACAATTGAAAGTCAAGTACCCCCCCCCCCGGGTGTGAATGGGGATAAGGATATGCCTTTTTTGTCCAGATCAACCCCCATATAACAGGCCCGTAGGAAGCGGGGGGGTAGGGGGGGCTCAAGCCCCCCCCAATAATTTTTTAAAACAATGGTGCTACGTCACATAACTTAATAGAGATGTATTGTTCTCTATTGTTTTAAGAACAATTGCCCCCCCAATCCGAAGCTTCTTCCTACGGCCCTGCCATATAAAAGCATAAGATTTTATTCCTGTTTATGGCAACGCGGAGAATTGTTTTCATGACTATTTAGCAAGAGTCACTGAAAATCTGTATCAGTAATTCAAATGTCATTGCTCTTACATTCGGGTATAAAGCATGCCCTTATGTACATTTAAGCCCGAAATTATTCATACCTATGCCAAATTCTGAGTATTTTGCATCGTTCTATTTTACTGTGGCTGAAGTTTCGTAAGAATGTGATAAAAGGCTGAAACAAGTGTTACAAGAGACATTTCAAGGCAAAATCAGTGGAACCACCATCGTTTTCTATTGGTGGCTCTGAAGTTGAAATGGTTGATAAGGTCAAGTATTTAGGGATGCAAATTGATAAACATTTAGCTTGGGATGAACATATCCATTTTGTACGATCTAAGGTTTCTCGTGCTATTGGATTTCTTAAATATGCCAAGAAGTTACTTCCAAAAGACACTCTCTCTAAAATGTATCGTGGTATCGTTGAACCGCATCTCCGCTACTGCTGTTCAGTCTGGGGGGCATGTGGGGGGACAGGGTTGCAGGTGCTGCAAAAACTTCAAAACCGCGCAGCTAGAATTGTGACCAACAGCAGTTATGATTCTTCTGCTAGTGCTTTGATTAAAAGTTTGAATTGGCCTACTGTAGCAGATATGATAAAAACCGAGACAGCTTGCATGGTTTACAAATCGATAAATGACCTTGCTCCTGATTACCTGTCAGAAATGTTCATTAGAAATTCGACATGCAGTAGGAAAAATTTGAGAAACACCGCAACTGATCTTCAAGTCCCACTAATGAGAACAAGTAATGGTCAGCGAGCTTTCTCATATCGCGGTGCTGGAGTTTGGAACCTCTTGGGTTGTGAAGTCAAGCAGGCATCCTCATTGAAAGCATTTAAAGAAGCTTTTAAAAAATAGTTTATTTATTTATTTATTCATTTGTTCATTATTGTAATTAAATTAGGGTTTTACTTTGTATTTATTTTTAACTTAATTTGTAACGTTTTATGCACGGCCCCCTGAAAAGCAATCTATCGATAATGAGATATCTTGTGAATTGGCTAGCAAATATAACGATTGAAAATACTCCAAATTTGGCATAGGTAGGAATAATTTCGGGCTTAACTGTATCAGATATCCTTGTGTCCGCATCTATACGGCAAGATTAGCGTTGACATTTCATCTTTGTTGTTGCATCCAGGCCAAATCAGTTGCAATATTCTTTAGTGCCCATGATAACGTAGATGTAAAAATTTATTCCAATATAGAAGTTACGGATGATGTTGCCAGCAAGCTGTTTCTGATAAAGCATAGGGCTCAAATCCTTCAAATCTTTAAAAAGGTGGGTGTGAAATTATATTCCATTTTTCTTTGAATTGAATGGCTTGAAAGGAACTTATGGTACTTTGCTGTAAATCTGCCGTGGAAAGTTTTTGATATCTTGATTTTTTTTCAAAATGGCGGCAATTTAATGATTTTTGAAAAATTGATGGAAAATTTTGAAAGCATTTAAATCATCGTAAATCCTAAGCCTAAGGAGGAAAAATCATATAACCTTCAAGAAAACCATAGTTTATGAAGGCCTACAATATGGCGAAAAGCAGAAATCAGTATCTTTTCTGGTTTAGGATTTAGAAACTTGATAATGTCATAGCCTCAAATTTAGTAAATGCCGCCATTTCTAAACTAATCAAGATATCAATAAATTTCCAAGGCAAATTTACAGCAAAAAACGCTCAGTTCCTTCCAAACCATTTAATTCAAAGGAAACTGTAATAGAATTTTACACTGACCTTTTTAAAGATTTGAGCCCTATGTTCTCAAGGGAAACAGATGTTAGTTCAAGAAACATCACATTCATTGTCTTTGAAAGATTGAAAGATTAGGTCACTCTATGGAAACTCTATCCACCTGCCCAAAGCCTGAACATAAGAAAGGAGCCAAGAAATTGTAGAAGAGGACTGTATCTTTCTGGATTTCCACTGGCGCAGAACTACTTTCACTCGCTGTGGAACAATACTCAACAAATATTACTACGAGCCCAAACTTATGATTCGTGATGACGATGCAATGACCTCATGCTCATCAAGTCACAAGACTTCTAGGTTCTGGTAAACAAGCCCAAATTTGGTTAATTACTTATTTTAAATTAGCTTCTTTTTACGCAATGTTTTTCCCCAAAATATTACTACTAATGCGCTCCTCCACACACTCCCCCCTGCTTGACCTAGGGTTCAAGCATCTGCCTAGTTTTCCAGCCTGAGTCCACAGCCGCAGCTCTTTTACTTCTGACTGGAGGTTCTGAATGTATTTCTGCTACTGGAGTGTTTGGTTCTTCTACATCCTCGGAAACTTGTCTATTGCGAGCAATCTGTTCCTTACCTTCTAAAGGATACAACTTCTGAATTGGTCTATCTATATAAACTGGCTTACCCTTTGCCATAAGCTTTATCTTGGCACCTCTAACTCTACCATCTCTTCCAACTACTAACTTCTCAACAACTCCCATCTTCCAATTACATCTGCTCACCTTTTCCTCATAGACTAACACTGGCTCTCTCAGTTGGATAATTCTATCTGGCTCTGCATGATCTAACTTGTGATACTCTCTAAGATCTGTTAGATATTCTTTACGCCATCTGCTCCAAAAATGTTCCTTCAGTTTGGCTAAATACCTAAGTCTAGCTAGATACTTTCCTTCAGCTATATCATCTTCTAGATCTTCATCTGGAATATTCATGAGCCTTCTGCCATAAATCAAATGTGCTGGAGTTAGCACCTCACTTCCTACTTCATCATACTCGTAAGTAAGTGGTCTAGAGTTAATAGTTCCCTCAACTTCTATCAAGATAGTCTCCAATTCATCATACCTCACTCTTGCATTGCTCAACACTTTCCGCAAACATCTTTTTACTGTTCCCACCATTCTCTCGTAAAATCCTGCCATCCAGGGACTTTTCGCCAGGATGAACTTCCATTCAATTCTATTTCTAGAAATATAACCTTTCACTTTCTCATCTTTGAATAGCTTATTAAGCAACTGTTTGGCAGCCTTAAAAGTTTTCGCATTGTCAGACAAAATAAGTTGTGGTGTACCCCTTCTGGCTGCAAATCTTCTAAGACAATTCAAAAATGCTATTGTTGATAAATCTGGCACTAATTCCAAATGGACAGCTCGAGTAACACAACATGAGAACACTGTAATATAGCATTTACTCATCAACCCCCCTTTCTCTTTAACATAAAGCGGCCCTGCAAAGTCTATGCCTACATTTGCAAAAGCTGGTGCTTCTCTAACTCGAAATTCTGGTAAATCTGCAACTGGTTGAGGACTAAATGACTTTCCCTGAATCTTTCTACAAACCCAACAATCCCTGATGGTGTTCTTAACCTTCTGTCTCCCCCTTGGGACCCAAAAACGTGACCTTAGCTCAGCTAAAGTTGCTCTCAATCCGCTGTGATAAACACGATTATGACATTCCTTGATAATAAGCTTCGTTAAACAGTGATTCCTTGGTAGTATAATCGGTTGTTTTCCTTCTAAGCTCAAATCTGAATTGTTCAATCTACCCTTGCACTTCAGGAGTCCATTATACTCTATAATTCTAAGCTCTTTCTCAAGTCCTGCATAATTATCCTGATTTTTCAACTTTGCCTGTGCTGCTAAAATCCACACTCTCTCCGCTCCAATCATTTCATCCCTACCAAGTTCTCCATTCTTCCTTTGCACTCCCTTCTTTTTTGCCCTAAGGTTATAGATAAATCTTCTCACATAAGCTGTAACTCTGTATAACCTGTTGAGATTAGAAAACTTCTCAATTTCCATGATGCATTCAACATTTGATGTTTCCTCAATACTCACTTTTAACACACATGATTTTTTCATTTCCACACTACTTTCCTCAGTTTCTATCTCAATTGCGGGTGTAGGAAATCCCTCCCCTGGGGTCTTAAGCCACTTGGGTCCATTCCACCACAATTCTGTTTCCGTCAAACCATGGGCACCCACCCCTCTAGAGCCTACATCAGCTGGATTCTCAGCACTTGGACAATAACCCCAATCTTCTTTCTTGCTCCATTTCAATATTTCGTTCACTCTATGTTTCACAAAGATCTTCCATTCATTCCTATTGGCTATCCAGCACAATACAGTTTTACTGTCTGAAAAGTATTTTACCTGATCTATTTCTACTTCTCCTGCTAGTGCATTCCTAACTGTATCCATAAGTTGTGCTAATGTTCTAGCAGCCATTAGCTCAAGTCTAGGAATTGTCTGAGCATTCACTGGGGCAACTCGGGTCTTAGAAGTCAATAACGTTACATTAACTTCCCCCATACTCTCAGATACAAGATAAATAACGGCACAATATGCCCTCTGACTCGCATCTGCAAATCCGACCAATTTACATTTTACTGCTTCTTTTCCTGAACCATAAACACACCTAGGGATCTTAATTTCTTTCGCCCTTTCCAGTTCACTCATCCAACTTTTCCATCTTTTACACCTTTCACCAGTCAATTCTTGATCCCAGGGAACTTTGTCAACACAGAGCTCCTGAAACAAAACTTTCAAACTCACCACAATGGGGCTAATCACTCCCAAAGGGTCATACAAACTTGCAAGGATACTTAGAATATTCCTTTTTGTTGGATTTAATTCTCTCATTCGCTCTACCATTTTACTGAAAGAATATATAAATTCATCACTATCACAGTCCCAAAGCATTCCTAGAACCTTTTCCTTTCCCCCAACCTCTTTAGGGCCAATCGTTTCCTTAACAAATGTCTGCTCCTCATTCCCAACTTCTAATGGTCCTTTTTCACATTCTACCTTGTTCATTTCACATCGAACTTTAGGATCGTTTGTTAACCATTTTCGCAACCTAAAGCCCCCTTTCATCATTCGTGACCTAGCCACATCAAAAAGCTTAATAGCCTCTTCAGGATTACTATGACCCCCCACCCAATCATCAACATATAGACTTTTCTTCATTGCCTGAACAAATTTAGGATCTTCGTCTAAAAATGTATCTAAATGATATTGTACAGTAGCATTTAACAAGAACGGCGAACAGTTTACTCCAAAAACTGCACGGCAGAATCTATATTCTATTGGGTTTACTACCTTGGCATTAACATCTTCTACCCAAAGAAACCTCAAACTATCCCTGTCCTTTTCTGCCACTTCCACATTCAAAAACGCCTTCTCTATATCTCCTACCACTGCAACTCTCTTCTCTCTAAATCGTATCAGCACATCATATAACATGGGTGTTAGAGCTGGGCCCACATGCAGACAATCATTCAATGAAACACCTTTACCCCCTGGTTTAGCTGAGGCATCATACACTACCCTTAATTTTGTAGTCTTAGCATCTTTCCTTATAACTGGGTGATGTGGGAGATAATATGGTTTTCCCTCACTTTCTAACTCGCATACTGGTTCTATAATACCCTTCTCTAACTGTTCCTTTATCACTCGATCGTACTCTACAAGGATTTCTGGTTCTTGTTGCAACCTACGTACTTGTGCTTTCAACCTTTGTAAACTGTTCCAATAATTACTTGACAATCTTTCATGTCCTTCCTTCCAAGGTAATTCAACAGTATATCTTATCCCATTGAATGAAATTCTATCTTTCAAGGTATCATGCACATTCTCTTCCTCTCTAATCCCCACAGTCTCATAATCCCACAATTTTCTCACACTCTTCTCAAGTTCTTCAAACCCTTCTTCTTGCTTAACATCTTCATTAGCTATCACTGGTGTATGGCCTACAAAACTAACATTCACTTCGTTCACTTTCCTCTCACCTTTCATAGGACCTGAAAGCACCCAGCCCAGCTTAGTTTCTACAGCAACGGGCTCATGGAGCTCCCCCCGTCTTGTACCCCCTACATGGAAGCACCATAAGTAATCTGAACCAATCAAAATGTCTACTTCTAACTGCTCTTTGCCTTTGCATACATCTGAAAACCAAAGCCCTTTAAGATGACTAAATTCTGCTTTTCTGCGCTCGATATGCTCATTTCTAATACTAGATATATTCTGTACTGCATATGCCTCCATCTTTACACACTGTTTTCGATCTAATGATGCTATCTCTAACTCGAAAACCTCCTTTAACCCACGATCTTTTCCTTGCTGTCCGAACGTACTTATCTCTAGCCATTCCTTACGCTTCGCGACTAAGCCTGCTGACTGAACTGTACGCAAAGTTATAAACGAACGCTGACTACCTGAGTCAAACAATACTCTGACTTTAACTGGTTTACTGTTGCCTTTGACTAATCCCTGTGCTGTCTGCAAAACTATACCTGTCTCCACTCCTACATGCAGTGTTGGACTCTGGCTGGCTTCTATAACAGTAGCGTGATCCCCAGAATTTTTATCACAAATTGAAACATGATGTTTACCCTTACATACCGCGCACATCAAATTAGAGTTACAACCTCCCGCCATGTGACCCTTACGCATGCAGATAAAGCATCGACCATACTTACGAACCAACTGCTTACGCTCGTTCACATCTGTAATTTCGGTACAATCTTCATGTAAATGATTTCCTTTACAATAAGCACAAAATAATGATTTCACTGTTTTGGTTGTCAATGTGCTGGCTGATATCGGCCTAGCATCGTTCTGATTTCCTGAACTGTTCTTCGCTATCTTTCTCTCAAATTTTTGTCCCGAAATGTTATAATGTTCTTCTCTTAGTTCCACTTCAACACGCAAATAGTCCAACAATTCATCGACCGTCCAGGCATTAAAATCCCTTCCTCTTGTTAACTGCAATCGAATACCTTCGGGAAGTTTCTTTACAACTGCAGGTACAACTATACTTTGATAAGTAATCGGATCAATGTCCAACGCTTGCAGTCCCCTGTGATTGCACTCCACCGAATCATACAATTTGCGTAATCTTGCAGCGTCCCAATCATGAAACACAGGCTGCACGTTCATCAAGGCATCAATATGCGCTTGCTGAATGACTGACTTCTTTCCAAATCTCTGTTGTAATGCCTCCACAGCCAAATGATAATTTGCTGCGGTGGTACGAAATCCCGCTATACATGGCTTTGCTGAATCTGTCACATAACGTCGCAAATACGCGAACTTATCAATGTCTGCCACGTCTGGATTTTTATGGACCGAACTTTCGAAAGTGTCCCAAAACTCTTGCCACTGCTCAGGTTTCCCCGTGAACTTCGACATTTCCAATTTTGGTAACCTGGCATAAACTTTGTGCTGCAAACTCTGCAAACCGCTCCCGCTTCCGCTAACTTCACCAAGACTCGAAGCCGAGTCTTGCAATTCTCTATCTTCTTTCATCACTCGATCTAATGCACGCAAGGCTGTCTTAATTTCCGATCTAATTCCTCCTGCGTCACAAATCTCTTTCGCTAAGATGGCCTCTCCATCTTCCTTTTCTCCAACTTCCCCAGTCAACAAATCCAGTATTTCACTATCCAAAACTTGCACCAACTCCAGCTGTTCACTCAGTTTTGAATTTAGCTGAAATGGCAAGTCACTATTTTCCTTGAACTTTTCTTGATCGACACAATCTTTCGTTGCTTTCAAAGTTTGCGTGATGAACGCACGATGACCAGTCCTCTTCTTCAATTTCTTCTTTAGCTCTGACATTTCTTCAGGCGGAGTTCTTCAATCTTTATCTAATCTGGCTCGGTTGTGACCACGATATGGAAACTCTATCCACCTGCCCAAAGCCTGAACATAAGAAAGGAGCCAAGAAATTGTAGAAGAGGACTGTATCTTTCTGGATTTCCACTGGCGCAGAACTACTTTCACTCGCTGTGGAACAATACTCCACAAATATTACTACGAGCCCAAACTTATGATTCGTGATGACGATGCAATGACCTCATGCTCATCAAGTCACAAGACTTCTAGGTTCTGGTAAACAAGCCCAAATTTGGTTAATTACTTATTTCAAATTAGCTTCTTTTTACGCAATGTTTTTCCCCAAAATATTACTACTAATGCGCTCCTCCACACACTCAAAATGAGACATTATTGCCAATCCTATTGCCGACCGAGGAGGCTCTGATAGGGTTTTTGGGAGCAAAGGAGTAGGGCCAAAAACGGGCTGGAAACAAGAGAGTACGAATATGACTAATACGGAAAAAGGGAGCAAGGAGCACAAAGATCTTTGGGAAATCTGGGAAGTCAAGTCCAATTTTGAAGGGAGCATGCTGCTTTATAAGGGAGTAAGGGGGCAACAATCTTCTATCAGCGCCGCAATACTACACCCAAATAACTTACATAAAAGGGCCCCATGATACATGAATGGCCCACTGCAATGTATTGGCCGTTGAAACACGAAGGGCAAATCTGCTAATGGTGAATGGCTTTATACTGGCCGTTGATGTTGCACAAAGGTCCATTTGAAGTGCGCGCAAATCTGAGATGTAATTAGATTTATGGAGCCAATCCACGCTTCGTGATGGGTTTTGACTGGGGATCGGCTTGGGAATATCAAATATTGGTTTGACCATGAATCGGTTTTATTATTGGCGGATTGTTATCATGGGTCAATCTTTTGACTAAACCTTCTCATCGTTAAATGAGTTAAAACTTTGTAACGTGATTATTTAACCAAAATATGATCTCTGTTTACCGTCGAAGCTTATTGGAATCGTAAAAAACGGAAGATAGTTTCTGTGTTTATACCACGAACAGACTTGAATTAATTGATTTCATAAAGGCATTGGGAAAAAGGCCTAGATAAAAGACATGATCCTGTTTACCATCGAATCTTGTTGGGACGGTAGAAAAAGAAATAGTTACAGTGTTTATATCCCAGACAGGCTTGCCTCAAACCTTGTTAAGTTCTTGGGAACGAAAACCATTTTCTTGAAAAGGACTTCAAAACATGCCCTGATCAAACATATGATCTCTGTTACCGTTGAAGCGTATTGGAATGGTAGAGACAGATGAAAATAGTTGCAGTGTTTACATCAAAGACCGGCTTGAACTGTTACATTCAATTCTTTGGATTTAAATCCTCTTTCATGAATTGTACCTGCATCAAACAAATTAAGACTTGTTTTCACCAGAGTCCGGGGAACTAATTTCTCTTGCTCAGAAGCGAGGTTCTATTTAGTTTTCTTATCGGTCATACTGTTCCATGTTTACGGTTGAATTTTTGTGTTCTTTCTAGAGAACCTAGAAGATGGCCTAGAGAAATATTTAATGGAATATTGTTGCCAATATTTTGATAGATATTCAGTTTGCGTAAAAGCGCAGGAAATGATGCGTGTCCACGTATCGGACCTTAAATATGGAACAATCTGCCCTCAGGCCTAAGATCTTCAAACATAAGGTCACAGAGAGAAAAAGTCCATGATCAGAAAGATTGCCTACCTCATTGAAACATTTAATGCAAACTTGGCTTTAAAAAATGTTCTCCCTATGATCTTCCGCGGGGGTTTTTTTCTTTTTATGATACAACAACTTGTTCATATCGTTTCTCTATGATATCACTTCTATTATAGAAAAAAGTAAATCAAACCCCGAGGTAGATGAGTAGATATATCCTTCTTCTTTCGATATGTGCTCCTGTTTTGCTCTTAAAAACAATTTCTGGAATGCACAACGAGCGTGCTAGCTACCTGGCTTTCAGAGAAACTTTTGCGGCTTTGCTTGTTTTGAATTACTGGTTGAGAGAATTTCTCTTTTTTGCAATCGCTAATCGCATTGAATTCAGGTGTCAACAAAAGCAACTCATGCTATTGTCTTACAAAATCTGTCCTTGTTACTGTAATGTGAATCCATATTATTCGCTTGACCAAATTGGATCTTTAGACGGTCTGAAATTTCCGCGTGCCCGCAAAGGACCCTGGGTGACAATGGCTCTTTAAATGACCTCAGCAGCAGGAAAAACTTTCAATTTGTTCAAAAATTCAGGAAGCTTCATTAAGGAAAACGTTGAAAGAAATGAAAGTTTAAAGATTCATGAAATTATTGTATTTGTAAAATATTTCCTTTCTTTGAAAGGCATTGACGCCAAAGGTGCGTAGTTTCCGCGTTCTGAGCGGAAATTCGATTTTCAAACGACCGTTAGGAAATGATAAGACTGCATGTTTAGTTTGAAAATTGAGTTAAATTTTCCAAGCTTCAGACAACCATTATTGGCAGAATTGAGAAATTCAAATTTATGGGAGGAGGGTAGTACAAAGGGGTATTAGATAGAACGTATTCAGAGAGAGGTTTACAGAGTCTATGGAACATGACAAAGAGAATCTAGTTTACCTACCTACCTGTTACCTGCGTGATCCTCCTATTGAATGACGTTGATGTCGTCACGGAGTCGAACTAAACCGATACCGAGTTAATTCGGTGAATTCTCCCCTTAATTGTGTTGCTCTTTTACTTTCTGATGTCACGCCTAAAAGCTCTCCCATCTTTAGGCAAACGTATTTGTGATACGTACAAGTTGGTTTTGCGAACAACATTTGTTGTTGTTGTTGTTGTTGTTGTTGTGTGAGATTTGCGATAGCGCAAAATTACCCATAACTTCAGCAAACATCTTGTCTGTTGTTATTCGCGGACAATTTTTCAACTGATGTCTAATTTGAGACAGAATGTAGTGTTCTTTGCTTGGTTTTTTCTTGTCTTTTTGTTTTTCCTTTGATTAGTCCTCTGTATGTCATCTTAGTTTTTTTCCCGGGGGGGGGGGTACTTGACTTAAATTTGTACGGGGGTGTGCCCACGAAAAAAAATTTTTTTTACCCTGCTCCAGAATTTTTCGCTCAAAATGATACCTGTTCTAGAAAAAATTGATGAAAAGTATACTCAAAAACATGAAATTTGACCGAAAAACGACCCGATCTAGCAGAATATTCCCCTTTGACATGTTTTGACAACCTGCTCTAGAAAAATTGCCTCATTTTGATACCCTGTGCTAGAAAAAATAGGTGAAAACGATACCCTTAAAAACGGCACATCCCCGTCGGACAAATATACTAAGTACCCCCCCCCCGGTTTTTTTATGCCACGGAATAGTCATAGTGTCTTGATCTTGTGGCATCGTCCTTGTTGTGTAGTTAAGTATTTTGTAAGTAGCGTAACTAGTAAACTTGTTTTGCAAATATTTATTGGAATGTAAAAAAGAAATTATCCTCGAGCCCATCCCCCTTTTATCATATTGCGAAATAATCAGTACCATTATATGCTTCGAGTTTTCTCATCTTCTTCTGCTTCTATCCACAATCTATTACAAAACCTTGGTTCACAACTGATGCTAGAGCTGCTTGAGTTTCTTATTTCGTATCAAAATGAGGCTAAAAGTTTCTTATTTGGTCACTTCACCAACCCTGAAATATTTGACATTATCGGGGCCATAGCATCTTGCCTGGGTGCCTGAGTTACCTAAGTCACCTCTGACAATCAGTGAAAACATTTATGGGTGAAAATATCCACGAATATAGGGAAGAACTTGTGTAACTTATGTTGTGTTGTCGTCATAAAAATAAGCATCTTACAAACATGCTCCTTATACTGAAAAATGTATCAATATTTTTGAGCATTTTAGTACTTAATGAATGAATTTTTATCAAAATAGAATTCGTTTCCCTTCCACGCGTCTTACAAACATGCTCCTTATACTAAAAAGTGTATCAATATTTTTGAGCATTTTAGTCCTTAATGAATGAATTTTTATCAAAATAGAAATCTTCTCCCTTCCACGCGTCAGAGTCTGTCACTAAATATCGTGTTCATTGTTTTTTCAATAGAAATAATCCAATGAAGAGTCCTCGCAATTAATATTGAAATTACGGCAAATTAACATCAACCCTTACATCCTTATTTCACACTGTTTCAAATAAAAATTCTCATTAATGCAGGCTTCCCAAATTACAGGATACACGCCCCAATGTTTGTTTTCAAGGCCTTGACAGAAGTTCTCACAATTTCATCGAAAGTCATATCCTTTCCAAACGACTTTCGTCTCATAAAACATAAAAAATGATACTTATAATCATGCGCTAATTGTGTCTAGTTTTTCCTCAGTTGGGAAATTAAGATAAATTATATTGATGATGCGTAGGGTAATGTTGTTATTTATCTTAAAAAGTTCAGCATTTTTTCTTATTTTATTTATTGCCTGTCATTATTGGAAACTTTCGTGCTCGTTAATCAAAGCTATTGTTTAGCTGATGGCTTAGCTAGTGCGAATATGTTGATTCGTCGCTGTATATTGGCTTGTCTTGTTATATCTATTTTACTTTTTTATAGCTTAAGAATATCCAGACAGTTATATTGTGGACCACCCTTTAGTCATTAGTTTCATGTTATTTATTTGTTTTCGATGAAACTGAAGAAGAAAATAGATAATTTTTAGTAACGGGGTTATTTATTGGATAATATTTTTGTCTGACGTTTAATATTGTTACTTATACAGGGTTACATTTTCGGCAACAAAGTGCTTTTTTTTCAGTAATTTATTTATTTATTTATTTTTTTTATTTTTTTATTTTTGTTGAGTGGGCAGGAAGTATTTAGGCCCACTGTACATGCCGCATCCAGGCACGGGACCCCTAGTTTAAAGGGTCTGTTTCATCCAGCATGCCTTGCACGCGCCGTCTGTTGATGTTCCTTTGTTGTCCGCCACCCTTTTTTCATGGTTGCGAAGTCAAGCCTCCGAGGTCACCCATCCGGAGTTTGACCTCACTCGACCGAGCTTAACTTCAGTCTCCTGACGGAAACTGATCAAGCCGCTCGGCCACTCACCCCAAGGGGCTGTTATCCAAGGGGCATTTCATTCCCAAGAAATCTCGTACACCTTTGGCAAAAGTCCTTTTGTTTTCAAGAAAAATCCATCAAAAATCATTTAATAACTGTAGCGCAGGACTCTGCTTTTAGAAATTGTTTTATTTGTTTTGCTGGGGTGAGCAGGCCAAGAGATATTTAAGTTTAAAATTGGGAAGCTTTTTATGAGACACGCTGAATGAACTTATGTTAGTCAGAATTATGATCACGAAAATCGATACTTTTATGACCTGCGTGGAAAAAAATGCAGACTAATGTGCTTAAAGTGCCACAAATGATCTGGAAATTTGTTTGATTACACTGCACATTTAATGCTTTGTCATGCCTCGGTGGAATTTAGTGTTCCTCATATATGTCGAAAAGTATATCATTAGACAGTCTAACATCTAGCGGTCATATTGATAACACCTTTAATTAGGAAATTAGCTAACTGGTCTCAGCATTCATTCGTTCGTTCGTTCATGCATTCGTTCATTCATTCATTCATTCGTTCATTCATTCATTCATTCATTCATTCATTCATTCTTTCAAGGCCTGCTATATTACAAAATTTACATTGTCTTGAAACAGTTGAAGGTGTATCCTGTTCCAGAGCCTACGGTTGCATTTATCACCATTCCAACGGCTAATTTGTTTTTTGAAAATAGGAAGGGCACTTGATTGTTTTATTTCTTGCGGTAGAAACTGCCACAGTTTATTTCCAAAGTAAGCAACAGTTTCAACTCTAATGGACATGTTGCGTACGTTTGGGAATTGAGTGTGTAACAAAGCCATGATGATTAAATGATCTGAAGATTAGTTTTTTTGTTTATTTAATCAATCATTCGCTTATTTACTAATTTATTCATGTTTATTTAGGGTTGCAAAAGCAAAAGCAGCATCGAAGAGAACACAAGGCCAAATGCCGATGATATCAAAACCTGACTTAGAAGACGTTCTGTTGCGACTGGAATTGCAATATAATTGCTGCGTGCATTTCTGCGAGAGTTCTGAAGATTTAGCGCAGATGGTATGCTCCTTCACTAAAGCAGTTGCGGAGAAACCGTACAAGTACGTAAAAAGCCTTTGAGACTTGGCCACGATTGGTAGCTACTTCAGAAAATAAAATTTTATACTTCGACAAGCTCTAATATTTTGTAAAAATGCTTGAAGATTGAACTATGAACCATTTCTTGTTTCAGGAAGACAGTTGGTGTCGCGCTCAACATGTATTTGAACAATCACGAAAAAGGCCTACCGAGGGTAAGTCACAGCAGGTTTTTTGGATCCTTCCTTCTGTCGTATTTTGGAGATGATTCGTACAATTATATCAGTTGCTGCTTTATTATGGATGCAGAAAATAGTCGATCAGTTTTGTCTAAACATAATGAATGTCTTATTTTGGTAGATGATAACTGGGGGGGGGTGTATCTTGGTGTGCTGGTGGTACGGGGACGTGCCAGTTTAGGGTACTTTTTTCAAAAGTTGCAGAAATATGGGTATCACTTTGAGACATTTTACTAAGTTATAGGTATATCAGTTTATGACATTTGCAGAATTACGGGTCTTGTTCTAGAAAACAAAGGACAGATTTTGTAAGACAATAGCATGATTTGCTTTTGATTGACACCGCAATTCAAAGCGATTAGCGATCGCAGACAAAGGAAATTCTCTCAACCAGTAATTCAAAACAAGCAAAGCCGCAAAAGTTTCTCTGAAACCCTGGTAGCTAGCTCGCTTATTGTGCATTCCAGAAGTTGTTTTGAAGAGCAAATATGAGCATAGATCAAAAGAAGAAGGATATATCTACACATTTAACTCGGGCATTTTATTTATTTGGTTCAAAAGCCGATTGGGAGGCGATTCAATTCCCTTATTTTCTTGGGTGTTGTTAAAATACTTACTGCTCAGCTTCTAAACCAAACAAATAGAATGCCCGTGGTAGATGTGTATATATATTCTTCTTCTTTCGATATATGCTCAAGTTTGCTCTTAAAAACAATTTCTGGAATGCACGACGATCGCGCTAGCTACCTGGGTTTCAGAGAAGCTTTTGTGGCTTTGTTTGTTTTTAATTACTGGTTGAGGGAATTTCCTTTGTCTGCAATCGCTAATCGCTTTGAATTCAGGTGTCAACAAAATCAACTCATGCTATTGTCTTACAAAATCTGTCCTTGTTGTTCTGGAGAAAAATTCACAAACCAATATGAATCAGAGGAAATGTTTCGTAATTTGTGGATTGATGGCCCAGATTTTTCGGGCAAAATGGCACGTCCCCTTCAGATGATAGGTCAAGATACCCCTCCCCCTTGGATAACAATCAAAGTTTGGATTGTATGCGTGGCAATCGATTCTAGTTGTGGCCTTTCCTGTCAGATTTAATGAAATCCCTTATTATTGAACAAAATGAATTTCCACATCCAAATTGGCCTTTCTTTGTGCTTCACATGTATAGAAAAATACCTGCGAGATTTATCGCAGTAACTTAAATTTGAAGGCTCGAAAAAGCATTGCTATGTAAACCTTGTTTTATCCATTTTCTAGGTAACGAAAGATGGACACGGCTTACTTGAAGTTTGGTCGAGGCAACTTCAACAGTTCAAGGGTGTCGGTTACGATACTGCTGCGGCAATTGTACAAAAATATCCATCTCCTTTAATGCTTTCTAAGGTTAGTGAAGAACCGAAGTGTTTAGATTTTACCGGGTGACTCAAAACATTATTGTATCAATTCTTTATATGCGTCTGGATGCTGTTCTTCGAGGGAGTCGCGTTTTCGTTTTCAGGCTCTATACAATTTCTTTAGATTGTTTTTAGATTGATAGATCAAGGGGAGTTCTCTAATTTCAATTGGAATGTTATTCCGCACGCTAAGACCGGTGTAGTCAAAGCCTTTTTTCGTCTTTTCTAAGTTGATCTTTAGGATTTTTAGGTTCCTACAGTTTCTGGTATTACAACGAGAAATCTCACGTCTTTGCTGAAATTTATTCCACAAGCTTTCTGGGCATAGTTTGTTGTTGATTTGCATAGCTTTTGCCTTTTGAAAACTCATCAATATTTCTTTTCCACGTTTTTCATGCAATTATAATAAAGGGCAAAATTGTCCGATAGCATTTGATTATTCACGGTGTTAACTTAGAATTTGCGTTATTCTGATGTTTGCACAGAGCCCTGAAAGAAAATCTGGTCGATCTAATTCGTAGGCCTGCAGCTCATTTTGATTTAAAGAATGTAGCTTTGAAGAAGAATCTGGCTATGGTTCGTGAAGCAGCTTTAAAGGTGATCTGAAACGAAGATTTTTATTGATGCCAATGAATATGACTGTTGAATGATAAAGAATGCAATTTAAAATTTTTTGATATCTTGTTTCATTTTCAAGTTATCCACTATTTTGCATCATTGACTGATGACGTCATTTTGTTTGGAAAAACTTACAAGGTTGACTCTGTTTCCAGAGGGAAATCGACTCAAACAACTTTTCTTTAGTTGAAATGCCTTTCTAAACATCGCATCAGTTCATGAGACAATTTATATTACATTTATTCAGCTTACCTTAAATGGCTCCTACAACCGTAACCTTTCAAAGATCAGATACAGCTATATTTCCATATATAGTCGTAGTAATTTGCAAACAAAATGACGCCACCAGTTGGTACTTAAAATCAATGGATAACTTGAAAACGAAATGAGATATCAAAGAAATCTAAACAGGGTTCTTTATCATTCGCCATTGTCGTTGATTTGCATCAATAACAATTTTCGCTTCAGGTCACCTTTAACGAAGCTATCCTTGAGTTCCCAAGCCAGAAAGAAACGTTCTTCTCGCTACACGAGCTTAGAATTCACAAAATTTGATCGTGGTTTTCTACTGTAATTAGGCCTCGTTGCGAAACAGCAGTTTTTGAAGTTGTTTAAGAAATGGTAAATAAAGCAAAATATAAGTACTTTCCTATGAACTGAATTAAGAACGACGTTTCGAGCACAGCCCGTTATCAAGTAGCCTACGTCTAGACCCCTTATCCAACTGGAGAAAGGGTCTACGAATTAATGAGCGAAAGCTTGCTACTACAGTTCCAGATTTCTAGAACTTAATTTATGCAGCCTTTGTTTAGACGGGTTTCATACATTATTTGAATAGAGGATTAAAATAATTAATTGGGCAGCCGTAGCAAGCTTTATCTCTTTATTTCGTAGACCCTTTATTCTTTAGGATAATGGGTCTACTCGTAGGCTAGTCATCAAGCAAAGTAAGCTCAATATAGCCGACACTAATCAGGCTAAAGGACAAGAGGAATTTTTTGACCAAGAAATGGTCGCTGTGATAAAGATTGGAAGATTACCAAATTTTAAGGTTAACATGTTGACTATCGATAACGGATTCAACTTTTTGAATTGGCCCACTGTACGATTTACGTAGCTCACCAGAAGTTAATACCTTTTTTATGGCGCCCTTGTCTCATTTAGAATATTTTGTTTTGCAGGATTATGAAAAATGCAGCTCAAGCATTGAAGCCAGCTTATTACTACAAGACATTGAGGTATTTTTACATATTTCTGAACACTTTCTTTTATCGTATCGTCTTTAGACAAAACGATTTTGTTGGGGAGATGAAGTGATGACCTTATTGTCTTGATACATTGTGTTTCAGCTTTGTTGAGGGCGAATCGACGTTGCTCACGTTGTCATGCGCATCGCTGCTTTTGTTTCTTCCCTTGTTCTCAACGGTCAAGCTAATTTGCATGTTACATAAGTGAAGTAAATGGCTACTACGCATGCGATCTGGAGCCCTTTTTGGGGGATTCCTTGAGTCTCACAACTTAGCCTGTTCGTATCCCCAATCCCCAACAAGATTAAAACGAGCTGAGTAAAGGCTGACCTGCACTGTAGTAGTTTTGGTCGGCGACCTGCGCGCTTGCCTATTGCTCATGCTCTCTAGAAACAGGGCATGCGCACTGAGTGAGTGTACTGGTCGCCGACCGAAACTACTGTAAGTAGTAATCTCGTGGTAATAGACCTTTTAGCTACTCTGCGAAAGAACGTGATCCAATGATATTTTGATACATCTTGCAGAAATTTTCACTCAGTCGAACCTTTCGTATCAAAATATTTAAAAATATCACTCGATCCGATCCAGACTTTTTTGAAGCATAGCTAAAAGGTCTATTGAACTTTTTTGTTACTGCTGGTCGCGGACAATGGACCTTTTAGCTTGCTACAAAAGAGTCCGGATTGTACGACGAGCACAATCCATTTGGGTGGAAAAAGGGCCTAAGGTGAAATTTTCGAGAATTTCCCCCACAGCTTTGAAAATAGAATGGCTCGTTATTCGGCGAATTTTGGAGATAAATTGGAGATTAAAAGTGTTTCAGTGAAAAAATACAGTTTTCCGTCGATTTTTGACATGCCGCGGCCGTTTACTCCTCGCAAAACGGAGTTACGGCGTAAAACGGGGTAGGCCGAAATTATTCCCCATTTTTGGGGGGCGCGCGCTCTGCTTCTGGGGGCAATATTGAACCCCAAATTGCGTTATTAGACTCGCAGACGAATGGTTCCTTGAAAACTTTTTTCCGTTTTGAAATCAGGCGTGTAACCATGGAGCATCGACTCCAAACGTAACGTCGGGTCGGAAAATCGCAACATTTATTTTTCAACCCCTTGTTCTGACGTCATAATGACCCCAAAATTCCTGAAACCCCAAAATTCGGATGCGCCCTGGTTCATTACCCCTCGTAAACTGGATTGAACGTTATTTCATACATTTTATACGGCAGAATTCTGATAAAAATTTCGAACGTGTATAATAATGAATGAAGCTCTAACGCCCCTCGATAGAACCTTTCGAATAATAACACATAGACCGGGTGTCCCAAAAAAAACGCAACAGATTCAACAAATTCTGACGCAAGCTGTTTCAGATCAATAATAAAATGAATATTTTTTTCAAAATCAGCAATGATTAGATTAGATTTTGATATATTTTTCAGAATTTTTGATGGCTAGATTAGATTGAAGAGTTAAAAATCAACAAACTTCAAATTTGCTGTCAGGGCAAAACCAGAGCTACCAGCATTAGTACAAAGTATACTGTAAAATTAAAAGCATGGCAATATTTGAAACTTACATAATTACAAACAAGCACACAATTTCATCAAGAAACTGAACAAAGAGATCCCTTACTGATTTATGAGTTATCTGTTCTCGAGGGAGCTCTCAGTATTCATTTATAATTGAAAGTATAAATCTAATAATGTCCTATTCATCTTTAAAAAAGTAAGCAACCATCATGCACACTTAAAAAGCACGACTGTGTTTGTCAGAAATCTTTATGAAAGTGTCTGTTCAATGTTCAATTAAATTGTGTGTTTGCGTGTTTGTCAGCAATGCTTTGCAATTGCAGGGATTGTCATGTTTTACAATTTGACATTATGATTCACCATTGTTAATGCAGCAGCTCTGGTTTTGACCTGGGGGCAATTTTGAAGTTTGCTAATTTCTAACTCTACTACCAAGTCACCAGAAATACTGGCAAATATATCCCAATTCAATCTAATTATTGCAGGTTATGGTTTGCATTAGAATTTGTCAAATCTGTAGCGTTTTATTTGGGACAGACATCCGGTAGCAGTCGCTCGATCCAGATTGCTTTGTAAGAATAGCTAAAATCGTTTGTGTCTAATATTATAACCAAAACCTAGCTGAACTCTGAAAAGATGAAAATTAAAAAGCCCGTTTATTTCATGAAAATTTTATGATGAGTATATTGGGATGATTCATTTGGCTCTTAATATGAAAGCCCGTCTTTTTCCACTATCAGAAAAGAACTTCTAAAATATTTTGTTTTGAAAATATCTTGTTTCTCAAAGATTCCTACTTGGATACATAAACGTTATGGTCAAGAAAAAGGCGATGATTCATAATAAAAGCACATTAGTTGTGCATTACGATGAATTACAGTTTCATGAAAACCCCTCCCCCATTCTCAAGCCTTTATTATCTTTAATAGCTGTAATCTGTCTTTTAAAACAGGTTAGAAGAGGCCACGGAGTTTTAGCCACGTCTCGAAGAGTTGGACCAGAACTATCAAAAAAGATTCACACACTACTGACGTCAGTTCAAGGTGACGCTGAACTGGCAAAGTCATGAGAAAATCACGGTAACTTATTGAAAGATTTAGAAATTTGATGACGTCACATCCTCAAATGAATTGAAATGTGAGATGCGCTGCAATTTCGAAAAATATTCAGAACTTCTGAAAAGTCCAACGGTAGAATTATAGCAAAGTAGCCAAAGTTTCTTTAAAGCTATTCAATCAGAAGAAATAGGTCATAAAATTTTACACCCACCTTTTTACGCTAATATAAGATTTGGAACCTATGCTGTGTTTCGCGCCATTTCACCATAGAATGGCATGATTACTGATGCATCAGGCAGTGGCACTTACGGCTGTTTGAATACAAACCTACAACGGAAACCAGACTTACAGGCGCATTTTCACTGACAACGTTTCAAGAGAAAAGCAAAAGAAGGTTCCGGGGACTACTCACATCAGACAAAGGATTTCTCTATTGAAAAGCCAGTTCTCGGAAAGTCAATATTCATTCGACTTATTATGTTAGTTAGCGCAGAATTTCTTTTCTGCGCCATTGAAACGATGCACATGTTTTTGGGTTCGAATCCCATCCTCGTCGCCAAATGTAGTGTCCTAAGACGCTTATTCATGTGCTACTGTGGCCGACATCTCGAAGGTGTGTACTCTAACAACTGCGTGTTCTAGTCTACACGTTGCTACATAATTCATGCTAATTATCCTAAACATTACATCTGTATAAATGGATGTGCTTATGCTATCAATTGTAAATGCCCTTGCATCGGAAAATATTAATGATTATTCATTTTAACTTGGATACTATCTTCTGGATATCTTTGTATCAGCAAGAGCGAATTTTGTAAACAAAAGCCCTAGGCTTCCGAGAAAACAAAGCGATTTGCCTTTTAGAAGAATAGAGTTCAAACCTCTGAAAGCGCTCAATCAAATCAAAACAAACAGAGAAGGAGGAGAATTATGGCTGGCTGCACAGAAAATGTGAGATCTATTCTTGAGGCTGCCGCTTTATCTTAATCAGATCTGTATCCTTTGTTTTACAAAATTCGCCCATGCTCTTTGTATCTGTTCCATTTGCATTTTGAATGAAAACTAAAGTAATAGAAGGGATAAACAAGGGCAGATTTTGTAACACAATAGCATGAGATGGTTTTGTTGACACCTGAATTCAAAGCGATTAGTGGCTGCAGACAAAGGAAATTCTCTCGACCATGAATTCAAAACAAATAAAGCCGCAAACGTTTCTCTGAAACCCAAGAAGCTAGCGCGCTCGTTGTGCATTCCAGAAATTGTCTTTACGAGCAAACATGAGCATATGTCGAAAGAAGAAGGATAGATCTACACATCTACCTCGTGCATTTCATTTCTTTGGTTCAGAAGCGGAACAGTAAGTGTTTTAATTATACCCAAAAAATGAGAGATTTGAATCGCCTCCCAATCGGCTTTGGAATCAAATAAATTAAATGCCCGTGGCAGATGTGTAGATATATTCTTCTTCTTTCGATATATACTCATGCTTGCTCTTAAAAACAATTTCTGGAATGCAACGAGTGAGCTAGCTACTTGGGTTCAGAGAAACTTTTGCGGCTTTGCTCGTTTTGAATTACTGGTTGAGAGAATTTCCTTTGTCTGTGATCGCTAATCGCTTTGAATTGCGGTGTCAATCAAAACCAATTCGTGCTATTGTCTAACCAAATCTGTCCTTGTTGAAGGGATACAGAAAATTGTCTACTTAGCACGCAGTTTACATGATGGTGTTTTCAATGTGGGGAATCGCACGCCTAAGAGCTTTACATCTGAGTAGAGTCGCAATCAGCAATCAGCTTGGTTCTCATCAGCCTGCTTCAGCCTGGGAACTTAAAATGTCATGTCACTTGTGTCAATGATTTTTTGCCTTTTTGACAGGCAACTTCTTCTTCCTGTATCTTCTTTCTGTATGACTTGCGGAACATATTTTGAAAAATTTGTCTGTGTATTTTTTCAAGTGCATGCGAGTCGACAAAGAAAAAAAAGGTAAAGTTGAGCACTTTATTTCCTTTGAGCTTTCAAATCGGAAAATAACGTTTTAACTACACCCGGTATAAATGGAAATGATTGCAGATGGTAGCACTGTAGGAGACACATATTAAAATTGCCATAATGATACATTGGCATGCAGTTTGTCCTCTCCAAGTTGGAAAATTTAGGAGTTATCCTCCCCACGTTTAAGCCTGGCTCTACCATTGGTTTTTTTTTTTTTTTTTTTTTTGTATGCTCATAATATTTACAATATATCTAAACTACAAATACAACCTACATACACACAATCACATACGATTACACAACGATGCCACAGGGAGCATGGAATTTCACAACAACCCTGCGGCCATTTAAAATTAACTCAAAGTTTGTCCCAAAATAGACGCCAGGCCAGACATTCAGGAAAATTTTTACCATTGGTTCCATTCCCGACAGGAACAACACAGTTTCCAAGTGATAGCCCATTTGTGAAAATCTTCCTTTCGTAAAGAGAACATTAAAAAACAATGTTGGTTTGATGTACATTGCTTAAAGCAATATATGAAATTTGTTTTCTGTTGAAATTACCGACCAAAACTCTAATAATACCATTTCTACCTGCTGTTATGGTTATAAATTTTACAATATTTTGTATTTACAAACTATTTACATATATGTAACGCAGACGACACAGAAATCAAATCATCCACATTCTGTAAGCTATCATAAGATCATAGGTAGCTTTAAGGCTAATTTCCAGTCAGTCGAATTTTCCGAGCGGGCGGAATTTCATACAATAACAGTTTGCTCAGCCGTAACTTTTTATTCAATTTCAGAGTAACACTTTCTCCAGCAAACAATAAGAGTTCCGCCCGCTCGGAAAATTCCACCCAGGGGCGTAGCCAAAGGGGGTGCGGGGGGGGGGCCGCACCCCCCTCCCCTAACATTCAGTTTGTCGGCAAATTGATAGTATCTGTCGGCAAATCAAAAACGTTTCCTTGGTACTGGTACTATTGAGTGTCTGTCGGCGAATACAGTTTCCAAATCTTTCAAAAGGTTGGTGTGAAACTCAGTGACCGATTTCTTTGAACTGAATGACTGAACGATCTTGGGTCTTGGGAGAGGCATTCTAAGCCAAAGTAGAATGCATATTCTCAAAATTTTCCTGGTGGCTTTGCCCCCAGACCTACTTATTTCAAGATCCCATTTGTCTTAACCTGTGCGTGTGATTGGCTATAGGGTTCCCTATTTGCTACTGCTCCTTCAAGCAATTTCATCAAAATAATTTGAAGAGCTAGCTGTACTCTGACATGTTCATTTACTTTCCTAGATTAACTTGCTAAGATGGGTATAAATTCTCAATGCAAATTCAATAAAACATCCTGCCCATTTTGTGTTCATTGCAGCCATTTTTACGATGCAAAATAAAACTAAAATGGGCGTTTCCCTCATTTTCCGAGCGTCTGAAGGGCGTGGTCACAAAAATTTTTCTAGCCCACGCTCCATAAACCCCCCCCCCTCATTCATCAAGTGCTGCGTATGCCCCTGAAATACTATGCCAAGTGTCTACATTTTGAATTTAATCATCCATTGCTTATACGTTTCAAACTTTGATGATATATAATGGTATTTTCGTTTTTTTGTCGGCAAATTGGGGTGTCTGCACCCCCCCCCAACGATTTTCTTTAGCTTCGCCCCTGATTCCACCGACTGGAAACTGGCCTTAAGATATAAAATGTTATGTTAGTTTGCTGAAATTAGGACCACGCCTTTTTTATTCGTAAGAATATTGAATCTTGCCTGAGCCTCAAAATTCTTAGCGAAGTATCCTATTACAGGCTGTAATATTCTTGAGGTATTCTTTTCTCAGGAGATGTAATAAAGATATAGCTTTCTTTTAAAACGCTTCTATACCAGAAACAAGCATTAGTTTATATCTGAAACATATGGCGTTCAATTAATTGGTATAGCAATGAATTTAGGGGCTTGTCATTCTCAAGAAATGTGTTTTGGCTTATACTTTGCTTTCTAATTTTTCTACCGGACCCTCTGAACCTGGGAATATTCTTGTGAAACAAGAACCATGTACCTTTCCAGTAGTACAAATATCACTTGTTGCGCGAGCGAAGCGATTGCTTACTATTAAGGAGCAGCCAAGTGATTAATGAACAGCGATTGATACAAAGTTCGCCTTTCTATGGCACCCAGTACAATGTCATCTGTACCCCACAAACGCTTATAAAATCCCGTATTGCGTGTACCAATAATATCTCTACCAGGACCACAACACGAGAAGTTCATTATTATGTCAACAAGGGTAGATTTTGTAACACAAGTATCCGTTACTTTTGATTGACTCGACAAGAACAAGATCACAATTGCGGGGGTATTTTTTGTGTCATTTTGCACCACTTGAAATCAAATGATCAATCTCTTGATAAAACATCTTTGAATTCTTTGAAATATTTCGTGTGATAAAAACTTATGCCATGAATGCCAAAACTAGTATAAAACTAAAATATCTCAAGAATATGATCACATGACGTGAATGGGCAAAAAAACTTTAACCGACTTTGTCTATTGCGAAGCTTCTAAAGTTGATAAATACAATGCCGAGGCATATATTTAGCAAATATTATCTTGTTTATACCTACTATCCTCCTTTTTTCGATATATAATCATGATTTCTCTTGACATTCCCTTTTCGCATGCACAAAGAGTGAGTTAGCCATGCACATTTCAGGGTATTGTTTACAAGCATGGGTTATTTGTATTTACGGCTTAGAACATCGGCCATAGAAATGCCTTTCGTTACAATCAACAAAGACAGGTACTGTAACAATAACATCCGTTGCTATTGATTGACACTCAAGTACACAGCGATTTATGCTTAGTAACAAGGACAGATTTTGTAAGACAACATCATGAGTTGCTTTTGTTGACACCTGAATTCAATGCGATTAGCGATTGCACAAAAAGGGAATTCTCTCAACCAGTAATTCAAAACAAGCCAAACCGCAAAAGTTTCTCTGAAAGCCAGGTAGCTAGCACGCTCGTTGTGCATTCCAGAAATTGTTTTTAAGAGCAAACATGAGCATATATCGAAAGAAGAAGGATATATCTACACATCTACCACGGGCATTTTATTCATTTGGTTTAAAAGCCGATTGGGAGGCGATTCAATTCTCTTGTTCTTTTGGGTGTATTTAAAACACTTACTGCTCAGCTTCTGAACCAAAGAAATAAAGTGCCCGAGGTAGATGTGTAGATATATCCTCCTTCTTGCGATCTATGCTCATGTTTGCTCTTAAAAATAATTTCTGGAATGCACAACCAGCGAGCTAGCTACCTGGGTTTCAGAGAAACTTTTGCGGCTTTGCTTGTTTTGTATTACTGGTTGAGAGAATTTCCTTTCTCTGCGATCGATAATCGTTTTGAAATGCAGTGTCAATCAAAAGCAACTCGTGACATTGTCTTACAATATCTGTCCTTGTTATGCCTAGTTGGTAAAGTCATGCAAGCAAAAGAATAAAAGAATTAACGTATGCAATATTCAGCTTCTGAACTAACTGAATAAAACGCTCGAGGAAGATGTTTAGCTCATTCTACCTCCGATATATTCTGGTATCTCTGGTATCGATATACTCTGGACGGACGGAAGAGATAGACTTGGGGCAAGTCTATATCGGTTCCAGAGTAACTTCAACTTCTCATTCGATTCCTACCTTGACCATCCCCCCCCCGGGACAACCCTAGTCATGCTCAAAAAATATTCCCAACCCCCGGGGCATTTGACTGTAAATTATCTCCGGCTCTGGCGCATTTCACAAAACCAGGGCGTATATAGTTGCTGGCAAAATGGCATATTGTCAGCACCCAGCCACCGTGCTTTCGCCAAAAGGATTTGCCCCTCCCCCGGCCATTTGTGCAAGAAATGTCTGTTCACCCCAGGCTTCCTTAGGAATTGAACGAGACATTATTTGGCCATGTTCTTGCGATAGCTAATTAGACTTATAACGTTGGTTCCTTTGTATTCCTGCGGGAAACCTTGCTCTGCTGACCGAAGCGCGATTTTCAAGTCAAAGAGCACAGGGAAACAAGGGTCATAAGTCTAATAGCTAATTGAGTTGTCCTGTCGTGTCAATCAAGAGAAACAGATGCATTGCAACGAAACCTGTAGCCTGCGTGCAGACTTAACTTTCCACTGCGAAGGAGAGCCTATGAGGAGCCGCCTTGGCTCTCCTTCGCAGTGGAAAGTAAAGTCTGCACGCAGGCTACGAAACCTGCCCTTGGTGAATTCTTTTGAATTCTCATTCATCTGACTTCTCATTTGCCTACGGCGTAGAGTTTCATTTGTTCTTCCATATCCTCTAGTGAATTGATTCCGCATTGCGTTTGAGATGATTGTACTAATTTGAAGATGTCTTGCAGTTGTTGTTGTTGAATTCTAAATGGGGAAAAATAAACGGGATAACATCAGAGACTTGCGGCCAGAAACACTGCAACTCGATGAAAAAACGACAGTAAATATGTGTAAGTTTAAATGTAGTACCTGTAAACGGATCGAGGTTTAAAAAGATACGTTCCGCAAGCCAGAGAACGGAGAGCAGCGAAGAGAGTGTGCTACTCTGAATAAATTATGAGTTTACAAGATACTTAAAGAAATAAATGTGTTAATCATAAGCTATATAGGGAGCTACATGTGACAAAACACGTGACACTACGTGCACGTGATATTAGGTGCACGTGATTCAAGGTGTGCACGTGATGAGTGTACAGATGAGCATTCCTACTACATACCGGGGTGGGAGGTCAACCAAACGTTAAAGGGCATGTATCGTGAACCTGATTGGCTAATGTAATACAATCATCTCTTTTGTTTAGTACAAAGCACGGGACCGAGGCTACATTTTTACGGCAGTAAAAATTCATGAAGCAGAAATTAAAAGTCACGAAACAATGGAATTCCACTCCAAGCTTCTTTGTTGTATCAACCAACTGTTATCGCGATATATGCCCTTTAACACGTTTGGCGGGCTGTGGAATAAAAAGTACGCGGGCCGATATTCAAAACGGAAATTTTAATCTATCAGTCAACGGCTAACTTAGATGTCAAAATTTTGTTTGGTAAATCACTTAATCACTCATCATTTAGGCCTACAAATTGAGAAAATGCTGGCAAGGGGTTTGCATCGGAACGAGAATTCCACGATCGATTCTGGTCTATGATTCACTTAAAATCAATAATAGATCATAGACATTATTTTACCCACAATTCCCCTGGGTAAAATAGGGTCAAATAATAAGAACGCTAGTGTTGTTAACTAGCAGTTAATATTGTTAAGTTATTGTTGTTAGGTTATTGCTGCTCCAATGCTTCGTTGAATGATGCAATTTGTTAGAAATACCGTTAGGAAATAACTCTTATTTGTAAGTAAAGGAATCATATGGTCTACCAGACACTGACCTTTGTAGAAAATAAGCGATAGTTTAAACAGTAGATAGTTTACAGTGTGCTCCTAACCCTAACCCTAACCATAAAAAAGTAAGAATTTGAGGACTTAAAAGGTTTGTTTCAACCAGCATATCTTGCACGTGCCATCTCTTGGCTGGCCTCTGGTGTCGCCATTTTCACGAATTAGACACGTCAAGAAATTGTTAAGAAACTATCAGTACTTAAGAGTCTGAAAATGTTTAATAAACTTTCAGTATTGGGGCGATTTCTTAGCTTCTTAAACATAAAACTAACAGTTACACACCAGAAGATTAAATTAAATGTTGTGATGTTTCAGCTGTATACTACATTTTCCTTATACTACAGTACTTAAGAGTCTAATAATGTTTAACAAACTTTCAGTATTGGGGCGATTTCTTAGCTTCTTATAAAAACATAAAACCAACAGTTACACACCAGAAGATTAAATTAAATGTTGTTATGTTTCAGCTGTATACTACATTTCTCTTATACTACAGTACCTAAGAGTCTGATAATGTTTAACAAACTTTCAGTATTGGGGCGATTTCTTAGCTTCTTATGAAAACATAAAACCAACAGTTACACAGCAGAAGATTAAATGAACTGTTGTTATGTTTCAGCTGTATACTACATTTCCCTCACAATCGGGCTCAACACTTTTCAGACACCCTTCTGTAGTGTTAAAGATGAGGTTCCAGCGCTCTCTGCTCACTGGGAAATACGCCATACTTTCTCATCAGACTTTCTGTTTCGTGAAGTTAATCTCAAGGATAAATGAACGAATTCAGGTCTCCGAAAGTCGTAACCCCTGCGATTTTTTGTGATTCTCTCAGCTTAGCTAGACCATCTATTCATGTGTCAAAATGAAAAGAGAACTCACATTAATGGACAATATGAATAACTGATAGCAAAATTTGAGGCTTTGAAGAGGATTAAGCTTTGTGTCTCGCTCAGGAGTTAGCTCTTCATGAAATGCTTATTCGACCGTCTATATATATATATATGGGGAAGAGATCCCCAAACTGTAATGGCAACTTTTTGGAACAATTTTGGAACACTTTAAAGGCACTGTGTCCATGTAAGTAGACGACTTCGAGGGGGGTATCTCGAAAACATGTGATCTTTCGTCGTTTTTTCATGTGAGCGTTGTTTCTTGCAAAGTCTTCTCTTGCAAAGCGTTGTTTGTTAGTCAAACGATTGTTTCAAGTTCTTTTGAATTCGTCAGCAGGGATTCAGCAATCTCGCCTTTTAAAATAGTGTTCTAGAATTTTCAAAGGTCCTTGTTTTCTTCTTTTGTGTGATTGTTATCAGACAGATTAATGAACATAAAGGCATGTTTTGACAAGTTCTTTTGAATTCGTCAGCAGGGACTTAGCAATCTCACCTTTTGAAATGATGTTCTAGAATTTTCAATGGTCCTTGTTTTCTTCTTTTGTGTGATTGTTATCAGACAGAATAGGTTTCCTTGCCTTTCGACAACGAGGCTCTTATTTTCATGTGATCAGTTTAAAACAGCCTTCCCTAAACCAATCAAATTCTCGAACAGTTACATGCATGTCAGCATCGTGTCAGCAGTTTCAACTGTTCGTGCATGCAATTTATTGATATATGGACACACTGCCTTTAATGCTGACATGTTTGCTCCTTCTATGGATAGAATGTTTTTCTGGAGAGCATAGGTTCCAAATCTTTATCTCGGCGTAAAAAGGTGGGTGTAAAATTCAATGATCTATTTCTTCTGATCGAATGGCTTGAAAGAAATTTTAGATACTTATCTGTAAATCTACCGTTGGACTTTTCAGAAATTTTGAATATTTTTGGAAATTACAGCGTATCTTACATTTAAACTCATTTGAGGATGTGACGTCATCAAATTTCTAAATCATAAACCAGATGAGTGACAGACTTTTGCTTGACACCATATTTTAGGCATTTATGAGCTATTGTTTCCTTCGAAATTATTTCGTGTTACGTCAAACTGTATAGAAATTACGATGGTTTCAAGTTTTTTTTAAAATTTTTCTTGAATTCTTGAAAAAGTAAAAATACACTCTAATTCTGAAAATATTGAAGAATTCAGAAAAGTCCAACGGTAGAATTATAGAGAATTAGCTAAAGTTTCTTTGAAGTCATTCAGTTCAAAGAAATAGGTCACTCAATTTTACACCAGCCTTTTTAAAGATTTGGAACCTATGCTGCACCAGCACGATGTAAACATGGCCTAAGATACACACCTTTTCTCTTCTTCTTTTTCCTCCTCTGTCATATCTTCCGACTGATTTTCTCTCAACATTCGAACGAATTCTTTCACCTCAATTGGCTCTCCATTTTCATCGATTTTCGACAGTGAGTGAATTTCTTCTGAATCAACAAGTATGTCGTTAATACTTCCAATTAAATCTTCTCGCTTCTGTTTTGAGTCATTCAAATCTCCTTCAGAACCTGCTTCCGCCGCCATTTTGAGATTTTCTTGAATGTGAGATGTCATTACTTCTTCTTGCAGCGTATTATTCTGGAATAAGAATATTTAGACTTTAAATAATTTTCTGCGCAGAGTCCTGGGGGTCATTTTCATATTTCATTGAAGTTTTTCACATAATATTCTATTAGACAAATACATAAACCCCTCAGCAAATTGAAATACAACGAAACATTACGAATTACTTTACGACGCCTTGCTATGAATGTGCGGTCTTTTCGAGGCAGCTTGCTTATTAAATCATCAGTCACGTTATTGAATTAGGCCCTTTTCATAAGGAAACATCTGCGTATAAGGATGTAGGAAGTTGCTTCCAAGAGAACCTTTTGAAGACCTTGCTTCAACAACTGTTGATGAATTCGCGTTTTTATATCTCACCAACATGTGTTTTTCAAAACCTTGACCCAGCATCTGTTGAGTGGCTGTTCTGGATCGAACTCTTTCACAAGATCTCCACAAAACATGTTGTTTTCTCGGTTCTTTTTTTGGGTCACCCGGTACAGAATCTTTAATCAACAAATCAAGTGGCAGGTTCTTTATTTATCGCTGATTGAGCATGCGGCACTCCTTTTTGGCTCTCCCAGTAGCTATTGCTCAATGATTAAGTTTTAATTGAAACCAAACAGTAGATTACATTATTCACCACCATGCATCAGGGCAAAATCTCCTTGCCGCCACCTTTATCGGTATCGTATATCAAGCATAATCAAATCTTTCTGAATCTTGAAACGAATGTACTTTTAGTGGAGCTAAGCCGGTGTCTTACATTTATTTATTAGTAGTGTGGTCATGGTGCGTTTGTTGAGCAATAATAACGGTGATTCTATTTTTGCAGTGCCGAAAAATGCCTCGGGTTTCCCCGCCTCCTTGCAGCTGCGGTAAAAATTTCATTATGAAAATTTCATCGGGACACTGTACGCTCAATTTTTGAAAAGATTAAGAAACCATGCTACCTCGATTAAACAAGCTAAGAAACATTTGTAATTTGAAGCTTCGTTTTTTTTCAGGTCACTATGGCACTGTACGCAGTAACGGCAAACGTTTTAGCACTGTTGAGTGTTAATTTTGTTGATATTTGTTTTGAGATCCAATATTGAGGGGGGCTTTGGGGGGTACTAGAACCCGGGAACCCGGACCAAAATTAGCAAAAACCCGAAAATCCGCAAGCAAAAAATTCGAAACCCGAAGTACACTTCGGAACGCAAATTTTCAATTTTCGGTAATAATCTTCGATTATTTCCTACATTTTCGTTTTTACTAATACTCTGTGCATCGTGTCAAGCATTCGGTTTTTCGAACTCAGCTAAACTACAGGGACTTTATGACTTCGAAAACCCGAAAACATCGAAATTTTTGAAAGAAATCCCGAAAACCGAGCATAAAAATTGGTCAAATCCACAACCCGTGGCACATCTCAAAAACCGAAAACCCGCTTGATTTAGACGTAAAACCCTAAACCTGAGGGCTAAAATTGGCCAAACCCGCAACCCGTGAAGCCCCAAAGCCCCCCTCAATATCTTTAGTAGCAAAATGTCCCAAAATTAAGACACTGGCCACCAGCCGTGACCGTAGTTTTAGTCTCAAACAGACATAAAAAATATGTGAAAATCATCCTTGAGGTTGACACAATTTGGCATTTTAAACATTTTCTATAATTCCTCAGACCGTTTGGCAAAAGCCACCAATTTAAATGGCGTGTTGATTTATGCTGCCTTGAATACCAAGAAATCGTGCGTTTACATGCAAAGAAGAAGGCAACGAAATTCAGCAAACAATTTCACTGGTGTCCTTGATAGAAAACGCACTTTGAAATTAATCTAGTCATCGAATTACATTTCAAAGTGATATGTATATCTGTTGATTTTACTTCACCGAATCCTGACACAATAATAAATCGTATGCTTACATGTTAAGAACCTTTTACTAATAACTGGTTTCTTTGATAGGAAAAGCGCTTTTGAATCAATCTAATCATTGATTTAGATTCTAAAGTGGTATGTATATCTGTTGATTTTACTTCACTGAATCCTACCACAGTTAATAAATCGTATGCTTAAATGTTAAGAAACTCTTACTAACAATTTCACTGGTTTCTTTGATAGGAAAAGCGCTTTTGAATCAATCTAATCATTGATTTAGATTCTAAAGTGGTATGTATATCTGTTGATTTTACTTCACTGAATCCTACCACAGTTAATAAATCGTATGCTTAAATGTTAAGAAACTCTTACTAACAATTTCACTGGTTTCTTTGATAGGAAAAGCGCTTTTGAATCAATCTAATCATTGATTTAGATTCTAAAGTGGTATGTATATCTGTTGATTTTACTTCACTGAATCCTACCACAGTTAATAAATCGTATTCTTAAATGTTAAGAAACTCTTACTAACAATTTCACTGGTTTCTTTGATAGGAAAAGCGCTTTTGAATCAATCTAATCATTGATTTAGATTCTAAAGTGGTATGTATATCTGTTGATTTTACTTCACTGAATCCTACCACAGTTAATAAATCGTATGCTTAAATGTTAAGAAACTCTTACTAACAATTTCACTGGTTTCTTTGATAGGAAAAGCGCTTTTGAATCAATCTAATCATTGATTTAGATTCTAAAGTGGTATGTATATCTGTTGATTTTACTTCACTGAATCCTAACACAGTTAATAAATCGTATTCTTAAATGTTAAGAAACTCTTACTAACAATTTCACTGGTTTCTTTGATAGGAAAAGCGCTTTTGAATCAATCTAATCATTGATTTAGATTCTAAAGTGATATGTATATCTGTTGATTTTACTTCACTGAGTCCTGACATAGTTAATAAATCGTATGCTTACATGTTAAGAAGCTCTTACTAACAATTTCACTGGTTTCCTTGATAGCAAACACACTTTGAAATCGATTTAATCACTGATTAAATTCTAAAATCATATGTATATCTGTTGATTTTACTTCACTGAATCCTGACACAATAATAAATCGTATGCCTATATGTTAAGAAGCTCTTACTAGCAATTTCACTGGTTCCTTCGATAGGAAAGGCGCTTTGAAATCTCTGTTTACTCACCGTGCGATCTTCCATATCTTCAAAGAAATTTTCTAAGTGGTTGGATTAATCATCGAACTACACAGTGCTGTAAGACATTTGGTCACTTCAACTCAGCAACTATGCTTATATTTTATTTATCATTCAGACGGAGGTCTAGTCGGCCGTAGTTCTATGTCAAAGTTGTTGCTCCTTTAGATTGATTACCCGAGTCCTTTGTTTCCCTGTGCTCTTTGACTTGATGGCATCGCTTCACAGGCCTTGCAAGGAGAGGCGCTCGAGCTTAATCAAGCGCACCACATGCACTTGGAAAACTTTACAAACTTCTTAAAGTGAGCGCCTGGATGGATAACGTTTTAATACTGTGCGTGTGCAAATATATTTTACTGCAAAGATTCAATTATATGTGGCCTGTTTCTCTCGTTCCTTGCTGTCTTTTCTTGCTGTGTCATAGATCAATGATAATCTATTAATGTTCAGGTATTTACTTCTTTTCCAGGTGCGCGATCAATTTTCTTCCTTACAAGTCCTGTGATTGGTAAACAGAGAACCGATAAACTCTGAAGACGTTGACCCTATTTAGGCCCTTACACACAAGAAATCGTTGTGGAAATCAGCGCTTGCAAGATTCCAACACGATCCGGGGGGAGGGAGGTACTACTTAGTGTATTTGTCCGACGGAAATGTGACGTTTTTCAGGGTATCGTTTTCACCAATTTTTCTAGCACGGGGTATCAAGATAAGGCAATTTTTCTAGAGCAGGTTGTTAAAACGTGCCAAAAGGGGATATTTTGTTAGATCGAGTATATTTCGGTCAAATTTTCATGTTTTGGAGTATACTTTTCACCAATTTTTCCTCGAATCGGTTATCATTTGGAGCAAAAAATGTTGGAGCAGGGTGAAAATAAATTCGTGGGCACGCCCCCGTACAAATTTAAATCAAGTAGCCCCCCCCCCCGGGAACGCGATTCAAGCTTCAATTAGCAGTGTGAACTTTCTTCTACCTAAATATTAGCCTCACTCCATAACGACCCTAAAGTTACGCTCATCTCATTGAGTTGAATTGTTGTTGTTGTCGTCGCTACACTGAGGCTGTTGTTGTTGTCGCTTCATAGTTATAGCGTTATCAGTTCAAGCAAAAAGTGAAACTACGACACTATGTATGCTAAATTTTGGTTATTAACTGTGTGCCAAATGGGTTTTTGCTGCGTTTCGTTTCTGTGAGGTGATAGCTGAGAAGAGGCCTAAGCAGGGTCAGCTTGTTCGCTATTTTATTATGAGTCGCTGTAGAGCAACGTTTGCGGCAGGGATACAAGGGACTAAGGTAATCAGTTTATTGCGCTAAAGATGGCGACGAGGAATTTTTTACCAAGATGCATTGCGTTCTAATTAAGGTTCTTTAAAGATTCTATAGGAATTCGATTAAAGGACGCAGTGCATCTTGGTAAAAAATTCCTCGCCGCCATCTTTAGCGCAATCGTCTTGAGCCTTTCAACAAGCAGAAAAAGAAAATCGAATGAGCGGTTCTGATGAAAAATCAAATTTGATTTCAATAGGCCTTTTAGATATTCTGATAAGAATCCGAATCCAACGATATTTTGCTACATTTTGTAGAACTGGAAAAGTGATGGCGATAAGGTCTGCCGCACCGGGTGCGCCAAAAAGCTACCCTCTTTTTTATAAGAATACTATAAATTTTGTCCAGCCTCGATATTCTTAATACATTTTCGCTTTGAGCCTGAATATATTCTTAAAGTATTCTTATTTTTTCTTCAAATCTGATATGGTTTCAGGGGAATAACATAGGTAAAAGAAATTTCATGTCATGACGAAGAAATGGTAAACCGTTTGAAAAACGAGATATGTCAGTCATGCGATCATTGAATGACTATGATGCGATTCTCTGTTATGAACATCGCAAAACAGACAACTGCTGAAAAATGTGACACACATATGCAAGCTGAGGCTGAGCAATATTCTTAACAATTGGATGATTCTAAGCCTGAATATTCTTATAAACATTATTCTTATAAAAAGACTGTATTCTTATAAAAAAGTGTATCCACCTAGGCAAGCCACGATAAATCGTACACTGAACCGATTTTGGTATTTTGAGGTTTATGACTTGATCCTTCCTGGCGCCAAAATCGACTTCGTGTTATCTAAAAGTCGTGTTTGGACTAAATTCCTGTTGTCTTGTTTTGCATTTTGCGCACAAAGGATCATGGTTGACAATGGGTCTTTTAAATCTTTAGCAAAAAGTTTGAATTAGATTCTAGGATTTTTTGCAGTGTTTTGTTTTCTGTTTTTAGAGCTATAAACGAGTTTCTTCAAATTTTCGTTTTCGAAACGCTGAAAACGGTCAAAAATCGTCGATCATCTTTTCTAAAGAATCGATATGAATGGACAAAGAGAGAACTTTTTCTTGGGATTTAGAAATCGATCAGGAATATCATAGAAATATATTCAGTTGATTCAATAAAATCACTAATGATTTATTCTAGACTTAAGGTACTAGACCCCCAAACAACAAAACTTTGTCTCAGAGATATTCTCAACAGATTTAAATAGGATATAAGGATAAGTGAACTTTAATAAAACAAATTGTCATTTCAATCAAATACAAATTAGGCAAAATGGCGGCAACAACAATGGAAGTGCTACCTGCTTGTGACAATGAAATTTCCACTGCACTCACTATATGCATAGCTGTCACTGACTTGCAGAGAAATTTTGAATTTAATTTGAGATCCGGAAAATCTGCATTGCTAATAATTTTCAAGACAGCATTACACAGGTAAGCCAGCTCTAAAAGTCTCATTCCCTAGAGGAAGGTCAAATGATTATCTGCTGCAAATTTCAACAAAGGATGACTGAAATTCATTGTCACAAGCATCGGAAACGGGAAAATGGCTTTGAAAGTAAAACATACAAAAACGTCTATTTTCACTGCTATTTTTCCCTCCATGTTCATCAGATTCATAAGTCATTCCTTTCTGCCTGTTCTTCATGTGTAACCTGATGGTTTTTCAATGTTCTTGTACTCCTTTTATTTTTGTCCAATGATTATTCCTGTGACTGACGGTCAAGTTTATTCACTTCATAATATTCTTGCTACAGTTATGGCTCTTCTCGATTCCCAGCCTCTTTGGTACAGATGTTGTTGATAGAATACTATCATATGAGGGAGTTGCAGTACTTACAGCAAATAAATCTATGTCTTTTCCTTCCAAAAACCAATTTTTAGTGACATCTTGTTGTACGATGATTTATAGGGATTCACCATGTACGAGTATGGACATTTAGATAAGGGTTACTCATCATGAACAACTCGTAATTGGCTTTCACCAAATCAGATACATATGCAAGGCCACTGGGCTTCTAATCTTGCGTTTTGTTAACTTTTCCTTCTGTTAGCAACACAATTACTTTGTCCTTTACGGCACAAATTACATTGTGTGGCTTCACTTTTGTCGGTGGAGATGAAAGAGGCCTGCAGTGCAATTTAGTCATTCTGGTGATTATTCATTCCTTCAAATATGAAATGTGATCTTTTTCCTTGCAATGTAATACATTTTAACTCATGGTGCATTCCAAACTGCCCATTTGCATTTCAGGAGCTTTAGATTTGAATTAATTTAGGCCAAAATTTGAAATGCCAAAAGGTGGGCATTTTTGTTTTGCAAGATTTCATGCTGGCTGGTCTTTCAAACAGGATATACAATCTTTCTTGTAATAGTCACATCCTCGACCATGTCTCGTGCTACAGCAGAAACAATTTTGTAGATCGAGTAAAGTTCAATACTTGCTATTTCCACGTGATAGAACACACATACATGTTATTTGATGATGGGCCTAAAGTACAAGAGGCACGGAACACTTATTTAGTCCTCGATATTTCGTTTGCCTTTAGATTCCCTGTTTTCAAGCACTTGTTCATCTCTCGTAATATTCCATTCCTTTGCAGCCTTTCCAGTTTGATTATTTTGAATTCCCATCATCTATCTCGCAGCTCAGTCAAAAAACTTTGTCGTCAATGTTTGGTCCAAACAGACAAAGTTATTGCTTCATGTAATAGGCACCAAACTGCCTCTCTTTCGTACATACAATCCAATTCAATCGCAAAATTGAAATTTTTGTCCCGTTTTTAGCTTAATTTTCCCATTTTTTGTTACTAAGGGCGTTGCTATGGAGATTCAATTAGGGTGGCATTGCTACAACCCCCCAAAATGGGAATAAAGCATTTGTTTTGTTGAAAATAACTTAGTGTGCCTTAAAGAGCATACTTCAAACCTTATTTATATCAATTTTTGAATTTTTCAAAAAAATGGAAATTTTTGGCTTGGCTTTGGGGGTCTAGTACCTTAAGGCAAAATCGACCACCCTTGCGAAAAAATCTTTGTGTACCCCAATGATAATCGTGGGACTACGACTATCTTTTTATCAAAGACTTAAGGTCCTGAACTGCAAAACCGTGTCACGAATTTTTGATAAAAGGTATTGTCTTGAAATGATATAATTTTAAATAAATGTAAATGTCTTAAATGTCTTTTTTAACTTTCAAACCCTTGTAAATATCGGACCAGTGGATCTATCACAAATCGCTGACACGGTTTCGTAGTTATATGTATTGTAACTCTGTGTGCCAAGTTTCAAGCGATTCGATTGGCCTGTTGGGTACACAAAGATTTTTTATTACCCACCAGTACTCCCCAATCCTGTTTCGAGAAATCAGGCTTTTATCAAAATGAAGCAAAAATTGCGGGAAATACGATTATGCATGAAAGGTCAAGGAATAAGTGTAAAGCATTATGTCAATAACATAGCAGCACGGGATGTCATGAACATAGCTGCAAGGTCAAGTGAGTTTACTTTAATCCCCTAATGTATATTCCCGCAATTTTTGAGAAACAGGATTGCTCCTTTTAAAATGCTCAAATCTCTAAGTAATTGTGACTATTTCTGGAAGTGAGTTGGTTTAAACAGTCCTCAAATACTTATACCATCAGATTATGACAAAAACGAAAAATCGCAAATTTGTCGTCTGAACAGTTACAGTAACCTTAACACAGGAACGCAGCCTTCTCCCAAGCATAAATTCGATAAAATTACAAAAGGGAATCGTTAAAAGTAATGCCTGGTTTTCATTCATCAAGTCGTACTTCATCGACCAACCCATCATTGTCTTAGAGCATCGGCGTGGCGATAACAAGGGCAGATTTTGTAATACAATAGCATGAGTTGCTTTTGTTGACACCTCAATTCAAAGCGATTAGCAATCACAGACAAAGGAAATTCTCTCAACCAGTAAATCAAAACAAGCAAAGCCGCAAAAGTTTCTCTGAAACCCAGGTAGCTAGCGCGCTCGTTCTGCATTCCAGAAATTGGTTTTAAGGGCAACATGAGCATAGATCAAAAGAAGAAGGATATATCTACTCATCTGCCACGGGCAGTCTATTTCTTTGGTCCAACAGCTGAGCAGTAAATGTTTTGATAACACCCAAAAGAATAAGAGAATTGAATTGCCTCCCAAACGGCTTTTGAACCAAACAAATAAAATGCCCGCGGCAGATGTGTAGATACGGCAGATGTTTGCCCTTCTTCTTTCGATCTATGCTCATGTTTGCCCTTAAAACCAATTTCTGGAATGCACAACGAGCGAGCTAGCTACCCTAGTTTCAGAGAAACTTTTGCGGCTTTGTTTGCTTGTTTTGATTTACTGGTTGAGAGAAAATTCCTTTGTCTACAATCGCTAATCGCTTTGAATTGAGGTGTCAACAAAAGCAACTCATGCTATTGTATTACAAAATCTGCCCTTGTTCGTGGCGATGGCTTTAACGTTACATACAATTGTTGCATTTCCCGAAAGTTCTTTTTGTTCGAAAGAAGAGGACGTTTTATTGCCTTGGGAAAACTGAATGTGACGCATGGAAAGGGAAATTCTCTAGTGACCAACATTTTTTCAATTGATTGTTTGTACGTTGCATTTAAAAATCTCAAGACGATAACACGTGATTCTGCCATTACTGCGGCGCAGAAAAGTTGTAGAAATTTGAGCGAGGTCTCCCTTCAGCAGCGGTCCTCGACAGCTTTTGCAAGTTTTTGGAAGAGAAATTTCTTCGCAAATTATCCATAATTTCTTATTGAAGGGCCAGATTTAGATGGAATAAATTTTAAAGTCTATTTCAAGATCTTTGCTATTCAAGAATTCAACAAGCATTTGTAAGCAAAGCCTTAGCCTAGACACCAGTCGAGTCTGCAAGCAGGCTACAAAGCCTTCAAATGGAGTGCATCATTTTTACTCACAAGGAAAACCTATGCGATGGCAGATCAGGAGTATCTATCTCGTGCAGATCATGCCAGTGGAAGAGAGGTAAATTGTTTTCATCATCATTCTAAATGTGTGACTTCTACTAACTTTAATAATCGACTCCAATAATCTCTTGAAGTCGGCAAGACCCTGACCGGTTATCAGCCCCTCACAAGGATGGGCTTTGCAAGAAAAATTCACAAAAACAGGGGTTTGGTCTACGAGCATACGGGGAAGTGCCGCTGGAAAGTCTGAAAAAGTACCTTGTCCTGGAGTTGAATTCCCAAAAACGATACCGTGTCCCGGAGTAAAATTTGAAAAATAATACCCCGCCCTTGAATTTCTTCAAAGGAAATTGTGCACTGCCCTGGAAATTTGCTAGAAATCTATCAGAAAATGGGGAAATTTTGCCATCAAAACAATTTAGATCATACTCGTGAAGGGCAAATGGCATCTAACCACGTTACAGCATGGGTAGTTAGACACTGCTGGTGTGCTTCTATGGAGGAGCGCTGGATAATATGTATCTGCGGAGGAAATATTGTTTAGTACTGCGGATTCGTTCTTTCGATATCTCCTCCGCAGTACTAAACAATATTTCCTCCGCAGATACATATTATCCAGCGCTCCTCCATAGAAGCACACCAGCAGTGTCTAACTACCCATGGTTACAGAGTCAATCGTGAAAAGTATAGACCCTGGCTGTCATCTGTCATGGAGCTGGCTAAAGGAAAATGATACCCTGTCCTGGAGCAGGAATCCTGAAAATGACACCCTGTTCAGCGGCACGTACCCATATGGAAAAATGTATGGGGGTGAAACCCTTGAAACGGGATCTTAGCGCACTTCTCAAACACAGGTAGCTACATTGATTTTTTTTATAAGAAACTAAGGTCCGGGGCCAGTAGGTAGTTGCTACCAAAAGTTTCCAAATGAGTTTATTATATTTTCAAGGTCTGAAGGGTGAAGTTAATTAATTTTAATTAGAAGGGCTCCCAAATTATATAGTAAGATCTCAAAACAAGTAATAAAAATAAATTACACTCAAAATAATGTCAAAAAAGTTTCTTATAAAGGAACTGTGTACTATGTATTCTCGCATAGCCACTAATCCTTCTGTCATATGTTAACCTGCCTACAAAAAGTTCCAAGCAAAGTACACATCTGTCATTACTGTTTAGATCAACCCTGTTTCATTGGACCCACTGAGAAGGGGAAAGGGGTGCTGGGTTTAGCTAAACTTATACATGGTTGTAGCCCAGGGGGGGGGGTGTACTTCATGGTGAACACGATTCGACCTGAATCTGGACTTTGAGAAAAGGACCCATTCGTATGACAGAATATTCGAAAATTCCGAGCCCATTTGCATGAATATCAGAAAATTTCAGACCCATGTATATGAATTTGTTGATTTGAAACAAAGGAAAATTTCAGTTGTTTGGATTATCATTATGGGGCCCATTGACAAGAAAATTCTAAAAATAACTACCCATCTACCAGAATTATGGTTAAAAACAGACCCATATGTAGGGAATTCCAGATGAAAAAACCTACCCATATGAGCGGCATGTCCAGTATCTTGACAATGAAGTACCCTCCGGGGGTTGTAGTCTCGCTCTTTCCCTGCACTCATATATGGCTACAACTTACCATCATTTTTGAGGATTTAGCCACCACTTCAGTGCAGTTCCCTTGGATGTAATTTATTTTATATCCTTTTTTACAAAATCCTTGGAAAAAACATCCAGAACAGTGTCTGCTAAACATTTGCCCTTTGCAATATTTTCCATTTGTCTACAGTCTCACTCCTTAAGCGGACACCACTACAACATGGACACCTCTAGGGATCACAGAGTCAGAATGGGCTGGGTGGGATATAGCCCATCCACATTTTTCAAACATGATTTGCCATTTTGTCTTTCCTGGCTTCTCAAATTCTCTACATAGTCTGCAGAAGAAGACACGGAGACAAGTCTTTACCTACCAAAACCAATTTGTTATCTCAGTGTGATAGATTTAGCAGAAACTGTGCATAATAACAGCATCATGCATTTTGACTTTGGAAGTGTTTAGATACATAAGGTTCTAAATGGTAAATCAAGAGTTTCAGGCCAATGGAAGAAAACTGTTTGCCTTTTTCAGGATCTGTTGCAGCTGGAGCTAGGGGTACTCAAAGTTATGACACCTTGGACATGTGCAAGCAAGTTCTACAGGTTTTTTTTATAAGAAACTGGTTTATAAGAAACTAGTACCACGATGACCAAAATTTTAAGAAACTCTAGTACTACGTTCAAGTCTGGTTCAAGAACAATTAAGAAACTCTAAAATTTTATTTCTAGAACGAGAGTTGGTAGATTATGGTTGGTGTGGCATTGCGTTCGTGAAGATAAAGTTTTGACTGCAATAAATTGGTAACTTTTTGCCATTATGTGCATGGCTTATTCGTGGTGACAATATGAATAATGCAAAATGCAAGCCCTTTGTCGATAAGAAGGCTCAACTTCGAACCATAAATCAATTCTAGACCTCAAAAAATAAGAAACTAATTAAGAAACTTTATTACTAAAATACCGAAATTTTGATGCAAAATTAAGAAACTTTTAGTACTTTAGTGCTGATCCAAGTTTCTTACAAAAAAAGGTGTACTGTGTCAGTGCATATTGGGCTATTCCTTCATTGTTTGCCAATGGTGTAATTAATTTGACCTTAATTTGGTATCAATTGCAAATTGTTCCAGATGTCCATTCGAAGGCAGTCTGGTCGACTATTTTTCTAACCTAGAAAATCACAGATCAATACTAGCACAGATACCTCTGTAAATCATTGTCCTACAAGTACAATCATAAAGGGCACATTTGTCTGTTTTGATGATTTATTTAGAATTCCTAGAACTAACCCAGATTGGAAAGTTTGCCTTGCATGGCTGATTTCTCTGCCAGGCACTTTAAATTTTACTGGGAAATTTTTGTGAAACAACAAAAGAAAACAAATACAGGTATATTGCTTACTGACAAAATACAGCTGCACAAGCGATTTGAATGAAGGAGAGATCCCCTGCCCATTCTGAAAACTTTCCAATCTGGGAACTAACTGAAGTTTACAGTTTTAAATCCAATTTTCAATGACATTAGAAGGTACTTGTCCCTCAGAAAATTTCTTGTTATTCCACTGTTCCTCCCAACATTCACTTGTGGAGCATGGTTAAAGGGAATAAATATCTTCAAGCATCTACAAGCCCTTGATAGAAATTTGCCATGCAAAGACAATAGACGATTACGCTAAAGATGGCGGTGAGGAACTTTTTACCAAGATGCATTGCGTTTGTTAATCAAATTCCTATAGAGTCGTTAAAGATTCATAATTCAAACGCAATTGTGTCTTTGGTAAAAAGTTCTTTGCCCCCATCTTTAGCATAATCTTCTATTGGCCGTGACATGTGCCACACCATATTTGGGTAACTGATCCATGCAAACAGGACATACTGATATCTGATAGGCTAGAATTTGACAGCAAGTGGCTTTGAATCTTCAACAATATCAGCATTAATGCTCTGTAGGCATGACAAGACTAAATTCATTATTTTCCCCATTTTAATTTCCCAACAGATTTTTGGCAGTTTTTATTTGCTCCCCACCACAGGATAGATTTTGAGGGGAGGGAGGGAGTTAGTTAGTTCATCACCATTGTTGGAAGAAAATTTCAAAAAAATGCAGGCCCTGCAGGATAAAATCCAAGAATTCTCAAATGATTCTTGAGAATTTTCCATATCCTGATAAGAAATATCTTATCCCACACCAGAAAAAATCACACAAAAGAATAATTTTTTGAACAAAAGAAAGCATGCTGGAATTTTGCCAGCTCTCTTGCCTTGGTCATGCCAAAGAGGAGCTTTGTTTGGTATGTTTTCCATTAGCATACCAACATTACATTTAGCCTTATAGTCAGGGATACGCCAGGGACATAAATAAAATGATGGGGCAGCCTTAATTCCAGACTGGTACGTACACCACTGTGCCAACCAACCTCAAACCATCTAAGGAGGATTTATTTCAGTATTATTTTTGTCAATAAATGTTTGTCAATCTCTGTCTGACAGCCTTTGACCTTGTGGTGTCGAATTGTCTTTGGTAGCCATGTAAAATGGCATAAAAGCATAAGATCGACAAGATACACGAAATGACAGACGATGTGAAATGGCTTGTTGGATTTCACATCATTTGGTATTTCACAAGTGTAGGATTACTTGCCACCTTGTAACTCTGTGCGGAATTGCATGAATAAGAAATTCCACATTAGGATTTCACGGTTGAAATACCACAATCCATTACATGAAGTTTGAAATGCCACAAAGAATTACACTGTCTAGGGTATCACAAGATACACGAAATGACAGATAATGCGAAATGTCTTGTTGGATTTCACATCGTTTAGTATTTCACAAGTGTAGGATTACATTGATGTTTTACCTGTGATGGATGGGGCACAGGCATCCTTCAGACTATCTGATACTTTGATAACCGTCACTTTCCCTTATTGATCTGTGTGTTATTACAAAAATGAGAACAGATTACCTTGTAAAGAGACTTCAAAGTAACGTTGTCTCCCCCTCCAAATCCTCGAGTTGTTCTATCCTTGTTGCTGTCTTTCACAGTGTTTCTCTTTGCAAAGCGCCTGAATAAGAAGACAGAGCCAAAAATGATGGCTAGCAGCGTAAAGACGAAAGCAAGACTAAGCTCCATATTAATTATTAACTTGCAAACGCGCTGAAAAGCACATCTAATTAGCAGCCGGCTGCGTGCGGACCGTCGTTCTTTCACTGCTTATCCAGATCTCCAGAGCCATCATTGACTAGGCCCATACAGATTAATCCTTTTACCCTTAGTAGCCTCACTACATAAGGACCCTCTAGTTACGCTCATCTAATTGAGTTGAATTGTTGTTGTTGTTGTCGCTGCACTGAGGGCCTTATAACCATATAATAGAGCTGTAAAACCGGACAAAAATGTCAATTTGCGACAAGTTTTTGTCGCAAACTCGTGTGCTGAGTAGAGTATGGCTTAGAGGAAGGCGTTTTTTTCATTGATGGCTAGAATGAACATTTATCGAAGTTCTGATAGCAAATTTTATGATACAGGAGTTCTGGAAAACCGTTTTGTGGCGTTTTAAGCAGGGATGGCGCCAGCGGGGGTGCTAGGGGGGCAGGAGCCCCCCCAAAATTTCACTAAGCCCCCCCATCGGCACTTAAATTTTCGACAATTCCTATGCACTGTCGGCATTTTCATAATCTAAACCTCCAGATGTCTTTGCTGCGTTGTCATCTCAGTGAACTTGAATTGAACTCGTTCATAAAAAATTTCTCACTGTCGGCACTCTGGCAGTATTTGCCCCCCTAGCATTTCTTCCCTGGCGCCATCTCTGGTTTTAAGATCAGTGGTTTTGAGAAAAAAGTAGCAGATTGATTTAGGCCCAATAGATCTTTTAACTAAGATTCGAAAAAAGAATTCAAATCGAACGATAGGTTGATACATTTGTAGAATGTTCGAATGTATACAATAGTGATAGAAGCTCCAACGCCACATAATCGAATCTTGTGTAGAATAGCGAAAAGGTCTATTAGTCCTTCGGCGCTCCCTGGTAGAATCAGTACGGAGATATCCCGTTTCTACAAGTGTTGGGGAATGAGTCTCTCTATAGACCTTTTAGCTATTCTACAAAAGAGCCTGGATCGAGCGTTATTTTTATACAATTTTATTCGCGAGGTTCGATCGAGTGGCGTTGGAGCTTCTATCACCATTGTGCACATTCGAAAATTCATCAGCATGTATCAGTAGATCGTTTGATTCGAACGTTGTTTTAGAATAGCTAAAAGGTCTATTGACCGAAGCGCAACTAGGCTTGCCGGTCGGCGCCTGCGGCGCCGACCTGGCCCGCCGTCGTACCGAGTGATTGCTTGGGAAAGAATTTGTTGCTTCTTGACGTTGTTTTCTGTTATCACTTTATGTGACCAAAGTTTCGTCATAGGTTCATTCTACATCTACAAAGCTGCCGTTCATTGTTGCGCAAGGAAGCATTTAACAACATGAGTGTTTACCGCCAGGGCCGTCCAGAGAAAGGCCGAGCAGCACGCACTTTTATCCTTAGGCCACGCCCCCCTATGCACTGGTAAGACACTGCTTTTAGATTGTTTTTAGAATCTCAGTGCGCCTGCAGGCCTGCAAACGTTCCTGAAAAAAGCTACAACAAAGAAAAACACATACCTCATTTCTTGCTGGCCCACAGAGGCCTCGGGCCCCCTAGTAACTACCCTGACAACCCCCTCTCTGTTCTGAATATCCCCCTTCTATACTGATGATGCCTCACCACAAACCACACACATCATGATATCCCCCCCCACTGTACTCCAGATGCCTCCCCACTGTACTGAACACCCCCATCCCCCACTGCACTCAAGGTATCCCCCACTGAACTCCGGATGCCTCCCCACTATACAGAATTGCCCCACTGTACTCAAACATACCTCTCCACTGTACTGAACATCCCCAACTGTACTGCACACTCCCGGTGGGTGCAATTCAACAGTAAAAGGTACATCACGCTCGTCCGTACCATTCCATAGGATACCCTTTTCTCTGACATTCTAGTTGATGAAAAAACCCCTTATCATGGAAAATTTTGAAGGTAACCCCCCTTTAAAGGAGTATCACTGAGCCCTAAAGTAATCTGTACAGTACCAACACTGTTTCTAAGAGAAAGGTTTGGGATTTTGGCACTTTATTACGATTCACTTATACTGATATCTCTTCTCTTTGTTGGAAAACAGTAGGATTCCTTAAAACTTGGGGTATGAAACTTGGGCAAGGTGAATTTTGACTTTTATTTTAGGGCCCCGAGTCCACCAGCCAGCATTTCACTGTTTTTGGGTTGGAATATTTTCTGAAGAAAAATACCCCGTTTTTCCTAAGATTCTACAAAAAACTTTCATAAAAAGGAATATAGCTCTATAAATTCTCAATTTACTCTGTATATTACGATTATTGTGGTAGATTTTTCCCGGTTTATGGGGTCATATTTTTAAATTTTGCCCTGGTTACGGGTCCTAACTCTGAATTCTCAAAGACACATATATACCAGACCCCCTATAGGAGTTACCCCCTCGCCCTTTGCCCTTTGCTTTCTAGCCCTCTCATCCCAAGCAGAGGCTCTGAAATCACTTTCTGATTGTTCTTTCCAGGAATTGTTCTGGTTTGAAAAGTATTGACGTCAGATATGTGTCTGGAATGGAAGGGCAATTAGCGGTGTTGCCTTCCAATGAAGAAAGTACAAATAGAATTGTAATGTAATGTTTAATGTGTTGTTGTTCAATGTCAATGACCTCTGAAAACAGAATAGGTTGTAAACATTAGGCCTCTCAATTCAGATCACCCATCATGTTCAGCCGAGGATAGATAGTTCGGAAGAGTGATAACACCCCTCAACTCGTTTCACGTTTTTAATCAGGCAAAGGGCGACGTGCAAATCGCTGGTTTCTTTGTAAAACTACCTCGTAAAATAGCAGATAAGTCCTAGTCATTGCTCATAAAAGCATAAAAGACGGCAGGTAAAAATAAAACTTACGGAGACTCCTAAAATAAGACTGCGGGAAATCACAAGAGTCGACAGGAGTCTGAAAAACTCCCATAGCTAAACTTTATTTCGAGTTGGCCCAAGACCTGGCCCCTGTCTTCTTTGAAGGATTTTCTTCAGCTTCAATTTCTGCACATGTGGTTTCTGTCAAAAACAGAATGCACGCATTCGTTGCCGATCCCTTACTTCCAGTTATCGTCCAATATTTCACACCATTTTACTCTTCCTTCCCTCTTCTCATTTCATGAAGGCCTACTCTTTAATAAGAGACTTAGCCAATCTAGGTTTAGTGGCCATTTGCTGCCAAAAGCTGGTCGAGAGTATCGTAAATGTTAATCCTCTCAAGGAACAATTCAAGTACTATTTAATCTAAAAACTATCAACAGTTTGAAAGCAATTTTCCATGCTGCACAACAATGTCAAAACCTTTTTGCGTGACAACTCAGATGGTAGTTGAAAACATAAAAGGGGATGTTTCTCTTGAGAGAAGGGGGAGTCCCCGAGAAAGGGCCAAAAAGGCATCTAAAAATTAGAAAATGTTGCAATTGTGGCACTCTGGAGCACCAATCCCTCTCCCAATAACTCATATTTTGAGGTAGAAACTCCTTAAATATAGCAAGGCTGTCAAAAGACAACATTTAGCAAATAAACTGGGGAAATTGTCTTTGAAGGGTAGGAATTGTGCAATTTCCACTCGACCCCCCTCCAGCACCTAAAAAATCCCCGGACCTGAATCCCTCTCCAAATGGGTCCCAATGCATATTAAGCGAAAAGAGATCCCACTGGGATTTTTAAAAAATCAGAAAATCCCTCAATGGGGTGTTGAAGGGCACCCATTTTTTGACGTCATGAGCAGCGCGAGAACAATGGAATGACAAACGATTTCGAGCTCAACACAAAGGGAAACAAAGGGCTTGGCAAGCCGAAAGTGGGGTGAGGAATTTGGCGAATAACCCCTCGACCAGAGTGTTGACTGGAAAAGGAGGACGTTTTGAGGAGGAACGGAATGTTGGGCGACGTTTTCACCTGCGGTTTGACTTCGCCCATGTTGCCGTTCTGCCAATCGAACTGTCTAGACAATTGGAACGCTGGCGAGAGGGACAAAGGGAATGACGCCACATCCGACTGCAACGAATATGTATATAGATAAAAAGATCATTATTATTAATAATAAAAATAATAACAAAAATAATAATGTTTATAGTTATTGCAGTTAACTTTATTCTCTTCTTTTTTCATTAATGCACATTTTTTGTTATTGTTTTCTAGCTATCCTCTTTGGGAGCGGTAGTTTGCATTTAATTTAATCGATAATTTTTTAAGGAAAAATCCATTAAAATTCCCTACAAACCCCACAGTTTTAAAGAGTCCCGGGGGCTTTTTGGGAAGAGAGATAGACCCCTTGGCTTCCTCAGGCAGCTTTTTTTGCTTCAGTAGGATTGATTTAGTTGCCTGGTATTTGTTCACTTAGGTGTTTGTTTGTTTGTTTGTTTGTTTGTTTGTTTGTTTGTTTGTTTTGTAGCGTTAGTAGCCTTCGTTGTTGGAGAAATTAATTGTTGCCTTTGTTTTAGTGCATGCGTGATTTGTTTGGTAGAAATGATGTAGTCGTAATTCTTGGCTTAGCGGCCATAGAAGCTTTTTTGCCGTTATTGACGGTACCCTTGTCGTTGTTGTGGTAGCGTTGTTCATTTGGTTGCCCAAGTAGCGTTTGTTGCGTTGACCCTTTGATTAAATGAAGTTGCTCTTCTTGCCTCAGTGCCGTAAGTTGCAGTTGCATTTCGTGACGTTGTGATTATTGTGACCGCTTCGGTAGATCTCAAGTCTCCCTACTCGTAGAGCTTTATTCGAGTCAGTAGAGTTGATTTAGATTCCTTCATTGCCCTAGTTTTCTTTCTTTCTGATGTGGCGTTGGTAGGGTTTGTTGTGGGAGAAATTAGTTGTTAACTTCGTTTCGGTGTGTGCGTTATTTGTTTAGTAGAGAAAATATAGTCGTAATTGTTGCCATAGTGGCCATTGTAGCTTTTGTGCCCTTAGTTGCCTTCCTTGCGTTATTAGTGTTAGTTGTGCCAAGGTAAACCTCGCTCTTGTGGTTGCGTTAGTTGTTCAAGTTCCTCCCAGTAGCTTTAACTCCGTCCATTAATGTAGTTGCTCTTCTTGGGTAATTTCCCTTAGTTGCATTTGCTGACGTTGTTGTTATTTTAGAACGTTTCCGTAGATCTCAGCCTCCCTTGTGGAAGATAAGATCAGGTAGGAAGACTGCAAGAGTTATACACAGCCCTTCGAGGAAAGTTTTATGGCAACAGTGGAAGAAATGGACTGCTCATGCGCAGGGGCATTTGTGGGGGGAAGTTGGCACATTGCCAAATGACGTCACATAAATTGGCAAAGTGCCAAGTCACATGACCGGAACTTGGCACCGTGCCAAGTCACATGACCAATTTTGGAACTTTGCCAAGTAAGTCACGTGACATGGGGGCAGACACGTGACTGCCCCCAACTAAAGTGAGATAGTGTGACTGCCCTGACAGTGTAGCCCCCTTTTGTATAGGATAGGTCATTTGAAATTAGCCAATAAGAGTCGGCTGTTATGTTTAGTAAGTTCAGTATGGAGTTTGTACCCATTGAAATTAGCCAATGGCAATCTGCCTATGCTAGATAGGCTGGGTCATTTATAATTAGCCAATAACAGTTAGCTTTCATCTTTAGTAGCTTCACTATGGGGTTTGTACCAATTGAAATTAGCCAATGGCAATCTGTATATCCTAGATCTGTTAGGTCATTTGAAATTAGCCAATAGCAGTCTGCTTTCATCTTTAGTAGCTTCACTATGGGGTTTGTACCAATTGAAATTAGCCAATGGTAATCTGCATATGCTAGATCTGTTAGGTCATTTGAAATTAGCCAATAGCAGTCGGCTTTCATCTTTAGTAGCCTCACTATGGGCTTTGTTACCAATTGAAATTAGCCAATGGCAATCTGCATATGCTAGATCTGTTGGATCATTTGAAATTAGCCAATAGCAGTCGGCTTTCATCTTTAGTAGCTTCACTATGGGTTTTGTACCAATTGAAATTAGCCAATGGCAATCTGCATATGCTAGATCTGTTAGGTCATTTGAAATTAGCCAATAAGAGTCGGCTGTTATGTTTAGTAAATTCAGTATGGAGTTTGTACCAATTGAAATTAGCCAATGGCAATCTGCCTATTCTAGATGGGCTGGGTCATTTCAAATTAGCCAATAGCAGTCGGCTTTCATCTTTAGTAGCTTCACTATGGGGTTTGTACCAATTGAAATTAGCCAATAGCAATCTGCAAATGCTAGATCTGTTAGGTCATTTGAAATTAGCCAATAAGAGTCGGCTATTATGTTCAGTAAGTTCAGTATGGAGTCCATACCAATTGAAATTAGCCAATGGCAATCTGCCTATGCTAGATCTGTTGGATCATTTGGAATTAGCCAATAGCAGTCGGCTTTCATCTTTAGTATCTTCACTATGGTTTTTGTACCAATTGAAATTAGCCAATGGCAATCTGCATATGCTAGATCTCTTGGATCATTTGAGATTAGCCAATAGCAGTCGGCTTTCATGTTTAGTAGCTTCACTATGGGTTTTGTACCAATTGAAATTAGCCAATGGCAATCTGCATATGCTAGATCTGTTAGGTCATTTGAAATTAGCCAATAGCAGTCGGCTTTCACCTTTAGTAGCTTCACTATGGGTTTTGTACCAATTGAAATTAGCCAATGGCAATCTGCATATGCTAGATCTCTTGGATCATTTGAAATTAGCCAATAGCAGTCGGCTTTCATGTTTAGTAGCTTCACTATGGGTTTTGTACCAATTGAAATTAGCCAATGGCAATCTGCATATGCTAGATCTGTTAGGTCATTTGAAATTAGCCAATAGCAGTCGGCTTTCACCTTTAGTAGCTTCACTATGGGTTTTGTACCAATTGAAATTAGCCAATGGCAATCTGCATATGCTAGATCTCTTGGATCATTTGAGATTAGCCAATAGCAGTCGGCTTTCATGTTTAGTAGCTTCACTATGGGTTTTGTACCAATTGAAATTAGCCAATGGCAATCTGCATATGCTAGATCTCTTGGATCATTTGAGATTAGCCAATAGCAGTCGGCTTTCATGTTTAGTAGCTTCACTATGGGTTTTGTACCAATTGAAATTAGCCAATGGCAATCTGCATATGCTAGATCTGTTAGGTCATTTGAAATTAGCCAATAGCAGTCGGCTTTCACCTTTAGTAGCTTCACTATGGGTTTTGTACCAATTGAAATTAGCCAATGGCAATCTGCATATGCTAGATCTGTTAGGTCATTTGAAATTAGCCAATAAGAGTCGGCTATTATGTTCAGTAAGTTCAGTATGGAGTCCATACCAATTGAAATTAGCCAATGGCAATCTGCCTATGGTAGTTGGGTTGAGTCATTTGAAATTAGCCAATAACAGTCGGCTTTCATCTTTAGTAGCTTAACTATGGGGTTTTTTTTACCAATTGAAATTAGCCAATGGCAATCTGCATATTCTAGATAGGTTAGGTCATTTGAAATTAGCCAATAACAGTCGGCTATTATGTTTAGTGAGTTCAGTATGGAGTTTGTACCAATTGAATTTAGCCAATGGCAATCTGCCTATGCTAGATGGGTTGGGTCATTTGAAATTAGCCAATAAGAATCGGCTTTCGCCTTTAGTAGCTTCACTATGGAGTCTGTACCAATCCAAATTAGCCAATTGCAATCTGCATATGGTGGAGGGGCTAGGTTATGTGAAAATAGCCAACAGGAAGTACCTTTTGTCTTTGCTGGAGAAGTGCTGTGCTGCGCACAATGACCTCTGTGCAGGTTAACGTATTCATTATGAATTGAAGTAATGAGCAACTAATGATGTGATCGTTCTTATAAACGATTGTTTTCCGGAGAAGTGGCTTCCTAATGATCTTGGCACGATTAACTTCTTACCTAATGATGTTGGCACGATGAAATTACCTGCAAAATCTGTTGCGTCGTAAGATTTGTTCGTGCAGATGATCTGTAGTTGACCGCTGAATGTTAGGATAGTGATTCGTGAAGTTGAAATATCTACAGGAGTGTTTGTTTTGGGAGCAGATCTTCGAAGATAGCGATTATGAAATTTAAATTGGATGAAATTACCTTGGGGGAAATAGTGAAGGGAATTCAACGGAAGTTTCAGAAAGCAAAAGCATGGAAGTGAAACGTAAGTAGGCCTATGTTTCCGCTGGAGCAGGAAGAAAGCATTAGTTATATGCTACTTGCGTATTTTTCGTGACAGAACAGTGTTACTTCTTGCTTCAGTAGAGGGGAATAGGCCTAACTTGTTGTTGACTTCCACATTGAGCTCACTCGAAACGTAGGGACTTGCCAAGTCACATGATAGGAACTGGGTAATGCCGCGTCACATGACCAATTTTGGCAAGGTGCCAAGTGAGTCACGTGACATGGGGTGCCATCACGTGACTGCCCCCCAGTCAGTTTTCCCATTGTTTTTGTGGAGGTGAGCCCCAACTGTTGCGGAGGAGGACATGAGCCCCTGTGAAGTTCATTGCGTGACGTCGGTGTTACGTAGCCCCTAGGTTGTTGACAATCCAGCATTGTTTTCCGTTGACAAACCGATTTTGTCCGTTGACGACCCTTGATGACCCCATCAAGGGTCGTTAGTGACTCACCTCGATTGTTCTGTGACGTTCAACCTACGTCAAACTGGAAAATAGGACGGCTGCCAAAAAGTTTCCCCGCTCCTACCCCAGCCCGAGTGGCTGCCCCCAACTTCTCGAACGCATTCTGCAAACCTAGGTTTTCGGGGCGATTTTTGGAGTGGAAGAGCGGCGGCGAGGGGGCACGGGAAGATGGAGATCCCGGCACAGCACACAAACATAGTCCACAACAAAAGAACAATCTTAACCGACCTTGCAGCCGTTATGTATATAGATATTGCTCAGCCTCAGCTCGCATATTTATGGCGTCTCATTTTTCAGCAGTTGCCTATTTCGGTCTATTTTGCCGTGTTTTTCGCACGACTGACATATCTCGTGTTTTTCTTTTAAGATTTGAAAAAATACGAATACTTGATATTCAGGCTCAACACGAAAATTTGTTAAGAACATCGAGGCTGGAAAAAATGTATTGTATTCTTATACAAGAAGAGTGTGGTTTTCCGCCAAATAAATTGTAAAAGTGGGTACAGAGGGTCCTTGGATGCCAGAACAGGCAGAGTTTGGTAATTCTGAAAACCGGGCGGCAGGGCAGACGCCCGATGTTTGGGAGCTTTGGGTAAATGATACGGGATGGTGTACACGTATTTTTCTATAAGAAACTAAGAATTTGGGCCAGTACTGGAAGTTTCTCGAAATTATCAGATTTTGAGTACTCAGAGTTTCTTATGAGTTTCTTAGAGGTTCCACAACGATCTTCATGTTCACTACCCCCTGTGCCCTTGTAAACATTTCAAAACAAGGTTTTTTGAAGCCTTTCCAATGTTTAAACATTACTCGAGTACCTTCCGAGTAATATGATACAGGAAGCAAGCGAAAACGAGGTAAGAATATGCCATGAATTCCTCTCTTCAAAATAAATAGTTTCTTAAGCTATATTTTCGCAGTACTGGAGTTTCTTAATTTTTTGGCGATCTGAGAGTTGAGTTTCTTATGGGCAGTTTCTTATAAAAAAAATACGTGTATATAACACTGGCAATGAACTGCTCATGAAGGCACAGGGGGTCCACCACCGATAGATACAGCTCTAAATATGATAATTCAAGAAAATTTCACTACTTGGGCGAATTCTTAGTTTCTTATAAACAGAAATGAGTGTATCTCGAAAGCACAGTACTTTTCCTTGTGAAGGAAACGAGGCACAAAAATGCAAATATAACGCAACGTAACAAAATTATCGATCTAAGCGAGCACCTAAAAATTAAATTTACCTATCTCATTCAATGCTGACGGTAGCCTGGGTTCTACCGGGTGTCCCAAAAAAGTACTCCTGTTTAAAAAATCACCAAAAATCAATTATCAAACCTTTGATAAGATTTTCTTTTTGACTTGTTTTTTCAAAGACCCAACAATATCTATAGAGGATAAAATGTTTGCTTTTGATACAACACGGTGGAAAATAACACGCGTAGAAAAACCTTACATTGAGCTATAGTTTTTAAGCAACATACTCAATCTTGCCCAAGAGTCAACATTTTCAGAATTTTTATCATCATTGAAGTTTCCAATGATCGTGTGCAGTCATTTATGACCAAACAAGATGCTTAACATCCAGAAAGAAATTGATCTGGCAATCATCAGTGCTTTTTTGCAGCAGGGCCGTAGGAAGAAACTTCGGATTGGGGGGGGGGCAGTTGTTCTTAAAACAATAGAGAACAATACATCTAATTGATTCGTGTGACGTAGCACCATTGCTTTCAAAATTGTTGGGGGAGCTTGAGCCCCCCCTGCCCCCCCCCCCGCTTCCTACGGGCCTGTTTTGCAGTATGATTCAAAACCAGGAAACCCTAAATAGAGCTTAGAGTTGCTCATTTGTAAGCCAATTACAAAATCAGCTAGTGTGGGGAAAAAGATTTGGCCCTTCAGCTACTTGACAAAAAAAGAAAATCGAAGATCGGTCGTGTAATCAAATTTTGGTGATTTTTCAAACAGTAGTATTTTTTTGGGAAACCCGGTAGACTCTGAAAAAATGATCTCTTTTTTAGAGCCTGGTACTCCAGGTACGTTGACGGCTACTCTGAAGACAATTTAATTCTAAAATACGCTGTTTCTACATTACTACTTTGAAACTAACAAAACTATCTGCTGTACATTATATCATTGGCGTCTATGCTGTGCATCCATATCATGAACAAAATACTTAATGTGATAGTAGTGTCAATGAGACTACATTGAGCCATGCAACTAACCAGTTTCTAAACGATTTATGTTCCTATCTATACAGGTCAAAAAGCAACTGGTGTGTGCCTAGCACTGGCAGCGATTCTTTTATCAAATAAAACAGAGCATCAACAAGATTACTCCTTGGTGAGTCACGAATATATATATAGTTGTTAGCCCGATTGCACGAGCAATGCTGGCCCTCTTGTCTGAGAGGAGGAGCATTCTAGGCGAGATCACTTTGTCAATAGGAAACATGTAATAAATCTGAAACATGACTGTATGGTAAGTCGGCTGGAATCTCACTCCGGGGAGAGGGGAAGGTGTTTTACTTTCATTTGTACGGGACGGATATGCCCACCAAAAACGGCTGCAGACTTCTCTTTAAAACAAAAGCCGACTCTAGGAAAATTGGATGAAAAGTATATTCTTAAACGTAAACATCAACTCAAAACAACATTGAAATAAAAAGTCGCTCTAGGAAACACCGCCCTTTAACAACCAGCTCAACGCCTTTTTTCCATACCTAGAGCTAGGAAAAAGGGGGAATATGATGTCCGGAAAAACAGCATATCCCCCATTGGACAATTATACCAAATACCCTATTCAGGATCTCACTTCTCCACAACAGGGCTTGGCCCGTTAGAAGGGATAGAATAATGACGTTGTTCTAATGTAATCGTATGGCAGGGCTGGAAACCGGGCTGGCTTCCTCAAGTTTTAAACTGCACATGCACCAATCCGCAATATTGCCCATGATTTCATTTTCCTGCCAAAATTCACAGCCCTAGGATAAATTTCCCGTGTCATCGCACGCACAATTTTATGTCTGTTTACCGAGGCAGAAGTTAGCAGGGCCACCCTAGTGCATGTAATCGTAATCAGGCCTAATATTTAGGTTAAAGTGCGTATCATATATTTCTATTAACAATTGGGATTATGTATACAAGGAAGTGTGAATCTTCTTTGATAGGCTTTGAAAACCTGTAGGGCACGCCATTAGAAACACTGCTGTTCCGTGAATATCAAAGCAATAATATGATAGGTAATGGCCGTTTTTGAAAGTTTCTTGAAGGGGCATCCTCGACAAAATCCCTCATAGTTTCGGGACGGAGTGGCCGATTGTAGCCAGCTAAATGTTTATCTCTGATTGAATATATCAGCTTGAGCCTGAATTGAGACTTGCGCCTTCTATTGCTGTTTTTAAGAAAAAGCTGTTATCAACAATCCGCCCCCCTGCCAAATCTGTTTTTGGAATTCACGATCCAATAGGATTATCCTACCTTACACAACTTAGGGTTGGTCTCAGCAAGTTAAATTTCCATAAATTCAAGCATAATTTTAGGGATACAATAAACCCAATGTGCCCAACAAACGATGGCATTGAGGACACTGAGCACTTTTTGTTGCTCTGCCCTTCTTTTGATGTTCAACGACAACATCTTCTCGCTGGAATTGTTGAATTATTACGACCATTTGCACAAATCACCAATCTTTCAAACGATTCTTTGACACATCTTTTATTGTATGGTGATCAAGACCTTTCTGATGAGTTGAACAGAAATATACTCGAATTAACTTTACGTTTCATCCACGAAACTGGTCGCTTTGATTAATCTTTTGAGATTACAGCTATGTACTAAGCAACCACCAAGTCCTTTATCGTAAATAGCTCTTTCCTTTGTAAATTCTGTTTCACATCAGATGTCGGCCATTTTACCTTCCTAAATCAACAATTAAATGATTTGCACTCGTGACATCTTTCAACCCATTTAAACCTTGACCTGACATCTGATATGAGACAGAATCTAGTATAGTATCCATTAATCTTTAATTGTTTGGTAGTTTCGTAATGTGTCTGTATACAGTTTAATGTTTCATGTTTTTATATATTGGCCATGAGGTAGGCATTGTATTTCGCTCCCCATGGTATCGTACCTGTAGTGTTGTATAGTAATTTAGATAGGTATAGTAGAATGTAAGATTATTGCAAAATTTTATATTTGAATAAAAAAATATATATATATATCAGCTATTAAAAAAGGCATTAACCAATATCATTATTTTGATATTCAGGGAGCAGTATTTTTTCAAGCGTCGTGCATTTTTAATCAGCCAGTAGAAATCCTGTCTAAGTTTCTATTAACAAAGTTAAGTTCTCTATCTCCTACTATGAAATTCTAACGTTTCCAACGTTAACGGTAGATAATTATCTCTAACACAACAATTTTTTCAATGCAACAGTCAACAGAACAAGGTCTCTCTTACAGAGAGATATTTACGTATATTTATGCAACAAAACTATTAATGATTATGTATATATATATTCCAAAAATTAATCCCAATTTTATCAAATATAATTGCAAATTTAAACTTTGTGATTACATCACTGTTTAGTTGTCGAAGACTTCTTTTTTGAGTTATTTATGAAAGTTGTACGGTATATGTGCATAGAAATAATTGCATCAGAAAATATCCCAATGCTCCTTCTGGTTCACTTCGATTCAATTCAATTATCGGCCACGACCTCTTCCTCCTGGAAAAAAAACAAATGGTTTTACAGAGTGTCCCAAAACAATTGTTGCACGTTTAATTAAATATGGAAAAATAAAGATAAAATGAACGGGTTCCATGGTAAGATACGCTTTTCCTAGGACCTCAAATAAATTTTTAGACACCAGATCGTTGCAAACCCACTGAAAATTCAGTAAGTTACGAGTTTTTAAAGATCAAGGTTTAGAAATCGTGGAGATTTGCAAATTCCTAGAGTTAAGTTAGAATATGCAAAGCAAAGTTTCTACTTCTCTGGTGTCAAAAAACTGAAATGCTGTCCCTTACATTCTCGTATTCCCTTACATGGGAACGAGAATTCCACGTTCGATTCTGGTCCATGATTTACTTGTCATTGCAAGTCAAATTCAATACAGTTGTCAATTTCCTAAATAGAATTTAACTTTCAATGGCGAGTAAATGATGGACCAGGATCGAACGTGGAGTTCTCATTCCCATACAAATCTTTTGCCAGGCTATTTAAATCTCTGGTTCTAAATGATGACTGATTTTATCAAATAAAGTTTTCTTATCTAAGTTAGCCTTTGACTGTTTTCAACAGTCCGCCAAACATGTTAACTTTTTTGACTTACTAAGTACAAACTTTGCTCACGAATGCTGGCCACAAATAGGTTGCCATATGATGGCCTTAAGTTCTGTGTTATGACAAAACAAACATATGAAACTCTACCCTTACGCGTCCACTATGCATTAAGACATCTTCGCGATTCCATCATGTATGACGTCCAATAGGCACCACAACTTTTTATACCGGGTGACCCAGAAAAAAGTGACCCAACGCAATTTGCTGTAGAAAAATAAGTACACGGCTAATTGAAATTCTTCAAACGTTGTTCTGTCGCTAAAAGACTGGCCTACATTATGAGTATTTTTTGGAATTTTTTCGGCACTATAAATTTCCCAAATTAAAGATTTTGATAAAACGGGCAAGCTTGAAATCCACAAAAAGTCATCAAAAACAGGGGATCGATTAAAAACCATTTCAGATCTTCAAAACAATGAGGAAGGTGTTTCATTTCTGCCTGGGAATAGGCAATTCAGTTAAAAGTTTCCAGATCAAGTTTATGGTCCCTAGGTACCTAAAAATTTGGAGCTGAACATAAATGTTCTTTGTAAACTTGTGGAATTTCAAAGGAATTCAATTTCCACGCAAATCGAAATGTTCAAGAATTGCTTACAGAAAAGCAGGAGTATCCTTGTCCCTTGAGACAAGAATATTTAGGTATCTAGGGACTACAAACTTGCTCTGACGACATTCGACTGAGTTGCCTATTCCCAGGCTGAAATGAAACACGCTCCTCGTATTTTTGAAGATCTGAAAAGGCTACAAATCAATCCCCTGTTTTTGACGACTTTTTGAAGATTTCAAGCATGCCCTTTTTCTCAAAATCCTTAATTCGGAAAATTTACCATGTCGAAAAAAATTGTGAAAACTACTCATAATGTAGGCTAGTCTTTTAGCGACAGAACAACGTTTGAAGCATTTCAATCAGCCACTTACTTATTTTTCTATAACAGATTGCGTTGGGTCACTTTTTTTTGGGTCACCCGGTATGGAATAAAGTGACCGTTCGAAATGAGAAGGGCTCTGAAATTAAAACCGCGTCAGGCGCTGTTTGTTATTCTAAAAAAATATTAAATTGAAGCTGGTATAAAAAAATCATGGACTATGATATTCCACATATCTTATATTCAGGCTTGTTTCTTTCCCTACAATGTTTCTTTCGATTTTTTTCGCTTTTTAGAATTTTTGCTTGCTCTCCGTCCTTTATTGCTTGCGCGCAAGCATTGTATTTAGCGGTTTGATTATCATCAGCTGGATATATAACTAGAGAAGAATTAAAACGAAAAATTAGATACCTTTCAGATTCTTCTTAGGCATTCCATTCTTTCTATTTTGCTTCTTCTTGTTCGTAACCAACACAAAGTCGTCGTCTGTAACATGTTCGTCACCAGGGCGATAATGATCATCGTAATTGTCGCCTGGAACGAAAAGCAAAATTCAAGTCCAGTTAAAACATTGTACATTTGCCATGTCGACTGTAATAGATGCTGCTAAAAATTTCCAATAAAAAGATGATTTTGAAAAAATGGCCATTCTAACCATTTCATATTCAATCCGACACGGCAAAAGACGATGTTTAAATCAAATCTTTAACGTTGGCAGATTCTACCGTTTTTAATACAGTTCGATTCGACACGGCGAAAATACGGTGTCTAAACTAGGCCTTAGATTTAATGAATCCTTGCGAATATGGGCGACCGCTTACGAGCAGAGTTAAGACTACCACCGGACTCACTTTTTTCTAACATTTCTTCACTCGAACTTGCAGCGCAATCAGTTTTCATTTCCTCACAGCAACAGACATTTGGTAGCAAACAACCCGTGCTGTATTTGTTGTTTTAATGTTTTGCAACATCTTACAACATCTTGGAGAATCAGTAAGCCACAAATGTTGGGTAAGATTTATCCCACCTTGTTGCATGGTCCTTTAATTCAGTATCATGAAGGTGTTATGGCACATTTGGGATAATCCTCGCAATCTGCAGCCAGAAGAGTCAGGTGGACAGCATAGGGCTCAAATCTTTTCAATCTTTAAAGAGATGGGTGTAAAATTCTATGAAATTTTTCTTTGAATTGAATGGCTTGAAAAGAACTCATGGCACTTTGCCGTAAATCTGCCGTGGAACTTTTTTTATATTTTGGCTTTTTTCAAAATGGCGGCAATTTAATTATTTTTGAGAAATTCATGGAAAATTTTGAAAAAATTCAAATCATCCTAAATCCTAAACCAATAGAGGAAAAATGATGTAACCTTCAAGAAACTATAGAATATGGTGGCAACCAGAAATCGGTAGCTTTCCTGGTTTAGGATTTAGAAATTTGATGATGTCATTGCCTCAAATTTAATAAATGTGACCATTTTGAAACTAATCAAGAGATCAATAAATTTCCATGGCAGATTTACAGCAAAAAACCTGAGTTCATTCCAAGCCATTTATTTCAAAGAAAATTGTAATAGAATCTTAAACCGACCTTTTTAAAGATTTGAGCCGTATGTTCAGGTGGACGGGTTCGAGCCCCACCGAAACCATTGGTGTGTCCCCCCGGTTAGGAGGGATATCTTCAATAAGTAGATGACGGGGTGTGCTATTTGACTTGTGAAATCACACCCTAAAACTTATAGATTTTCCGAAACCATACGCAAACTAAAAAAATAGATTACAGCTCGTACCTTCAATGCGTTGTAGTTCATCTTCTACTTTCTGACACGCTCTTTGCAAATCGACAACATGATGTTTCAAGTCTATCATGTCGGTCCATCGTCTGGTTCCCTCGATAAACGAAACAGCTACAGCTATGCCACCAAGGCAACTATGAATAGGTTCAGCCATCTTTGCGCTACTTACAGTCTCTTCTTGGAATTCTGTATCCAGTAAAGCATCAGCTCTTTTGCTCCAAGGTTCAACGATTGATTTCTGATATTTCGCAAACAAATCGTATTCTTGTACATTCATTTCATGCTCTGTGTCGTGCAAAATATGTTTATTCAAAGACTCTTTGGTTTGAAGAGATCTGCCACAGGGTTTGCATTTAAGATCGACCAAATACTTTGAGATATGGTCTTCAATGCGTTCTTCGTCTTTAGTTTTCACAGTCTTTGGTTCAGGGTTATCTTCCAATTGTGTTGATATTAGCTTCCACCACAGCTGAATTCGATAAGCAGCAATTAGGCGTTCATGTCTCTTCTTTTCGTTTGCTTTCAATTGGGCTGAAGAGTCTCTAACCTTGTAACTTTCCTCGTCCGCAGCGAAATCTTCAGACAGTTGCCTCTGTGTACCATTCCTATACGTGTTGACAGTGCCAAATCCGCTGGCCTCTTCGCCTGAAGTTGAATTGCTCGCATCTCTGAAACCACTTTCTAAAATGGAAATACTATGTTATGCTTCCCTTGTTGAGGAATAAAATGGCGATAAAAAACTAACTAAGGGCGTGATGACGCCCAGATTTTGATTCAATCTTTTTTTACTTTGTATTAATTTTTGTTTTTTGTTGAAGTAAAATAAAATCTTTGTTCGCCAGTGGTAAAAATTGTTAGCATTACTGGTAAATTACTAGACCAAATGTATTCATCATCATCATCATCATCATCATCATCATCATCATCATCATCATCATCATCATCATCATCATCATCATCATCATCATCATCATCATCATCATCATCATCATCATCATCATCATCATCATCATCATCATCATCATCATCATCATCATCATCATCATCATCATCATCATCATCATCATCATCATCATCATCATCATCATCATCATCATCATCATCATCATCATCATCATCATCATCATCATCATCATCATCATCATCATCATCATCATCATCATCATCATCATCATCATCATCATCATCATCATCATCATCATCATCATCATCATCATCATCATCATCATCATCATCATCATCATCATCATCATCATCATCATCATCATCATCATCATCATCATCATCATCATCATCATCATCATCATCATCATCATCATCATCATCATCATCATAATCATCATCATCATCATCATCATCATCATCATCATCATCATCATCATCATCATCATCATCATCATCATCATCACCATTTATTCATATAACTATGTTACAGTCAGTGCCTTACCTAATACCGTCATGGGCGCCCTAGAAAATGCAAAGCTCGTGTAACATGACATTTGTCCAATGATGTTCAATGAAATTCTGAATACATCTCGCCTAACACGATAGATTTAAGAATCAGACATACCGGTGGTGCCTTGCCAGCCAAAAGAGCTTGTCTCGTCTGATTGCAAAGGATCACTGCCAAAGACAGACACGTCATCTTGCAGCGACTCTGGTGGTTGCTCTATGGGTTTATTGTAGAGATCTAAAAGGCTTTTGGCCGTCGTCGCTCCAACGACCAACGGTTCCTTTTCGTTCGATAACGGTGCTTCGTCATTGCGAACCGGTTTAGCATTTTCATGCCCATATCCTGTATTCTTTTGGGCCAAGAACCTTTTAAAATTCTGAATAGTCCGTCTGGGACGCTCCTCACTATTTTCTTGTGAATCTGCAGGTGGAATTTCCTCGCGAGGTGGCCTAAGGATGACTTTTGCCTTCTCTTCAGGGATGATCTTCGGCTGTTGGTTGGTTTGCTGATGTATTGTGGCTTGTCGTTCTTGGGCGGCTGGTTGCCCAGGACTGGCCATCGGCTTCTGCATGGCTGCTGGCTTTCCAGCTGTAGCTGGCCGAAGCAAAACTTTTGGCCTATCTTTAGGAGGTTCTGTTCTTGGACGTTGCACCCCTGCTTGTGGAAACTGCATGTTGAGGAATGATTTCCATGTGCAATAAACAACTTCATTTCCACTGTCTTCCAAAATGAACTTCAGTACTCGGAAGGCATCTTCGGGCTTTTTAATGTTCGCTGCCAGTTGTAATGCTTGGGGTAAGCGTCCAGGGATATGCTTGCTCTGCTCAGCAAATCGTTGCAACTGAACGACAAACTCATTGGCAATATCGGCATCATTTAGTGAATAAAGATTGTAATTTGTGAGCAACACCAAGATTAGCACAAGGAACCTCTCTGATGCCTGCAACAGTATGCCTCCAGCACCAAAAGCCTCTCGAAACATGTCCAGCTTCTCAAATTTTCTCCTCAAAATTAGGTTGACAGCCACCTTTACCAGGTTGATCACCAATTTGTCCCCATTCCAAAGGTCAACATATTTGATGCTATCAATTGCAGAGTACTTCGTTCTGTTACAGTCGCCATAGATGCCAGACCAGAACTGCAATCCCTCAATGTAGAAACTTGGCAAGTAGATTCCAGCGTTGCGACTTTTATGTGTCCTGCTCAGGGAGACAATACAAAGGGAAATGTTGAATTCTAGGAGCATCACCATGTTGGTCAATGATGGTGGTGGTATTTCTTTCCATTTTCCCAATGTTACAGGTATGGCTCGTCGAAGCAAGTGATGGATAGACTCTATAAGAGCACCTTCATCGTGAAGCCATAGCTTGCTGTCATTGAAGATGGTATGGAAAGTGTGAAAATCTGTTCCGAATGGCTTCCGTTCAAATACACAAGCTTCATTCCCTGGGGCAGCTCTGAGTCCTCCATAACGACCCAGGAGACCTTCTTTCATTGTATCGATTTGATCCTGTACAAAACTCAGCCCAACGAAGCTGGAGATGTGGAACACTTTGAGGAACAGATTCACATCGCCATACCTCCCTTCTTCATCTGCCCGCTCCCAGAGAGCACTGATACACCACAGGATTTGATCCTTAACATAGCTCATTTGTGGCAAGGATCTGGCTAGCTGCAAGCCGTGGAATTCTCTCGTCTTCAAGTACCTGGTGTACTCAATTAGATCAGTATAGAATGCGTTGCATGTGTCCAGCATTTCTGTACCAGACTCACGGCAACTCTGAAGCGACTTGAACTTCATAACATCTTCAGTTAGAATGTTGTTCTTCTGAATGACTTTGACAAATCGTCGCACAGCTCCTTGTATCTGCATGATGCAAAAGTATGCATTGAATTTTTTCTGGGCCAGTTCTTCATTTGGGATTTGATGCAGCAATGAACAGTTGTCATGTTTGATGCCACGAAGGTATCCTTGGCAAACTGTTGATTTGCTTAGCTCTGCAGTGTATACTTCCATCAGCTTGGTAGCAACTTCATCTGTGAGTTGAAAAATGGAACGTGTTATGAGAGCATTTCCATTCTTCTCATGTAGGTTGTCAAAGTGGGTCTTCAAATCAGATACTTTCACATCATTGGTCTTCAGAACCTGCAACCGGTCCAGCAGCTTTCGGTCGTTGATGCGATAATGGATGTCTCCTTTCTCTGTTACTTTCATTATGCCAAAGAATCTCTGAAGCATTACTGCATTCTTCATCGATGCTACAAGATTGCCACCTTGTTCATAAGCTCTGGATAAGGTTTCGAAGATTTCAGCTGTGCCAATTTCCCCTTTGTCTAACAGCATCTGATCGCATATCAGGGCACCAATTGCATTGTAAGCCTTCCTGTAGCTTTTGGTAGCTTCCAAGATGCTCTTTGTGTCGTCATTGATCGTTCCAATTAGGAAATACGCATCGGCAAGGTTTGCATGGTCATCGGCTAGCAGTGGGATGCAAATCTTGAGGTAATGGAGAACAGTGTTAACATGCATTGACCCTCTTTCGAATTCAGCCTGCTCAGAATTGTCCAAATGAAGTTGCCTTGCGTGTTCCAGCTGACATAACCCTTTGGTTCTGTCATCTTTTGAGCATGATGCTGCCTTCAAATACTTTCCCTTGTTCATGTAGATCCTGGCAGCGTCCTCCGCTCGGCCATTTTCAACAAGCACTTCCAAGGCAACATCTTCGCAACCACGTTTCCTCTTCAGGTACTCCAGCTGTTTTTCAAGCGGCAACTCTGTGAGAAAGCCTTTCAGGGTATCAAAGTCACGTTTCTTGATGCAAATTTCAGCAGCTTCTTTGACAACTTTTTCTGCATTTAGAGTACTTCTCGGCGGCTGGAGCAACCTTCGATGTCCACTTGATCGTTGTGCTTCATACCGTTTGAAAACATCGATGCATTCCCTGAAACGTTCATTCTTGTACAGGATGTCAGTTGCACTTCTGTAGTCACCAACTTTCTCGTAACATTCACTGGCTCTCAACGCAGCATTGTCCCGGGATATGCCAATGGCTTTGGCGTAGTATCTTCCGGCTTCGTGATACTGAAAGGAAGAAAATTTTCATGACTGACAGGAAGGCTGGCAACAGTTTTAATAAACATAGGTTCAAAATCTTTAAAAATTTCGTTGTAAAACTCCATGACCTATTTCTTTGAACCAGGTGGCTTGAAATAAACTCAAGCCACTTTTCTATACCTCTACCGTTGGACTTTTCATAAATTTTCGATGTTTTTTTTTAAATTATGGCATATTTCACATTTCAATTCCTTTGAGAAAGTGACGACATCAGCTTTCAAAATCGTAAACCAGAAGAAGGAAAGACTCTGGCTTGATACCATACTAGAGACATTTATAAACTATGGTTTTTTGGAAATTATTCTGTGTTTTCTCAAAAACTTCAGAAATAACGATGGTTTCAAGTTTTATTCTTAATTTTTCTTGAATTCTTAAAAAAGAAGACAAGTCCCCTAATTCTGAAAATATAGAAAATGGAACTTTTAGCTATTCTACAAAAGAGCCTGGATCGAGCGTTATATTTATACATTTTTATACGCGACGATCGATCGAGTGGCGTTAGAGATTTCACTTTTGTGTATATTGCACTAGGGTGAGTGACCGAGTGGCTTAAACATTTTCTGTCAGGTGACTGAAGTTAAGCTCCGTCGAGTGAGGCCAAACTCCGGATGGGTGACTTCTCGGAGGCCTGACCTCGCCGTCCTTCGGAAGGAACGTTAAACTAGGGGCCCCATGCCTGGATGCGGCATGCATAGTGGGCCTAAATTAGCTTTAAATAGCTAGAAATCTTTTCAGCCCACTTGAAATATATAACTGAAAGAAAATATTCGAAAATTCTACAAAATGTAGCAAAATGTTGTTCGATTCTGCTTCTTTTCAGAATAGCTAAAAGTTCTATTTCAGAAAAGTCCAACCGTAAAAACATAGCAAAATGGCTTGAGTTTCTTTCAAGCCATTTAGTTCAAAGAAATAGGTCATGCAATTTTACATCCACCTTTTTTCAACGATTTAGAGATTTGGAACATATGCTGGTTTGATATTGTACGAAAACTGAAGACTTTTAAATGAGGAACAATTTGCTGAAAGGATGTCACTATAGGGAAGTGGAAAGGAAATACAAAGCTATAAAGTTTCGGCCTGGATTAGAGCAGATTTTATGCAAATCAAATCAACTATTATAGACAGGCTGACTGCTTTACAGTCCCCTGAACCGGTGGCAACGTTTGCAATTTTTTTAGGTGGTGTACGCGGCTATAAAACAGATTGATGAGTAACATAAATTTCATTGCTAGCAATGCCATTTGTCCTTCCTAGTTTTTAAGCGTAGAATACAAGTCATCCTAGTTTCTCCCAAAAACCTTCAATTTCACAGCATTAAGAACAATTAAGAACAAAAAACTTACCCTTTTGAGATGTTCACATAACTCTCCAAGTAGCTTCCATTCTTTGGCATTTCGTAGACAGATCACAGATTCTTCGCCCATGCCACATCTCAAGTACATTTCAGTTGCTTTCAGATATTCAGTGTGAACATTCTTTAGCGTGCCAGATTTTCTCTCTCGCCATTCCATACCCATCTTGTATGCTTTCATTGCCTGCATGTGTGCATTACAACGTTCCAACATCGTCCCATTCTTTGTTTTCGCAAAACATTTGTATGCTACGTTCCAAAGCTCTTTCTTGTAGAAAAAAAGACCACGTTCTTCCCAGTCAGCTTCGGAAGACTTCTCAGCAAACATCCCTTGCTCAGATTTGGAATCTGAAACACCCCCGTCCATTTTCAAAATCTCAACGAGATCTATACGTTTGAAGTAGTTAAACATGGGAGCACGGTTCTCTCGGTCTTCATCGTAGATCCAAACATTCACTCTTGCACGAGTTACGGCAGTGTACAGCTGTTTCAGTTCGGAATTCAATATCTTATGCTTGTTGTAATCGAATTCCAGTGGGCGTGACTCGAATGATAACTCGCTCTCGGTCTTGCTGACCAATCCAATTCCATCTGCTCCCTGTGGTGCTTCTTGGGGTGGTGCTTTGCAAGCATTTGATTCATATGTGTTGACTACACGCCATTCTTTCTTAGCCTGTCAAAAGAGAGGGAAACCATTGAAGCTCTGAGTTAGCAAATATCAACAGCTTTCAGATACGAAAATTTTACAAATATACCGAAGGGTGGATACATAAGATTCCAGTTATTAACCAACGGAATCCTTTGACGCTCTTAATACATATTGACTACTTTTGGATTGAAAATTTTGGAAGTAAGCCTCAGGGTGGATAGAAACATCCAAGAAAATAATATTAACTGTAAATGATTGTTTTTGAAAGTTTCTGTAAAATGCACCTGATTTTTTACAAGTTTTTGTTGACAAAAATTAAGTGAACAATGCATCTCAACAGAAAGCATAGATTCTCCCAAACATTACTTCAGAAAAGCGCTCAACTTTCGTTCATCTCATCTCATCTCATCTCATCTCATCTCATCTCATCTCATCTCATCTCATCTCATCTCATCTCATCTCGTCTCGTCTCGTCTCGTCTCGTCTCGTCTCGTCTCGTCTCGTCTCGTCTCGTCTCGTCTCGTCTCGTCTCGTCTCGTCTCGTCTCGTCTCGTCTCGTCTCGTCTCGTCTCGTCTCGTCTCGTCTCGTCTCGTCTCAGCTCATCTCATTGAACTGAATTGATGTTGTTTTTGTCGCTTCAGGGAGGGCCTTGTTTCCCTTGACATATAAATCCGGACAAAACTCTCAATCAGCATAGGATTTCTCCGTTCCAATCAGAAAGCAGGATCTGAATGCCAGTACTCTGATTGGCTGATCCTTCTCTGAATTTTACTGCTCGCAAATAGTAAACAAAGATTTCTAGTTGTAAGACTATGTATTGAGTCTAGTGTCCCCCTATTTATCAAGCAAAGTAACAGGCACTGTTTTAAAGGGGGTCCGTCGTCAAAATGTAAACAAAACGATGATTTATGCAGTTTTTGAAAGGTGATATCACACAGGATTTTCGTATTTTTTTCAAAATGAAAGTTGCTGTTTGGGCATTAATCATTGTACTTCACTAAGGAACAAACCAAACATTCATATCTTCTAAGATTGCTCGGATATAAGTGGATTTTTAACGGTCGCTTTTTGGTGGCTTGGGTGAAGCCACCAAACAAACTGCAGAGAAAAATGGATGAACAATGGATAATCCCCGACACGTGCGAGTTTACGGTTTTGTTCACTGTTTGACTACGGAGCCCCTTTAAGCAATGTTTGTTGATTTTCTCTTTACGTAACTAAGAATGGATTTAGAGGAGGCTAAAATCGGGAGAAAATAAACTCATCGAAGTGCATCAGCCATGTGAAACTAACCTGAGAATCCTTGAAGAAATTGTAAAGTAGCACATCATCAAATTCCAAGCCTTTCGCTTCATAGATCGTCAACACAAGGGCACAACTCAGTTCTTCTGGAAGCGTTTCTTTGCTGTCTTCAGATGTAACTAACACGACTTGATGTGCACCAAATTCAATGGGTGAAGTCTTACGACGAGCACCTCGCAACATCACAGCTAAATCACTGAAATCACTCGTCTCTAGGATCACTGGTTTAGGCCCATCAAACAAGCCAACATCATTTTCAAGACGATCGAATGACTCTGGGAAGAAATGACCAAGCAGATCGACGATGCTGGAAGCTAGGTTGAGGATACCTTTGTGTGAGCGATAATTGTACGTAAGTTGGTGTACTTGACTTGGCACTTCAATCGTTGATTTCTTGGTGCAGTTTAGAGCCTTGCGAGCATTGAAGAACAAAGATCGTAGATCACTGAATCGGAATGTCACTCCTCTCATGATGCTCTGAGCAGTATCTCCTGTGAAGAATAGTTGGTTCGGATCCTGACAACAGCGAATTAACAAGAACAGTTCTGCTTCAGTGAAATCTTGCGTCTCGTCGATGTACATTTCGTCAAACAACCAGGGTTGAATTGGATTGCTGCTCAGCCTCTTGTAAACATTGCACAGTAAATCAAATTCATCAAAAAGGTTTTTGTCAATGCACATCTTGCGATATCTTTTGAACATCTCATAGACCACATCACGGTTTCCTGAGAAATTTGGTGCCTTTTTGCGTCCGATTGAGTCATATTCTTCTTTGGACATGTGACCATTGCTTGATACCAATGCCTCAACAGTACCTAATAATGAAAAACAAACTATCAGGGAAACAAATAATAACAAAGCTAACGTGCATTACAGCAGTAGTGGAGCAAGGACAAATTTTGTAACACTAAAGCACCAATTACTTTTGATTGACACCGGAATTCAAAGCGATTAGCGATAGCAGACAAAAGATATTCTCTCAGCCAGATATTCTCACAGCCAGAAAAACAATGCAGGAAAAGTTGCCCTGAAACCAGTAGGACAAATTGTCGGCTTGTGCACGCGAAAGGTGATTTTTGAGAGAAGCCATGAGTTTATAACGAGAGAAGAGGGATAAATCTAAAACTCTGCCAGGCGGGTTTTGTTTATTTGATTCAGGTGCTGACTAGTATCAATGTAAGCCCTGAATACGCGAGAATTGCAATGCCTTCTGCTCAGCTCTTGAATCAAATAAATAAAATCTACCAGGCAGATCTTAAAATGTATCCTTCTTTCGTTATAAACTCGTGAATTGTCTTTAATACCTCCTTCCACATGCATAGCCGGAACTCTGCGAACCTGTGTCTTTTTTGGTTATAGATGGTACGATGTTCTGCATGTATTGTGTCGTTTGTAATTTTCATAGACATTTCTATGGTAGTTTTAATGGCACATATAAAAATAAGAAAGCGAAAATATACTAGCGAACGAGATACACTAGGATCAAATTACCTTTGATAAATGAGCAGAATTCTGTCCACACAAGCGATGGATGATACCCAGAAGCAAATTTCTTCTCGATTAGAGGCCACAGTTCATGAGCAAACACTGTGTAAGTAACTTCACGTTTAACACTTGAGACATTTTTGCGCTTCCTGACATCTTGAGTCTCCGCAGCATTTTCCAAATCCTCTTCTTGATCCTCCGCAATCTCATCATCTTCTCCTTCTGAATCAAGAACTGGTAAAAAAGCAAGATGACTTTCTTTCTCCCCCCATCCAGCAATTGGTGTCAATATCTTCCCTGTACCATCACGAGGAAAGAATGTCTTCCCAGGCAAAGATGCATCCAACGCCATCAACAAATCACGTGATCCAAGAAATAACGGGTATGCCAACTCGTTAATGTAACTCAGGTTTGAAATATTCTCTTCAGATTCGTACGCCACATGTGCTTTGGCCACAGGTAGTCCATTACAAAGATCTTTGAAGTTTCGCTTCACTTCATGGCAGAGAACTTTATTCTTTGTTATGAAGAGCTGACGCAGATGACGATATCTGTCTTTATCATCGCTGATGTCAGACTCACTAGCATCGAAGTCATCTTCCTCATGAAACTGGTCTTCTGGAAATTCGGCAAAGCCCTCCGCAGCGCCTTTGTATGCATTGCGCAACAGACTGCCTGGTTGATCGAGAATAGCTGCGTTGTTAGCTCTAGCCATTGCAACAGCACACATACAGATATTTCTGCAGCCACAAGACATGACATCCTTCTGGCGATTATCAACTTTTGATGAAGAGGCTTCACTCTTGACTGCATTTTGATTTTGGTCATTTGTGTCATCACCCTCTTGATGTTCATTATTGCTTCCATCAACCTTATAAGAAAGCGACAGCAAAATAATAATAAATGCAAGTCAGTGGTTTTTATGGATGCACGTGTGCATTGCGATGCTTTTGTTTTCGTTTCTATATGTTTGGTAAGAAAGGAATTAAATGTTTATTCAAGAATTTTGCCCTTGGCCTATTATGGCCGAAAACCTCCCAAGCTTCATTTTGATGGACCAATCAGACAGCGAATAACCAAAGAAGACAAAAAGAAACTAGTACAGATTTTGCTAAATTTTACCTATCTTCATAAAACGCAACAAGGACAGAAGACTGCTTAAAATTTCCCGAATATTTGTGAAAAAATCTACTCTCCAGATGCTGGGGTATACCTGTTTAAATCCCCTTCATAAATATCCCACAGTTTCGGGGAGTTATGGCGTCTTCAATTCACACATAAACTGCTGAGGCACTGAATCTTGAACAACAGTGGCCTTTGGCATGAACTCAATATGTTTTAAGGGTAGCATACTCTGGAACAGCATATCTTTGTGATAAAGAGCAGGGAAATCGTCCCTTCCTTTAAAAAAATTCAAAACATGCTTTGGAGATGGATGAAATTGTAAAGTATGCTGTTCATTGTAAATCTTACGGTTTTTCTGCTTCTAGATTATGTTTAGGTATAAGTTGGTTTTTATTGGCTCACTCTTCCAAAGAGTACGAGCTATCAGTAGTTACCTTACCAACTGTAAATAAGAAGTTTATTACTATCATTATTATCACTGACCGATGTTGAGGTTAACAGTACCCGACAAAAATATTTAGCACATGATGATTCGATTAAACAAATTCTCGTGGTAAAAACTGTTAAAGGTAATGTGTCCATGTAAGAACAGCGACTTTGCTATTTTCACGTGATATTTCATGTGATCAATTAACGGTATTTCAAAAAAGATAGGCAGCTCTAAAAGAAGCAGACTGATGACTTACTTGCGTTTGCGATTCCAGAGATGAACCGAAGTCTCACAGCAGGCAGCCTCGATGTGAAATTAAAATTGTAGTTTTGCATGTGATCAGTTAAATTCTAGTTAAATTCACAGTGCGCTCTTAGAGGCTCTTCGTCAGCATCGCGTCAGCAAATTTTGACAAGAGTGAAGACATGGCTGTACTTACATGGACACATTGCCTTTAAAAAATTCTCGTGGTAAAAACTGTTAAAGTTGACATTAGCGAAATTGTTATTGATGCAAACGAATAGCACTGTTGAGTGATAAAAACTGCTGTTTAAAATTTCTTTTTTATTCCACTTCATTTTCGAGTCATCCACTGATTTCAAGTATCAGTCGATGACGTCATTTTGTTCGTAAATTACAAGGATAATACATGGAAACAGGGCCTCCGACGACGGGGGGTCCGGGGGGGATGGCCCCCCCCACTTTTTTGCAAATTATGCCTTTCAGAAATTGTTTATAAGGGCAGGCGATAAAAGACATAAAATGATATATATGTGTAAACGTTTGGCCCCCTCACTTTTCTGATCTCGTCGGAGGCCCTGGGAAACATAGTTGTATCTTATCTTTGGAAGGTTACGGCTGCAGCAAACTTTTCAGCAGAGCTCTGTGAATGGAATATAAATCTCTTAACGAATTGATATGATGTTGGGAAAGGCATGGTAATTGAATAAAACTTTTTCACTAGATTTCCTGTTGGCATTATAGTCAACCTTATATACTTTCTTGACGTTTCGCAAACAAAATGACGTCATCTACCAATCCAACAAAATGAAGTATTTTACATTCAACGTTGCTATTCTATTGCATCAATACAAATTTTCGCTTCAGATTGCCTTTAAACGGTAACGGATTCTGATTAGCAAAAAATCAGCTTGCCTGCTATCAAACAAAGATATGAACCACTCACCTCGGTACCATTCTCGTCGCCTTCACTGTCAAAATCCTCAAGAAATCTTTGCAGGATTGGAATATGTGGTCCAGCAGTTGCCGCATTTTCCCAATAAATTTTAAATTTACTCCACAGCCGATACAAGCAACATGTCGTCTTTCCTGTTCCACTTCGTCCCAGCAGCAAAACTGATGCCATTGGAACAGGCTTCAGTCTGATGATGTAATGCTCCAATTCACTAACTTGGAATGGGAAATCATAACTCTGCTCGCTGTTTTGTAGAACACTATTTGCCATAGCACTTGACAATGCATAAAACTTGAGAATATGGAATTCACGATCATTTGGACTTGCTGATGGAGAGAAAACTTCATCCCAAGGTGCATCTGGTCTTCTCGATACAGATTGTTGATTCTGGTGATCACTTACGCCTTCTGACACGTAGACACGCGGGAATCGAATGTTACTGTCCTTCTTCACGCTATTTTTGACCTTCATCTTCTTCAAAGTCTTCTTTATTGTGCACGATTGTCCACGAATGCGTGATTGTACAATCCTTTCAATCATGCGTGGTACTTCACTGTGATTCAGCGTGAAATCCCAAAGCCGAATGACATCAGTGTAGATAAATGTGTCTGCTTTTCGCTCATCAAAGTTTTTGGCTTGATCTATGCTGCATCTTTCTGAAAATGCGATTGCCTCCTCCCAAATCATTCGAGCACCCTTGGTGAACTTGGCTTTGTAGAGGCGAATTCCTAGATGAAAGAACAAAAGTGGATCTTGACATATCGGATGTGACAAAAAGAAGTTGACACGTTTGAATAAACGGGGATGAATCAAAATTTGGTTGATACCAGGAAGACTGAAGTATACTCTTGTGATTTTTTTCTATTTTTCTGACCATTGGGAATAAAATGTAATTTCAGAAAAATTTGTTACTTTGAAATAATTTTCAGATCTACGGTTTTGACAGTGTATGTAAATAGCTGGAAATACTAAATAGGTCACGGATATACTAATCATCATCAATTTCTCCGATCCTATGATCTCTCACAAACTGTCATATTTCCCCCATCCCCCCGTGTCAATGTCGCTGAGCCCTGCAATACCTCTGCCTTGCATAACTGTGCCAGAAAACACTTTCAACTGCCAACACTGTGAGAAGACGGGAGAGGGGAATGGAGGTAGACAAATCGATTCTTTGTCAAGGGGTCCCCGACAAGTTTGTAAGATATTGTAGATTGAATTTTTTCGTACAATGACAACGAGAATCTACAATCGATATACGATATCTCAAAGCTAATAACTAGGATCAGATTTTCACTTAGCATCCAGAAATAAGAATGGATCGAAGATGAGTAGCATTTGCCTTATGAGCGGTCATAACTTCAGACAAACAGCCAACAATATTTGGACACATATTGTTGGAGGGTTTTTTTTGTGTGCTTTTTGATGATTTCAAAATTTCATGAGTACGCTCTTGAGTGCCTCACGATTTAAAGACGCATTGTCAACCATAATCCTTCCTGTGCCTAATGAGAAGCAAGACAAAGAGAGTTTAGGCCAAAAACAGCTTTCAGATAACGCAAAAGTCGACTTTGGGGCCGAAAAGAATCATGGTTAACAATGGGTCTTTAAGTGTACATATATTCAATGTTCACGATCATTATTCATATCAATTCACTTGTGGGATTAATCAGTCTCCTCTTCAGGAAATTCTCTGCATTGATGAGACGTCCTTTTTTACCCTGAATAACACAACATTTATTACCTGTTGAAGACCAAGATCCTTCTAACTTGATTGCTAATTTAGGTCGCCATTCACCAGCTGCAAGCAGTTTGATTTTATTGAGAATTCTTCGCTTGATTTCTCCTTGAAGTTTCAAATCTTTCAGCTTCTTCCAAAATTCCGATGTGCATTGAACATCCCATGGCAATCCTTCAAATTCATCTGTCATTTCTTTGAATTCTCCATCGTTGTAATTGGCTTGGATGATGTCATCATTATCATCATCATCATCATTGTCATCGACATCATCGTCACTTTCCTCCGCAGCATCACCAGGCGCAGTGTCAACTGGCCTATCTTCAGAAGTAACTTGAGCTGATGTATCATTTGTTGCTACTGTGGCACTGCTGCGAGCATCCCGTTTATCGTTTTCCTTCTGTTCCATCTTCACTTGGACAAAGCCATGGATGCAGTCTTGTACACTCATACGGGCTTGTTCGTGCGCGGATATCAGCAGATATTTGGCTTGTGCTGTAGCTCCTTTCTCTTCCTCCTGCTTCGCATCCCCAGGATCCCCGGTTTCTCCATCGGCCAAATCGTCCCCATTCTCTGCACCTGGTCCATTTTCATTGCTATCGTTATCTTCAGGGGTATTGGCCCTGTCAGTAGTCTATAACGCAAAAGAAAGATAAAAAAAGTAGACTAATTTGAAAATCATCTTATTATGTGATTGGTTTAACAACTAGCAAATGTAGATCTTTTATGACGGTCTTTCATAAATTTACAGCAGAAACACCACTAGCTGACTACCAGATTAATTTCTTCGTGCATCTAAATTGGTCATAGACACATATAGATTTTAAGGACAGTAAAATATCTCAAAATGTCGACTAAGACAATATTGCAACGAGGATTAAAGAACATAATTCATGACGAGACTTTTCCAGGTGTCATTTTATACACTTTAAATAACGAGGAAAAAACATGTGTCACCATTAAAGATATTTACAATGCATTCACACTGATACAGTTAAACCAGCTTTATCTAAACTATGTCAAGTTTTAACCAATCAAATGCATTCGATTTGTTGGATTGACCAATTAGAAGGCCCCACTTGATAACCTGGTTTAGTTTAAGCCCGTCTAACTTGATGTGAAGTGCGTACTAGATCATTGAAAATACGGACCCAAGGGAAAATTTTATAAAAAAAATCAAGTTTTGGAAAAGTTGTTAACAGGCGGGGATGGGTTTTGGGACACCAATGTAACTTCAATTATCATCATCATCGCGTTCACTATTGTGATCACTATCACTACTAGCTTTGTTCTAACCTAATTCACCAACATTGGGCTGAAATCTTTAAAAAGGTCAGTGTAAAATTCTTTGACAGTTTCCTTTCAATTAAATGGCTTGGAAGGAACTCAGCCTTTTTGGTTGTAAATCTCCCGTGGAATTTATTGATATCTTGATTAGTTTCAAAATGGAGGCATTTATTAAATTTGAGGCTATGACGTCATCAAATTTCTAAATCCTAAACCAAAAAAGATATTGATTTCTGCTTTTCACCATATTGTAGGCCTTCATAAACTATGGTTTTCTTGAAAGTTATATGACTTTTCCTCCTTTGGTTTAGGATTTACGATGATTTAAATGTGTTTAAAATTTTCCATCAATGTTTTCAAAAATCCTTAAATTGCCGCCATTTTTAAAAATATCAAGATATCAAAAAATTTCCACGGCAGATTTACAGCAAAGTTGTATAAGTTCCTTTCAAGCCATTCAATTAAAAGAAAAATGGAATAGAATTTTTCACCCACCTTTTAAAAGATTTGAAAGATTTGAGCCCCATGCTCAATTTATCAATATTTTGATAATAATTACCTCTTCAACTTTCTTCTTCTTCTTCTTCTTTTTCTTCTTTTTACTCTTGCTGCTCTGTTCTCCAAATGATTTCTCATAACTCTCCAGCAAAGTTTTCCTTTCATCCGATCTGGATCTGATGATGTCCGCTGCTGTTTTTCCAATCCTATTTTTCAATTTCGGATCGATTTTTCCCTTCTTTGTCAACAGATTCAAACATCGCACGACAAGAGGTGACAGTTCCATTTTTGCTAACAAATGAAGAGCACTGTTTCCATCCTGATCCGTCACATTCAACTCTATCTTGTCACTGACTTCAGACAAAATTTCCAATTTATCTGTCAATAAGATGATAAATAATAAAGAAACTACCGTAAGGCTCTATCATGCCCCCGGGGGGTTTACTTAATTTCGGAGACTCCAGAGGGGGGCTTGAAAGAAAGGGGATTATAGAGAGGGGGGCTATTCACAAACTCAAATGACAATGACAGAAAAGATAGCTCCTTGGTTTTTTTTACCCCATATTTACGGAATCAACATGGAATTTTACAAGTCAAATACACAAATTCGACAAATCTTTTAAATCCCAAACCATATCAAAACTAACATGCAAGATTGTTTCGCTAAATAAATTGAAGATCTTTGGCAACCTCGGTCATTTGATGTAAATGGGGAAGGGTTAATAGAGAGGGATACTAAATAGCGCTTTTATGGTAGTAGCATACAGGGTGTCAGAAACTGATATATCGGCGTTTGAAAGCCCCCCCCCCCCCCATATCATTTTGCTACATTCCGTACCTGAGCACCTGAGCTTCAGTTGGAAAATTTAGACCACAAAAAAAGTTTAGACTTGATTTTGAAAGTTTGAAAGTTGAAAGTTTAGACAGATTGTGCCCTTTTTTCATTTGAAAAGCTCAGTCCTCTTTAAACAAAGCTGATAATGACGCGATTTTCACTAAATAGGTGTTTCCTGTGTCGTACTTAGTGCCGTGTAAATTTCATAAAAATAGTGCTTTCAGAAAGTCTATAAAAAATTTTTGTATCTCAGGGGTTACTTTTTTTGGCCCACACATTAGTTTGGAATGTACTTCCTCGAGGAATTGTGAATAGCAGAAAATTTGTTTGAAGACATGAATGCTTCCGCTGACAATCATAGCAATTAAGATAAATTTTCCTTTTTTTTTTTTTTTTTTTTTTATATTCAATATAAAATTTTACAAGAACGAACTACTTAAGACACAACGTACAAGCTACTTTACTAAACTAAGAGGACGATACCACGAAGTGCAAGAGACCGTGACAACTCCGCAGCCATTAACATAGAGAACATGTAACTAAACTAGAATTAAATATACGGCTACGAAAAATACACATAAACGATTTTTACTGATAATTACTAAGGTTCGTTTCACTTTGCATGTCGGGCTAACTTTGGGCAGAGCAGGTCTTTTTACAAAATGGGTGAAATTGGAGATTCGATATCAGATTTGGATGGATTTGTGCCCAATGAGCCTAATATCCAATGTGAAACAAACTTACAAGCAAAAGAAATAGAGGTAAGGGGACTTGGTGATTATTAAGTGTAAAACAAAGGTTTAGAATTTCCTTAGTCAAACCGACCAGTTTGGTGAATGAAATTTAGAGTCAGTTCGAGAACATGTTTATTTACGTCACTAGAAAGGTCTTTATCACCATACAATAAAAGTTGTACCAGAACGTTGTTCGAGAGGGTGTTGATTTGAACAAATGGTTGTAATACTACTGAAAGGCCAGCGAGAAGATCTCGTCGTTGGATGCTAAATGAAGGACAAAGCAGCAAAAAGTGCTCCGTATCCTCAATACCGTCATTTGTAGGGCACATTGGGTTTATGGTGTCCTTAAAGTTGTGCTTAAATTTGTGAAAATTTAATTTACTGAGACCGACTCTTATTTGGGAAAGATACGATAAACCTAATGGGTCATGAATCCCAAAGACAGGTTTTGCAGGGGGACGAATTATTGATAAAAGCTTTGACTTAAAGGCAGCAATGGACGGTGTAATCCTAATCTCAGGATCGAGTTTATTCCATTCAGTTATGCAGTTAGGATAGAAACTAGATTGATATTTTTCTGTTCTTGCCCTTAATCGCCCAATAACATCCTGATTGCGAAGAGAGTATTGCGACTGATGAGGTGGTGGAATCGGCTCCTTTGTATACAAGGGAGTGAGATTATTCATTATCTTGTAGAACAAAGTCATGCGTCTACTCCACCTACGGGAACTTAGTGACTCCCAACCAAGCTCTGCATAGAGTTTTTCACGCGATGTTCCCCTCCATGTTCCTGTTACAGCTAGAGCAGCAGAATACTGGACAGCCTCAAGCTTTTCCATTAAACTTGGCAAAATGATGTTTTGGCTGAATTCACATACCTTTGCTGGGGTATGATAAATAACATCCCCATAGTCTAAGTGGGGTCGCACATAAAGCTTGTACATTTCGTTTAGGGTATGTCTAGGCAAATATTTGGAGAGATATTTTAGCAAGCCAATGCCCTTTCTCGTTTTAGAGATAGCAGTTTTAATATGAGCTGAAAAAGAAAGCTTCGAGTCCAAGATAATACCTAGGTGTTTATGTTCATCTACTTTCTTCACGGGTATGTTATTAAAGAGTATAACAGGGTGATCTACTTCATGTTTTTTCTTAGAAAGCAGTAATTCGACGGCTTGTTTTTGCGGATCTGGATTAAATGACATCCTCCAATCATGGGCCCACAGGGTAATCAACTCAAGATCATGGTTCAGGTCCTCGGCAGCTGCATTAGGTTCTTGAACGACTGTAAACAAGGATGTATCATCGGCAAAAAGCTTGACATTACATTTCAAGTCAACAGCGAGATCGTTGATATATACAAGAAAAAGCAATGGTCCTAGTATAGAGCCCTGGGGCACTCCTGCCAAAATATCTCCCCAATTAGAACACTGCCCGTTCAAAACAGTTCGCTGTTTTCGATCCTTAAGAAAACTTTGTATGAGAGAAAGAAGCTGTCCTGAAACGCCACATCTTTTAAGCTTATAAATGAGACCATCATGCCATACCTTGTCAAATGCTTTAGAAATATCAAGATACACTGAGCGAACGTCGAGAGGGGGATTACAATCAAACGCTTTAAAGATTGTGTGCGTTATGGAAATCAGTTGGTTGACTGTTGAGTCGCCGGGACGAAAACCTGATTGATTTGGGTTCAGTAGTTCATGAGAAACAAGATGTGAATATATAGAATCGTACATAAGTTTTTCGAGTATTTTCCCAAAAATTGGGAGAAGTGAAATCGGACGATAGTTTCCTTTCACATTTTTCTCATGTTTCTTATGAACTGGTACTACATTTGCATGTTTCCATATTGCGGGAAATATGCCACGCCTCAGACAGTTCGTGAATATTATCTTTAGTGGAATAATTAATGCAGCATCGCTTAACTTTATCATTCGTACAGATATTTCATCCCAGCCATGAGCTTTATTAGGATTTAGCGATCTTATGATATTCAGAATTTTTTCCTCGGAGATAGCAAAATCACTGATCAAAGTAGAACTTCCCGCAGTATCATGTGGTATTTCACTGCCTGTGTCGATCGTCGTACATTGGAGAATGAAATAGTCATTGAATAACTGTGCTTTTTCAGTAAAATCCGTTATGAATAACCCATTTTCTAAAAGTGGCGGTATAATGGGAATCTTCGCCTTATTCAGGACAGTATTGATTAAAGACCAGTAGGTTTTACTAGATGTTTCTGGATTTGCTAAAGTTTGCCCAGTCTTTCGGAGGTAATTTTGTTTTGCATCCTCAATCATTTTTGCACCTTCAGATATCATCTTTTGTATTCCTTCAAGCTTGTTATCTGGCCGACCGTTCCTCACAAAGTTTTTATAAGCATGATTCTTTTTCCTCAGAAATTTTCTGACAGCTTGTGTTATCCAGGGTGCTTGGCGAGGTTTAATCGTTTTAATTTGGTTTGGAATGAAGTGAAATTTTCCTTTGACACGACTGATAATTTTACAGTGCATACGTGTCGGTATATACGTACCTAGTTTCAGACATAATCGCACCATAGTATGAACAAGGGGTTCTAAAGGTATCACGGGAATATAGTTGACAAGTCTAACTCCTTTCTTGACCAAACACAACACAATTTCTTTGGAGCAATCTGGTGTTTCAAAGGAGGCAGCGAGTGGAGTGATACTTCCTTCAACACCATTAATATCTGCTCCCCTCTCAATTAACTTCTCAATCAGCTCTGGTGGATATCTTTGTTTTATCATCTTTTCCAGTGAAATGTTCGTAGCATTAGCATGATTGCAGAATTCTGACTGCGTAAAGATGTAGCTGATAGCATCAAGAGCAGTTTTGGATCCTTCATTGTTCAACAGCAGAATGCATTTGTTTATTGTCTCGACATTCGCTTCTTTTGGTAGGCTCATTTTCTGTTTGTCTTTCTCCTTTTCTGTGTCAGAAAAATAGAAGGAATTATATAATACGATTTTAAGGTTATTAAGTAAGAAAAAAATCCTGATTTTCGTAAATTTCGTCTGAAACTGGATAAAGTAGAGTGAAGGTGAAGTTGTATTTTTTAGCGCCAAGCACTAGAATTAGCCTCACTACACAAGGACCCTCAACTTACGCTCATCTCATTGAAGTGAATTGATGTTGTTGTTGTCGCTTCAGTGAGAGCCTTATTGCCAAACTCTTCGGCAAAAATTTCCTACTGGGAAAAAATTTATTTCCCGACCAATCAGGATGCAAGACTTTAAATGACTTGATCGGATTGGCTGATTCTTCTTCAATTTAAGCTTCCTGCCAAAGGCAAACAAACCTTCCCGCCAAAGGCGTTCGATTAAACGGCTGTAACGATCAAAATCTCCAAGTACCAAGCGAAATTAGGAGATCTTTAGCGTCCCCAAACAAGCAGAATATCACCAGTAGGTAGGGGTTGTTTGCTTTAATAGCTCGAAGAAACACTCATCTAAGTAATGATAGCTTGTTTTGCAGTGTGGCATTTCAAGAAAACAACTTTTTGCGGCGTTTTAGGGTCGATGGTTTTCAGAAAAAATAGCAGGTGATTTAGGTCATGTCCGTTTCTGGAAGCGTATGGCAATGAGTCATAGTTATAGCGTCCATCAGTCTATCAATAGCAATAACTACGAATAGTCTACACTGAAATGTCAGAAAGTAGAGATCCGCGAACCGCGATCCCTTGTCGCGACACTCACGTGGTGGAGTTTTACCTTGGATCGAGCGCCGTCCGCCTGACTGTTCTGGCTGCAAAGTCAGAGGATCGCAGCATTGCGCCACAACACCTTCAAATCATCTCTCACAAATCATCAAGAAAAGAAATCTTAAAATTCCAGTTGGACATACCAGTTGCTGCAATATTCAAAAGAATCTTCTCAACAACTTCAACTTTCGCGGTTGCATTGGACAGGCCAAAACAATCGAGAAACGCACTATGAGCTTTGAAATATTCTTTTTGATGATGATACCCTTTTCCAAGACGGAGGTGAGCCTAAAATAAGTAGTAATACTTTAAAACCTAGGAAAAACGGTCTGGAAAAGAACAAACCTGCCACGTGGACCTAATGACATGCCATGGATAACATGCAGTAAGTTGGATGGATCGTGTCGTTGGAGGGGTAACAGGCAGTAAGGAGGGGGTAACAGGCAGTAAGGAGGGGGTTGTTCAGTTATCCAGAGGGATGAAAATAGTGCGGCAGAGGGATAACCTCCTGACTACTCACAAACGTTCTACGGGGGTGTTGAAGCTGCCAAATCGCTTCGTGCTACTTCCACCTTCATCCTTTGTTCCTTGTTTTAAAATATTAGCCCCATATTTGCCCTTGTTGATAGAGAGAAGATTAAACTAAACACAAAGCCGCAAATTTTCGCTTCATTTTCTGATAATCTAATAATACTCAACGTTAACTAGGCTGAATTGAAATACTAACTGATTATCAAAAAGAAAAATAAAGCGAAACATAAAAGCCCTTGGACTGGGTTTAAAAGATTCAAAGTTGAAAATAGATGAGGTAAAAAGGCCCCAGATGAGGCAAACTGCTACAATCATGGCAAAAGTACTTGAGAAAAATCACAAAATTGCACTACTTCGACCTTTGATTCCGTGCCCCCCCCACCGGCCCCCTGTTTCAATATTGCTTCAATCAAACACTATTCGACCTTGGCAACATTCAATTAGGGCGGACCTGAATGGTATCAAATGTACATTTTCGATTTGATATTGTAGGAAACATCGCGAAAACACTGAAATTTTCCCATATCCCAACTAGTTTTGGCCACGATTGTACACTTGAAGTTTGTCTCAATTTAGATATATTGTCAAAATGTCCATATATGAAAACAATGGAAGAGTTATCATGATTAATTTTGCGTTACCGCAAATCTCACGTGACGTCTAATTCGAGACAGACTTTCATATTTTAATGTATGTTCATAAGTTATGTTTCGTACGTTAACCCTTCATTGCTGATGAAAGGTTATGCCCAAAACGTCTATTATTATATTCAAGGCTATATATTTTATTCATAATCAAAATCTTCGTGTACATTTAAAGAATCATAGCTAAACGTACAAACAACTGATATACAGTAGTGTCCCGCATATAAGAAACAAAAATTTAAGAAACACAGACCCTGATTTTCAAAATAATACCCATTTTATAAGAAACTTGTTCAGGTCTGAAAAAAAGCTTGTTTCTTATTTAAAATTTATGGACTGAAACCTTGGAATTTTTCAGCTTTTCAGTTGTATTGAACTGTACCTATTCAAATGAAAAAATAATTTTGTATGCAAAAAAACACCTTCCTGAAATAACTGTAGCGATTTCTGGAAGTGAAAATTTACAAATACAATTCAAAATAATAATCATCAATAAAAATCATGTCTGGTTCAACAGTATATGATTTTTGTAATAAGAAACTTTACCCTGATTTGCAAGTTTATCTCATTTTATAAGAAACGCATCAGACCTGAAATTGAAAAAGTTGTTTCTTATATGCGGGACACTACTGTTTTCGTATGTTTACGTTTTGCATACCTTTGGCCAATTTGGAGCTATCTTCACGCATTTGTTCGCATCATTGGTAGCGGCAGCGTAGTTGCCAATTAGTTCATTCACATACGAACGGTTTGACAATAAATCTCTTCGCACAGTGATACTGTTTTCAGGACTCGTCTCGATCGCAAAACTATAGAATCGCCTCGCAAATTCATAGTTGTTCTTCTTGATAAGCGTGTTCCCATGTGTCTTCAGCTCCACAGCAAGAGTCTGATGGAGAAAATTATGTCCAGTTAGGGGTTAAAATAGAAGTTGAAACTTTTCTTATATATTTAATATAGAAATTTACAAAACGAATTGCTTAAGACAATACCCATGAGCTATATAACTACACCACAAGGAAGATACCCCAGGGGGCAGAAGACCTTGACTACCCCAAGGCCATTACATAAAGAACATGCACTTAAATTACATCTAAATATTTTTTTTTACATTCAATCTAAAAATTTACAATACACATTACTTAATTACACTACTTACAAAATACTATACCATACTACTATTACAATACCATTTGGAGCAAAAAACTATGACTACCTCATGGCAACATACAACAGGAAACACGAACATAGCACTACACGTAACGATCTAAATATACAATCATCTAAATATTAAACATCTAAATATACAATCACAAAAAGCTACATATAAACGATTTTTACTGATAAATACTAGGGTCGGTTTCATATTGGATGTAGGGCCAAGATAGACGATAATGATGACCTGCAGAACCCCAGCCGAGAGAACAACAACAACCATTGCCGATGTCACTGCTCCCCGCCCAGAGTCACCACGGCTCAAACGCCACGCCAATGCTATCAGGTCAGGGTCGCTTTGCACAACATTGTTGATCTGAAGATTCAACTTAAGTGTGTTATACAGATTATATTTACCTAGTATCCTAATGTCAAACAGACCTACACACAAACGAAGAGGGGGGTAGGGGAGGAGGAGAAAAGGATTTTGTGGCTGTGTGGCATGAAACAAAGGTTCAAAGGTTGAGTTGAAACTATAGTACTTTTAGCTAGTATGGGCATCACATCTTGAAAAAGGATAGTATACAGTGAAACCTCCACATAACGGACACGCTGTGGGGTCAATCTTTTTGACTGTTGTAGAGAGGTGTCCGTTGCATAGAGGTGTCATTTTTTGTCATAATGTATTATGGGACGAAAATATTTGTTCGTTGTTTGGAGGTGTCCGTTTTATCCTAGGTGCCCGTTGATGGAGGTTCCACTGTAAATGGATATTACTTCTTTCTTTAGATTGAATGGCCTGAAAGAAACTTTAGCTACTTTGCTATAATTCTACCGTTAGACTTTCTGAAATCTTCAATATGTTTAGAATTAAAGCATTTTTCTCGAAAGCTTTTCTCAAGGATTTTAGATCTATTTTGGATGATTTTAAGCTGAAGCATCTTTATAAAATCTTCCGTAATTTGAGAACGACACGACCAATTTTGGCAAACTAAATTTTCCTATCTAAGTTGATATGTTAGTTACACGGATATTATCAGTTTATAAGAATCTGGTAACGTGTCTGGTAAATGGTTTGAGAGCTACATGCTTGCAAATTTTCTTATCTGAGTTGTTGTGCTAGCTAAACAGATATCACCAGTTTACAAGAATCTGGTAACGTGTCTGGTAAATGGTTTGAGAGCTACAGGCTTGCAAATTTTCTTATCTGAGTTGTTGTGCTAGCTACACAGATATTATCAGTTTATAAGAATCTGGTAACGTGTCTGGTAAATGGTTTAAGAGCTACAGGCTTGCAAATTTTCTTGTCTAAGTTGTTGTGCTAGCTACACAGATATTATCAGTTTATAAGAATCTGGTAACGTGTCTGGTAAATGGTTTGAGAGCTACAGGCTTGCAAATTTTCTTATCTGAGTTGTTATGCTAGCTAAACAGATATTATCAGTTTATAAGAATCTGGTAACACGTCTGGTAAATGGTTTGAGAGTTACAGGCTTTCAAACATCTGCATATTTGTAATCACCCACTATACAAAGTAAATACAAGATGTCCAACACTAACCTCATCACGATAGGAATGCGCATTAAAATATTCTGCAATAGATCCAATGTGCTCAATGGCATCATCAAATGATTCTCTCTTCATATCCATCCTAACCAATGCTATATGAGCATTTATCACTTTTTTTCTCAATGTTGTGCTTGCTGGTAGTTTCGGCGTGAGAAGTGATAACATTGTTAGTCGTTCTAAAGATTCGTTTGGGTTGTTTGAAAACACTCTCATGCCTTTTGATTCTTGTATCTTCGAAAAGTCCTGTAAAATACATTCTGTCATCAAATAATCTACTAACTGTGCATGCAAGTTACCCTGAACCAAGTTCCCTGTCCACTGGTCTAAAAAGCAATGTCACATAAGTTTGCACAACAGGGAATAAATTTGCATATCCCACTTTCAGTATCTATCAATGCAAAGATTGTCTCGCATTTGATGTCAAAACGAAATATATGCAAATAAAAACATTTTCGACTTGCCCTTGAGTTTGTCGCAGATATCATCTAACATCCAATGTGAGGCAGATTTTGATTAGATCTGGCAATTTATAAGACAAGAACAGGCCCTCTACTGGGTGCACCAAACTCAGTAAAATGTTTCACTTGTTGCAAAACAAAAGACTTTTGGAATGAGTCTATGATCCATACTCATGTAACCAGGCTTTAAAACGAGCGCCAACACCAAACACTAAAGCTTGAAAATAATTAAAGTTACTCACAACATAGGCATCACGATCAACTTCATAACATTTCTTTATCCTTTTAATTGCTTCTTTCTTCTTCTTCATTTTTAAGTACAATTTTGCCAAATTCTTGTTGATTTTAAAAGAGATTTCTTGTTTGTTGCTAAACAGTGACAATGCTTCACAGATACTGTTTGCTAATTTCAATGTTTCAATTGACTTTTCAAAATCATTTCCTGTTAAATCTTTCCCCTTGTATAACAGATCCGAAGCTTTTGACTGCAAGATAAAGAAATTATTTTAAAGTTTGATATCATCTGACAACAGTCACAGCAAATTGTTGAATAACAACGGGTGTCCCAAAAAAAGTACTCCTGTTTAAAAAATCATCAAAAATAAATTATCATGCCTTTGATAGAATTTTCTTTTTGACTTGTTTTGTCAAAGACCCAAAAATATTTACAGGTGATAGAATATTTGCTTTTGATACGATAAGGTAGAAAAATTACATAAAGTAAAACCTCATTTTGAGTTATAGTTTTTAAGCAAAATACTCCATCTTGCCGAAGAGTCAAAATTTTCAGATTTTTTATAAGCATTGAAGTCTCCCATGATAGCGCAAATTTCTTTCTGTCATTTATGACCAAACTAGAAGCTTTACATACAAAAAAATTGATCTGGCAATCATCAGTGCTTTTTTGTAGTAAGATCCAAAACCAGGTAGGCCTAAAAAGAGCTAAATTTGCTAATTTCAAAACCAACTACAAAATCAGCTACGTCTGGGAAAATGATTGATTTGGTCCTTGATCTACTTGACACAAAAAGAAAATTGATCGGTTGAGTAATCAAATTTTGATGATTTTTCAAACAAGAGTACTTTTTGGGACACCCGGTATATAACAGGGAAGAAACAAGAAAAGGAATTTGAAATCAGCCAATTATTTTGTAACATACCAGGAGAATGACCTCAAACCTACAGTCTACAGCGTTTGTCCATTAATTTCATCAATGATTACCATTACCCCATAAAACAAAGTATGGGCTGTTTTTCTGGGTTTTTGAAAAATTTATGAGTTGTAAGTTGAGGGAATATCGGGTGTTCCAAAATGATGTATTATCGTTCGATTGCTTATATGTCCATAACCAATGAACCGATTTTCAAAAACTTTACTTTATCCGATTGCCGAAAGGCTAAATTGTATTTGAGGATGTTGGTTGGTTGGTTGCCCGGGGGGGGTACTTCATTGTCAACATGATTCGACCTGAATCTGGACTTTGAGAAAAGGACCCATTCGTATGACAGAATATTCAAAAATTTCCAGCCCATTTGCATGAATATCAGGAAATTTTTGACCCATGTGTATGAATTTGTCGATTTGAAACAAAGGAAAATTTCAGTTTTTTTTGCGTGGATTATCATTATGGGGCCGATTGATAAGAAAATTCTCAAAGAACTACCCATCTACCTGAATTGTGGTTAAAAACAGACCCATATGTAGAGAATTTCGGATGAAAAAACCCATCCATATGAGCGGACGAATAGGAGTTCAGCCTTTTGTATCACATCTAAAATGTTGACTGGAAAAATTGGCTGTTTCTTTCTCGTGCCATCTAAAGCTTGAATTTGAGCAGGTTTATCAATCTCCTTTCGGCATGAAAACGCCGTGGTAAGACCACAACCAACATTTTAAAATATAGTTCAGCCTTTTAGGCAATCATAAAACAAAGTTTTTGAAAATCGGTTTATTGGTTATGGACATGTAAGCAATCAAACAGTAATACACCATTTTGGGACACCCGGTAGACAATAAATTCATTCAAATGAAGTTATGTAACATTGTAATCATCGGCAAAATGGAGTACATTAAAGACCAAAAATTCTGGATGATAACATTTTTGGTGTCCAAAATGTATTGTAGTCCAAAATGAAATTTTTCAAATCATAGAAAAATCACAGCAAAACATTTCAAGTTTGAAAATTTAATGTCTTGCGAATGAAGCACTTTGCGTTGAAAAGGAATGTGGAGAAAAAAATAATATGATATTTTCTTAAAACTAAATCTGTGTGAGCAATCATTCTTATCATCTTCGACATCCAATAATCATTTGTAGAAATTTCTGACCAAGACCTCCTAAGATGAAGCACAATCTATGACACTTTTGGTATGAAATAAGCAAAATAAACCGAATACATATAGTTTTCATTTGTTAGAAATTTCTATAACATTAACATTATCAAAAATCCCGTGAAAAAACATCCAAAAGTTTCTGTCCGAAAATATTTCATCCAAAAAAAGTTTGGCTTTTAATGAAAAATAACAAATTGGGTAATAAATCTACTTACAAACACCACCATTTCATTGTTTATAGCAGATCTGATAGAATTAGTAAGTTCTGTCAATGATTTTTTCTCCAACTTTTGCTTTGTGAGAAGCATACCAAGTACAGCCTCATCATGCAGATCGCTATCACTTGCTACTGCTCGGACACCATTGTAGAACTTCAATGCCAATGAATATTTCCCTTCCTCAAAGGCATTATCCCCATATTCAAGCATTTCTCTAACATGTAACTAAAAGATAAAGTTCTCAACTCATAATCATGTCTGGTGGGCAGACAATGAAACACTGTAAAAAGTGGCTTAATCTATAAGCTATGCACATACAATACCTGTTCTAAAACCGAATATGCATGAGCAAAGGTGCAATGTGTTTGAAAAGGTTTATTATATGCGAGCCAATCACCGACATCTATTTGCTAGGTCAAAAGTCGAAATCCCCATGATACTGTTTCAAACAATGTGGGATTCAATTGCAATGAATATAATGGTGCTGTTGAGAATACTGCTAAAAGCACCGCTAAGCACAATCATCTTAAGAATTGTCGAATTCTTAACATATATATTGTAATTTCTAAAATGTTTGAGGAAACACGGAGTAAATTTTCAAGAAAATATGGTATCTATATGGTATCAAGAACAAATTTTTTATTCTTCTAGTTTACATTTTAACATTTGATGACCACTAAAACATGAAACTTTTTCAGAATTCATGACATTTTATCCCTTGCAGTCCCTTGTTATTTAATGAATAAGAATAATACAAAAAATACCTCTGGAATAACACCTTCTCTCAGCGATACATAAGGTGGAATCAGCGAAAAAGCTTCTGCAGCACTCTTGTAATCATTCAACTGAATATGAGCAAGGCCTTTGTGTGCAAAAGCAGCAACACGAAAATTAGTGAAACTCTCATGGCATGGCAGATTGTCAAGCAATTTTGCAAAGACTTTGATAGCTGCAGCACTAGATCCAGCATTCAGCAGGTCCAGACCTTGATGAAACATCTTCTCAAAATGTTCCTGCATCATGAAATGCCTAAAGTGCATCTCATCATGAAACATCTTGGTGGCTGATTTTCTTGATGTCTACCTGTTGAAGCAAAGAAGGAAACACTATATTCATTGGTTAGCAAAGTAAAATACTCCTTTATGGCCACAAACAGTTACCTCTTATGATTCAAATACAAATTTTCTTCAGGCAACATTAAAACATATTAAGGCCTCAGAATGGTTCCAATAAATTGTATGATTCAGTTTAAAATTGAAAGACTTCTTAAGTTTTAAAATTGAAAGAAATTCTTTAAGTTTTAAAATTGAAAGTTGTGAAGATATTTACTGAAGTTTGTTCACTAAAGAGAACCAACAGCCTTCAACTTACAATTAGGGCCAGATTGGAAATTTTGAAGATTGCGCAGATGATCTTTCTCAGTGAAATCACTCCCGCAGCTGAATTTGTGTCACTAAACAATAAGCCTATTTTTTCTTTCATCTTTAAGAAAATCCTGTAGCTATGGCTGAAATCTAAAATGCACTGATGAAAGATCCACCACGCAACACAGATTTTAAAATCTGGAAATAGGGGATCAACTGCCTTTAAAGGGATTCCTTCAATCAGCGTGTTTGGTGTGTGCCATCTCTCTATTGGCCTCCGTATGTATGTATGTATGTTATGTATGTATGTTTAAATTTGCCACGTAAAATAAAGCCATTTACAAGAAATAAATATAATTTACAAGTTTTAAAAAGCTAAAGAATAGATAAAATACGATGACAATGTTCATTAAATAAATACGTTAAAATCATCCCTAATTGTAGTTTGTTTCAATTTTAATGAGCAATGCAAGTGGTGACAACAAGGACATGCTGGTTGAAACCATGGTTGAAACAGACCTTTTCCATTTCTTACCTTGGCAGGTTTCTCAAGATCAAATCATCAGAAACAGATTTTCTGTCTTCATATCTCCTGCAAACTTCACTCTTCAATCTTTCTCTCTGAAAACAAGGCCAAGGTTATTTCCCTTTCAAACCAAATTGGTAGTTTATCAATTATTTAAGAACACTAAAGGTTTTTATCACCATGGAGTATTTCTGGGAAGTTTAACTTTCACCATAGGGCACTAAAACATTTGATGATGAATTACCATTTATTATGTGAAAGGTAGAAAAACTTTAATAACATTGCACAAAATTGATTAAGAAAATGTTCATCGCCAGCCAACCAAATTTTTGAACATTGTTCTGAACATATAGAATCATTTGTCAGCATCAGCTGACACAGTGAAATATATTTATCATGAGAATTGTGGTAGCCCACTCACGATAAATACATTGTTTTAAACAGTTGTTTACAGGGATAGTTGCCTGCACTCTTTTCCTTTTAAAAGAATAATTTGTATGAGAATATCAAGCTCAGAATCATCCAATTTTTAAGAACATTATAAGAATATTGCTCAGTCTCATCAGCTCGCATCTCTGGGTCTCTGGCATATCTCGTTTTTTCAAAAGCTTGTTTTCTATTCCAGGGCGGCTATTTCCTTTGGAAGCTTTGAAAAAATAAGAATGCTCTAAGAATATATTCGGGCTAAAAACAAAAATTTCTTAAGACAGTTAAGAATATGAAGGCTGGACAAAATGTATAGTATTCTTATAAAAAGAGTGTATGCCACAGGGCAACCAAATTTGAGATCTTTAAATGGAATAAACAGAGTCAAAAGCTCCCTGTTCATACCTGAACAGGTCTAAAAATAGCCGTTTGAATTTGATGGTCTTTGCAAGTGTAAGGACATTGTGTAGCTGATGAAACAATGCATGCCTCTGCTGGGCTTTTTCATCATCTTACAGACAGATCTTCCACTTGACTTGGCTTCTCAGTAATAATGACAAGACTATGACAAGCACTTCAAAGAAGTCGATACCAAAATAGACCTCAAAGCACTTTGACTCTGCGATTGCCCAACAAAATATCAATTCTATCAAAGTCCAAACAGGTTCTTGGAAACGTAGACCACCTGTATGCCTCTATTTGCGTAGATGTCTTCCTGGACGCCAGATATGTCATGTTTCCGAAGAGGGTGCAGGGAAGAAAAAGACCAGCAAAATTTCGATGAACTGAACAAAATTTCTATTATTTGCTATCTAAACTTGCCTAAAGTTAAAGGTACCGATATGGGTAACTGGGCCAAGATAGACAACTGTTTTATTGCATCCTATCCCCTTCCTTAGTCTTCTCCAGCAAGATGACTTCCATATGCAACGAACCCCAAACGACAACATTAGGCCCATAGAATGATTAGGCCGTAACATCAAAATGATTCATGCAGCGCAGCACGTCACATACTTTAACGCCACCATTTACCCGCTTATCTAAAAGAAATGAAAAACAATCTTTTATTTTATCAAAGCGCTTACATTTTGTCTTGAGAGATAATCTAGATGCCAAAATTAATCGTGCTTCTCGCTTCTTTTCCCCTTCTTTCCGCTTTGTGCACCGTAGACAGCCAGAGGTGAGGATGGCCATGTGACTGACACCTACCTTCCAAAAGGGCGGGAAAGCACTGGGGGCCTAGGAGCTAAGCAACTTGGTTGTTTTTTTCTTTTATTTTGGATTTGCCTTATTTTCAGAGCGCTACAGACTTGGCCGTTACAGACTTAAATTTGGAAGTTGATTTGAGCATAAATTGCAGGCGAAAAGAACAAGAATAAATACACAGGTATGATTTATTTATACATTTTGTTCGAGAAAACAAACATATTGTTTCCTTGAACCCATGGAAATACTCGTCTTTACACATCCCAGTTCTCGTCCCAGGAATGTTAATACTTGGTCTCCCTGTGTGGCAGAGTCAGCCACTTTGCAAAAATAAAATGTTTTGTCTTGTCGCAGCATTAAATAAAACTGTTTGTGAATTTATACCGACGCTATGGAAAAGTAACATTTATCTACCAATCGTCAAGGATATCATTAAAACATTATGTTGTTTTACAGAGTATATTAATTTGATTTAATTAAGTCAGAATCAGTCAAATGCGGATATCTTTGCACCCTGTGTTGTAAGGTAAACTTCTCAGAAGTGCCCACTTTACCACTCTTCATGGTAAACAAACCCGTGAGACTCATGAAATATTCAGAATCAGAAGGGGAAAAACCTTGGGAAGGACCCCAAAGAACCTTGATCTTGTTTGGCAGAGATAAAAGACTGACGGAATAAATTTCATGGCAATAGGATGTCTATGTCTGCACTGGATGTTAGTTGAAGCCAACAAGATTGTTCCATGTTTATTTGACCCTCCAAGTCCAAGGTGAGAATGAGTTTAGATTTTGGGTTAATGAAACTATTTTCATGTTTTCTTTCACCAGCGTTTATCGCTAGCGATCGTATTTGATCCCGTGTGTTGTACGCTAACACACTTACACGTTTCATGTTTTGTTCTCAAAATTTTACCGAAGAGAATTCTCACTGATGAGGCCGCCGAGAGGCGGTGAAAATTTGGAGAACAAAACATGAAACGTGTAAGTGAGTTTAGAATAATGGTTTTAAAATGAAGGTATGGTATGAAATTACCAAAGTGAATACCAAGTGAAACTATATTCATTGGTTGGATTTGGGATACTTTCTACAAGAGCATCCTTTATTTCATTTTGCTTTATTTGCATTGCATTGCACTGCATTGTGAAGTACCTGTGTGGCTTGTGTATTTTTACATAGAGTAATCTTTCGTTTGAAAACATGATTTGGCTTCCTGGTTGCAACATGATGATTTTAGCCTGATACACAGCTAAAAGTCTATATGATGCCGGTATGATGAAGGCTTTCGAGCTTTTCAAAGAGCCAATTGGCCATTTTTGATCGGGACAAAGATTTTGGGGTAAGTGGAAAGTTGAAATATCTGATTTCTTCACAACTAAACATTTTACAATCGGAAGGTAGGTGATTTTCTTGCAGCTTTTTTCAGAATATGTAGGCCTAGCTGAACTGCGCTGCTGCATTCCCTGTTTTGGGAAATCGGGTCAATAAGAATTGCTCGCCCCCCCCCCTGCAGATAAATTTTTCCACTTTTTATCCTACCTACTCAATCAGGACTATATCCATCAAATTTAAAAAGCTGAGTAACCTTATGCTGAATATTTCAATAAGAGTCCACTACCTGGATGCTGTATTGGTGGATAAATGTTGATTAACTTTTGGCATTTATAGATTAAACTTTCCCATATCACTAAGCAATGTTTTACTCTAAACACTGTACATACATTGTACATGTTAACAATTTTCTTAATTTGTTAATGATCTGATAGTTGAGTTTCTAAGAAATGGATTCTTATGAAAAATATATTACGTGTATTATAAGACATAACCCTTGGCAAAATATTGAGTATTTTTGCAGCATGCTTCAAGCCAGATAGAGATACCAATTTGTTTTGAGTATGATTTGAGTATGTGTGAGAGCTTGATTCATGTAAGAATTTTGCAGCCCTTGCGCTAGCTTGCAGCATGCATCTTCTGAACTGAAGAAAAACTCAATCAAGCTTGATTGTAGAATGTTGACAATAATTCTACCATCAGATTATTGTCAAGCTTGATCAAGCTTTAATCACACGTGCAAACTGGCAAAAATTGTGTGAACACACTCAATTCAAGCTCCTTCAAGCCAGAATCATGCTCCTGTCAAGCTTGCGCAAGCTTGTTGCTAGCTGAATTTTTTCTAAAGGGTATTCAGGTTGCCAAACCCGGTGGTCAAATGACACAAGCTATATAATTTAAAGTTCTTGTTTTTCCTCATAGTAGTGGTCTTCTGATGATTCTGCTTAAATTTAAACCTTAAAGCTGTGAAAGCAACATGAACTTTTTCATTTATTCGAATAATTTGACTTAAAGAACGGAAAAAGTGATAATCAGCGATATGTTGTGATGATTCAAGCTATTGAGTTCTTGCTTTATTGGTATGGCAGTACTGCCTTGATGATTGTCCCAAATTCTAGATGCTTTTCGCCAGTTTTAATATTTCAGAGATGAGTGTTTGCCTAAACTCTGATGTCCGCTGCAATACCATTGTTGTCTGTAAGCAAGGAATCCATAGCTTGTCTACACTCTCCCAGAAGTTAAGCTCAATGATCCACTAAACTTAGGATAATAAATGACTGAACTGAAGCTTATTTCGCAGTATTTTGCTGTTGGTATTTCTTCATATTTCGCTTCACCCTATTAAGCAGTATTTCATTTCGTTTCGTTGATTATAATATGCCCAAAAATTGCCCTGAAACCAGAGTCTCAATTGACCACGATCTCTGGCCTTGAGACCCACATTTGAGACATACTTCAAAAATTGAGTAATTTTTCATGGGCCTCTTTGACCATAGGCCCAAGGTGTTTGGCCCCCTGACCCCTTCCCTCTTCTCATCCCTGCAATGAGCTGCAACTGATGATACTGTGTTACAAAATCTGTCCTTGTTTTGAAAAGTTCAGCACTTATTCTCTCTCCAGGTAGACACACACAACCAAGATGTTCAATCTACCTGATATGGTCCTCAGGTATAGGGTCATGGAAATAGAGCTCAAAGGTATGGTGGATCATGGTATGAATCTTTTTCAGGCTGGGAAATACCATTGTGCAATTGGTGTGTTTGAGAGAGCAATTTATAGATTTCAGGACCAGTTGCCAGAATCAGAGCACTTTGTGACTGCTTGTTATAAAAAAGGGCTTGCTGAGATTCATCTGGGTGATCACAAAGAAGCTGCTAAAAGTTTTTCAATCATTCCACCTAGTATCAGTCTAAAAGATGGTGTAGTACCAAAGGTAAAGATAATTTGTTTATTCCATCTTTATTGATTTCTTTTCTAATAAACAGATGATTTTTCAATTCAATTCCTCTTGTCTTTGCAAAAGATTCATAGTATTGAAGTAATAGATCTCATCTGGAATCAAACGGAGCAGTCATCAAGCAAATAGAACGAGTTAATTATCTTGGCAGTTTTCTGACAAGCGATAGTAGATGTGATACCGAAATAAAACGAAGGACAATTTTAGCAAACAGAAAGATCAATTTCGATACGAGAAAAATGATACTGAAGCCTTACTTATATGTGTGGTCAGTTCTCTTATACGGTTGCGAAACCTGGAAAATGAGTAAAAATATGGAGGACAGATTGTCATCTGTGGAGATATAGTTTTACGAGGCCCCCCAGGGGGGTCCGTGTTCCCGTGTTCCCTAAAAATTTCCAAAAAATCTCCCTTGTTCCCATTAATGTTTCTTGAATGCTCCCTAAAAAGAAATTTTAAACTGTTCCCCAGTTCCTCAAAAGTAATCCTTTGATCCCTTGTTCCCTAAATAAATTTTGCTCATGTTCCCTGATTGAAGTCAGCCTCGTTCTCGTTAGTCTCCCCATGGAATTGCTGCAAGTCTCTACAACAGTAATCTCCGAAAAAGCTTGGCCCATCACGAACAATTTTCATAAAATAAAACAACTAAAACTCCTTCGAAGCAAATAATCTTCCTCTGTCTTCGTTGGCTCCTCCTCCGGAGAGCTCTTCCTCCTCTGGAGGAGTTTCAGCAGTTCTTATAAAGAGCGTTGTTTTTAAATGAAATTTGAGACTTGTAGCAAGTCCACTAACTGTAGTTAAAAGAAAACTCGATTAACTATGCTATTTTTTCAGTGTCACATTCAGGGGCAGAGCCAGAGGGTAGATTTCAATGGACATGTTTTCATCTCATCCCAGGTCGACATTCATACTCAGCGACTCAACCAAAAAGGTGTAAAAAAAGCATAGTGACTATGAAAAAAGTTAGGCAGTTAGGTATGGGTCATTATGAAGGTCAAATTATGATTGAAGAGCTGGAAGCGTTTCCTCCTCACAAATCTACTTACAAGAAACTGTTAGCCTTGTCTTTAAAAAAGAGGAAAAGTTGCAGTTTAGTTTAAGTAGCAATAAACTCCAATAAACTGCAGCGGCGTGGACAGGGTAATTAAGTGGGGTGCATTAAAATGACTTTGGGAATGTCTGCTTATCTTTCACGGGGTGAAGCCCCACGAGGAAAATACTTTGAGGCCATGCCCTTTACTTGTGACTTAGAATCAGAGCACGAGGAAAATTTTCCCAATATCATGCTTATCATGCTTGCCTTAGCGACAAGAAAACCTTGATCATTTTGTGACAGTTATCCTATGAATCAGAGCACGAGTAAAATTTTAGAAGAAAGATCCTTCACTTTGGCTTAGAGGAACTGATATGATAAGTAAAGAAATATTTTTCACTGTAAGTTCTAAAATGTTCCCTGCTCCCTAATACAATTTCTTATGTTCCCTTGATTCCCGTTAAAAATACGAGATGTTCCCATGTTCCCATGAATAAAATCGGCAAGTTCCCTTGTTCCCCATAACCCCTGGGGGGCTCCTTCGCAACGCCTCTTGCATCACATCACAGCCATCACATGTGCTGGTATTAAAGCAGTTTTAAATTATCGACTATTCTTTCTTGACTTGCTGCTACTGTATTTCCCGGGGGGGGGGGGGTACTTCACATATTTTGGGTACGGGGACGTGCCATCGGGAAGGGTATCGATTTTCGCGATTTTGGTATAAGGAACGGTATCGATTTTCACGATTTTGGTATAAGGAACGGTATCGATTTTCACGATTTCGGGTAAAGTATAAGATCGGATATACATTTTCGGAAAATTGGTATAAGGTAGGATGTACTTTTTCGGAAAATTGGTATAAAGTCGGGTATGCTTTTTCGGAAAATTGGTATAAGGAACGGGTATGTTTTTGAAGCTTCGATGGCACGTCCCCGACCAAAACCTGGTCAAGTAACCCCCCCCCCCCGGGCTGTATTTATGCCTTTATAAGATTTCTATGTGCCTAACCTTATCTTTAACCCATCACTTCGGACTCTGTCTCTTAATGAGCCTTTATTCTTGTAGATTCACGTTGAAAAGTTGCTCAAGTATGGACATGAGACTTTCGACAAAGGAGAATTTTTATCAGCAATGAACTTTTACAAAAGCATCGATAAAATAACCAGTGAACCCCAGTTGCTTGAGGATGCTAAGCTTGGTCGTCTTCTTATACAGCACAAGATAGGAATAAGATCCTTGTCAGACCTTACTCGTCATATATCAAAAGATGTTTTATTGGTAAGTTCCCTTCCCAGGGGGAGGGGGGGGCAGTTTGTGACTCACCATTACACGTATTTTTTTATAAGAAACTAAGAATTTTGGCCAGTACTGAAAGTTTCTTAAAATTATCAGATTTTCAGTACTCAGAGTTTCTTACGAGTTTCTTAGAGGCTCCATAACAATCGTCACGTTCACAACATGTGCCCTCGTGAACATTTCAAAAAAAGGTTTTTTAAGCCTTTTCAATGTTTAGACATTACTAAACTGCCTTACGAGTAATATGATACAGGAAACAAGTCAAAGTAAAGTAAAAATATGTCAAGGATTTCCTCAATCACAATAAATAGTTTCTTAGGTTATATTTTCCCAGTACTGGAGTTTCTTAATTTTTTGGCGATCTAAGAGTTGAGTTTCTTATAGGCAGTTTCTTATAAAAACAAATACGTGTATCATCATCATCATCACCATCATTATTAATTTCTTCAAGGTAGGCTTATCAATACATAAAGATAGCAAAATTACTGCTAATTCAAGCCTACTATTTAGCATACATATCAAAATAAAACAAAGCATTAAATATTTGGTATAGTTGAGGTATAGTTGCATCATGTTAGCTGCCCAACTTGTGGTATATATGTTTTGCACAGCCCACAGTTGTGTTTATTAACATTCCATCTAATTTAATTTTTAAGTAATCCAGCTGCTTGGAGGTTAAAATCAAATATGTGCGTGGCAGTAACTTTCTCATGATCTCAAAACGAAATTTGAAAAAAAAGTTTTTCATTTTGAAGAAAGATATGTAAATCGAGCAAGACGAAGGCCATCGAGAGGTTATCAAAGAGATGTTTTAAAAAAATGTAAAATGTAAAAGATTTGTTCATAAATGTCATTGAAATATTTCAGTCATATAAATGTATGAAATAGCATAAATCAGCATAGCATAAATGTATCTACTTTATTACATCAACATTAAGACTGTGAAACGTTTCCAGCCTTTTATCATTCTTTCATCGTTTGAACCTACTTCATTGTCCTGGACATGCCAAGCCTGCGGGGGGGGGGGGTGGGTAACTTAAGTTTCCATGATACGGGGTTGTGCCATGTAAACTACCACCCATAAATCCGGAAACATTTCTAAAAAGTATACCCATAAATTCGGGAAATTTCTGAAAAGTATACCCATAAATCCAGGAAAGCCAAACGAGTTCACCCATAAATGAAATTTACGAAAAATCATTCCCATAAATCTATAAAATATAAAAAATCGTCGAAAACCATATCCATAAATTCGGACTCTGTTTTGAAAAATGGCACACCCCGTACCATGGAGAACTTAAGTTACCCCCCCCCCCCCGGGTGCCACGCAGTTTTGCCGGGGGACTTTTTTAGTCAGAAATTCCCTGTACATGATTGAATAAGAAAGAGGCGTACTATACTCAGGCTGTTTTTGAAAACATTATTGGTGTATATCCCAAAATCTCAAATCGCTTTATTCCACAGGGAAAAGCTCAGGGCTTATGTGATAGAGCAAAAGAGATGAAAGCAAATAAATCTTACGAGCAATCGATTGAAAAGTTGACATTAGCTGCCAGTATCTGCGATGCACTCCCACTTGACTCCAGAAGAGAGATCTCTTTTAAGATTAACAAGAACTTGGCCAAAATGCTCTTGAAGATCAAGAAAAGAGATGAAGCAGTTAAAAGACTAAGCAAATGTTTTGAACTTGATAGAAATTCCTACGTTGTGAGTATAGCAGCAAATCGTTTATAGTTTTACCCCTTTACTCTTGTGCCCCATTTACATTCAGCAGCGGAACTGTATTTATGCCACCTAGCACTGCCTGATGGGTTTCTACCATGACACCGGTACGAGATGTTCCATTTTTGGGGTGCCTTTTGTCGGTCAGAAAAGGAATTTTAGCATGTCATGTTTGATGAGATCACAACTGGTCATAAATTTTGGGATGTCATTTTGGAAAGTAACTTTTTAGAGCTTGTTTGCTTGCTTGTTTGTTTGCTTGCTTGCGTGCTTGCTTGCGTGCGTGCTTGCTAGCTTGCTAGCTTGCTTGTTTGCTTGTTTGCTTGCTTGCGTGCTTGCTAGCTTGTTTGTTTGCTTGCTTGCGTGCTTGCTTGCTTGCTTCATCACTTGATGACAGACCTTATTTTACAGAAATTCTGGAAGACACAACAATCGAAGGGCATGGAAGCGCTTTCAAACAACCCAAACGAATCCTTAGAACGACTAACGATGCTATCACTTCTGACGCCAAAACTTCCAGCAGACACACCATCGAAGGAAGAAGTGATGAATGCTCATTTAGAATTGGTTAGGATGGATATGAACAGAGAATCGTATGATGAAGTCATGGAACACATTGGATCTATTACAAGATATTTAAATGCACATTCTTATCATGATGAGGTTAGTGAGGGTCACTTTTTCCCGCCTTTTTCATTATTTTATGCAAAATATTATCACTGTCAAAAGGTACGAAATATATACGGGGTGCGCCAAAATAAGCTGTGCACTTTTGAGAGGCCACGATAAATCGTATACTGGATCGATTTTGAAGATTTATGAGCTAATCTTTTGCTAAGATCCTCAATTAGATGACAGTATTTTTTGTAGCCTGCGTGCAGACTATACCCTCTGACGGAAAAGGTATACTGACAGAAATCGGCATGGGGGAGGATTACTGATTTATATTAAAGAAGGTGTGCCTGCCAAAGAGGTTTCACTAAAAACCTCAACAGCAAAAGAAATTGAAGCAAAAGCTATTGAAATAAATCTACATAAGATAAAATGGTTGCTTATTGGCATCTACCGTCCTCCCTCGCAATCTAAAGATTTTTTTCTAGAAGAAATGCGAAAAAACATTGAACACTTTTGTACTCAATATGACAATTTCATGATGATTGGTGACTTTAATCTTAGTGAAGATGATAATTCCTTATATCAGTTTATGCATGAATTCAGCCTGGAAAATGTCGTCAAAAAGCCAACTTGCTTTAAATCCGATGATCCAACTTGCATAGACTTAATACTAACTAGTGACAAGAGAAAACTATCTAATATTAAAGCAATTGAAACTGGTTTATCGGATTTTCATGCAATGGTAGTAGCCGCATTGAAAGGCAGTTTTCATAAAAAAGGCCCTAAGATTATCACCTACCGAGATTACAGTAAATTTGATAACTCCGTTTTCAGAGAGAAGGTTGGGGAAGAGCTCAACTCAAAACCTCTAATCAAGCAGGATTTCAAAACTTTCAATTCTACTGTTAAGAGCATACTAGATAAGCATGCACCTCTAAAGAAAAAATACCTTAGAGCGAATGATGGACCTTTTATGACCAAAGAACTTAGAAAGGCTAACATGAAGCGCACACGACTAAAAAACAGTTTCAATAGAATTCGAACAAATGAAAATTGGACTGCATATAAAAGGCAAAGAAACCTGTGTGTTAAAATCCTTCGTCAAAATAAGAAGTCTTACTATGCTCAACTTGATCCTAAAGTTGTCAGTGACAACAAGAGGTTCTGGAAAGCTGTAAAACCCTTGTTTTCGAGTAAGATTCAAAGTAGCTCTTGTATCACCCTTCTAGAAAATGGTGTTGTTGAATCAGATGATGGTAGAGTTGCTGAATTTTAAATGACTATTTTGTAAATATAACGGAAACTTTGTGTATAGCTAATGAAGACGATCAAGAGCCTTTGAATGTTCACGAAGAAGATCCCTGCTTAACAATGATAAAGCGTTTTCAGTCACACTCCAGTATCCTTAAAATAAAGTCGTCTGTCAAAAGCACCATAAATTTCTCCTTCAGGAAGATCACAGTCGAAGAAATGCAAGAACAGTTGCAAAATTTAGATCCCAAGAAGGCTTCCCCACAGGAAGCAATCCCTGCAAGAATATTAAAGTCTAACGCAGATCTGTTTTGTTTTCCACTTGCAGAGCTTTTCAATAAACTTGTTGAGGAAAGCCGCTTCCCAGATGATCTAAAAAATGCTGATGTTTCTTCGCTCTTCAAAAAAGATGATAATATGAGCAAAAAGAATTATAGACCAATTAGTCTCCTTCTTACAATCACGAAAATATTTGAGCGACTAATGCGTAGACAATTGTCTGAATTTACTGCACGCTTTTTTTCACCACTATTAGGAGGGTTTAGACCAGTAGACAAGGGTACAACACGCAGCATGTTCTGTTAAACTTTTTGCAATATTGTAAGAACAGCATTGATAACAAGGGACTTGCAGGGGCAGTGTTCATGGATCTTTCAAAGGCTTTTGATTGTGTAAACCATGAGCTTTTAATAGCAGAACTGAGCGCCTATGGACTTGATATGGACGCCCTTCAACTCATAAGAAGCTATTTAACAAAAAGACAACAGAGAGTAAAGATCAACAGCTATTTTAGTGACTGGAAAGAAATTAAAGTTGGAGTACCGCAAGGGTCGGTCCTGGGGCCTTTGCTATTTAACATCTTCATAAATGATATCTTCTTTTTTGCTAATCACACAAAGATATGTAACTATGCTGATGATACCACAATCTTTGCATGCCATGCGGATCTTGATACTATTGTTAGACAATTAGAAGCAGACAGCTCTGTGATAGTAAAATAGTTTTCTGACAACTTTTTGAAGCTAAATAATGATAAGTGCCACCTGATGATATTTGGTGATAAAAGCACCGAAACAACGGTCACAATTGGAACTTCAAGAATTAAGGAAAGTGATTATGAAAAGCTGCTAGGTGTGACTTTTGATAAGAAATTAAGTTTCAAAAAACATGTTGAAGATTTATATAAAAAGGCCAACCAAAAGCTTCACGCACTGGCTCACTTGTCTAATTACATTGATCCTATCAAATCAGAAATTTTAATGAATTCCTTCATCAGGGCACAATTCAATTATTGCCCACTTGTATGGATGTTTAATGATAGGGCAACTAATTCAAAATTAAATCGCATTCACGAAAGAGCACTGCGATTGGTATGCAGAGATAGTATATCAGAGCTAGAAAAGTTGAAGAAAAAATATGTTACCATTCATCAGCACAATCTGCAATTGCTAATGCTTGAAATATTCAAAACAAAAAACAATCTAAATCCAACATTTATGAAAAAAATTTTTACTGAGAGAAATATTCACTACAGTTTGAGAAGTGAGAATCATTTGCAGTTGCCGAATATAAAGACAACAACATACGGAATAGAAAATATTCAGTACAGAGGTCACCTTTTGTGGTCCTCGTTGCCAAAGGAAATAAAAGATTCCAACACATTATTTGAATTCAAGCGAAAAATAAAATTATGGCATGGAAATACTTGCATCTGCAGATTGTGCAAAGTTTTCATTAAAGATTTAGGGTTTTTGTAGGTTTTAAAGTAGAAAATTGTAAATTAAGTTTTAACTTATTTGTTGGCGTTAATTAGCTTATTAGCTATATATATTTTTTTTATCTTGCCAACGTAAAAGAAATTGTTAATAATAATAATAATAATAATACCTTTTCCGTCAGGGGGTATAGTCTGCACGCAGGCTATATTTTTTGTAGATTTTTTAGAGTTCTATTCATGGAGCTACTGGCGAGTTTCTTAAAATTTTCGATTTCGAAAACACAGAAAACGGTCAAAAAACGTCGATCAAATTTTCGAAAGACTCAACATGAATGGACAAAGAAAGAACATTTTCGTGATGATTTTGGGGATTTAGAAATTGATCAATTATAATCCAATGCACGAGTGTTAGTTCTAAGTTTCAAGGAATGTAAAAATACTTTTAATGATGTAAGGAAATGTATTTCCCCTTGAAGTTTCATTGAATTTATGCTTTGGTGCAGGTTGCATTCCCCGGGGGGGGGGGGTACTCCAATTGTGGCCTGACAGGGTGGTCCAGTCAGGGTTAAAGAGGGCCAAAGCAACAATTTTTGAAAAATACCCTCAAATGGTAGTGTCTTTTTATAGAAGCCCCCAAATGGTAGTTCATGGACCAAAAATAGGGCCATTTGGTAGCGTCTGGTAGCAAAATTTTCTGCAGTTTTTCAAAATTTTCTATTGTAAAAACTGATTGAACAAAGCAAAAAAACTTCAAAATTCAATGATAATTGCTGCTGCAACGAACATATTGCCGAACGGAGGAGCCTACTGAGTTGAAATCTCATAACTGACCAGGAATCTTGGAATACCCCCCAATTGGTAGTATATGTTTGACAGATAGGGCCATTTGGTAGCCATTTCGTAAGACCCTCAAACCGACTGGACCCCCTTGTAAGGCCATAATGGAAGTACCCCCCCCGGGTTGCATTCCTGCGTCAAGGGGGTTGAAAAACAAACAGAGCACTGTGATCTGTCAGGCCAGTTTTATCTACTATTGCCAAAATATAAAGTTCCGAATTCCAGCTAGATTTTGGGCTGGCGTTATGGAGCATAACCTAAGAGTTAATGTGTTGCAAACATTTTCAAAATCAGTCAACAGAAAGGGGAGATATTTATTTCTAACGTTGGGCCTAAATTAGACCTTTGTTTACATGACCTGTAGAGGCATGGCACTGTTTTGATCGCAGTTTACAATTCCTTGTTTCTAGGCTCAGACCTCGCCGATATTTTTCATTTTAGTCTTATTCTGATTCTCTAAATGCGTGCTTTAAGGCAATGTTAAGCATGTTGGAATGTTTTGCCTCTTTGTGGCCATCTTTAGACAATTGAACAATGGTACTTTTCTGAAAAATTTCTATCTTCAAAAATCAATTGTATAATTCAAAGCTAAAGACAAAAATATATGTTTCGCTATATTCTTCAAAACAATTTCAAAAATTAGAAACACCTTTGTTGCAAGTTTCTACCAAATGGCTGGTTCCAATCTGTGCCCAAAATAATTTCAGGGCAATTTTCATTATCACAAGTTTTGTACATGATTTCTACATTTTTCCACATATTTTGATAAGAAATTAGACAAAGTAAGACGGAAAGCTTCCCTTTCTGAAAAACGATGCAAGGTCGAAGGTTTGCCATTTCTTTTGCATTTAAGCCTGCAAAAGCAGCAAGTGAAAAATGTTTAAGGCCAAAATCGTATTTTGTTGCCCTTTATCCCTTAAAGAATTCATAATTTGTAAATTTCACTAGAATTTTAACAAATAATGCCTAGCAAGATGTCTCAAATTTTCATTATCACATTGTTTTAACATGTAAGAAGAGGTGAGATCACCTTAAGTCCTTTTATTGGAGGTCTGTTGAAATTTAGTTGCAAAAGCATCTACAAAGTTTAGAAATCAAAATCGAAACTTTGAAATAAAATTAATCATACAAACTTTTTGGGTACGAATTGGCACGAGCCTTTTCGTAGAAACTTGCTACAAACGTGTTTCCAATTTTTTGAAATCGTTTTGAAGAGCATAGCGAAACATATATTTTTTGTTTTTAGCTTTGAATTTTACAATTGATTTTTGGAGGCAAAAATTTTTCAGAAAAGTACCATTGTTCAATTGTCTAAAAACGGTCACAAAAAGGCAAAATATTCAATCATGCTTAAGCTTGCCTTCAAGCACACATTTAGGGGATCAAAACAAGACTAAAATGAAAAAGATCGGTAAATTCAACCAAAATTCTACCCAGAAATATCGTACTTACCTCCCCATATGTGCATATGTGCATGTGCTGCGTGCCCCCCTGGGCCAGTAGGTCAGGCGGTCATATCGCAGCGAAACATTCTCTACAACAACAACAGCATAAATTGCGCCAATTGCATCATATTTTAACAGATATTCACTGCACTGAAGCAATTATCCATGCATCCCATTGCGCGTGGATTTTCTGACTCAAGTGTAGCATGCATGTGTACCTAATTCACATTAAATTCGACATTTAGAAAAGGGCCTGGAGAGAGCAACATTTTATCTGGTAAATGGCTGCCATAGTTCAATTTATCGTTTGTGAAAGCCCTATAGGATAGCATGGCAGCCATTTATCATATTTTATTTTTTATGAGGTGAGATTTGTGCCCGGGGGGCGTACTTAGTATATTTGTCCGACGGGGATGTGCCGTTTTTAAGGGTATCGTTTTCACCAATTTTTTCTGGCACAGGTTATCAAAATGAGGCAATTTTTCTAGAGCAGGTTGTCAAAACATGTCAAAGGGGAATATTCTGCTGGATCGGGTCGTTTTTCGGTCAAATTTCATGTTTTTGAGTATACTTTTCACCATTTTTTTCTAGAACAGGTTATCATTTTGAGCGAAAAATTCTGGAGCAGAGTAAAAAAAATTTTTTTCGTGGGCACACCCCCGTACAAAGTTAAGTCAAGTGCCCCCCCCCCCCCGGGGATTTGTGATAGCGCAAAATTATCCATAACGGCGGCAGGCATTTTGTCTGTTGTTATTCGCGGACAATTTTTCACCTGGGCCCGGTTGTTCAAAACTGGTATTATGTTAAATACACGTTTTTTCTTTTATAAGAAACTGGTTTATAAGAAACTAGTACTAGGATGGCGAAAAAATTAAGAAACTCTAGTACTTATGCTTGAGAATTGCTAAGAAACTTTTAAAGCCAAACACAAGGAAATCATGGGAAAATTGTCGTTGAGCCTTTATATTTTAGTAATATTCATGATAGATTTATGTTTTGAATAAAATAGAACTCTCCTTCTCGCTAAAAATTGTGCTGTCTGTCAAGAAACGAGTACTTGGCAGTGGTAGAAACTACATGCATCCTAAATGAATCCAAAAAATAAGAAACACATTAAGAAACTTTTAGTACTAAAAAACTGAAATTTTCCCGTAAAATTAAGAAACTTTTAGTACTATGGGCTTATCCAAGTTTCTTATAAAAGAAAAAGCGTGTACTGGATTAAGACTATGCAAATGACTAAGGATTATGCTTTTAATCCAAGATTAGTGCTAATCCTGGTTTGGACAATCCGGCCCTGATGTCTAATTTGAGACAGAAAGTAGGTAAAAAAATTACTAAATATCAAAATGGTCTATAAGAATAATGTCATCTATTTTCTTTCAGATCGATACACTTGCTGTCGAGTTAATGACTCATGGCAACACCCTTATCGAGCAGAAAAACTATGAATTCGCCAAACGGTTCTATAGTTTTGGGATAAAGATGATCCCTGTGAAAAGTGTAACTGTAGTAAGAGATTTATTGTTCAACCGTTCGTATGTGAATGAATTAACTGGCAACTATGTTGCTGCTACTAACGATCTCAAAAGATGCGTGGAGATAGCTCCAGATTCGTCACAGGTATGTCAACATTATCAACTTAGTTTTGCAATGATCTACCGGATGAGTGAGAAAGAAAAACGCATGACATTTGAAAAAATACCGCTCCCTGGATATGAAAGCAGTAATATTGAAAGCTGTCTTGTTATATTGCCGAAATGTTTAGTTAGATTCAGTAATTTACCTAGCTTTAATCGGTCATTCTTTCCCGAGAATGTAAGAGATTTTCTGCAGAATACCTCTTTCAAAAACCTTCAAACGTGAGTGAAAATGACGAGCAAAAGGAAGAAAATTTTCTTGGTTTCCTTTCCTAACAATAGTGACGCTTACATGTATTAGCATATATTTTGTCCTCTTCGGATCCTCTGGAATAAGTTTTCCTACGAAGGGAGAAGACTTGTTCATCCCCCCAAGAGGATAGCAGGTGCTAAAGTATGTTGAAGTGACGTCAAGTGATTGCTGTAAGGAAGAAATGTTAGGAAAATTTGCTCATGATTTTAGCAAATTCTTAAGAGGATTCTCGAAGCGATTTTCTCGAGAAGATCTCTTGTAAAATCTGAACAGAACGACCGATTTCATCCAGGAAAAATTCTAGAAATAATTGAACATGTTGGCTATTCAATCAGATATTGCAGAATATTATTGCTTGATGAGTAAAAACAATTTGCACCTTTCGAAAAATCATCACATTTTGACCATGTTACCGATCATGAAAATTTGTTTGCATTTGTACCCAGAATGAATCTTGAAAGGCTTTGAATTTGTTACCCTGGGTGCCAGAGCTAGCCAACAATTTAGATTTAAAAAATGTTTTTGGCTCTCGTGTGAATTTGTAGGAATGTGTGCTATCACAGAAGCATACCCTGAAATCACAAGGAATGATCATCGAATTGAATTTTTGAATTTGGAAATAAACCTTTCATCGTGGTATTTGTAGCTTTTTATCGTGGCTAATGTTTTTGAAAACATAAATCTTGAGGCGTTTTGGCATCAGAGGTTTTAGCCGGCAACTTAGGCCATCCGCCATACCACAGATTTTGGCACACTGTTGCCATGGTTTTTATATGTATCCAGACCTGAAATCAAGGTAATATGATTTGGTCCTGATTTTCAAAGCGTTTGTCCACGAGTCGTAGCTTGAGCGTCTTTCGTAACCAGTCTGCTTTCTCTCTTGTTTCAGATTTTTGCTTATTTTTTTCAGGCACACCTTCGTCTTGGCAGTTACTATCATCAACTGAAAGAATATTTCAAAGCTCATGGTGCTTTCCTAGAATGTTTTGACCTTTCCGATTCAGCAGAAAAAGTTAAAGTTATGGAGAAAATTCTTTTAAATATCGTAGCAATTGGTACGTATTTGATAGATGCTTGATAGTTTATTCTCTCGGTGAAGATCGTCTCACACTTACGACGTGGAGCAGCTGTATTCGTTCCAACTACCGGGTGTCCCAAAAAATGTACTCCCGTTTGAAAAATCACCAAAAATTGATTTCACGGCCGATCTTCAATTTTCTTTTTTTGTCAAGTATATCGAAGACCAAACTATTTTTCAATATAAAGCTGATCTTGTAATTGGCTTAAAAAGTTGCAAATTTAGCTCTTTTTGGGGCTACCTGGTTTTGAACCATACTGCAAAAAAGCACTCATGATTGCCAGATCAATTTCTTTGTGCATGTAAAGCATCTAGTTTGGTCATAAATGACAAAAAGAAATGCGCAAAATCATGGCAGACCTCAATGATGATAAAAAATCTAAAAATTTTGACTCTTAGGCAAGATTGACTATTTTGCTTAAAAACTATAGCTCAAAATAAGGTTTTTCAACGCGTAATTGTCCTACCTTGTTGCATCAAAAGCACATATTTTATCATCTATGAATATTTTTGGGTCTTTGACAAAACAACTCAAAAAGAAAATTTTATCAAAGGTTTGATAATCAATGTTTGGTGATTTTTGAAACAGGAGTACTTTTTTTTGGGACACCCGGTACTATTTGTAACTAACTCCATCAAATCTGGATTCACGACTAAATAGATTCTAGCAAGGGACTAAAATCTGATGATGTGGTCTAACCTTATTAAGAAGGTATTGATCGCGAGTATGTTTGTCTCACGGGGATGTGCCGTTTTTCAGGGTATCGTTTTCACTTAGTTTTTCTAGCGACGGTTGTCAAAACGTGTCAGAAGCGGATATTTTATTAGATCGGTTCGTTGCTCGGTCCAATTTTTAAATTTTGGAATATATTTTTCACCAATTTCTTCTAGAATGGGCTATCGTTTTGGGGGGAATTCTGGAGCAGGGAACACAAATTTTCGTCGTCACACCTCCATACGAATTCAAGTCAAGCCCCTCTCCCCAGGGTAGTGATCTGATTACCCTGGGTACCAGAGCCAACAAAAATTGCTCTGATCACATATCTCATATTTTTGACCCAGGAAAAGACCAAGACAAACAGAAAATGAGCCTACCAAAAGAAGCGAATGTCGAGACAATAAACAAATGCATTTTGCTGTTGAACAATGAAGGATCCAAAACTGCTCTTGATGCAATCAGCTACATCTTTACGCAGTCAGAATTTTGCAATCATGCTACTGCTGCAAACATTTCACTTGAAAAGATGATAAAACAGAGATATCCACCAGAGCTGATTGAGAAGTTAATTGAGAGAGGAGCAGATATTAATGGCGTTGAAGGAAGTATCACTCCACTCGCTGCTGCCCTTGAAACACCAGATTGCTCGAATGAAATTGTGTTGTGTTTGGTCAAGAAGGGAGTCAGACTTGTCAACTATATTCCTTTAATTCCTTTGGAACCCCTTATTCATACTATGGTGCGATTATGTCTGAAACTTGGTAGGTATATACGGGGTATATACTAAGGCGTGTGCATTGTAAAATTTTCTGTCATGTCACTGGAAAATTTTCTCTAAATTGGCTGTTCTTTTCGAGTGGCAGTTATCTTAGGCGAGGGAATATAATTTCCTTTCGAGTGGCCGTTTATTTTAGGAACTGCTGCGAGAGAATCGGTCTGCAGATGCCAAATTGCAGGCAATTAAAAGCAGTAAAAGGTTATTACCCTTATTATATTTACCAAATTATATTTACCGAGCTATATAGACAATAAATGCCATGGAAAGTTTGAAGGTACTGCCAGTAAGGTATGAACAACTTCTCGTAGGAAACCAAGCTAGGAAACAAGCACCGATACATGTGAGCAAGTTGGGCCCAAGAATGTACACATGCTCTCCGATCGGGCCTAAATCAATGGCCAGAGGCCAGGTCTTTTGTTAGGGATTTAAACATCACAACCAGCCAATTACAGCCACGAGAGTGTGCCTTTAAGTTGAAATCTGCGTCCCATCTGCTTATACCCAAACTTCAAGAATCTACTGACTCATGGTTCCCAATGGCGCATCTGATTGGCTAACGTTCGTGTGAAATGAAACTGATCACGTGAGACGCATTGTGCAAAGGCAGGTCCTTTTAGTTTGTTAGGAGTGATAATTGATCTTCTTCATATGGGTCACATGATACATAGCAAAGCACGTCTATTTTTTTTCAAGACTCAATGCCTTTAAGTTGAAGCCTGTCTTAAAAATAACGGGACAACTGAAGTTACAACTCCTCCGTAGCAGCTCCTCCGTAGCTTACAAACGTGGCACATTTAGTTGGAACACCGTACATTTGTGGAAATCAAGTATTAAATTTGTTGTTTTCTGCTTTTAATGTTCCTCAAACCCTCAAATATTCTACCTAACATAGCTATTTGTTTCCTCATTTTACAGATAGATTGGACATTATAGCTGAACTCTACAAGGAGATGGAACCGAATCAAATTGATCAAGAAGGAAACGGTGCTCTTCATTTGTTAGCAGAAATGGAGCTGTCACCCCTAGTCGTGCGATGCTTAAAGCTGTTGATAAAGAGAGGAACGATCGATCTAAAACTGAAAAATAAGGCTGGACAAACAGCAGCGGACATCATCAGATCCAGATCAGACGAAGATTACAAGACTTATGAAAAATTATTTGCAGAACAGACCAGCAAGGGGAAAAAGAAGAAGAAAAAGAAAGTTGAAGAGGTAATGATATTGGAAAAGGTGATAGAATCGTTAATATGATCAGAGTCAATAGACCCTGATAGGATGATAAAGTAATATACCTTTTGGCTATTCTAAAGAAGAATCTGAATCGAACGATGTTCTGCTACACTTTGTAGAGTTTTTGAATGTGCACAATAGCGATAGAAGCTCTAGCAGCGCCATTCAATCGAATCTCGCGTATAAAAATGTATAAAAATGCTACTCGATCCAGGCTCTTTCGCACAATAGCTAAAAGGTCTATTCTGTATTTGTTGGCATGAAGTTGTCGAACTATTCATCAGATTTCTTCAACCGGCTTTAAGTTTTAAACTTAAATTGTGCACCAAAAAGAACTATCCAATTTTGAAGATTTATGCCTTAGTTTCTAGCTAAAATCTAGCTAATCGATTTCTAATCCCCAAATCACCACGAAAAGTGTTCTCTTTGTCCATTCATCTGGAGTCTTTTAAAAATTTGATCGAGGTTTTTTCCGCTTTCAATGTTTTCTCCGAGGTCAAAGATTAAAAAAAAAACTTGTAGATAGCTCAACAAACAAAATACAAAAATTGAAAAAATCCTGGAATCTAATTCCGGATTTTAGCTATAGCTTCAATCATAAATCTTCGAAGTGGGTCCAGTGTACGATTTGTCGTGGCCTGCCAAGAGTGAATAACCTTTTCTTGCTGCACCCAATTGTATAGCAAGCTACCTGAGGTACCAAGATTCCTCGTAGGATAATAGCTAAGATGTAAAGATAGGTACAAAGATTTATGTCCTCTGGTTTGGTTTTGTCGATTCGTTGTCAAGCTTCAAGCAATCCTATGACACAATTTGATAGTAGCTTTTGTCTCCAAAGTACCGTAAAAGCTCTATTAAGCCCCCTCTCTATTAAGCCCCCTCTCTAATAAGCCCCTCCCCTTTGAACCAAAATTTCAAATAAACCCCCCCCCATTTATATCTAATTCCAGAGGCTACCAAATATTTTCTATTTATTGAGCTAAATAAATTTGCATGTTAATTTTGATATGGTGGAGATAAAACTGTGTCATATTTATGTATTCGACTCGTAAAATTGTATGTTGAATCCACAAAATATGGTGTAGAAGAACTAAAAAGCTATCATATGTATTCTTGTCATTTGATTTTGTGAATAAGCCCCCCCCTCTCTCTAATAAGCCCCCCTCTCTTTTAAGCAGCCTCTCTGGAGTGTCCGAAATTAAGGAAGACCCCCGGGGCTTAATAGAGCTCTTACGGTACATGTCACACAGGATATGAGATTACAAAATTACTCAAACAAACACTTTGATCGTCGTTATTTCAAATTATTCGCGAACATTTGCACTTGACATCTACTTTGAGACATACGTTAGAATCCTCTTTGAAAACAGGCCCAAAATTCTTGATCAAGTTCCTTTAACGATGCAGCCCATTGTTGTTGAAAAATCGAGCTTCATTTTGGAAGCTTTGATGACTGTAGGCCTGTTTTGAAGAATTCTCGAAGGAGCTTTCTCGAGAAAATTTCTCATTAACTTCGGACTGGAATGATTGATCAGGTAAATTTCTATTTTTATCTGAACAACTTTTTCACATCCCACAAAAAAGTTTACAACATTAATATTATTACACTACACACAAACAACTTTACAATACTACTAAATACCGAGGAGAGCAAAAGCTATGATAACCCCAACTACGATACATATATACATTAATACACGTAGACTAGAAAAAATGAATAATGCTTACCAAGTTATAAGAAAAGACCTCAGTCTAGAAACATACAAGGGCTTCATTTTGCAATATCCATATCCATTTCGCGTGAGAGTGCATCAGTTTTGAAGTTTGAAGGCGCTGTATCATTTACGACACCAAAAGGTTTTGAACGTGTCTATTGTCAAATAACGTATTTCCAAACAGTATTGTTGTGATATCCAGATAGCAGTTGCTTTTCAAACGGGCATTCTTTCTTTGACTCACGCAGTAAATATCGTGTTACAGATTATCGAATGCATTGATGCTCCTGAAGATAACGCTAAAAAAGAACAGAAAAATGGATCTGAGAATATGAAGTTGGCTGAGAAACATGCTGTTGATCATAGTGAAGCGGAAAAGAAGGAAGACGAGCAATCGACACCACACGCAACAAAGACCATAATAACTGCACACCAGCAAGCCCGTATCAATGTACAAGACTGCATCCGTGGCTTTGTCCAAGTGAAGATGGAACAAAAGGAAAACAATAAAGGGGATGCTGGGAGCAGTGCCACAGTAGCAACAAACGATAGATTAGCTCAAGTTACTTCTGAAGATAGGCCAATTGACACTGCGCCTGCTGATGCTGCGGAGGAAAGTGACGATGATGTCGATGACAATGATGATGATGATGATAATGATGACATCATCCAAGCCAATTACAACGATGGGGAATTCAAAGAAATGACAGATGAATTTGAAGGATTGCCGTGGGATGTTCAATGCACATCGGAATTTTGGAAGAAGCTTAAAGATTTGAAACTGCAAGGAGAAATCAAGCGAAGAATTCTCAATAAAATCAAACTGCTTGCATCTGGTGAATGGCGACCTAAATTAGCAATCAAATTAGAAGGATCTTGGTCTTCAACAGGTAATAAATGTTGTATTATTCAGAGTTTAAAAGTACCACTCATGACAATGTCAGTCTCACAGCAATTAAATTGGTATGAGCAGTAGTCGTGAAAAGTGTTTGCTCGAATCGAGATGCTCTGAAAGCACACACTAATAATAATAATAATAGTAATAATAATTTATTTATTTAAGGTTGGCATGATAAAGATAGTTAAAAAAAACCAATTAAGGCCAACCATTTAACAAAAGTGAAAACTGAATAGTCCTATTTACATGTTTTTATAAAAATCCTAAATTATTTACATAGATCTTGCACAATCTACAGTTGCAATTGCTGAAATGATGTTTTTTTATTTTCCTCTTAAATTCTGTCAAGGTATGAGACTCTTTTATTTCTAGTGGCAACGATTGCCAGAGTTTGTGTCCAGTGTACCTGATTGTCTCTATACCATACGCATTTGGGCGTGGAATTGGTACTGACAGGTGGTCATTACATCTCAGGCTATATGAGATGTTCTTCTCGACGAAGATTTCACCCATTAATTTAGGATCAAGATCATGTTTGGCCTTATAAATTTCTGTAGTTAGCAACTGTAGATTTCTTTGGTGAATGGTGACTGAGGCTGCCTTTATCAACAATTCTTCAAAATTTGATGACGTATCCTTGTACGTCAATGAAACCAGGAAATCATTAAACAGCACATGTATATACACCCTCCGACAGTGTGTGCCCAAGATATTATTCCCCGTTTGTCTAGAATTGTGACAACTCATATGGCAAATGCTACTCATCTTTCATTTGTTTTTTCTCTGGATGCTAAATTACACTTTTGTACAAACTTCATGAAAATCTGAAACATCGGAAAATCTTTCCTTTGGTAATAGTTTCGAAATAACGGATTTTCGTTCGTAAATCTAATATTATCAGTATTCCCAATCAGTGTTGGAGCCACGGGGGTGTATGCCCCGCCCCCACTTTTTTTTAAAATATGGTAATTTAGATTCGTCCAAAAATGTCATAAAAGTTTTAAGGTAGGGGTAGGTCTGCGTTCAGTCTTCAATCTCGCTTTCTTGATAACCTAATGCTAAATATGATCTCATCGTTCTAAAAACTGTTCGTGTCTTTGTCATTTTACCTGCTCTCTTTCATCTTTGCAGCTTTTCTTTTCTTTAGCTTAATCATTGCATTCTGTAATGTTTTCTAGCTCGTGGTCATCTTGATTAGTTACGTAGAAATTAGGAGTGGTTTAACGTTGCAGGCTGACTTCTTTTAGATTACACATTTTGGCACTTGTGTTCAAGATCAAATATATATTTCAAATAAATTCTGATATGACTCATTTTAAAGGGAGTACAAAGACCAGCATGCTTTGTGCAAATTCAGTGAGTTGCTCTGCATGCTTCCAGAATAACTGATTGTACGAAATTCACAAACAAAGACAAACGAAAGCAAAGGCTGCTGGTCTTTGTACTCCCTTTAACTTTTACTATTTGCAATATTAGTTGTAATGCAATTCTCATATGCATATCAATTATTTCATCTGTCGTTTTCAGTCTAAAAAGGGTGTATCTCTATATTCAGAAAGGGCGTTTCCCAAAGATATAAGGGGCTTGGTTCCGAAAATTTTTCGGAGCTTTGCCCCCAGACCCCCATCATTAACTGCCCCCCAATGCTCAGAAAGAATAGAAATGATGCACCAAAAAGACTTCAGCCTTTCGGGCATCAACCGAACTTTAATTCGTTCAATTTATGAAGTATTCTCTGTTTAGCAAGTTTTCAAACATATATATTATTTTTGTCACATCCTGAATGTCGAGATTCATTTGTGCTCTTTCCTCTATCTAGGAATTCGTCTCTACAAAGCCAAGTTCACCAAGGGTGCTCGAATGATTTGGGAGGAGGCAATCGCATTTTCAGAAAGATGCAGCATAGATCAAGCCAAAAACTTTGATGAGCGTAAAGCAGACACATTTATCTACACTGATGTCATCCGGCTTTGGGATTTCACGCTGAATCACAGTGAAGTGCCACGTATGATTGAAAGGATTGTACAATCGCGCATTCGTGGACAATCCTGCACAATAAAGAAGACTTTGAAGACGATGAAGGTCGAAAATAGCGCGAAGAAGGACAGTAACATTCGATTCCCGCGTGTCTACGTGTCAGAAGGCGTAAGTGATCACCAGAATCAACAATCTGTATCGAGAAGACCAGATGCACCTTGGGATGAAGTTTTCTCTCCATCAGCAAGTCCAAATGATCGTGAATTCCATATTCTCAAGTTCTATGCATTGTCAAGTGCTATGGCAAATAGTGTTCTACAAAACAGCGAGCAGAATTACGATTTCCCATTCCAAGTCAGTGAATTGGAGCATTACATCATCAGACTGAAGCCTGTTCCAATGGCATCAGTTTTGCTGCTGGGACGAAGTGGAACAGGAAAGACGACATGTTGCTTGTATCGACTGTGGAGTAAATTTAAAATTTATTGGGAAACTGCGGTGACTGCTGGACCACATATTCCAATCCTGCAAAGATTTCTGGAGGATTTTGACAGTGAAGGTGAAGAGAATGGTACGGAGGTGAGAACTTCAAATTTTCGTTTGATTTCAGGCAAGCTGATATTTTTTAGTTGCTAATCAGGCTCAGTTATTGGGTAAGTTCATCTACAGGGTGTCCCAACAACTATGCCCTGTTAATTTGGCCGCTGTGCAGGAGCTGTATCTTCAATTATCCCTTGTTTTACACAGTTGCGTAGAAGAGGCTTCAACTTAGAATTTGAGGTCTCGTTTGGGTAAATTTAACCAGTGGTTGCTGATTTGTGGTACAGGAAAGGCAAAATAAGTGGCTACTTCGAAACCTCACTTCCTTTTTTCTCTTGTAATGTCAAAATGAACCAGTTTGTGAAAGGAAGGGTTCTTGTCCCGGGGGGGTACTCCCATTATGGCCTAACAGGGGGGTCCAGTCGGTTTGAGGGTCTTACGAAATGACTACCAAATGGCCCTATATGTCAAACTCCTCCTACCAATTGGGGGTATTCCAAGATTCTTGGCCAGTTATAGGATTTCAACTCAGCAGGCTCCTCCGCATGGCAATATGGTCGTTGCATCACTAATTATCATTGAATTTTGAAGTTTTTTTGCTTTGTTCAATCAGTTTTTACAATAGAAATTCTGAAAAACTGCAGAAAATTTTCGCTACCAGATGCGACCAGTTGCTACCAAATGGCCCAATTTTAGGTCCACGAACTACCATTTGGGGGTTTCTGTAAAAATATACTACCATTTGAGGGTATTTTTCAAATTTTTGCTTTGGCCCTCTTTAACCCGACTGGACCCCCCTGTCAGGCCACAATGGTAGTACCCCCCGAGGTTCTTGTATTGCTTTTCAATTTTTGCTACATTGGTAAAAGAGCTAACAGTGTTGTCATATAGACAGACAACACTATCAACTCTTTTTTTTTTTTTTTTTTTATCAATCTAAAACTTAATAACAACAAGTTAATGCAAATTACTGTGGCATTTGCAGCGAGGAAAGACGCATGGTCACCGGGTCCTCACTACAAATGCCACTTACAATTTTCTAAGTACTATCAACAATAAATTAATAATAGAACACAAAAAAACAAAAAATAAGATACATATGCACACTAAATCAGGACAAAGTAAAAGCCAAGGTAAAACTGAAGTACCCCCAAAACCCGCACAAACAGCCCACCACCCACCAAACCACAACCACGAGTGCACCGGCAGGGAGAATGAAACAAAGTTTCAGGGATTCAACCCCGAGGGGAAAAAGACTTTCCAATTTATCATAGACTCCCCCCAACCGATGCACCCGCGGCAGCAGTGCGATGAGCAGAGACAGCCCACGCAAATTCCGGGAGCACTTCAGTCTAAAAGAAAAAAAAAAAGGTTAGGCTGCTGTTTTTCCAGAAAGTTTAATTAAACCGTCCAGAAGTTTTGATGAAAGAAATAGTTGCTTCTATGATGATTCTGTTTGCAAAGGTGCTTTCATTTGGGTTCCCATATAATAACAAATGACAAAGATCCTTTGAGTTCATGCTAGCAACATCATATCCGACATCTCTCTTTTGAGACTGCAGAAAAACTTTAATGCTTTCTACAAGCTTTGTTGCACACTCCTATACGTTATAAATTGTTTTCGAAAAAGAAAATGTACTGACTTCAATTTTGGTCCACTCTTCCACCGTTTGAATGCGCCTAAGTGATGATACTAGATGATATTTCTTCAAGAGGTTTTATTTAACCTTTACTCATCAAGGATTATATGCATGCCTTTAGTCTTTCTTGGCTTTAGGCGGCCATACCAAGAATGAATGGGTTTCATTGCAAGGGCAACAGGATACATATGTTTTTCCATTTACTTTATCATTGTTCCCCTGGGTTTTCATAACGAAGCTGTGTAGGAACAGAAAAAAACACGAGAACAAACACAAAGAAACAAAAAACAAAAGTATCGTATTGCTCATGAGCAGCCACATAAAAAAATTGATTGCATTTATTATTATTTTGTTATCGATATCTTATTAGGATGATGGAAGCAATACTGAGCATCAAGAGGACGATGACATAAAAGACCAAAATCAAAATACAATCAAGAGTGAAGCCTCTTCATCAAAAGTTGATAATCGCCAGAAGGATGTCATGTCTTGTGGTTGCAAAAATATTTGCATGTGTGCTGTTGCAATGGCTAGAGCTAACAACGCAGCTATTCTCGATCAACCAGGCAGTCTGTTGCGCAATGCATACAAAGGCGCTGCGGAGGGCTTTGCCGAATTGCCAGAAGACCAGTTGCACGAGGAAGATGACTTCGATGCTAGTGGGTCTGACATCAGCGATGATAAAGACATATATCGTCATCTACGTCAGCTCTTCGTAACAAAGAATAAAGTTCTCTGCCATGAAGTGAAGCGAAACTTCAAAGATCTTTGTAATGGACTACCTGTGGCCAAACAACATGTGTCATACGAATCTGAAGAGAATGTTTCAAATTTGAATTGCATTAACGAGTTGGCTTACCCGTTGTTTCTTGGATCACGTGATTTGCTGATGGCGTTGGATGCATCTTTGCCTGGGAAAACATTCTTTCCTCGTGATGGTACAGGGAAGATATTGACACCAATTGCTGGATGGGGTGAGAAAGAAAGTCATCTTGCTTTTTTACCAGTTCTTGATTCAGAAGGAGAAGATGATGAGATTGCGGAGGATCAAGAGGAGGATTTGGAAAATGCTGCGGAGACTCAAGATGTCAGGAAGCGCAAAACTGTCTCAAGTGTTAAACGTGAAGTTACTTACACAGTGTTTGCTCATGAACTGTGGCCTCTAATCGAGAAGAAATTTGCTTCTGGTTATCATCCATCGCTTGTGTGGACAGAATTCTGCTCGTTTATCAAAGGTAATTGGATCCTAGTGTATCTCGTCCGCAAGTATATTTTCGCTTTCTTGTTTTTATATGTGCCATTAAAACTACGATAGAAATGTCTATGAAAATTACAAACGACACAATACTTGCAGAACATCGTACCATCTATAACCAAAAAAGACACAGGGTCACCGAGTTCTGGCTATGCGCGCGGAAGGAGGTATTAAAGACAATTCACGAGTTTATAACGAAAGAAGGATACATTTTAAGATCTGCCTGGTAGATTTTGTTTATTTGATTCAAGAGCTGAGCAGAAGGCATTGCAATTCTCGCGTATTCAGGGCTTACATTAATACTACTCAGCACCTGAATCAAATAAACAAAATTCGCCTGGCAGAGTTTTAGATTTATCCCTCTTCTCTCATTATAAACTCATGGCTTCTCTCAAAAACCACCTTTCGCGTGCACAAGTTGACAATTTGTCCTACTGGTTTCAGGGCAACTTTTCCTGCATTGTTTTTCTGGCTGTGAAAATACCTGGCTGAGAGAATGTCTTTTGTCTGCAATCGCTAATCGCTTTGAATTCCGGTGTCAATCAAAAGTACTTGATACTTTTGTGTTACAAAATTTGTCCTTGTTCCGCTACTGCTGTAACGCACCTTAGCTTTGTTATTATTTGTTTCCTTGATAGTTTTTTTTCATCATTAGGTACTGTTGAGGCATTGGTATCAAGCAATGGTCACATGTCCAAAGAAGAGTATGACTCAATCGGACGCAAAAAGGCACCAAATTTCTCAGGAAACCGTGATGTGGTCTATGAGATGTTCAAAAGATATCGCAAGATGTGCATTGACAAAAACCTTTTTGATGAATTTGATTTACTGTGCAATGTGTACAAGAGGCTGAGCAACAATCCAATTCAACCCTGGTTGTTTGACGAAATGTACATCGACGAGACGCAAGATTTCACTGAAGCAGAACTGTTCTTGTTAATTCGCTGTTGTCAGGATCCGAACCAACTATTCTTCACAGGAGATACTGCTCAGAGCATCATGAGAGGAGTGACATTCCGATTCAGTGATCTACGATCTTTGTTCTTCAATGCTCGCAAGGCTCTGAATTGCACCAAGAAATCAACGATTGAAGTGCCAAGTCAAGTACATCAGCTCACGTACAATTATCGCTCACACAAAGGTATCCTCGATCTAGCTTCCAGCATCGTTGATCTGCTTGGTCATTTCTTCCCAGAGTCATTCGATCGTCTTGAAAATGATGTTGGCTTGTTTGATGGGCCTAAACCAGTGATCCTAGAGACGAGTGATTTCAGTGATTTAGCTGTGATGTTGCGAGGTGCTCGTCGTAAGACTTCACCCATTGAATTTGGTGCACATCAAGTCGTGTTAGTTACATCTGAAGACAGTAAAGAAACGCTTCCAGAAGAACTGAGTTGTGCCCTTGTATTGACGATCTATGAAGCGAAAGGCTTGGAGTTTGATGATGTTCTACTTTACAATTTCTTCAAGGACTCTCAGGTTAGTTTCATGTCGCTAATGCTCGTTCTTTGCAAGGTTTCTTTGAATAATTTATCAGTTAGATGCTAAATAGGTCGATTAATCTTTAGTTCAATTCATTTTAGAGCCCGTGTTGGGAATGTTGACGAAATTTTCTTTCAGAGCTCTGGTAGAGTTGATCCAATCTAATGCTTCGAACTCTTTGCACATGCAAACAAAGCTATGAAGTTATATTTTCTTGTTGGGAGGGAGCTGCGTACCATTGTGAAAGTAGTTAATTGTGGTAGCTCGATTCAAGAAAATTTGATAAATTCTCTTCTTTAAAGAATATTGTTTACCACTTTTCAAACAGCCAAGGCTGCAATGAACAGAAACTTTGACAAAACAATGTTTTACAATCTAGTCTACCACGGTTGGATATAAACGCCCAGCGTTTGAAAATATGCTACTCCCTGAATAAATATCACAGCAATAATATTGAAAACTGCCTAGTTTTATTCCCGATATGTTCAATTAGATTCTGTAATTTACCCAGCTTTGATCGGCCATTTCTTCCCGTGTATATAAGAGATCTTCTGCAGCAAGCCCCTTTCGAAAACCTCCAAAAAGGAGTGAAAACGACGAACAAAGTTTCGTTTGTTTTCTCTCCTAGCTAGCAGAGCAGTTGCGAAACTTACATTCATGCATTTTGTCTCCATGGGAGAATAAAATCCCCCCCCCGAATAAGTTATTTTTACCAGGGGGAAGACTTTTTCATTGCCCCAAGAGGATAGCACGTGATAAAGCGTGTCCAAGTCATTGCTCGTGATTTAGCACTTTTTAAAAGTTTTCTCGACGGTACTTTCTCTAGAAAATCCCTTGTAAAATCTGAACGGAGTCACCGATTTTAGCAAAGAAAAATTCTAAAAATAATTGAACATGTTAGCTATTCAATGAGATATTGGCAAATATCAAAGCTTATAGATTCAGAGAGCAGTAAACAAGAGCAGATTTTGTAATACAATAGCAACAGTTGCGTTCGATTGACACCTCAATTCAAAGCGATTAGCGGCTGCAGACAAAGGAAATTCTCTCAACCAGTAATTCAAAACAAACAAAGCCGCAAAAGTTTCCCCAAAACTGGTAGGGCAAACTCTCGCCTTGTGCAAGCGAAATATGGTTTTTAAGGGAAGTTATGTGCTTATAGCGAAAGAAGAAGGGTAAATCTAAAGTTCTGTCGCTTAGATTATGTTTATTTGATTTAGGAGCTGTTTTGTAATCGTTTCATTTTAAGCCCTAAAGACGCGAGAATTACAATGCCTTCTGCTCCGCTCCTGAATCAAATAAATATAATCTAAGCGACAGAACTTTAGATTTACCCTTCTTCTTTCGCTATAAGCACATAACTTCCCTTAAAAACCATCTTTCGCTTGCACAAGGTGAGAGTTTGCCCTACCAGTTTTGGGGAAACTTTTGCGGCTTTGTTTGTTTTGAATTATTGGTTGAGAGAATTTCCTTAGTCTGCAGCCGCTAATCGCTTTGAATTGAGGTGTCAATCAAACGCAACTTTTGCTATTGTATTACAAAATCTGCTCTTGTTAGAGGAGTAGCCTTTCAAACGCCGGGCCTTGTTTGACTCACTCGGTATATCATTGACCATTTTCTCTGGGTATTTTCTATCCACCCTCGCGTTTGCCTCCGATATTTCATAGATTTCCCCAACCTCGTACCCAGTGACAATGAAGGTTTTCCGTAAACTTCAACGCCTACATTGACCCTGGAGCCTGTTAGGCTATTCTGCTATTTGATTGGCTGTTTTCGAAACAAAAGAAGTTTATCACCTTCAAAACCTGGCGTTCAGTCGAAATAAAGAACATTCGAATGGCTCTGGATACAATGAATGCTGTTCGAAACATGGAATCTACATTTCGAAATTTTCGAATATGGGATTCGAAAGGACCTGCTGTCTGCCAAATTATGCTAATTATTCCGATCAAAATTGACAAAATTTGTAAACCGGTCCCAAGGGTTAGACTGATTACGATGAGTCCCAGTAATCGCTATCCAAAACGAGACTATTACGCCAGACCGAGACCGCTCTTACTGGGACTCATAATATTACGGCAATATTTTTGGACTGACTTTTTTCACTTTTGAACGCCCTTGGGAACGAGGCTGCTATACACAGTCATGTACAAAGTATACAACCAAATACAACGCCATTAAAATCTCTGCAAATTCGATTGATTGATGTTGACCAACGGAAACTCGAAGCTCAAAGCAGAGTTTCAAGGAGATTTGCCGGACAGAACAAAGTCTTATGAACAAGAATACCATGAGAACAGTTGGCGACAATATCAAATTTTGTACGTAGGTACTATTTTGCTGCTTTCGCTAAGCATTAACTGATTTATTGCAAAGTTTTCAAATCAATGTGTTTCATTTGAAAACTACAAATGTTTGTGCTATTCTGCGCCTAGGCCCTTATCGAAACGAGGCACGCATAGTCATTTCAAAATAATGGCGTTTGATTATGAGTAGTAGTTAGAAGCGTCCGGCAGTATTTCAATAGCGATAACTACGACCATATCATCAGTCTACCCAAGGGTATCTGTTGAGGTCTAGCCTCCTATTGAAAACAACAGATACCCTTGGGAACGAGGCTGAGATTTCCCTTTTGTTTGGTAGGCAACGAAAGAATGGCGTGTAATCAACACATATGAATCAAATGCTTGCAAAGCACCACCCCAAGAAGCACCACAGGGAGCAGATGGAATTGGATTGGTAAGCAAGACTGAGAGCGAGTTATCATTCGAGTCACGCCCACTGGAATTCGATTACAACAAGCATAAGATATTAAATTCAGAATTAAAACAGCTGTACACTGCCGTAACTCGTGCGAGAGTGAATGTTTGGATCTACGACGAAGACCGAGAGAACCGTGCCCCCATGTTTAACTACTTCAAGCGTGTAGAGCTCGTTGAGATTTTGAAAATGGACGGGGGTGTTTCAGATTCCAAATCTGAGCAAGGGATGTTTGCTGAGAAGTCTTCCGAAGCTGACTGGGAAGAGCGTGGTCAATTTTTCTACAAGAAAGAGCTTTGGAACGTAGCATACAAATGTTTTGCGAAAACAAAGAATGAGACGATGTTGGAACGTTGTAATGCACACATGCAGGCAATGAAAGCATACAAGATGGGTATGGAATGGAGAGAGAGAAAATCTGGCACATTAAAGAATGTTCACACTGAATATCTGAAAGCAACTGAAATGTACTTAAGATGTGGCATGGGCGAAGAATCTGTTATCTGTCTACGAAATGCTAAAGAATGGGAGATACTTGGAGAGTTATGTGAACATCTCAAAAGAGTACGTTTTTTGTCTCAATGCTATGAAATCGAAGATATTTGGATAAATTGAAATTCTTAAAGTACACTTAAAACTAGAATGGACGACGAATGATGTTTTGAGGCCAACAGTTTGCATTTGGCATTTGAGTTTTCATAGCCTTTCATGATATTGTCTCTTGCAGAAACCAATTGAGATATAAGCAATGGTATTAGAGCTACTACTTGGTTCCTGTCATTAATAAGTGAATTCCTTTCCTTTCAGTATCATGAAGCCGGAAGATACTACGCCAAAGCAGTTGGCAAATCCCGTGACGGTACAGCTGTGATGGCGAGTGAATGCTATGAGAAAGTTGGCGATTACAGAAGTGCAACTGACATATTGTACAAAAATAAGTGTTTCAGGGAATGCATCGATGTTTTCAAACGGTATGAAGCACAACGATCAAGTGGACATCGAAGGTTGCTCCAGCCGCCGAGAAGTACTCTAAATGCAGAAAAAGTTGTCAAAGAAGCTGCTGAAATTTGCATCAAGAAACGTGACTTTGACACACTGAAAGGCTTTCTCACAGATTTGCCACTTGAAAAACAGCTGGAGTACCTGAAGAGGAAACGTGGTTGCGAAGATGTTGCCTTGGAAGTTCTTGTTGAAAATGGCCGAGCAGAGGACGCTGCCCGGATCTACATGAACAAGGGAAAGTATTTGAAGGCATCATTATGCACAAAAGATGACAGAACTAAAGGGATATGTCAGCTGGAACACGCAAGGCAACTTCATTTGGACAATGCTGGGCAGGCTGAATTCAAAAGAGGGTCAATGCAAGTTAACACTGTTCTCCATTACCTCAAGAATTGCATCCCACTACTAGTTGGTGACCATGCAAACCTTGCTGATGCCTATTTGCTGATTGGAACGATCAATTGTGACACAAAGAGCATCTTAGAAGCTACCAGATGCTACAAGGATGCTGGGAACATGATTGGTGCCTTGATATGTGACGAGATACTATGGAAGAAGGAAGGAATTGAAACAGCCGACATTTTTGAAACCTTATCCAGAGTTTATCAACAAGGAGGCAATCTTGTAGCATCGATGAAGAAGAATGCAGTAATGCTTCAGAGATTCTTTGGCATAGAGAAAGTAACAGGGAAAGGAGACATCCATTATCGCATCAACGACCGAAAGCTCTTGGACCGGTTGCAGATTCTGAAGACCAGTGATGTGAAAGGATCTGATTTGAAGACCCACTTTGACAAGTTAGACGAAAACACTGGTAATGCGCTCATAACACGTGCCATTCTACGAATAGCAGATGAAGCTACTGCCAAACTCATGGAAGTATACAATGTGGAGATAAACAATTCGACAGTTTGCCAAGAATACCTTCGCGGCATCAAACATGACAACTGTACATTACTGCATCAAGTCCCAAATGGAGAACTGGCCAAGAAAAGATTCAATGCATATTTTTGCATCATGCAGCTACAAGGAGTAGTACGGCAGTTTGTCAAAATCCTTCAGAAAAGCGAAACTCTCAGAGAAGATATAATGAGAGTAAAATCCCTTCGGGACTGCCGCGAGTCTGGCACAGAAATGATTGACACATGCAACGCATTCTATACTGATCTAATTGAGTACACCAGGTACTTGAAAACGAGAGAATTCCACGGCTTGCAGCTAGCTAGATCCTTGCCACAAATGAGCTTTGTTAAGGATCAAATCCTGTGGTGTATTAGTGCTCTCTGGGAGCGGGCAGATGAAGAAGGGAGGTATGGCGATGTGAATCTGTTCCTCAAAGTGTTTCACATCTCGAGCTTCGCTGGGTTAAGTTTTGTGCAGGATGAGATCAATACGATGAGAGCAGGGCTTTCAAATCGCTACAGCACACTTAAGAACCTCCCAAGGAATGAGGCTTGTGTTCTTGACAAGAAATTCCGGACAGGGTATCATACATTCCATACGACCTTCAGTGACAGCAAGATATGGCTTCATGATTCAGGTGCGATGATAGAGTCTATCCATCACTTGTTTCGAGAAGCCATACCTGTAACTGTGCTAAAATGGAAGGAAATACCCCCACCATCGTTGATTAATATGGTGATGCTCCTAGAATTCAACATTTCCCTTTGTATTGTCTCCCTGAGCAGGACACATAAAAGTCGCAACGCTGAGATCTACTTGCCAAATTTCTACATTGAGGGGTTGCAGTTCTGGTCCAGAATTTATCGCGACTGCAACAAGTCACAGTATTCAGCAGTGGATAGTATTTCCTACGTTAGTTACAAATTGGGAAACGGATATGTGATCAACCTAATAAAAGTTGCTATTGACTTGATTTTGATGAAGGAATATGAGAAACTCAACCTTTTTCGAGAGGCATTTGATGGTAGGAACATGATGACACAGGCATCAGAGAGGTTCCTTCTGCTAGTCTTGGTTTTGCTCACAAACTATGATCTTTACTCTTGGAATAATGACACCATAAAAAATGGATTCATTGATCAATTGCATCTTTATGCTAAGCAGAGTAAAAATATTCCAGGATGCTTGCCCGAAGCACTACAACGGGCAGCTAATATCAAAAAGCCTCAAGATGCCTTCCTTATTCTGGAGTTCATTTTGCAAAAGAGTGGAAATGAAGTTGTTTGTCACACGTGGAAGTCATTCTCTGGTGCGCATTTTCAACAAATGGAAACGCAGAGTTCCAAAGGAGAACAGCCTAAAGGGAGTAGAAAGGCTGTACTTAGGCCATCCGCTGATAAAAAGCCATCAGCCAACCAGAAGCAGCCATCAGCCTTTCCAAAGCAACCAAAAACACCAATGAGGCAAGCTACAGCACAGTCGCTACCCAGTCAACGGCAGCCATCTAGCCAGCAGTCATTTGCTCTCCCCAAGGAGAAATCGCCCACCATCCTGATGAAACCTGCAAACCCAAAGCAATCAATCACCCAAGAACCACCAACCACAAAACAGCAACCTAACCAGCGGCCCTCTATCGTTTTGGATGAGAAGGTGAAAGTCATTGTGAGGCCACCATTTGAAGAAAAGCCACCTGTAGATTTATTTGCAGTTAGTGAGGATCGTCCCAGACGAACTATTCAGAATTTCAAACGGTTCTTGGCCCAACGAAATACAGGACATAGGCAGCAAGACACTACAACTGCACTCAACAAGAAAACAGCGCCATCAAACGAAAATGAATCTTTTTCCATCGAAGCAATAAAGGGAGCACCGTTACCACAAGATATTAACGTACCCGTGTTTGGAAGCGATCCTTTGCTTTCGGAGGAGACAAGCCAATTTGGCTGGAAAGACACAGCCGGTATGTGCTTGAGTAATGAATTTTGCTATGAGTGAATTGTTTATCTTGAAATTAACTAATCAGGTTCCAGGGGTGGATCCAGACTACTGCGACTACTGCTGAAGCAGTAGTCAGATTGTCAAATCCTTGTATCTAGTTATTAAGGTTCACGCCTTTTTTCAAAAGGCCACACCCTAGTATTTCGAATAACCTCACCTTAGTAGGGTTCACTTTCAGGATTCGACCGAGTAACGGTGTCAGCTTCTTTGCCATGATCTTTTCTCATTTTCATTGATCGTTCCCCACCCTCAGATTCTTTGCACTATTGTATCAGGGTCCCATCAGGGTAATTGATGCTAGGAAATGTGGCACCCTTCTTGAGAAGCGTTTAGTGTAGTCTTCCTCCTGCTGTCCTTTTAGTTTGAAGGAAGTTTTTAGATCATAAAGCTATGTACAAGCTATCATGAGGCGTCACGAGGGTCCTGAAAGCAGGTTCTCAGGCCCATATTCTCAGGTATATTTTGCTGTAAATCGCAGAATATACAGTCGATGATCAAATCCCATTCCCAGTACTGTATATTGTTCCTCAGTGAAACCAGGAAATTGTTGCTAAAATAGAAATTGCCTGTCCTTCCTCCCTGTGCGAATGAAAATTGTCATTTTTTACCCCTGTGCGGTTGGTTGTTTTACACAGGGGACTGAGTAAGAGAATGACCAAATGCACAGGGGACAAAGAAGGACAATTTTTATCCGCACAGGGAACAGAGGCAGACAATTGTTCTTTTACCAACAACTATTTCCCGTTTCCCCTGTTTATTGTTCTTCCTACTTATATTTTCAGTCCCGAATCCGGGATGGATGTGAATTCATTGAATTTGCTTGATAGTAAAACGACTTAAGTATTTTGTGTTTTTCTCGCATTTTTATGACTACTGAATATATGCAAATTCGACTTTAAGAAAGTCCGTTGTTCGCCACATCAAACAATACATAAGTATGGCATTTTTTGTCGAGAATCTTTAATAATTATTTTAGAATTAATTTCCTGCAACTCTTGAGAGAGATTGAATGCCCCTGCGTCTTGTTCTGTGTGAGGGGTGTTTTAGGTCAGTTTGAGGTCATTTCACAACAAACGAATTTTGATAAAGTCGAGCTTATCTTTGTTTTGTTTCCACGTAGTAATTTGCGAAAAATCACAAAAACACTTCAGTCTTTCTGTTGCCAAGCAAAAATTGATTCATTCAAGTCCACAGCACTCTATGTAGACTTTTTGTAGACGACTATGTGGACGATTTTTCAAACGCCCAAACTTGTTTGGTGCTCCCCTGTAATATAGCAGTCTCCTGCTCAAGCTTGATAGAGCTAATAGGGAGCTAACATGATTGGAGCATATCGATCCATATCTAACAACATACTAACCACACACACACACACACAGATAAGAAATCGAGAGAAATAGCATCGTTTTCCAGAGTAAAAGCAGCTTCTAATTCTTCTCCAATTCAGGTGATAGCTCCAGAGATGCAAACAGCTCAACTTCAGGCGAAGAAGCTAGCGGGTTTTCCACTTTCAAAGTACACTCTGTAGATATGCAAAGGCAATTGTCTGAAGATTTTGCTATGGGTGAGGAAAGCTACGAGATTAGAGACTCCTCAGCCGAACTGAAAGCAAATGAAAAGAAGTGGCATGAACGCCAAATTGCTGCTTATCGAATTCAGCAGTGGTGGAGGTTGATATCAACGAAACTGGAAGATGGCCCTGAACCAAAGACTGTGAAAACTGCAAACGAAGAACGCATTGAAAACCATATCTCAAAGTATGTGGTCGATCTCAAATGCAAACCCTGTGGCAGATCTCTTCAAACCAAAGAGTCTTTGAATCAACATATTTTGCACGACACAGAGCATGAAAAGAATGTACAAGAATACGATTCATTTGCGATATATCAGAAATCCATCGTTGAACCTTGGAGCAAAAGAGCTGATGCTTTACTGGATACAGGATTCCAACAGGAGACTGTAAGTAGCACTAAGATGGCTGAACCTATTCATAGTTGCCTTGGTGGCATAGCTGTAGCTGTTTCGTTTATCGACGGAAGCGGACGATGGACGGACATGACAGACTTGAAGCGTCATGTTGTCGATTTGCAAAGAGCGTGTCAGAAAGTAGAAGATGAACTACAACGCATTGAAGGTACGAGCTGTAATCTATTTTTTTAGTTTTCGTATGGTTTCGGAAAATGTCTAAGTTTTAGGGTGTGATTTCACAAGTCAAATGGCGCACCCCCACCGTCTTCTACTTATCATACCGGGTGACCCAGAAAAAAGTGACCCCACGCAGTCTGTTACAGAAAATTAAGTAAGTGGTCGATTGAAATGCTTCAAATGTTATTCTGTCACTAAAAGACTAACCTATGCTATGAGTATTTTTCGCAATTTTTTTGGTACGGTAAATTTCCAAAATTAAAGATTTTGAGGAAAAGGGCATGCCTGAAATCCTCAAAAAGTCGTCAAAAACAAGTGATCGATTTACAGCCGTTTCAAATTTTCAAAACAACGAGGAGCGTGTTTCATTTCAACCTGTGAATTGTAGATTCCCCCCACCCGGGGGGACGCACCAATGGTTTCGGTGGGGCTCGAACCCCGTCCACCTGACTCTTCTGGCTGCAGATTGCGAGGATTATCCCAACTGCCCCATAACACCTTCATGGTACTGAATTAAAGGACCATACAACAAGGTGGGATAAATCTTACCCAACATTTGTGGCTTACTGATTCTCCAAGATGTTGTAAGATATTGCAAAACATTAAAACAACAAATACAGCACGGGTTGTTTGCTACCAAGTGTCTGTTGCTTTGAGGGAATGCAAATTGATTGCGCTGCAAGTCCAAGTGAAGAAATGTTAGAATAAAGTGAGTCCGGTGGTAGTCTTAACTCGGCTCGAAAGAGGTCGCCCATATTCGCAAGGATTCGTTATTTCTAAGGCCTGGTTTGGGGTTTAGACACCGTATTTTTGCCTTGTGAATCGAACTGTATTAAAAACGGTAGATATTTCCATGTTTAAAATTTTGATTTGAACATCGTCTTTTGCCGTGTCGTATTGAAAAAGAAATGGTTAAAATGGCCGTTTTTTTCAAAAATCATCTCTTTAATGGTAAGCCGAGTGGCTGATCACACGTAGAAACCGCGGACCATGGCCTAGAATTGATCAGTTAAACGCTGAACTCCCGCCGTTTAAACAATTAAAAATGGCGGGTGATTTAAACATCGTTTTCATGTTGAATTTAATTAACACTTTGAAATTTTTAGCAGCATCTATTACATTCGACACGGCAAATGTACAATGTTTTAACTGGACTTGAATTTTGCTTTTCGTTCTAGGCGACAATTACGATGATCATTATCGCCCTGGTGACGAACACGTTACAGACGACGACTTTGTGTTGGTTACGAAAAAGAAGAAGCAAAACAGGAAGAATGGAATGCCTAAGAAGAATCTCAAAGGTATCTAATTTTTGTTTTAATTCTTCTCTACTATAGGTTATATATCCAGCTGATGATAATCAAACCGCTAAATACAATGCTTTGCCCCAAGCAATAAAGGACGGAGAGCAAGCAAAAATTCTAAAAAGCGAAAGAAAAATTAGAGGGAAACAAACAAGCCTGAATATAAGATATGTGGAATATCATAGTCCATGATTTTTTAATCCGAGCTTGAATTTAATAATTTTTTAGACTAACAAACAGCGATGACGCGGTTTTAATTTCAGAGCCCTTCTCATTTCAAACGGTCACTTTATTCCATATTAAAAGTTGTGGTGCCTGTTGGACGTCATACACAATGGAATTTAATGCATAGTGGGTGCGTAGGGGTAGAGTTTCATATGTTTGTTTTGTCTTGACACAAAACTTAAGGCCATCATATGGTAACCTATTTGTGGCCAGCATTCGTGAGCAAAGTTTGTACCTTGTAAGTCAAACAGAATTAACACGTTTGGCGGGCTGTTGAATAACAGTCAAAGGCTAACTTAGTTGAGAAAACTTTATTTGATAAATCAGTCATCAGTTAGACCCAGAAATTAGAAAAAAACCTGGTAAGGGGTTTGTACAGTAAAAACCCGCGTATAAGAACCTGGTAGATTAAGAACCTGCAGGCTGAAATTTTGCAATTAGGCCCCCATTGTATAAGAACCCACTCAGCCTGGAATTTGAAATAGGTTCTTATTTGTAGAGATCATGTGGGTCTTATTCACAACAGACGATTCTTATTCACTTACATACGTAAGTTAGGCGCAAGATTTGGGGATATTTATGAACAGGATCATGTTATTTACTTCAAACAGCAACTTTAAACGAAAAAGTGTCGTTTTTGGTTCATAGAGTGCCTCTTTAGGACCCTTTAGCTTAATGTGAAGGTATCCTTGAAGTCTCTTGCCCCATCCTTGAAGTCCCCCCCCCCCCCCCCTCTGCAACTTTAGGATGCTGACTACGGCCCAGGATGGGACACATCGGGTTGAATGTGTCACTGCTAGATGAAGGAATTTTGATCAAATCTATTTTGTTATCAGCGTATATGAACAGTTACAACGAATATTAACAGCTTAAATGAGTAGGCAGAAACACCGCAACACGACAAAAAACAGCTGCAAATGTGTGTAAATCATATAGATATGTTACCAATATTTCGTCCTGCCATGCAGGACTTCTTCATGGCTGTTATGAACAGCGTCTTAGATGGAAAACAAATAATGATGAGTGGATGAGTCCTTTGCAGTTCCATTGCTTATTTGAGCTTCTCAGAAGATGTTGATGCGATTGCCATTATTTTAAAGTAATGCAATCAAATTGTTCTTTTTTCAGGAGGAAAAGAACCAGGTCGTGGCAGATGAATTCAGCCCAATTGAATGAAAAGAAGCCTTGGAATATTTTCGATGTCATCTTTTCTATACTTTCTATGCAGATTCAACTTTCATGAAAACTTGATGAAAGATATAATCACCAAATTATACAGTATATATCTGCAAATATCTTTTCGGCACAAATTTTGGAATATATATGATCATTAATAGTTGCTACCCTAGGTACCAGGGCCTCAAAATTAAGGAAATTTCTTTTTTAATTTTATTCTTTTTTGGGTCTGGTACCCAGGATAAATAGTTGTATGACGTTTACACTTAAATATCTCTTGCCAAGAGATATCATGTTCTGTTTCAAATGACGTGAATCGTTTTTTACAGTTTATATAACCTACTATAAATCGTTTGAGTTTTTGCACCATGAATCAAAGAAGGTTCACTTTAGACGTTTTTGCTACAATTAAGTGCAAAAATTTTCGGACGAATAAATTTCGGATGAACAATTTTCAGAAATTTTCTCACGGAGGAACTTTTGACGTTTTCATAAAATCATAGACGACTATGGAAAACAGTTTCAAATCTTTAAATCGGCGTAAAAAGGTGGGTGTAGATTCTATGTCCTATTTTTTCCAACTGAATGGCTTAAAACAAATTTTAGCTACCTATCTATGATTATGTGACGTCATCAAATTTCTAAATCATAAACCACAAAAGTGACAGACTTTTGCTTGATACCATATTGTAGACATCCATAAACTAAGCCTTTCTTGAAAATTATTTCTTGTTACATCAAACAATTTAGAAATTACGATGGTTTTAAGTTTTTTTGAACATTTTTCTTGAATTCTCGAAAAAGAAGAAAAACACTCAAATTCTGAAAATATTGAAGATTTCACAAAAGTCCAACGGTAGAATCATAGCAAAATAGCAAAAGTTTCTTTGAAGCCATTCAGTTCAAAGAAATAGGTCATTGAATTTTACACCAACCTTTTTAAAGATTTGGAACCTATGCTAGTTAGCATACAGTAAAAACCCGCACATAAGAACCTAACATTTGGAACTCAGCCTGTTTAGGTTCTTATGCAATGAGGCACATCTAGTAATCAGGGTGTAGGTTCTTAATATAGGAAAATGTGTGAATCTAAATCTTAGCCAAACTTATTTGCACTCTTGACCCTATCCATTTCAACCCAATCTTACCCAATTTACCTCTCCAGACCCCTTTATTAAGAACCTAGTTTAGATATCAGCCTGAAATGGTTCTTATTTATTGGGTACAAAACACATTATTTCAGGCTGTAGGTTCTTAACAGATGAAGGTTCTTATGTGCGGGTTTTTACTGTACACTTTTCGTGACACTTGCCATTTTAATCACTGATTTTTAAATATTTGTGTATCTTTGGCATAAAGGGTACATTCTAATATGTGAGGCAAAGAAATAACATACTATTCGATAGCAGGAGAACTGATCGACTTTACTAATTTATCAACCATCGCTTAGATATAATTACAAAGTCGTGCATATTGTCGTTTGACTGCATTTTTATGAGATATGTTCAATCTTTCTTGCAAATGATGTAAAGTACTTTGGTAGATAAGGTACTTACTAAGAAATTGTAAAAAGATTCGGATGCAAAAAACCAAGAAGATTTTGCACACGAAGCCTTTCGGAGTGTGACTTAACACTCTGATGACGACACAAGTCAGAAGGGCCTCAGTGTTCTAACTCTTCTCGTTTTTTGCATCCAAATCTTTTTACAATTTCTGATGTAAATTAGATGGCCTAGCCGTTTTATATACGTATATAGAGTAAAGCTGGTCTGAGATCGCATAATTTTATTTTTCTGCACTTCACGATGTGATTAAATACGCATTACACTTCGCAAAAATTTAATGTTGTTGTATGAGTTTCTACCAACCTAATAATCTACTACCAACAGTACTAGCAATTGAAGGGCCTCCTAACTTCTCTAAACTTTAAACAATGGGTAGTTAGATGCTGCAGTTGTGTTTCATTCCCACAGCTTTGTCCTTTTGCGGAGGAAAACATTCTTTATTGCTGTGGAGGAGCTAGCATAAGAGATTGGGAGAAAGAAACGAACTTCGATTTCTTGTTCTTTCGGTTTTCCGTTATCTCCTCCGCAGAGCTATATAAATCATTCCTCCGCAGCTACATAAGCACACCAGCAGCGTCTAGCTACTCGTGTTTAAACTTGATTTCCTGATTCAAAATACGAAAAAATAGTCATCAGAAACCTTCAATCCTTCATCACTATCGGTAGCTCTAGTTTTCTAAGATTTGAAGATTTGTCGAAGTGTTCAAGAAAACTATATTTTTGAGCAATCAGGGGCGGACTGGGGCATCAATTCTTTACCGGGAAATTAGCTGTTAGGGGCCTCAGATTTGTAGAAGCTCAAATTAAATTTGTAAAATAGCTAGCATGTTTGAAAAGTTACTTTGTAGTGTTTCTAGTGGTGTTACCTTAAAAGGAGGCAACTTTGGGCAAATCAAGTGAAACGAGGGCCTAGGCCTCGGTCCAGGAAAATTTTTAAGTTTACAATTTTCAATTTCACAATTTAGTTACAATTTACAATTACCATTTACAGTGCTGCTGAGCACCCTTATTTTTGAAAAATCCATCCTTAATTGGAAAAAGTGAATTCACAAGCGACGGACATTCGTTTGTCTGATGATGGCACAGCTAAAGCAAAACGAGCTGAACATTTGAAGTAGCACTTCGTTTAACTTCCAAGAAAATATTTTATGTACTAGGATGTGGATATTTACTTCAGCAAAGATTTACTGTGACCGTAGCTGCTTCATGAACACTTTATTTTTTGGGTTATGGCTTATATATCTCCTGTCTGAGTTCAAGATCACGAGGTTGCTACGAAGGAGCATTGGCAACGATGAGAAAGGAATCATCGCTTATGTTGGCAAGATTAGGAATAACAAGGATGCGATAGCAGATATCTCTTACCATATTATGAAAGCTGCCTGAATGACGGTCTATGTTAGTTTACGAAAGTTCAGTGGCGTGGCCAGGGTAAATTAGTGGGGGCACGGAAATGAGGGGGTCTGGGGCGAAGCCCCTGAAAAAAATTTTTGGGGCCATGCCCTTTATTTTCGCGTAAAATGCATCTCCCAATATCATGCTTACCATTAGTGCCAAAGAAACCTTGACAGTTTTGTCACAGTTATCTTATAAATCAGAGCACGAGAAGAATTTGTGAAGAAACATCCTTTACCTTGGCTTAGAATGCATCTCCCAATATCTTGCTTGCCATACTTGCTAAAATGAAAGCTTTGACAACTCAATTCAATTCCATAATCTCCTTCTGGCATTTTGCTTTTTTCGGAAAAATTCTTACCCAACCTATACTCAGCCCTTTTCTCTTTGGCTGTGAAGGAATCTCGAGATTTGTATCAGCGGCTTCTGTCTAGATTCGCCACTGTCTGCCACGTGGTGCTGGATGATGGTACAACGCGATTGAACTTCATGAAGTTTTTGGCACCCTTCGTAAAGTTTGGTGCCCCCTTAAAAGAGTTCGCAAGGCAAAAAGTGGCTATTGTCTTGACAAGGGCCCACCGGGAAATTTCCCGGTGTCCCGGTGGGCCAGTCCGCCACTGTCAATCTTTTATGTTTCATGTTCTGCGGAAAACTACCCTCCTGGCCAAAAGAAGCTGGGACATAGGCAAATTTCAGTGTTTTCATGATGTTTCCTAAAATATCGAGGAGAAAACATACGTTTAGAACCCCCGAATCCTCCCTTCCCCCTACTTCAATGTTGAGAAGGTCGAATGGCGTTTGATTCAAGCAACTCTGAAACGGGGGGAGCGAGGGGCACGTAATAAAAAACCGAAGTAGTGCAATTTTATGATTTGTCGCAAGTATTTTGTTCAAGATGGTAGCTCATGAACATGAAATATCAGGCCAATTGCATGGCGTCAAACTACAGTAAATGCGAATTTAGGCCTATGCCATCCTTTGTGATACAATTTTCTTGAAAAGTAGCTTTCCAAATCGTTTATTAACAAATATGTTCTCAATGAAATAGGCTAATGCAGTCGAGGGGCATTTCACTCCCAAAAATCTCATACACCTTTGGCAGAAATCCTTTTGTTTTCAAGAAAAAGCAATCAAATAAATCCGTGAAAAATCCTTTTGCTTAGAAAAAATCTCGTACGCTTTTTCGAATGAGTGAATAGACCATTTCGCAATTTGGAGAAAGGGACTGAGGAAAGCGCGGCCCATTCTGACAGCCTTGGCAACAGGGAAATCTAGGGAATCCCCTCTTCTGCAGTGGTAAGTGTGCAGCTTGCGGCTAGCTCGCATCTGTCTCCAAATCAGGGCCTCCGACGACGGGGGGGCCGGGGGGCCATGGCCCCCCCACTTTTTTGCAAATCATACCGTTCTGAAAGGCAGCTCATCATGTTGTGCTGTGGTAATTTTTTTGTATCAAGTTTGGCCCCTCCACTTTTCTGATCTCGTCGGGGGCCTTGCAAATTCGAGTTATTTTCGATTTATTTGCAACTTTCAAGAGTTATGCGATGCTTGTTTAGTATGGTAAGTGTTTTCTCTAGGTTGTTTAGCCATCCCTCCGCCGATTTGTGAGTGTAATTTGAACCAGGTATTTGAGCCAGGTTTCAGGTATTTTCCGTCGACTTTGAAGCGTCTTAGTTTAGGCCCAGCCGACCTACGATAAAGTTTTGGCTTGTTACCATCTTAAAAAAGTATCGCATAACTCTTCAAAGTGGCAAATAGATCGAAAATAACTCGAGTTTGGAGAGAGATGCGAGCGAGCCGCAAGCTGTACACTTACCACTGCAGAAGAGGGGATTACCCAGATTGCCCTGTTTTCAAGGCTGTCAGAATGGGCTGCGCTCTCCTCAGTCCCTTTCTCCAAATTGCAAAATGGTCTATTGCCCAGTGATTGCCCCTCGAATGCAGTAGTGCAGTCGTACTTAGCTTGCGTGCAGTGCAGAATCGATTCGACTGATTTGTTTTCAGAGGAGGAGAAATCTCTTCGTAAAGAAACCAGTCGAGTCTCTACACACGCAGGGTAAAAGTCGTGCTTCGGCAACGCAGATTTGCATAGTTAACGAAATGCGATAGATTTGCGTTGTAGTGAAAGCATAGTCAATCGATAAAATCGACATTGATGATTCGGGTACTTCAAGACATCAGGCCTGGGGGGGGGGGGGGGGTACTTCATTGTTGAATGATGCTGGACATGCCGCTCGTATGGGTGGGTTTTTTCATCTGAAATTCCCTATGGGTCTGTTTCAACAATTCAGGTGGTAGTTGTTTGAGAATTTTCTTATCAATGAGTCCCCGCACCAAATGAGCCAAATTTTGGGTAGGGGTCTGCCGCGAGCATATTCAAAATGCTCAAAATGGTACCGTTGGCTAGACCAATTTTTACGAAAATGGTACCCTTGGCTAGACCCCACCTACCCTTGTAAAATATACATCAATTCGACATGTGATTGGATCTTCACTTTCAAAAGGCCAACTCATTGGACCTTTAGTGCTAAACGCCATGCGAGATGAATATAGAAATGCCAAATTTTGACCCCCTCTTTCCTCGTTTTTATCAGGTCAGCCCCGTCAGCTCCTTCCTTCCGATTGAGTGAATAACTGTCAACGCGTACAAGGTCACAAGGTCACAGGCAAAAATTTTTGATTGCAAACGAGGCTATTTGCTATCAATACGAGACTAGTTATCAACAGCATGTCTTTTCAAAATGGAGGACGAATCGGAAACACAAACCCAAGTTGATGATATTTTAAACCAAGCAGAAGAACAGAAGAAATTGAGTCACAAAGCTACAGAGGTTTTCAAAGAAGTAGAGCCTGTCATTGATGTTGGTAATCTACTTTTATCAGACCAACAACCGATATCTTTGCCAGAATTTAGGTGAGAAGGCGGCGAGAGAGAAAAAAATATTCGGAAATAAAATTAATAATTGAAGTTTTCTATCACTATCGTTATTTTAATACCGGGTGCGCCAAAGTAAATTATGCAGTTCTGGCAGGCCACGATAAATCTTACACTTGACAGATTTTGAAGATTTATGAATTTATCTTTTTTAGTATATAAAGCCTGAATGAATGGATTCTAGTAGTTAGTAGGATTTTTTGCAAATTTTTTTGTTTTCAGTTTTTAGAGCTAGAAGCAAATTTTCGCTTTTGAAAACACTGAAAACGATCAAAAAACGTAGATCAAATTTCCTAAATAAAGACTCCACAGGAATGGACAAAGAGAGAATGTTTTTGGGGTGATTTGGGGATTTAACAATTGAGCAGTCACTGTAAACGTCTGCATGAGCGTTACTTCAGTGATTGGCCTGTAGCGAAATTCTGTAGTAGTTGCAATAAAACGCCACCTTAAGCCATCACAAAATAGAAAATTCAACATGACTCCATGCTTGCTGGCCTCATGACGCTTCCTCGCTTGTCATTTTAACCCCTTTGACACAAGAACACAACCTGCACCAAATCATAAATTCAGTGTCAATGAAATTACAAAAGGACAGACATTTCTTTATATCATTGAAAATAATGTTACATTTCTCCCAAGATGGAACCAACTCTCATAGCAGATTACAATTAATTGATTCCCACAAAAGAGTTTTCTCTTTGTCCATTCATGTCAATTCTTCAGAAAACTTGATCAATGTTTTTTGGTCGTTTTCAGTGTTTTTGAAAATGAAAATTTTAAGAAACTCAATTCTAGCTGTAACTCTAAATCTGCAAACAAAAAAATTTGCAAAAAATCCAAGAATCTAATTCTGGCTTTCTGCTAAAGATTAAGTCCTAAATCTTCAAAATCTGCCCAGTGTACGTAGCATGCCGAAAATGCATAGTTTATTTTAGCGCACCCGGTAGATACAGGATGGTTACTCTATGGTTACTATCTAGGCCTCTAGGGTGGCTTATGTTAGGGTATTAAAGGAACACTTAAAGAAAGTTAGTTCAAGACGAATTTGGTTACACTTTACTTGTTGGCTTGGAGCAGACTGCAATTAGGGGTCATCAACAATCGCTCCCAATTTTCGTCACAGTTAACAAAATTGGACCATTTCCTTAAACATTTGATCTTATATGAGCGCTTTCCTTGAAATTTAGTCATTCATTTGTGCTTGCTTGAAATTTGCTTCAACCGATCAGCCATACACCCAGCCAGTTTGCCAACAATTTTCTTGCACCCATTTGATGAGATGTTAATCACTTTCTTAGGTCCAACACAAAGCATTTTCTTGAAAATCTTGCTCGTGACAATGCACAACTCCTATTCAATGAAATATGGAAGGTACTTGATTTCATCTTTATTCATTCATACAGTAGTGGAAAGACATTTCATTTCATTACATTGTTTGTTCTTCATTGTTCAGAAAATATGTTATGAGCTTTTTATGCAGCCAAAAATATACAAACATCTTGAATGATCATAATGCAAAATAGCTTTTAGAAGTTCAGAATATGTTGTCATGGCAGCCAACCTTCAAAGTTAGTTGCATTTTTGGATGATTTAGGGTGTGATTACATGGGAATTTTCACCATGATCAATATAGAGATTATTTTAATGCATCCAGTGCAAGATAGTACTGTAGATGTTGAGCGATAATTAAGTGAGGTTACAGTTTAATTCCTGGTAGGGCGAAGAGGGCTGAGATTCCAGCCCTTCTATGGTGAGTTTCACCCTGGAGCAGACCTGGCCGTTTAAGGTGCGCGATCGCATGCACCTCATCATGCACCTCAGACACTAGAGACGCGTGATCTTTCACGCACCAAAGAAGGTTGTGCCTCAAAATCACGCACCTTGGCATTTATCTAGAAGGTAGTGAGTATTGAATATTCTTGGAAACTGACATCTTTTAGTGAAAAGGAAATCAATAAATTAATTTGTTATCTAAATGAAATACTTGCTCGCAATCCTTGTTATTTCCTGCATGTGATAATGACACAATATCATGATTCGGGCAGGGTCAAATGGTCTAAGGAAGATAAAATTACATGGTGAGAAAAAAACCGCAATAGTTGCGGTTGGAGGACACATGTCCCGAATCTTAGGAATTTGCTTTCCAGCGCTTGATCATAAGTTTGATTTATGAAAAGAATGTGAAAATGATTTGATGTGGAAGAACTGAAGGTATTGCGTTCCTCTTCATTCCAGGACTGCCAAAGCAATACAGAGTAACTGGATTGAAAAGCATTCATCTTAAAACGGCCTAAATGCGAGTGTCTAGCGAAGAATGCAACACAGGGGAAAACACAATTTTTTTATTCCTGTTAGCATTCAAACCACAATTTCGATTCTTGTTACTTAACTGCTCAATTCCACTGTTCATTACAACACCTTCAACACTCATTTCTTTGTCCTCAGCCTAAAAAATCTCTCTTTACAGAGCGATATACTGTATTTAGTGATGAAGAAGCAATCTGCCAAACAAGAGTTGTTCCTGGATAAATATGATGATGCTGATGACTAACTAGAATTCTTATCATTACGTGAAGAGTTCTTCAGAATTCTTGAGATTTGTTGTCATGTTAATGATGTATGCAAGGCCTGTACTGTAGAAATCACCTTTGAGTGCAAAATGACCCTATTGCTTGAATATGTTTGTAAGTAAATTTGAGTATGGAAAAAGCTGTATACATTTGCAAATAGAAACTCATACAACAAGCTTTCATTATTCAATTTTTTTCCAGCTTCCTGTTGAAAGATTTGAAGATGTCATAGTTGCTAAGGTAAATTTTGATATACTAACAAGAGATCATCAAACAAGGATGCTAGATGTGGACTACTTTGAGGGGGCAAAACAACAAAAAAGTAGTGCAAAACAGTAGGAAAGTAACATTTGCCCCATGCATCCACTGTGGCATTTCTGTACTTAAAGGGCCAACGTCCTGTACAAAAATACAAGGCCATGTAATAGCCATGTACAAGCCTTGTAGTTAATGGCCTTGCAGCCTTGTTATAGCCTTGCTGTAGCCTTGTAAATCGCTCGAAAAATGCTAATTAGCCTTGTAGAAGTCTTGTGGAAACCTTGTGTTAGACTGGTTGCAACTTGGAATCTTACTGATAGCCTTGTAATTTTCTTCCAAGGTTAGTACAAGGTCATAACAAGGTCATAATCCCCTCTACAAGGCTAAAACTTGGCCTGTACAAGGCCAAGTTTAGCCTTGTATTTTTATACAGGATGCAAAGCAATATACTGTATGTATCTGAGCAATCAAACTACCCTACCCAATCAAACTATCAAGGTTTGAACCTAGAATGAATATCACAATCTGCACATGTCAGTTGCTGTTATTTTAGTCTTCAACCTTCAATCAGTTATTTCAAAAATACTTTAATATCACTGACACATTGATGTTCTTATCCTGTTTATTCTATGCATTGATATTCTAGCTTCCAGTTCCTAAAACAATCATCCCAAGAGAAAAGCCAGTAAGTAAAACATTAGATTTGTATATTGATGTTCAATTGAGGAGAATATTTGTTTGACACAGTGTTGTATGTTTCTAAGTTTGTTAAGAGTTTGTACTTTTAGTGCCTTAAGAATTCTTGTACATTGCAGGATCTTTAGACCTCTGAAGAATCTTATCAGCATGCCAAGAAGTCTTGCAATTTCTTAAGAATTCTGAAGAACTCTTGAGATAAGAATGTGTAAGAAATCTAAAGGAATCCTGGAGAATCTTCATTCATTTATTTCTTGCACTATATACATTTTGCTTTTAGAATTGAGAAAATGAATGATTTTACCTCACAGTGTTTTCTTTTGATCAGATTCCAAAGCCAAAACCTCCTACCAAATGGGAACTGTATGCAAAGAAAAAGGTATGTATGAAAATGAAGCAAGAGATAAATCCGATGTTTATTTTGAAATCAAATTTGTCTTTGTTATGTACCAGGTTATGTCAAACCATTGTACCAGGCAGTGTGCCATGGAGCTAACTGGGTATATGATACAAAGCTTTTAATATATTTATACAATGCTATGAAGTTGCTCTGAAGATGTCCTAATGGGCGAAAATAGTCAGCACTGAAATAAAGAATAAAAAATGCAAAAGACCAAATTGATGCCTGTTTTCTTTGAATGGTTAGGCCCTCTTCAACGGTACACTATATACAATGCTATGAATGTAAGTGATCTAGCCAACCATATCCATGACACACTCCCCTTGAACATGGCTATTTATAATCCTTCTAATTATGTAGACTAGCTTTAAAGAATGCTTTTAGCTAGCATTTTTTTAACTTAGATGTTGATACCATATTCAGTTATAGAATATTGGATTTTTGTTTGAAAACTTGTTAGTGAATTTTTCCAAAAGATTTTGTGTCCTTGCAAACAAATCCCAAAACACCAAAAATATGTTTATCAGTTATCTTCAACAGACCTTTTAGCTATTCTGAAAGAAATCAGAATTGAACGATATTTTGCTGTATTTTGTAGAATTTTCGAATGTGCACAATAGTGATAGAAGCTCTAACGCCACTCGATCGAACCTCGCGTATAAAAATGTATAAAAATAACGCTTAATCCAAAACTTGGCATTCATCTGAAGTTCACTTTACCTGGTGAGTGCAAAATAGGTCTATTGTGCAACCATGTTTTTAAGACCAAGACATATGAGAGAAATCTTAACAAATTTTATTGTGTTTGGAGAGCAGAATATGATATCTAAGAAGTGCAATATGATATTCAAGCTTGTGGGGTGAGTGACCAAGTGGCCGTCAGGCTCGGTCAAGTGAGGTCAAACTCTGGATGGGTGATCTCTAGGAGGCCTGACCTTGCAACTCACCTCGCCATCCTTTGGAAGGATGTTAAACTAGGGGTCCCATGCCTGGATGCAGCATGTATATTAGGCTTAAATTAACTTTTGATAGCTAGAACACCTCCAGCTCACTTAAAATAGATTGCTGAAAAATCAAATAAAGCATTCACTGATAATGGAAACCACTGTTCAACTGACATTGCCTTTTGCTTCAATTCCAGGGTATTGAAAAAAAGAAGCGAGAAAGAATGGTTTGGGATGAAGTGGCAAAGGTTTGTCTCACTTTATCGAAAGTAAATTTTCTTAACTTCTGAGAGGTAACTTGGAGGACAGTTATTGTTTGTGTCACTCTTTGTATGTTTTTAAAACGAAGGATTGTCTTCCCTTTCTTATTTTCATGGTTATGTTGAAGACCAAAGCTAGATGTACTCTGCTTTTCTTGGGTATAATGCAGCTTAATATCATCACATACTCTAGTTTATGGGAGGAAACTTTCGCTCGTCGAAAAGTTGCGAAATTTTTAGAATTGGCTTTCGCGAATCAGCCAAAATGGGAAATTTTGCGGTAGTAAACCTTTGCGACTTAAGTTTCTTATCAAATTTTGAACATGTCTCAAATGTCCCTTGACTTTAGTTGTCAAACAAGATCTTAGTTAATTTCCTGGCATTTTATTAAGACATGCAACAAAGTAATAAGAAGAAGAATATCACTATTTGAAGATATGAATATGTTAGGAAATTTTGCGGGAATGAAATAAACTTTCGCAAATTTCACATTTTAGGAAATTTCGGGAAAGAAACTTTCGTGAATTTAGGCCAAAAATGCAAAAAAACGTGAAAGTTTCTTCCCGCGAGAGTTTCTTCTTTAAAGTATTAGTTTTGTGTGTTATGCAAAGAAAATTAAAAGTGAAATGAAGCAATGATAAACACTGGGGGGCAGGGGGCGTGGTCACCCTCAATGATGATTACAATTTTGCATTTGTATTTTAATGACACACTTTAAGTTCATTTGTTGTATAATTTATAATCTTAAAGGCACCGAGACGTGGCGCTGATTGGGTAAATAAAACAATGAAAATGAATAGAATTAGCAAGCTTTGATAATTTCACTGTGCATAGAAATTTATGAAAGATGAGAACGATCTGGCTCCTTTTATTTTCTAAACGAGGGCAGTAGTTAAAGGCTACCGTGTGCGCCAAAATAAACTATGCACTTTTGGCAGGCCACGATAAATTGTACACTGGACCGATTTTGAAGATTTATGACTTAATCTTTAGTAGAAAGCCTGAATTAGATACTGGAATTTTTTTTGCAAATTTTGTCGTTTTCAGTTTTTAGAGCTAGAAGCGAGTTCCTTAACATCTTAGTTTTCGAAATCACTAAAAACAATCAAAAAACGTCGATCAAGTTTTCTAAAGAATCGACATGAATGGACAAAGAGAGAACTTGTTCGAGGTGATTCGGGATTTAGAAATCAATTAGTTGTAATCTGCTGTACAAGAGTTCGTACTAAATCCCTAAAAAGTCACAATGAAAACATTTTCTCTGTGTCCATTCATGTTGAGTCTTTTAAAATTTGATCGACGTTTTTTTATTGTTTTCAATGTTTTCAAAAACTAGAATTTTAAGAAATCGCTTCTAGCTCTAAAAACTGAAAATGGAATAATTTGCAAAAAGTCCTAGAATCTAAACTAAATTGAAATTAAGTTCAGGCTTTCTGCTAAAGATTGAGTCATAAATCTTCAAAATCGGTCCAGTGTACGATTTATTGTGGCCTATCAAACGTGCATAGTTCATTTTGGTACACCCGGTGAATCTTGTAGGTGATTTCAACATCACAACTAACCAGTCACATTCACGACAGTGTGCTTTTGAGACTTTAGCAGATTGCTGACACTTCTTTACTCAATCCGGTTGCAAAGATGGAACCTACTGTCATTTCGTCGCGTCAGTTTTTCCTTTGCCTAAGATTAACAAATGTTTATTTTGTACCAAGGAATGGAAGCCAAGATTTGGTCATAAGAGGGCGAATGATTCGACTGATAAATGGTTAATTGAAGTACCAGATCAAGTGGGTAAGAAAAACAACCTCTTTAGTTTTAACTATTATTTTGCTTCTCACCGTCGAAGTATTTTGTAGTTTCATGACGCTCAATTGTTAGCAAAAGAACCTTTGATATCTTAATAACGGGCTTAGCTCAAAACGTCGTGTTTTAATAATGATAAAAATAATAATGATAATGATAATAATAATAATAATAATAATAATAATAATAATAATAATAATAATAATAATAATAATCAATTTATTTAAAGTTGGTTGTTTAAGTCTACAGTGCACATCAAAAGATGCAGGCGTGCATAAACATGGGAACGTGGGAACAAAGTTCCCAGGCAGCTTTTTCCAAAGCAATATTTTGCAGGCAGTTTTTCTAAAATAGTTTTTGATGAAATGTAATTGCAGTAAGATGATGATTAATAGCAAACAAACAGTACAAATTGCTCATGTTCTGCTGTTGAATATATGATTAATCGTTTCGTTGCTCCATGTGTAAAACTGTTTGATACCTGCATTATCACTGGTTCTGGTAATAGGCTTTGCTACCCTAGCTGTACAAAATTGATATGCAGGCAGATTTTCAGAGAATTTCTACCGCTCCCAGGCAGGTTTGAACATTATGCACGCCTGAAAAGATGTGCACTAGTTAATACCAACTATCTACATAATATACAAAAGCAGCTCAATCTCTTTATATATCTATTTACAAACTCTGTAGGTGCATGTATTTACATTCCATTCTTTGATGTTTCGTTTGAAAGAGTACTGCCACAGCTCTTTACCACATCAGGTATGCTATTCCAAAGCATACTCTGTTCATCATACTCTTTTTATAGATTTAATCATACTCTGTTCAAAGTACAATTTATTTTATTTTGAATGTTTATAGGAACCTTTGATATGTTTGTATTATGCTTTGCTATTGGTACTTTCGAAAACTATCCAAATGAATTGATACCGCTCATGCTCTCTTGGTGGTTTTCGTTTTCGTTTTTCTCTTATTTCGATGCATATTGATTAATCTCCTTCGAAAACTTCTGGGCATTGGAGTTTTATATAATTTTCTATTCAACAGGGCTAATTTTAAGTCAGAAACTCGTCTGTATTGTCACCCTGTATAATTATGTTAAAATGAAATAAATATAAAGCAGAGCTTGCCAATTCAGCACAGAGAAATGTAAGGAAAATGCATTTTTTTGACTACAGGGCACTAACTTTTTGGCTTGTGACAGAATCCAAAGCACTTAATTGAAGGACGACTTTGTTCTGTCAATAACCTATCAACGCTACTAAGCGCCCAGAACGCTTGTTATGAATAGTACAATTTTAAAGGCTTCGTTAGCACGTTTGATTGATCCAGGAAGATCCTTCAAAATTCTTGAAACACCTAAAATCTAAGTTATCTACAATAGACGATTACGCTAAAGGTGGCAGCGAAGAACTTTTTACCAAGATGCATTGCGTTCGAATAACGAATATTTTACGATTCTATAGGAATTCGATTAAAGAACGCAGTGCATCTTGGTAAAAAATTCCTTACAAGTAGTATTAATAATTACTTTCTTTAAGGTTGGCGTAGTATATAGCACTGGGCTAATTAATGCCAACCACTCTTAATACCAAAATGTAACCTAAATGTAACCTAAATTTACAAAAAAATCCTTACGCAATCTACAGTTGCATGAAAAATTCCAAAACTTATTTTCCCTTTCAAAATACTCTACAGATTGGGACTCTTTTATATGCAATGGCAAATCTCGCCAGAAATTCTGCCCCAGAAAACTTATACCTTGACGCCATCTTTAGCGTAATCGTCTATTCCAAAACCTCGTCGACCTTTTCATCATTCTACATATAGAGTTGATCGAGCGATATTTTTATACCATTTATTGGAAAGGTTCGATGGAGCAACGGTATTGCTTCTATCAATGGTGCGTTTTCAAGATTCGCCAAGTTTTGTATAAAATTGAAAATGATATCGCATGATCTAGACTCTTTTGTAGACATCCCATATGTTCTTGAAGGTAGTTGGATGAGGGGCAATATTTCGAGGGGTTTATTATTCGTAGAGGCACTTGAAAAAGTTAATGCGGTAACTATCGGTGCAAGTTTTAGACAGTCTTAATTATTTTTACTGGTGTTTTATTCTTTGCAATCATCACCATCATCATCAGTGGTGGAAAAAATAGTTGCCTTCTTGCAAAGGATCGTCAAATCAGAATTCTTCCTTCCATTGTTTTATTAGTTTTTCGTGGTCCAAGATTTCAGTGCAGTCGATAATCCACTAGGAACTAAAGTTAGTTTCTTGGATCACAAACTGTAAAGAACATAATCCAAACATTCATTCATTCTTTCCTTCAGTCCTCCCTGCCTCTTTATGTTTTCAATTTTTGCTTTCTTTGTCATCCTATCTTCCTTCCATCCTTCTTTCTTCCTCCTCTCCTTTTTCTTTCCATCCTTTTTCTTTCCATCCTTTTTCTTTCCATCCTTTTTACAACCTTTTTCCTTTCATTTCTTCATTCCTCAATTCATCGTTTTCTTTCTTTCCTTCCTTCAATTCTGCTTACCCTCTTTTGTTTCTTTCTTTCCGTCCTTCCAGAGAAACAAGCTTCCTGGGAAACTGCTTCGCGGCTTCACACACTGTTTCCACCAGTCATCATGATCATCAGCATGAATATAACCTTTTTGTCTTTGTAGATCCATTTGTAGATCAGTTCGAAAAATTAAACAAAGAAAAGAAGGAAAAGGTGGCTAAAAATGAATTGCAGAGGTTGCGGAACATCGCCAGGAATAAAAAGGGTGGTAAGAATGAATTTTTTTCTTTCCAAATATGTGGTATTTATCTTTTTTTCTATGTACCTTTAAAAATTTACAATACATGTTACGGATTACTCTACCTACTTAAAAATACTACAAGAATTATGCCATGAGGAGCAACAGACTAGATGACTACCCCATGGCGTTAAATATAAAGTAAGAGTTAAACTGCATTCAATTTTACATAAATGCTAGGCACAATTTAAAAAACAGAAAAAAACCAAAGAAGAAGAACGATAAATACTTTACTGGAAAATGTCTAACATTAGATGTCAGGTTGGGGCTATAATAGCTCAGAACAAGTGTCGCAAGCAAAAGTCTTTTGGGTGTGGGTTTTTTATAACAAACTGCATACCTGACATCTAATGCGAGACATGATTTCCAAACAAATAGAAACGCTACTTTAAGAGACTTGGGTGCATGGCATTTGACTAAGATTTCAAATATTTGTTAAATTTATCACAAAACTGGTCGATATTTGTTAAATCGACCAGTTTTGTGAATGAAGCGTCTCGAGTATATTCGAGTTCAAGTCATCGGAAGTTTTGTGGTATGGGGACGTGCCATACGGAAATATGTGTATCATTTTCAGAAATTTTGCGGAATTATGGATATCATTTTCAGAAAGTTTGCGGAATTTTTTAATCCTGTTCTGGGAAAATTTTTGCAACAGTATAGGAATTACCGGAAATGTTGCAGAATTTCCTGGAAGTATGGCCAATATTTTCATTGGATTTTTGCGGAACTATGACCTGAAATTATCGGTATTATCGGTACCAATCTTTCGGGCGAAATGGCACGTCCCCGTCAGATGATAGGTCAAGATAACACAGGGCTCAAATCTTAAAAAAGGTCGCTGTAAAATTCTATTACAGTTTTCTTTTAAATAAATGGCTTGGAAGGAACTCAAGGAATTTTATTAATATCTTGATTAGTTTCAAAATGGCAGCATTTATTAAATTTGAGTCTATGACTTCATCAAATTTCTAAATCCTAAACCAGAAAAGCTACAAATTTCTGCTTGCCACCATATTGTATGCCTTCATAAAATATGGGTTTCTTGAAGGTTATTTCATTTTTCCTTCATTAGTTATTCATAAAGAAAGATGGTGTATAAATTACTTGTTATGCCTTTCAGAACGCATTGTCTTGTAAGTACACCTCACTTTTTTAGAGATGGTGATACCCACTGCAATAGGACTGCATTCAGTGCAATATTTTAGGTATTTAGGCAATCTCATTTTCAATTTGGTGACGGAGGAGCCCCTTTAAATGCAATGGACCAGTATCTGATGATGACATTGAAGATATAGAGCATATTTTGCAAATCTCGGTATTTGAGCAAGTGCTTTCCTTTTTGTGCTTATGCATAAAATCGTTCTTATTTCTACAGGCAGCAAGATTTTAAATACAGAATTAAAACCAACTGCTAAGAAAGACCACGAAAGGGTGAGTTTTTGTTTGAAAATGGTAGGGTTAGCGCACAGTGGGTCAAAATAGTCATTTTACAGACATTCAGTCATATCTCATGAGAAATAAACGCTACATGACTTGACAGCTCACTTTTAATGAATAAGAACTATGAATAAGATCGACTACAAAAGTCGCACAATAGACCTTTTAGCTATTTTACAAAAGAGCCTGGATCGAGCGTTATTTTTATACATTTTTATACGCGAGGTTCGATCGAGTGGCACTAGAGCTTCTTATCATTATTGTGCACATTCGAAAATTCTTCAAAATATAGCAAAATATCGTTCGCTTCTGATTCTTTTCCGTATAGCTAAAAGGTCTCTTGTCACATTTAGAGGGCTAGCGTCAGATATTCCTGATTTCAGATGCTTAAAAAAGGACTCCTTTTACTACGTCTTGGTACAAAGAAAATGATGCAGTGGTGGTTGTTGGCTCTGTTTAATTGTTGTCCTATTTTAAATAGGACATTTTCTCAGATTCAAACTCTGTTTGCCCATAACTCTGTGAAAACACAATTGTAAATCGAAACTTGAAAAAGTACAGGAAAGCCCCAGGTATTCAGCTTTCTAAAGCTGTGCAAACAATATTGATTTAGATAACTTCAACATTGTCGAATGTCTGCCTTTAGCCCACTGTGGATAGGCTGGGGACTCAGCACTAGACAAGTCGACTGATACACCATTTGGCTATCTAGAATAGACCTTTTAGCTATTCTGAAAATTTTAGCTTTTACTGAAAAGAATGAGAATCGAACGATATTTTGCTACATTTTGTAGAATTTTCGAATGTGCACAATAATGATAGAAGCTCTAACGCCACTCAATCGAACCACGCGTTTAAGAATGTACAAAAATAACGCTCGATCCAGGCTCTTTTGTAGAATAGCTAAAAGGTCTATTGGCCGTTTGAAGCTACTTCAAAGGTTTGAAAGATTGATGAACAAACTTCGGTGTTTGCCATGTATCGCAAAAATACCACTCGTTTTAGGACCTGTTCATATGGAGGCGAGCCAGCCCGCTTACCGGGCTGGAGGTTTTTGCCGAGATCTCACCTTATCTCTGTTTCCCATTCAAAGTTTGTTGTCTGTTCATATGAGCAGGCGGGCTGGCTCATATGAATCTCGATCTTACTCAAGTACTACCGGGATCCCGCTTGCCGGGATCAAAATTTTCCCATATGAACACTCCAGCCCGCCTGCCGAGACGAAAAGGTCTCTACTGCGCATGGGTGGTCATACAAAACAATCCCACCAACGATGGCACGTGACCAATTCCAGCCCAGTGGGCGGGATGGATTTTGCCATATGAACAGAATGCGAAATCAGCTCACTTAGCGGGCCAGCCTGGTAGGCGGGCTGGCTTGCCTCCATATGAACAGGTCCTTAGACTCTTTCTGTTACGAAATTTTTCTCATTCCCATCGTTGACAATAATTGTACGGGGTGTCATGACAAAGACTCCTGTTATCATTTGAGCGATGATTTCAATGAAAGTTTTAAAAAGATATGCACCCGGACTGGAAGTGCGATGTCTCTAAAACTCTGGTGCTAGTAAGAGCTTTATCTTACTGTAATTTTGTAATTATCTGCAGGAAAAAGAATTTTTAGCTTTATGATTGCGTTGATTGTTGAATTGATATGAAAAATAATAAATGGCTAACTAACCAAGAAATTATTTGATGATTGATTGCAATATTTTATGTTAATAATTGTAAGGCCTAGTTTAAACATCGTTTTTTGCCGTGTCGAATCGAACTGTATTAAAAACGGCAGATGATCTGATACCGTGCAAAATTTTATGTTATTTATCACACGTTTCAAATGTTAGATGTTTTTTGCCTTGCACCTGGCATTGTAAACATTACTGCCAGAGCGTTAGATGGCTCCAAGGGGCTGTACAGCTTTACAGAGCCTACTTACACGCTATTTAAACTTTTTTGTAGATCACAAAAGAAATTGACATAACCAGAACATCAACGGCGTCTCTTGGGAAGTTTCAACAACGTCTTGTAAGTTTTTGAAGGAATTGAATCAGCATTCGATGGCAACGTATACCCTATCTGTCAGAATTTTCTGACTCATGGTTCTGGATTACGCATCGGATTGGATAACTTTCATGCGAATTGAAACTGATCACATGAGACTCATTGTCAGATAACTCATTGTGAATTGAAACTGTTTCACATGAAACTCATTTGAATAACCCTTGCTACTTACACATTACCTAAACTATTTTTGTAGATCACAAAAGAAATTGACATAACTAGAACATCAACGGCGTCTCTTGGGAAGTTTCAACAACGTCTTGTAAGTTTTCAATCTATTTACTCTTTAATTTCTTGGTCAGTATTTTCAAAACAGTTACACAGATTCAATTTAACGGCTGCTTTAAATTTCAGATAATATGCCTTATCTGTTTGTGTCTGAATGCACTTTCTTTTTATAAGAAACTTGGTTCAGCCCATAAAACTAAAAGTTTCTTAATTTCGCATTAAAATGTTTGCGTTTTAGTACAAAAAGTTTCCTGATTAGGTTCTTGTTTTTGAGTGCATAAATTATGATGTTGTTTCTTATACTTCTACGAATTTTTTTTGACATAGAAAGCAGCAGTTGGGAAAATATATTTTGTTACGTTCATGAACTTAAAACTAAAGTTGAATTTACTTAAGAATGAGCTTTCGACGACATATTTGCCAGTACATCTTTGAATTTAGCATTTAAATGTTTCTAAGCTCTTCTCGAAATTAGTACAAGAGTTTCCCAAATTTTTGACCATCCCAGTAACAGTGTCTTACAAAGTAGTTTCGTACGAAAAATAACGTCTGCGTTGAGTTTTGTATGATTTTCATACGATGACATTATTTTGCATCTTACGTTATTTCAACCTTTCACGATTCTTTGCCTCAATTTTTTCAGCCCAAAGAGAAGAAAACGAATAAGAAAAAAGGAGTCAAGAGAAAGGCATGTGCACTTTCCTTCATTCATTCATTCATTCATTCATTCATTCATTCATTCATTCATTCATTCATTACTTTATTTAAATTTGGCTGCAAAGATTTTGAGCTATGTGAAACAAATCTAGGCCTACTATACATGCCGCATCCAGGCATAGGACCCGTAATTTAGCGTACCTTGGGAGGGACGACGAAATGAGTTGCTTGGTCAGGCATCTGCAAGGTCACCCATCTGGATCTGACTTCATACCACCGAGCTTAGCTTCATTTTCGTAGAGGAAACAGTATACGCCGCTCGGTCACTCACTCACTCACCCCATTCACGGCCACCCACCCATGCACAATTCACAATTGCTGCCAAGAAATGTTTATCGGATCGTCTACACCGACCCCCAGAAACTTAAACAGAAACTTCAGGATTCCTGTTAGCTGTTATGGTGACCTGAACTATCTGAAGCCAGCCATTTATCACAGGAGCTTGGTACCACAGAAGTAGGCACCCTAGACATGGAATTTCGCATGATAAGGCTAAAAGGAATCTTAGATTTTTATTTACGCTCAACAAATTGAATTAATGTTGTTGTTATTTATTGCAGTTCGACATGGTATCTGGGAACACTTCGGCAGAGAAACAGAAGGCTCTTGAGATATGGAATAAAATGCAGAAACCTGATATAATGAATGCTTCAAAGGTGAATAAAATGCATGCCAATTCGAAAATTCCTATTTGATTGGCTAAGACCCTGTTTATACGAGAGAAAACTGGATCGACCCCATATATTTGCAGATGTTTACACGGAATCGAAGAATTTACAGGAAAGTCTCTTTAAAAAACGTGTAATCGAGGGGTCTCTAGACTCACCTCAAGTCTATTTCGTCAAAACAGGGGTCTCGGAATTATAAACAGGCTTCATCACTGCTCAAAATGTGTGACAACTTGTCGTACAGTTAGTTGGTTTCTCCCTTAATTTTTCTCGTTTATGGTCCCCATCAAACAGTGTTGTTCTGTTACTTTTCAAAAAATTTGTTGGGCAATGGATACGAAATTTATTCGTTCTGAATTTCATTTCAACTATGAATACTTTTTGCTCAAATTTTGCGTTTGTCTTATTTTGAAAAATTTTCATATGTTTACAGGCTGCAAATCGAATGATCGCACAACAGGACGCGGGGTAAGTTTTGTGTTTTAGACCTTTCAATCTTGAAATTTCACTCTGTTTTGTTACCTTGGTGGTTTTCTCCTAAAGCAAAGGGATTTGTATGCAACCTTAATTGTAAGATACTGAACCTTATGTTTGACCATCCTCCTTCAAGCAATGAAATGTCATTTAGTTTTTATTTATTCATTTATTTATTTGTCAATTTATTTGAAGTTAGTTAAAAGTTCTAGTTCTACATTACATACAAAAATGCGAACTAATTTACATAAACTATTTACAAGAAAAAGGAAACCTATGATACAAAAAAAAAAAAAATGAAATATATTTCTACAAGAAAAAATAAACCTGTAATACAATGTAGTAAAACATGCTAATTTAGTCATTATCTACAAATCTTACACTGGCATTTTTCTCCACTCCAATTTTTTTGGTCTGATTTTATTCTGATTTATGATATTGCAAAGCTCCATTAACCCCCCCCCCCCTATCTCTATTAAGCCCTCTCTCTTTGAAGCCCCATTCTCCAATAGGCCCTTCCCTTCTGAGCCATAATTTTAAATACGCCCCCTCTCTATTAAGGCCCCCCCCCACTCATATCCAATGCTGGATGTTAGCAAAGATATTCTTTTATTCATCAAAGCAAGTTTGTCTGTTAATTTTGATCTGGTTTAGGATCAAAAACTATGTCGAATTATGTATTTGACTCGTAAAATTGTATGTTGATTCCACAAAATATTGGGTCAAAGAACTGAAAATCTACCCTTCATATCCTTGCACTTGACTTTGTGAATAAGCTTCCCTCTCTGCTGAGCCTTTCTGCTAAGCCCCTCTCTTTTAGGCCCCCCTTTTTGCAGTATTGCAATCGCGTGTCTCCTATGCTAGAAAATTAAAGAGCAGTGAAAAGTGCCCTCATTACTGTGTTTTCCCCTCTATTTCTCTAAGAAATGCTTTGACTAGTCAATATTCTTTTAGATTCCGATATCTTTTCGTGGTAGCATATTATGGAATTCCCTGCCTAATGATACAAAAATTGCCGCCTCCGTCTGTTCTTTCAAGTCATGCATAATTTAGGGTATTTTCGTTTCTTATCATGAACTGTAATTTATTTTGTTTTTGTAAATAGTTGGTCTTTATTAGTTCTTGAAGTAGAGCTATTTTTAACAACCAACTTTAAAGAATGTTATAATAATAATAATAATAACCGTAAAAGCTCTATTAAGCCCGGGGGCTTACATAATTTCGGACACTCCAGAGGGGGGCTCAAAAGAGAGGGGCATCATTCACAAAATCAAATGAAAAGGATATATATGATAGCATTTTAGTTCTTTTACACCATATTTTTCGGATTCAACATACACTTTTACGATTCAAATACATAAATTCCGCACAGTTTTATCTCAAACCATATCAAAATTAACATGCAAACTCATTCAGCTCAATAAATGGAAAATCTTTGGTAACCTCTGGAATTTTATATAAGTTGGGGGGGGGGCTTAACAGAGAGGGGGGCTTATTTAGAATTTTGGCTCAGAAGGGAGGGGCTTATTAGAGAGGGGGCTTAGTAGAGAGGGGGGCATAATAGAGCTTTCACGGTATTTGTCAATGAAAACCTTACTCTCCTACGCCGCTTTCTAGTGCCGTAGTCCATGGTTCCTGGTTCCGTAGTTCTGTAGTCCATGGTTCCAAATGAAACCAGCGGAGGAGAGTGAGAAAACCTAGGGAAAACGTTTGACCAGAAAGGAAACTTTGAAGCACGTCATATTCATTTGGTATTGTTTTTATGTATAGGGCTTCCAGAAGCAGAGGAAAAAGAGGACCTGGGAGTAAGGTGAAGAATAGAGTATTCAAGCCAAAGAAAACGAATCCTGTAAGTAAGAAGGGTACAGGAAAAAATCCCAAAAGTAAACGTAAATAGTAAACAGATATGTTATCACCTTAATGGATCGATTTCTTGGAGCCTATGCTGTCCCGATTAACAAGAACTGGTTTGCTCTATGGAACGATAGAACCACCAGATTTTGAGGGTAGCTCCAGGGAGGCTGTGGGAAGCGAACGCACTGCCACGAAATTAAAAACGACGCTTCTTATGTTCTCTGGACTTTTTTTATAATGTGATCTATATTGGGATGTGCTCTCTGATGTCGGCTGTTTTTAGAAGTATCCAGAAACTTTATATGCCCCAGTATTGCGTCTTTTATCGCAGTGATCTGGACGATCCCGCTACAAGTAATTGTCACCGTAAAAATGCATTCTTCTCGAAATTAATAAGCTACATAATCGAAATGAAATGAATAAGGTGCAAAATCAGCGTCAATTGTTGTTATTACAAGTTACATGAAACCTCATAACTTCATTGTTTGAACTGGTTATTTTTCTGTAAACTTGAAGTTTAAGTGATTTCGAAAAATAATCTTTGGAAGTTGGAATGAAGCAGATATTCTGGATCTGTTAAGGCTGATTTCAAGTCAATGCAATTTTCTGAGCGGGTGGAATTTTTACACAATAAAATATCACGCAGCCGTAACTTTCTACCCAATTTCAAATCGAAAATTTCTCCCGTCAAAAATAGCAGTTCCGCTCGCTTGGAAGATTCTACTGACTGGAGACTAGCGTTAAATCTGAACTCAAACTGTTCGAACATTAACTATGGTTCGAAAGGTGACTTTACACTTCAAGCATCGTTGGAGGCCCCGTTTGAGAGAAAAACCTCCGTTTTTGTGAAAGTGTTCACACTGATCCACAAAAGAGACGGCACAAAAACGGATGTTTTCGAAAAAACGCTCCAATATTCAACAATGAGTTTCACAAAACCAGAAAAATGTAAACGCACAAAAAACGGATTCCTTTTTGGCTCCGTATTTGTAATCATGTGGATCAATGTGAACGCACAAAAACGGATGTTTTTCGCTCCGTTTTAGTACAAAAACGGAGCAATGTGAACGGGTAGCCTCGAAGCATCAAAACCGTATCATAACAAAAACGGAGCAGTGTGAACGGAAGCGCGGCGCGGCATCACCAATGCGGCATGGTTGGATTTATTGAACTCTATCTATCGTAAGTTTTCAACGCTGCATCGCACCACAATATCGCATAACTGTGAATTCAACTGAAGAGCCTTGCAATTAATGTGCAAGAAATATCATTAACGTTTTGTGATGGATTGAACTGAGAAATTTGCAATCTTGCAATGAAATGCAGCGCAGCATGGGTGATCAGGGTTTTAAAATGCAAAACTGTGCTGTATATGTTGGATCTATGCTTTTGCTAATTTTAGAAATTTCCCATTTCTCGATAAAAAAGATAAAGGATTTCACAGCGTTTGGGAGAACGAGCAAAACATCTGTGTAAGTTGAATTAAGCTTGTTTGTTTGAACAGAAACTAAAATTTTTGAATGGCTTTATTTGCAATATCTTAAAAATTGTTGTAATGAGTCGAGAACGTTGCCATCTATGATTTCTGTGTCTAGGAGAACGAGCTAAAAGTCTATCAAAGTTTGACCTATGCTTGCTTGTTTAAATAGAAAGTAAAATATCTTCAAAACTTGATAAATAATTGAGAAAATTTGCACTAGTGTTGAAAAATATAGTGCCACTACTGCGGAGATAAGATCCAAAACTTTGAATCAAAAAAGCCGAAATTGATCCAAAGCAGATTATGAAAAGGATCTTCCATCTCTATAATCTTTTGGGATCTTTAAAACTTCTAATCAAATCATATAGTTAGAATTTCCACTGAGATAAATCTCATAATTTTGATGAACGTTGTGCAGGCTATTGACGATAAGCTGCTATTAATAGTAAGTTGAAATAAATACCGTATTTCCCGCTGTAAGTGCTGTGACCATTTTATGGGCTCTTTGAGAATTAACTCGCAAAACGATAGCAATGCTGTGCGAGCCAAGAAAGCCTAGCCTACGTGCAGACTCTACTGATTTCTTTTCATTTCAGGAGAACCTCTGTGAAAAGAAATCAATAGAGTCTGCACGCAGGCCAAGAAAGCCCTTCCCATATGAAGTATGTGCATCTAGAAACTTTCAGTGAATTATCTACCTTGTGCTCCAAAAAGCACTTCATCTGTTGGAAAACTCATGTTTATACCGTGTGAGTAAAAACAAAACCCTGGCATTTGACAAATTCTGCTCCCTGACTATCAAAGCAATACTGTTGAACATTGTCTAGTTTTATTGCTGATATGTTCAAGTAGATTCAGTAATTTATTACCCACCGGCTGGATTTTTCTGCTGAAAGCACCTTTCGAAAACCTGCAAAAACGAGTGAAAACGACGAGCAAATGTTCCCTTGGTTTTCCTTCCTACCGATAATGACACTTGAAAGTGTTCATGTATTCTGTCCTCTTGCGAGAATGAAATTCCTCTAAATAACTTATTTACACTATGGGGGAAGACTTGTTCATCTCCCAAGAGGAAAGCACGTGCTAAAGCGTGTTCAAGTCATTGCTGTGAGATGAAAGTATGAGGGAAATTTGCTCGTGATTTTGTAAAATCTGAACGAAGTGGCCGATTTCAACCAGGAAAAATCCTAAAAATAGTTGAACCTGTTGGCTATTCACTCAGATATTGCAAAATGTCATTGCTTGTATATTCAGGGAGCAGTAGCCTTTCAAATGCCGGGCCTTTTTGACTCACCTGGTACAGAAAACGCATTAAATTTGAAGGATTTAATTATGGATTTCGCCATATGAACAGAATGACAGAATGCGAAGTCAGCTCACTTAGCGGGCCAGCCCAGTAGGCTGGCTGGCTTGCCTCCATATGAACACGTCCTTAAAGTGTAGGATCATATGCGTTACTGCTTTGATAAAGCTTCGATGCTGATTCTTGAGGGAGGTGAAGTGTATATGAGTGAGATACTTCTTGTAATTTGATTAGATTTTTCATAATTTGAATCCTTTTTGTGCATTCGAAGTAATCGATTTTTTGTAAGTTGAATTTTCCCTATGCTTCCAATGCTCTGGAGAATATACCTTTTGGCCATTCTGAAAAGAATCCAATGCTCTGGAGAATAGACCTTTCAGCTACTCTGAAAAGCAAGGACAGATAATGTTACAATAGGACTCGCTATTTTTTATTGACACCTAGATGCAAGCAATTTGTGATTGCAGACAAAGAGAATTCCATGCTGGGTTGGTCAAGACATAAACAAAAACAAAGCAAGCCGCAAAAATTGCTCTGAAACCCGGGTCGCTAGCTCGGTCGTTGTGCATTCCAGAAATGGTTTTAAAGAGCAAATATTAGCACATATAGAAAGAAGAAGGATATATCTAAACTTCTGCCTCGGGTATTTTATTTTTTTCGTACAGAAGCTGAGCAGTAAGTGTTTCAATTACACCTAAAAAGTACGATAACTGAATCCCCTCCCAATTTGCTTCTGCACAAAATAGATAAAATGCCCTAGGCAGAAGTTTAGATATATCCTTCTTCTTTCCATGTGTGCTAATATTTGCTTTTAAAACCATTTCTGGAATGTACCACGAGCGCGCTATCGACCCGAGTTTCAGGGAAATTTTTGTGGCTTGCTTTGTTTTGTTTATTTATTGACCAACCGAGCATGGAATTCCCTGTGTCTGCAATCACAATTGCTTTGTATCTGGTTGTCAATGAAAAGTAGCGAGTTCTATTGTAACATTATCTGTCCTTGTCCTTGTTTTTCTTTAAGGAAGAATCTCGCCTGTTGGCCCTGGGTATTTCAGGTGGAATGTTCTTCCTAATGTAAACAGGCACCTCGTGTCACACAGGAATCATGGATTTGACGGACTCTTGTGAACAGTTACAGACTCACAAACATCGAAGCCATCTCTGTGAGACTCACAAACATCGAAGCCATCTCTGTCTCAGATGGAATAAGACGGATAATCACTGATTTATTTAGCAAATCTGTGACTCTGTCATGTGCACTTTCTTGTCTATAAAGGGATGGGGGATGACATTGTTTCATAATCTGGGAACGTACAGGATCTTTTAAGCCTTATCTGGGAATCCTATCATTCGTACAACGTTTTTTAGACAATGCTGACTGAGGGCGAGCAATAGACCTTTTCACAGAGGTCTAGGACGGCGCGCTACTTTTCTGGAAGATGTCGGATACGTTGCGAGGGGCATCCCATTCTCGCTGCAGTTGTGACGAGCGAAGTAATGCAAGGAAAGGCAAATTTTATATGATAGAAAGCGTTATTTTATACTCAGAAGATTTTTTATACTTTTTTAATCTCGCTTCCGTAGATTAGAGAATTAAGTAAAATTGTCACTTTGTTTGAAAATTAAGAACTGCTTTGTTGGGGAGACGAGATACGCTTTGTCCGAGGAACCGTATGTGTCCCCCCGTGCAGTAGGTTGAAGCTCATGCGCAGTAGCGTTTTGGGGTTGGAGCTCTGATGGGCGCATGATCATTAACCTACTGCACAGGGGGACACACGCTTCCTCGAACGAAGCAACAATGCTGTATAATAGGTAGTGGATGGCCAATATCGTGCCCAGAGTGAATTCCCTCTTCTGCCGCTGTTCACTCGCCTTCTCGCTGTCGTGTGTAGAGCATGACGTAAGAATACCCTGGGAACGAGGTTGATGGTTGCTTAAAATTACTCTTACGCTCTCTCTCGGAATGAAAGAAAAAGCGAGGTGAAGGTGAAGGTGAAGTTGCGTTTTTCAGCGCCAAGCGCTGGGATCGCAGAAATAGAGCAGACCTAATCGAGTCCGCGACCCCTTGTCATGACGCTCAAGTGGTGGGGTCCTACCGGGAATCGAACCCACTCCGCCTGACTGTTCTGGCTGCAAAGTCAGAGGATTACACCACTGCGCCACAACACCTTCAAGTGTATGTAACAATTGTGAGTGAGACCTAAAGCAGTGAAATAAGTGCAGGAATGAGCTGTTATTGAACGCAAGCCATAAACTTATGTTCCTGTTGTTTCCATCGATCGAGAAAGTCCTATACAATAGGTTATAGTTAGATCGACCCAGTCCCTCTAGCTAAGCTACTTTTAACTCCCTTGATTTACTTTAAAGGGGCTGGGACACGTAAAGTAAACAAACTTCTTTCAAAACGACGATTTTGCAATTTTGCTGTTGGCCACATCACACAGATTTTCCACTATTTTTCTCAAAATGAAAGAGTTGTATTGAAGATGGACTTTTAAATTTCATAGAGAAACAAGCAAAACATTCATATGTTGTAAGATTACAGAGATATCGGTGGATTTCGAAGAGTACCATCGTTGTGGATTCACCCCATCCACCAAATTGTGTGCAGAAGAACACAATGGACACGTCTGGGAAATAATATAAATTATAGAGATAACAGGTTTGTTTATGGTTACATGACGCAGCCCTTTTAAGGTCAACATCGTTCTTTCTTTCCCCGGAGCCTCAAAATGACATTGACGGCCTTGCTATCTCCTACTGTTTACTGATGCCGACACTTCAACACGAAGAGAGATTTGTTTTGTCTTTTTGCATGCACATTGATAAAAACCTGAAAACTGGTGCCCACGTTAACTTCGTTTGCGCAACACCTCTTTTTATCATCTCATCCACATAGTAAGTTAATGACCGCCATTGCGTCATTCTTATCATTTGCAACAAAAGACTTTATGAAGAGTCGATAGAGTTCATTATTCCGTGTCATTTATTATCAGTTTTACAAACTATGATTTGACATGACCTGTGCATACACCAACGCCACTTATGTTTCATGTCATCTCATTTCTTTCTAATCTATCTTTGATTAATTCGCTGAGAAGTTGAATTGTCCTCAGCTGCCAAAGTTAGTTACATAATTTGCTTGCTCTGTGCAACGCAAAATTAACTTAGTCCATAGTGAATTCGCTCACAAATGTTTTCCCTTAAATCCCATTCTAATTTTTTCCCTCGAATTCGATCAAATTCTATTGTAGCAACTTCACTCCAAGAAATTATCTCTTTTGGAGTAATCTTCCTAGCTCTGCCCTCCCCCAATATACGCCTTACAGGGGTTTAAGCGCTCAATAAACTCCGTTAAACTTCCCATGATCTTCCTTTGGTTTAACGTCCTCGTCCTTCTGAAGGGACGTTACACTAGTGGTCCCATGCCTGGATTCGGCATGCATAGTGGGCTTAAATTAGCTTTAAGTAGCTAGAAATACTTCCTGCCCATTCAAAATGAATTACTGAAAAAATCTTTCCTCTCCCTGCTAACTCCTTCCCTTCTCCCAGTCCCATGGGTATTCATTCAATAGCTATGACTATGAAAATGACATGTTATTTGGACTTCCTGATGTCACCATTAAATAGCTGCAGAGACTCCAAAATGCAGCAGCAAGACTGATTTTTTAAACAGGAGTTGGAGAGATAGTGCTACAGAAATGCTGAAAGACCTACACTGGTTATCTATCAAGTATTTGGTCTTGTACAAACTTTCGCTACTGGTGTTTAAATGCATGAACAATATTGGACCAGCTTACTTAGGGCCTGTTTATATGGGGAAAATAATCCCATGTTCCAGCCTGTGAGCTGAGAGGTGAGATCCCACCCTTCTATACGATTCCTTGTGATTTTCATCTTGCGTTAATGTGGAAAATGAGCCAGCCCGGCTAGGTAAGACCCCACTCCACTCTACGAGAGGCGGGCTCTCACTGAAGTGGGATGAAAATTTTCGCTGGAAGGTGGGATGAAAAGCTGGAAGGTGGGATGAAATCGTATGTTTTGCGCACGCGCCAATATGAAAACAAAAGGAAACCTAATTGCTGCTGGCGCCAAACACCAATTACGATTGTTATTGTCTGAAATCGTGGGCTGGGAGGTGGGATGAAAATGCTGGAAGGTAGTTTTGGTTGACCAGCACGCTTGTCCAGTGCGCATAACTCTCTATTAACAGAGAATGCGCACCAGACAAATGCGCTGGTCTTGACGATAGAAGGTCTGGAGGCAACACTGTAATCTAGCAGAACCTATGGCTTGTGCAGACAAGAAAGAGGTATAGGAGAAGCATACAGACCTTTGTCGTGTAAAGATGACTGCTGGGCCAAGGTTTGACGCCCGTACATAATGATCTAGCTGTTCTGATTCATCAATAAAATCTTGATGATTGTAGGAGGTCTATGCTTGAAGGCAACATTGTCAGCAAGCAAAGCTATGGGTTTGTGTGACGAGAATTGTTGCAAGGCTTGGCATCGCCTCCATCACTTCTTTGTGCTATGACCAAATCCCAATGATCACACGAGGCATTGAGTGCGCACAAATAGCCCGCTCATGACCAATTTCAACTCCTTCTCTATCATCAAACCAGAAAAATTGTCTTTTTATCACGATTGAAATAGAACCAAAGAAATTCCCGAGGAAAATGCAAGGATTTTGATGTCTTTGTTCCCTGATTCTATTGACATTACCACTCTTGTGCGATAACAAAGGATCATCAGCAGTTTGTCAGCAAAAATTCAGGACAGCATTAACGCTCTAGCCTGCGTTCCAGTAGAACACTAGACTTGCCCTAAGTCTATTTCGTCAACTGTAATAAGTCTATCTGACAGGATACTACGAAACAAGTCTATTTCGCTTTTCGCTTTTCCTTTCAATTTTTTGGACGAAATTGACTTGGGGCAAGTCTAGTAGAAGAAAGGCTATAACGCTCATGTATTTATGCCAATTTTAAATTTCAATTTCAATATTTTCATCTCCTATTACAGGACTAGTGGATTATAATATACATATAAAGCCTGGTTCTCATATAGCTTCAAACCATCGGCGACCTGCCGGCGACCCATAGGCGACCCACCGGCGACCTTGCTCCGGTAGTCTAATTTTAATGAAAACAGTCAGTGCCGATGGGGCGCCGACTGCCGGCGTCCTGCCGCAGTCATTCGAAAAAGTTGAGCTGAGTTCAACTTTTTCACTCTGCTGCGGCACCGGCGCCAATGAAAATTATATGAGAACATGAGGCGGCGCACTGCCGGCGATGCGTCAGCGAATCATTTGCATTCCCTGTGATCAGATGACCATAGCAAGCCAATCAAATACGAGGATCAGCGGGGAATGCACACTGAGATATGGTTGACGGCGCCCTGCCGGCAACATGGCGCCGATAGGTCGACGATGGGTCGCCGACGAGTCGCCGGCAGTTCAACTTTTGCTACGCAGTAGTGACGCCGATGGGTCGCCGTCGGGTTGAGATTATATGAGAACCAGGCTTAAATCTACGAAATTTAATATGAAAGTACGAGTAACATAACAATGATAACGTATAACGGTCTTGTTGGGAATATGAACAGGCTAAGATGAGTGCCTCAAGGAATCCCCCAAAAAGGGCTCCAGATCGCATGCGTAGTAACCGTTTACTTCACTTATGTAACATGCAAATTAGCTTCACCGTTGAGAACAAGGGAAGAAACAAAAGCAGCGATGCGCATGACAACGTGAGCCCCAACGTCGATTCGCTCTCAACAAAGCTGAAACACAATGTATCAAAACAATAGGGTCAGCACTTCATCTCCCCAACAAGGTCTAATAACATGCGAAACAATTTTGTATATAATCATAAGAATGTGTTTTTTTTATATATTTATGCGTGTACTTATGGATTTGGTTTTTGACACAACATTTTCTAATGTTTTCTAATGTAATGTTAATGTTTTCTAATATATTCGGACAGATAAACGAATTTTGCAAACATACTAATACTTCCTGTAAAGCCCATCGGCGCATAATACCTGAGCTTTTCTGATTCATCAGGAAAATCTTTGATAATAGAAGTTTTTATCTTGCATGTCTGATAAATGCGATTGCCAAGCGAGATGATCAGTCGTGATTTGCATTTTATCGAAGCAAGATTAGTTTTGCATGCTTTTCAAAATGATTTGATCAATCGATAGGCTAGCCTGCGTGCAGACTCAACTCCGCGAAAGTATAGAGGAGTTGAGTTTGCACGCAGGCTATCGATAGGCATGCTTGATGCTTGAATTTACGCAGTACTGCTGCTGATGATAATGAGCATTGCATAACTTCTTTGGTCACACAAACTGATTTTGTATGGGTTCATCAAAAGCTGCAAGCACAGGTTTCAACTGAGGCCCTGTTTACACGATACCGTTTTCGTTTTATACCGGATTGGTTTTATACAGTAGAAACCCGCATAAAAGAACCTGTTTTTATAAGAACCTAGAGGCTGAAATTCAATCTTTAAAACCCCCTAAATAAGAACCCCGAAGAGGCTGAAAATGGGAAAGGTTCTTATATAATAGCTTTAATGTAAATTATTAAAATGACAAGAATATTTAGAATTATTCACATCCTGATCAGACTTCTTCAATGGTACAAAAGATTTGTTCTCAAGAATTCTCAAGAAATCTCAAGAATTCTTGGGCTGGAAAACAGTGTTAATGTGTGTAAGGCCTGCTCGTATATAAGAACCTTTTTAAGAACCTTACAGGCTGGAATTTAGAACAGCAGCCATTTAATTAAGAACCAATTCAGGCTGCCCAGAAAAAACCTAGGTTCTTTTATGCGGGTTTCTACTGTATCGGATTGGCCTTCTGTTTACACGAGAACGCCCCAATCCGATATGCTTCATACCGTTTTCGCGTTTTCAAATGAAAACGCTTTGAAAGTGGCATGAAACGAATCCGATATCGTGTAAACGGTCGAATCCGATATCAACTCAAAACAGAACCTCTTTACCAATTCTGTGAGCCTCCTATTCATCTAGCGCAGTGCGCAGTGAGTGTTAAAACAAAGGTGAATCCTCCGCAGCACAAGACAAAACGCTTCCGTGTAAACAGAACCCCAATCCGATATGAACTGAAAACGGTATCGTGTAAACAGAAACATTTTGTATCGGATTGCCACCCCCAATCCGATATGAAATAAAAATGGTATCTTGTAAACGGGGTCTGAATGGCTTCAAAGAAACTTTATCTGTTTCACTATAATTTTACCGCTAGATTTTTCTGAAATAATATTTTCAGAATTGGAGTGCTCTTTTGTTTGTCAACTTATGTGACATCGATCTTTTAATCGAGCTTACTTTTTACATTTACAGAATTTAAGTATGCTAATGTAAATCTATGGTAACGAAAAATAATACAAATAATTACATAAATATTTTCTACTATTTCATGATCTATAGTTTTCTGAAATTCGGATGAAAATTGGCAAGCATTGCATTTGCAGTTTGGTCCATCCTATTGTTTTATCAAACGTTCAAGAGAATTTGAATTGTCGATGGATTTAATTTCGTTTGGCAATGCATTCCATGTTTTAGGTCCTAACGACCGAAGGCTATGAGAACCAAAGGTGACTTTATTTGGTCTATAAATGCTGCAAGTCATATGGATTTCGTGATGAATATCTTTCTGGAAGATTTTATTTTGAACACATCACTCATGAATGACAGGTTTAGATGTTTCCAATGTCTTGAAAACTTCCACACTCGTTTTTTTATAAGAATACTATAAATTTTGTCCAGCCTCGACATTCTAAAGAAAGTTTCGTTTTGAGCCAGAGCATATTCTTAGAGTATTCTTATTTTGTCAAAGCTTCCAAAGGAAATAGCCGTAGCCGCTTCGAATAGAAACCAAGCTTTTGAAAAAACGAGATATGTCAGTCATGCGATTCTCTGTTATGAATATCGCAAAACTGCGGAAAAATGGGACTCAAATTTGCGAGCTAAGGCTGAGCAAGATTCTTATGATATTCTTAAAAATTGGATGATTCTGAGCCTAAATACTCTTATAAATATTATTCTTATAGAAAGAAAAGAGTGCATACAGAGAACTCTCAGACGATCTGCTTTCGTTCTTTCTTACGAACTCAGAACAATTTTGAACGAAGTTAAAAACAATTGTAGATTCAATACTGTTTGAGGAATCACAAAATGATTTTCAAGGAAATCAAAGTTTATGAATGTCTGTAATGTAGTATCAAACAAAAATCTTTCATTCTTCTTTTAGTAATTTGATGACGTCACATCCTCAAGTCAGTTGAAATACAAATTACGTTGTAATATTTAAAAATAGTCAAGATTCCTGAAAAATTCAACGGTAGAATTATAGCAAGGTAGCTAAAATCTCTTTCAGGCCATTCATTGCAAAGAAATAGGTCACAGAATGTTACACCATGGGTATTGTGGACACGAACACGATTTGTGTCGATCGTGTCCACAATACCTGGCTTAAATATTACCAAATGAATAACTGTAGTTCGTTACCTTGCTTGTCTTCATTTCATGAGTATCTCTGCTCTTCTGCTTCGGCAGGCATTCTTGCTTACTTTCTCAACGGCCTAAAGTTTGAACAGCACCGCGCTCTGAAAGTTATCGCCTGAGAACTAGACTAGATACTCATGAAATGAAGACAAGCAAGGTAACGAACTACAGTTATTCATTTAGTAACATTTAGGCCAGGTATTGTGGACACGATCGACACAAATTGTCACCCACCTTTTTCCACCGATTTAAAGGTTTCCAACCGATGCTGCAAGCAACTAGGAAATTTTAAAGGGTTTTTTGCAAGGCTAAAAGCTGGCATTGGCAGAGAGCAGAAAGATCGAAAAATAACTCATTTAAATCGAAGTAGCACTTTATTATTATTATTATTATAACTTTATTAAAGTGTCATAAATATTTAGCAATAATGCTAATTGGGGACACTATTTAGCCTGAATACTATTTTAAATTGTACTAAATAAAACAAAAGAAGATAATCTAAAAATGTCCAAAGAAATAAAAAAAAAAACGATTTAATTACATTTATCATATTTTAAAAAGAACCTAAAAGTCAGTTATTCATTACAATATTTACATTGTCCCTTGCAGCTGTCTGTAGCTATGCTCACTAGATCCAACTGTCTCACACTTTTACGAAAGGAGTTCAAACTAGGTTTTTCTCTGTCACATTTTCTTAATTTAGACCATAGACTAGGCCCAAAATATCTGATTGAATGTTTGCCATTCATAACTGTTCTGTATCTTGGTATAACAAAGTCATTGTTTCTAAGTGCATAATGTTGGTCTGGCTTTTCAAACAGCTTTGATATATACTCAGGAACCAATCCGTGTTTAACCTTGTACATCAATATTGCAATATCTTGGATCCTTCTGTTCTGCAAAGTAGGTAGGTTTGCTCTCTTTAGTAGTTCTTCATAGCTGCTTGATTTATCACAATAAATTATCTTCATTGCCTTTTCTTGAATCCTCTCTATTTTTCTGAGATCAGAAGATTTGGCAAAATGCCAGACAGTACTGCAATAGGTAACATAAGGCAGGATTGATGTCTTGTAGATAGTCATTTTCAGAGTTATTGACATGATGTTACGAAATCGATTTAGTACCCCTAGTCTCTGACATGCTTTCTTACTGATTTCTCTAATGTGCTCACTAAAATTCATCTGCTCATCAATTATTACACCCAATAACTTAAGTTGTTTTGCTGGAACAATCTCTTCTTCATCTACCTTTACTGTTATTTTGGTATCTGTTGCTTTTGGAGGACCAATGACCATGGCCTGATATTTCTTTTTATTTGCTAGTAAATGATTTTGACTATACCACTGTGTTGCAGCTTTGATGTCGTGATTTAAATGTCTTTCTACCAACTGGGGCATCTTGTCTGAACAGTATAACTGATGATCATCAGCATACATACTGATTTTACAAAAGTCAATTTTATGAACTAGGTCATTCTGAAAAATGTTCCACAACAATGGTCCAAACGATGAACCTTGTGGACATCCCCTGTCTGTTCTTTTCCATTCACTCCTTGTCTCTCCCAACTTAACTCGATTCTGTCTTTCCTCAAAGTAGGACTTTACTAACTGAAGTGCCTCATGCGAGAAGCCATACTGCTTTAGCTTTTCTAGCAGCAGGTTGGGATACTTGCTTCATGAACAATGGATAGACAAAGAAACAATGTTGTGTCTGATTGTTTACTTTGTTCTATTTATGGACAAGTGTATTTTCCATTGCATATTCCTTGTAATTTTTATTGCAATATTTTTATTGGGGAACTGCATAAAAAGCCAATTGGCTATTGCCAAAGAGGAGTTCATACGGTCAATTAGTTTCAAATGTAGATAGATGAAGCAAAGTGGAGAAGGTGCCTTGCGGCCACACTTGCTAATTCACTCATTATGCATATGAAACGAAGTTGTTTTATCAAATTTGGATCCGATCCCGTGTAAACGGAGTCTAATTCTGTTTTATAGCCCGTGTAAAGAGTTATTGTCACCATGTCACACGTCAAACAGGTCAAACACGAATATGTTTTTTGTTCTGTTCTAGTCAAGTCAGTTGGTCTTGTTCTTGGTACCATGAAAGTCTAACTTCAGTTCACTTTTTTTATAAACCAATGCAGTTAAGGGAGTTAACTGGTTTATAAGAAACTAGACTAGTACTAGGATGGTGAAAAATTTAAGAAACTCTAGTACTATGCTTGAGAATTGCTAAGAAACTTTTAAAGCCAAATACAAGGACATCATGGGAAAATTATCGTTGAGCCTGTATTTTTTGGTAATATTGATGATAAATTTATGTTTTGAGTAAAATAGAACTCTCCTTCTTGCTACAAACTGTGCTGTCTGTCAAGACACGAATGCGTGACAGTAGTAGAAGCTGCATGCATCAAAGAAATAAGAAACAAATTAAGAAACTTTTAGTACTAAAAAGCTGAAATTTCCACGTGAAATTAAGAAACTTTTAGTACTATGGGCTTATCCAAGTTTCTTAGAATAAACGTGTATACTCAACTCTACACAGAAATAAACTAGATTGCGCAACTGGAAACTTTTGCCATGCGCCCAAATGGATTTTGGTTGGAAAAACGCAAGAAACCTTAAACGTCATTTCTCTCATTCAATTCGTGCTTTCATTCATTTATTCATTCATTTATTCATTCATTTTTAAGCTACGATATAGGGATGTGTGGGAGTTGCAATATGCAATAAAAATTAATTGAAAATAGATCAAATTGACACAAAACGAACCTATTTTTTAAATGATTCATAAGAGACATGCTTTCCCGTTGTAAGTATTTTTGTAAATTTGTTATTTTGCTCTGAAAGTGTTTCTATGGAATAACAAAATATTTCGGATCCTTGGCATTAATTATGGATTGATTGATGATTGATTTTTTTGATGCTTGATTTGACCTTGTTCCTAGCTTCAAATAATTTGTGTTCCCATCTATTCGAAAAGATAATTCCTGGTTCCATTCATTTTAATTTCATTTTATTTTTCAAATTCTATAAACACGGTGGCCCTATCAGCCAAGAATGGCTGCTTTTGAGGGCGCTGTGGCAAAACATACTTGCAATGTCATCTTAATTAAGAAGAGACTAACAGTTGCAATGCTAACTCAGGAGAATAAAATGATTGATTAAAGTCAACAATTTTTGGCGCGACATGTATTTCAAAGCAGCCAGAGAGGGGGCTAGCTTGACCTTATAACTTTTATTCCAGACCATTGATCCACGAAACGAAAATGCTGTTTTGTGAGTAAAGATTTCTCCCCGTTTTAAACGCTTGACTTTCTCATAAGTGGTAGAAATTTGGCAAATTTTCTTGGTGAATGCTTGATTCAATAGCTAAAACCTTTAAACATAATCAACTTTACTTTCTGAATTTTAGAAATTGTCCGCAGATTTACCCCCAAAACAAGATGTCGTCGTGTGACGTCATGCAATCTGGACGAATGAACAGTCGTTACGTTCTTTTTAATTCACCATAAGCAGTATGACACACAAAAGGGCACAATGGCAGCTGTTTTACTAAACAAAGTATACTGAAATATGTTTTATGTTTGTCATATTTTTCGAGAAGAAATCACACATAACGACCATGTGGAAACTAGCCTTTTATATACAGTTCAAGTTTATACAGTTGACATCAACCATCTTGAACTCTCCATGGAAATAAGAGTTTGTTTAAGATAGTAAAATTGAGAGATAGCTGTCATTCTCATTCACTATTTTGATTAGAGAATATCTGGCCAAGTGAGGCTACGACTTGGACAAATCCAAGTGACTTGGACAAATCCAACTTTCTATACATGTTTCAAGGAAATATGTCCATGTAAGTACAGCCACATATACGCTTTGTCAAAATATGCTGACACGATGCTGGCGAAGAGCTTCAAAGAACGCACTGTGATTGGCAGAATGTAACTGATCAAATCTAGCAGAGGTTATCACATGTTTTCAAATATCTATATATTGACGTTTTTAGTCGAGGGAATAGCGTAATTTTTGCAATTTTCTAAGAGAGCCTGGATCGAGCGAAACATTTTGTCGATTTTCGGATGCACACAATAGTGATAGAAGCTCTCCCGCCGATTACTCCAAATTTAGACAAATGTTACTCAATCCAGACTCTTTTGCAGAAAGCTTAAAGGACTGCTTCAATTCGATTACCTAGCGAAATACTTCCTGATAAAGCCATCTTTAGCGAAATAATATAGGTTATACAAGTTAGTCTGCATCTGCTTACAAAAGCTTTGACAAACACACGACCACTATCAAGGTTCCCAGACCACTATCAGTCGAAAGAGAGACCACACAAAATCCCGCCCTTGGCATTGGTTATGTTTACGTCAGTTCTCATTACAGAAAGTGGCTTTGGCGATTAGCTGTGCGCTTTTTTCAACACGGAAAGATCTTCCAAGTACAAAATCTTCGTGAAGCATAGGAGTGGTCGCAAACACTCAAGACGAGAATGTTACTCATAACGTTTTAGACTGATGATTCACATTTTTAATTGATAGATATTTCACTTATTTATTTATTTGTTTCCAATGCAAAAAGTTTTTGCTTTAATGGAACATCGGTACTTTAGTACTTTACTTTATTAACTATCGCTTATAGTCGGTACTTTATTCTTTATTGATACTTTATCATACTTTATTATATTATACTTTATTAATAGTCGGTACTTTATTCTCCAACCAGAGAGCCATTTTTTTATTTTATTATAGCCTGAGTTAAAAGATGAGATCTCATAGATTTATAAATAGCCTATTATCCAGTGCGTGGCGAACGAAAGCAATGCTAAAGAAGACAATTGAGGGATTAGGTGTTTTTTTGTCCTATTTATAGACAAGCCCTTTTTTACTCCGGTTCATTCACTTTAAGGCTCTGGTACCAGTACCTAGGGTAGCTAATTTCAAACAAGTGCACGATTCTTTGTTCTCATTTCGTTTATTTCGAAATTTATGTCATCTGTGTAACACGAAAACCTCAGCAATTTGTTTTGTTTACAAAGCAAACAAGAGCAGAGCAAACAAGATTTTTCTACATTTTGTAAAAACCTGCAAAATTTCGATTGAAAACAATAGCGATTTATCGAATAACTTTTGGGGTGGAGCTAGAGGGTACTGCCCAACCCAAGCTCGTTCCCAGGCCTCAAACGGTCTTGTCGCAATCTCAACCGTCGCAACAGTATCGACACAGGAGTAACGACCGTTGTATCAAGGTTGGATGCTGCAGCCCCTCCATGGGAAGAATCCAGCCCCCCATCGGAGGAACTCTTGTGCCATTTTCGGTATGAAACATGAGCACTTTTTAGCCCCCGATGGAGGATTTCTGACACCACACTTGAATGCTGTCTTTGCTGTCTTTGCTGAAGGACAACCCTCCCTAAATGGGAAAGGTAAAGGTGAAGTTGCGGTTTTTAGCGCCAAGCGCTGGAATCGCAGAAGTAGAATAGGCCTAATCGAGTCCGCGACCCCTTGTCATGACGCTCAAGTGGTGGGGCTTTACCGGGTATCGAACCCTGTCCGCCTGACTGTTCTGGCTGCAAAGTCAGTGGATTACACCACTGCGCCACAACACCTGAATGAATGAATTAAAAATGAATTAAATGAAAACGCTCACATCCTTTATCGGAAAAGCTCAACTGCTGTCAGTAGACTTTCATATTTTGAAGAAAGTGTAAAGTTGAAGAAATACGAAACAGATTGGAATCGAAGATTTTTTCAAAATTTTTGATCGATTATTTGTTTTTTGATACCCGAGGAAAGCGTTAATTAACTCATTTTCCGGCATTTTCATGGATTAGCAGATGTTCATTTCTGATGGAGGTGTTGATTCATGGGATTCATGAAAAGAAATTAAAAGAACAGATGCCACTGCACATAGTTCTTTGAGAAGTAACAGCCTCCTTCGACCCCTTCGACTGGCATTTGCAAGATTAAATCAATTAGAATTTCTAAAATTCAGGTGCTGTTATTTCATCGGGTGCTTAGATTGACTAAACTGATTTTATGAAGTGTAATCGAGGCCAAAATTAAACCTTGATTTCGAAGAGACAATCATGCACTTTGGTTACTATGCTGCACTTTCCGATCATGCACTTTCCTTCTTTTTGCTTTCCAATCGTGCATTTTTTAATAGTGCAATATCCATGTTTGCACTCTAAATCATGTTTGCACTTTCAATCGTGCACTTTGTAATCGTGCACTCTCCATTCGTTCATTTTCGATGAGCTCCTTCCATCCCTGCGGTAAACCCTGCTCTGTTGACCGAAGCACTATCATCAAGCCAAAGAGCACAGGGAAATAAGGGACTCCAGGTCATAAGCCTAGTAATAGACCTTTAAGATATTCTTCAAGAGAGTATGGATCGAGCGATAGTTTTGTACATGTGAATATTCGAAAATCCTACGAAATGTGTACAGATATCGTTTGATCCACATTTTTAGTTAGAATAGGGAAAAGCAGGGACGTAGGAAGCATCTCAAACTTGGAGGGGCACGACACTTCGAGGGCACTTTTTCCATTAAGCTAAAGGGGCATTTCCTGAAATAAAAAAGGGCACTTCTTTGTTTATTTCAAAATCTTGGGGGGGCACGTGCCCCCAATGCCCCCCCCGGTTCCTACGTCTCTGGGAAAAGGTCTATGATGTGTTAGGATGCAAGAACCGAAATCATACTCACTCGAAAAGTTGGTTCATCTATCTTTATTTTTTTACTGTACACCAAATTTTTTCACAAGAAATTTTAAGAAACTTAGGGTCATAATGAGGGGCGCTATTTTCGCCAAGAATTGGGCGACAACCTGAGTTTTTATCGTGAAGGGGCCAGCAAGTCCCATTTGCCCCTTAAATCCGCCACTGACCAACTGGACGGACTGCCCGGTCGAAAGATAATTACAACAACAGAGCCCCCCCCCCCAACACCGAACAAATCAAAGACGCCGCCGGCAGTGTGGTCTTGTGAATGAATGGTAAGGATAGCAGAATAATATGGCCTATGCCTCATGCCTCTAGAAAACATTCTTGTTTATTGTTGTTTACCGCAAATAAATAAATAAAACACTATTGAGCATAGGTTCCAAATCTTTAAAAAGGCTGGTGTAAAATTGAGTGACCTATTTCTTTGAACTGAATGACTTCAAAGAAACTTTAGCTATTTCCCTATAATTCTACCGTTGGACTTTTCTGAAATCTTTATTATTTTCGGAGTAGAATTTTTTTCTTTTTCAAAAAAACTTAAAACCATCGTAATTTCTAAACCGTTTGACGCAACATGAAGTAATTTGGAAGAAAACGATAGATTATGAATGCCTACAATATGGTATCAAGCAAAAGCATGTCACTCATATGGTTTATGATTTAGAAATTGGATGACGTCACATCCTCAAATGAGCTGAAATTTAAAATAAGCTGTAATTTTGAAAAATATTCAAAATTTATGGAAAGTCCAACGGTAGAATTATAGATAAGTATCTCAAGTTTCTTTCAAGCCATTCAGTCAGAAGAAATAGGTCATTGAATTTTACACCCACCGTTTTACGCCGAGTTAAAGATTTGGAACCTATGCTACACTGTTGCATTTCCTAACCGTAATAAGGTTAAGAAATGCAACAGTGTTTTGTTTATTTATTTGCGGTAAGCAAATGTAAACAAGAATGTTCTGCTATTGAAAGAATCATTTTTATATGTAATCCCTTTGCAGCCCTCGTCAATGTAATCTCTAATCTCTGGTAAAAAGAGCGGTTAAAAGGTGCACAAAAAGTAGGAATAAGCAACGATGCAAAAAATGAAGAAGTTGGTTCATTTTATATCATATTTGGGTTTCCTTTGGGCAGTTGTAGAGTGGGAGGCAAAAAACCATAGTCGAAATAGTAGCCTGCGTGCAGACTCTACTGATTCCCTGAAGAGAAGTGAGGTTCCTCCTGGAGGAACCTCAGTTTTCTTTAGGGAATCAGTAGAGTCTGCACGCAGGCTACGAAATAGTGGATAAGGGTAAAGAAATGTAGATGTTTAGTTAGGTGTGGTCTTCCCAGAGTTTCAGTGTCACACTTGCACCGTTTCTCGATCAAAATGTCATTAGCGAGTTCAGGGCATCTTTTAAGGACCTTTTTACTGGTGAGGAATCCATTGAAAGGGTAACTAAATATAGCCCAAACCAGGGTCGTAACGATCTTTAACAGCAAACGGCATCAGTTTAGAATTCAATTCACTCAGAATGATGAATTGTTTAAGCAAAACTATCTAATGCTATTTAATATTTCATCTAATGCTAAGTTAATGAACGCAACTGTTAACGAGAATGCAAATCTTTTTTCTTTTATTGCGTCGTCTATCAAACCTGTCTTCAACCTACATTCATGATATTCTCAAAACATTTTTGGACTGAAAGGGACACTTTAATAGTGAGGAAAATAGGCATGACTTGTGGGACATTGACGGGGTTGATCGAGAATTTCCTCCATCATTTTGTATACAATGTTGCGATGCCCTGAGTGAGTTTTAAGATTTCACGATGTAACTGAAGGTGGACAAAGCAGGGAGGCCTTAAAACGAGCACTGTCAGCGAATCTTCATCCCACTTAGCGCATGAAGTTGCGAAACGCGATAAGGCGCTGCTTTTAGCTCCATTAAATAGAAAATTTCTGAAGACCCACATCAAAATGGAGGATGCACTTGTTGCTTACCAATGCCAATGCCGATGTTCGCAATGAAAAGGAAAGTTTCCTACTGCAAGTAGCCGCTGCATGCAGACTTGCACGCAAACTAACTGCAAGAGGCACACAAACCTCGTGATTTACACCTAGGACTTCCCTTTCTTCACGACAAACTCATTTTCTTTTACAGCTATTATCCTCTTATTCGCGACAAACTCCGTTTCTTTCATGACAAGCTCACTTTTATTCACGGCCAACTTACTTTCTTTCGCGGCAAATTCACTTTCGTTCACGGCAGAATCACCTTCTTTTACAGCAAACGCCTTTTCTTTCACGGCAAACTTATCTCCTTTCATGACAAACTCATTTTCTTTCCTGACAAGCTCACTTTTATTCACAGCAAACTTACGACCAATTCACTTTGTTTCCGGACAAGCTCATTTTCTTTCACGGCAGCTCACCTTCTTTCACAGCAAACTCACTTTCTTTCAGGCCATCCGCAAAACATGGAATGCGTCATACACGTTTTTTCTTTTATAAGAAACTTGGATAAGCCAATAGTACTAAAAGTTCCTTAATTTCACGTGAAAATTTCAGCTTTTTAGTACTAAAAGTTTCTTAATTTGTTTCTTATTTCTTTGATGCATGCAGCTTCTACCACTGCCACGCATTCGTGTCTTGACAGACAGCACAGTATGTAGCAAGAAGGAGAGTTCTATTTTACTCAAAACATAAATTTATCATGAATATTACCAAAAAATAAAGGCTCAGCGAAAATTTTCGCATGATTCCCTTGTATTTGGCTTTAAAAGTTTCTTAGCAATTCTCAAGCATAGTACTAGAGTTTCTCAAATTTTTCGCCATCCTAGTACTAGTTTCTTATAAACCAGTTTCTTATATAAAAAATCGTGTATTCTGTCTGAAGTTTTTCGACGTTGGGACGGACGCTGTTGAAGCTCTTCTTCATCCAGCTAGTTTGCCCGATTTTAGCTAAATCTGGTATTCCTACAAGAAAACAAGACAAATGTTTTCTCTTATAAGGAACTTGACTTTGGAGAAAGGGATGCCAAAAAAGGCGGGTTTCTTGTTATCAAAAGAGCGTTGTGGAAAGCAGGGCTGTAGGAAGAAGCTTCGGATTTGGGGGGGGGGGGGGGTAATTGTTCTTAAAACAATAGAGAACAATACATCTAATCAATTCGTGTGACGTAGCACCATTGTTTTCAAAATTATTGGGGGGGAGCTCAAGCCCCCCTGCCCCCCCGCTTCCTACGGGCCTGGTGGAAAGAATTTTCTAAAAATTTGTCGAACTAAATCAGGAGCGGATCCAGGGAAAAATCTGACTATAGCTTAAGGTGCTATGCGCCGAAGGCGCATCGTCGTAGGGGAGGTATGCGCCGAAGGCGCAGGGCATTGGGGGTCCGGGGGCAAAGCCCCCGGAAAAATTTTTGGGACCACGCCCTTCTGCATAAGGGGAAACGCCCTTATTTAAAGAGAAACCTCGTGGAAACGCCCTAAATAGTACTTATCCAAAAAGAATCTAAAGTCTCCTTAAAATGAGAATATCTCGTAAAACCCAATACGGTGTCTTAAATATCATAAAAATATTTAAGACACCATACATGACTGACAAGGACTCATCACCAACCAGAGCAAAAGGTTTAAAGTGCCTTTCCAGAGAATCAAGACTCCAGGACGCTTGCTCTACAAAATGTTTAATGACTTTAATGTACTACACGTTTTTTATAAGAAACTATCTGTTATATAAACAGCACTAATATGGCCAACATTTTGAGAAACTCCAGCACTATTGTCTGAGAAGTCCTGAGAAACATTGTGAGTTAAATGCAAGAATGTTATGCCAAATATGTTGTTGAACTTTTAGTATGTACTAAACGTACATTTTTTTTTCGAGCAACATCTCAAAGTGAAGTTATAGCTGATGGCAATCAAGAATCAAACGTATCAAAAAGAGAGAAATAGGGTGGGTGGATGGGTGTTTACTATTTCCTCGTCAAGTTTTTTTTTTTTTTTTTTTTATATCAAGACGCTATATCATTTGATACATGGTCAACTACGGCTACAGATAACAAAAGATGATTTAAATACAAAATAAACAGTACGAAATAGAGGTTACAACTAAATACCTAAGAATTTCTACGTTGGGTTTGATTTTACTTTTTATTTATTTCCGTTTTCTGAATTGAGGCGTTTGGAGTATATATCATGAAGAAATTCAGAAAATGTCTGTAGGAGGTGTTCATCTTCGTTGGACATTAAGTATATAAGTTTCTGTTCATCTGTTGGTATATATTTAAAATTAGGGCAGAGATTTTGTGTTTTATCTAGGAACACTGTCCGTTCAGAGATAAATGTTTGGCACGAGAGAATGAAGTGGGTTTCGTTTTCAATTTTGTTTTGGCAGGATCTGCAAAATCGTCTTTCTCTTTCTAAGGGAGGCTTGAAATGTCTTCCTTTTTCTATTGCAAGGCAGTGGTCGCTAAGGCGCAATTTTGATAGTATTCGTCTATGTGATCTGTTGGTAATTAGGGAGAGATAATTTTCATATGTAATTTGAGATTTGTATGTTTTATATGATAAGGCTTTTGGGCAGTCACTCATGTGATTTTTCCACTGTATCTGATGCTCTTGTATAAGGGTTTCTTTTGTCGCATGTTTTGAGAGTAATGTAATAGATTCAGTATTTAGGCCATCCTCTGTAGGGTTATCAGCCTTATCAGTCAAGTTATTCATGTAGGAGGTTATTGTTTGACGATGGTTTATTGAGTTTTCGTATTTAAGGGCCTGAGATACTAAAGAGAGTGGTTCAGATTCATTAATTATATGTTTTATGAAGTTGTTAGTCCTGCAGTTTAAAGGGATGCTGAGGGGGTAGCGACCTAGTTCACCGCGTACTAATGCATTTGTGGTTGATCTATTTACTCCCAGTAAGCGTTTTAAAAATTGTGTGTGTATTCGTTCAATTTTACAACTATCCCAAAAATTTTGGTTTCGGTTTAGGTAAGGACCCCAGACCTCGGAACCATAGAGTAGAATAGGGGCTATGGTAGAATCAAACAGTTTCAATGCTGCTTTTATGGGAAGAAATTTTATTTTATGGCGGCTGTTAAGGGCTAACAAGGCACGGTTAGCTTTAGCACTAAGTATATTTAATGTTTCATGGAAATTGCAGGCAGCATTTATTGTGACACCAAGGTAGGTGAACTCTGTGACGTTCTCCAATGGGGAATTATTAATGTTGAAATTTTGTTTGTATTTGGTATTATTTTTATAGAACGTCATACATTTTGATTTATCATTATTAACTTGGAGTTTCCATTGGTCACAATAATTAGATAAGCTATTCAAGCATTGTTGTAGACCATCGTGGGAAGACTAATCAAGACTAATCAAGTTGTGTTAGGCCATGCATTCAATCATTCACACTGATCTAGGTTCCGTCCTTTAGCTTCTCTCCCGTCAAAGTCTCGATCTGATATAAAACTTGCCTGCAACGAAACTGCCCCCAGTGTTCATTTGCAAAGCTTTGAACCCATTCAAAACTACCATGGTCTAATGACAAAAGAGCCTTTCAGAATATTTGTTCATTCCATCACCCTTACAATGGTTTAATCAAGATCAGTGACAATGTAGAGAATACGGCCTATTAGACCAAAGCATTGAACATAATAGCACATTGCATGAGGATCCCCGCAGAACAATATCCGTTAGGGTCCTTTTGTCACAATTCTGTATGAAATTCATCCCAAGAGAAAACGTGACACATACATATTTCATTGACTCGATGGTAAAAATTGTTCAATGCTGCTCTGAGTTGATGAAGTGAAAGAATGAGGAGGAAAGAAAATTAGCAATTGGAAAGCTGTGTAGCATACCGAATAGGGCAAAAGTTTTGAGGAGCCATTCCCAACTGCATCTTTGGGAACTGCAGTGCAGAAAGATCACATTCCCTGGGCTGGGCTTAGGAGTGGCTTAGGCCTAGCCTACGAACGTCTTGAGGACTCCTGCTTGCAAGCAAAATAGAATCCTTACTTCTCTATTCGGCTTTTCTCTCTTCCTCGGACAGCGTTGCTCTATGCTTCACTATTTCTTCAATCTCAAGTAAGGTTTCGTTCATTTTGAAAGGCTATTTCATTTTGAATTAGCAACGACGGCTTCTCACAGCTTCATGTTGACCTCCAGTTCTCGAATAAAACAAAGTGCAGCTCTGGAGGCCAAAGTCCACTGTTGCTCCCGCCAAAATCGAGCAACAGTCAACTCTAACTCTGATTGGCTATCACCCACATTTTCAAATTTCACTGTTGCTCCCGCTAAAATTTGCCTACAGAAGGCCATAGCTGATTGAGCGTGGGATCGCAGTAATCTGCGGACCACTATTGCTCGGAATGTCAGCCTTTGTTAAACCTCCTATCGACGGACAGAACAAAGGTAAATATCAAGCAAAGTGGTCTACCAAATATGCGTTCTCCTTCGCAGTAGTTCTTAACATCAAAGCTTAGTATACGGGGTATAAAGCCTAGTTTTAACTGCTGGAATCGACGTATTGCGACTTTAACGATGAGATGAATTCATGGAAGTAAAATCTCTAAATTGAACAACTATATACACAAAAAATTATTACTATTATTTTGAAAATCTGACTGTTGCTTGAGCATCAATAGCAATAGTCTGGATCCGCCTCTGTAAATCAGATCCCTTCTGTTTCAAGTCGATCTCTGTTTTTTCCTTGGGATCCCGTTCTGTTTAGTAACCCTGGCCCCACGAAGCGTGGCTGGCCTAATATGTTTACCATACACAAGACATATTTCATTAGTTACCAAATAGTAACGTCTGATTAGATGGACATGGTTGGCGGCACAAGACTTGACCCAGATGAACGTGGGGATAAGTTCCACTGAAAATGCACTGACGCACAAATCAAAGTTTGGCTACAGAAATTGCAACGGACAACGATGGCCCTTGGTGTAGGCTGACGATTACGTGGTTGACGAAAAAATGCCAATTAGATAGCCACCTGCCTGGTGAATAATGAGCGTTTGGCAGCTGAAAAATTTGCTGCAGCGAACGGAAAAAGCTCTTTGACGAGACGAAAAGATCTTTGGTTTCATTGTAATTGATCCTCGTATTGATTTTATGATAACTTTCGTGTACTGGGCGTAGAGAGCGTATTGCCATCTTAGAGATTTATGTGTTATAAATTTTGCTGTCCTGTGTTTGGTTTATCCAGGTGGTGGGAAAAGGGGATACCTTTTCTTCTGGTGGGTTTCACCTGAGATAATCATTATTCACTTGAATAAGTCTGATCTCTTGACATAGGATGAGAAAGGTGCAGGCTGCTATGTGTTACCAAGAAGACCTTCGCCGGCTGAATAGAGGTCCCCGCAACACCAAGCAAAGCTGGTAGCGGCCGCCCACTTGATTATTTTAATCCTCTATTCCACTGAGATGGGGTCTTTACTCGTCATGACATAAATTAGGTTTTCTAGAAATCTCCTAGACACCCCAAAAATATCTCCATTAAAGCGGAATTGCAGCGATCGTCAGCGATTGCCGTATTTTGAGCATACATAGTTCATGTTTTCAGACCTACAGGCCGGTCGCCGCGCGGTTCGCCTTGGAGTTCAAGTTGCTTGATGAACAGCGAAAGTTACGAAATTTGATTCAAATTTTTAATTTCCATTTCAATTTCTATCGTCTCGCAAGCAATCAAGCGCACAAATGGAGATCGATTTTCCAGCGGTTCACCAGCAAGCTCACGAACCAATGCTACGGTTTGCTTTAATGGAGATTGGCCTTTAGACATTGATCTGCGCTACATTCTTCGTAAAATCGCGTAAAATCTCAAGATCATTTTATTTGGAAGGGTTTTCCCTCAAACTATGGCGTGAGGTGTCGGATAAAACATGCGGTGGTGAAATTAACTCTATGAAAAAGTTTCACTTTAGTGCTGCAAAAAGTTTTGAAACAAATTTGCGAAGCCAGCTGCAGAGGAAGATTTGTACGTCTTTCGAGTGCTAAGATGCAGAACAATATCCTTTTTACCACTTTTCGATAGGCCGAACGATGTTGGGGGAATTAACTGATTTCTGAGGAGGGGGGTTTTGCAGAGTTGCCTAAGGTACTTTTTTAACGTAGCTACTTTAGAATTTAGCGGCCCAGACCAGATGAGCAGTGCCCTACTTGGGTTTGCGTAGAATACTGGTACAAGTATTTTTTCATAAAACCCATTCCATTCATAACTTGTTGTATACGAATCAACTTGAATTGAATTGCTCCATCGCAGCGCACATTACTGCATTGCGCCACACCTACTCCAATTTTCTCCTTCGATTGCCTTGATGCATTCCAGATAACAATGGAATTTGGAAGCTTATTGGCCAATCAGATTACTCGATTTACACGGCACGCGATAGGCGCGGGAGGCCCTGAAAAGATGGATTCAACTTTGCCGTACTCGCCGCATGTGTCGCACAACCTTAATCGCAGAAAGCGTGTAGCGCGTTTTGCTGCCTCAGCCTTACAACAAGGCACTACGATTTAGCAAATTCATTTCGTGGTGATATTATCAATGAAGAAATCTAATATCCATTTGTTCGATACTATCTTTTAAGGCCACAAGAATTTCATCAAGATTAGAGTAGAAACTATTCGACGTCTCGCAGGTCAACGCTTGCTCTGACAGCCAGCCATTTTCAGATTGTTTTCTAACGTCACGCCCACCCCTTACGAGACAGCTGACAGGCTTGGATGATTGCTATAAATATGAGTTACCTCCGCAACTGAACATAACACCTGAAGGGAACTGGACTCAGCACGCTTTCGTCCAAAGAGTCAAACGAAGCAGAAACGAAGTATACTGATCAATGAAAATGGCTCTAGTAAATGGCATTACTATTTGCTGGCTGGTGCTTAGTGTGAATTTGTTGCTAGGAGCTGCTGACAGTTTTGAAGTTACTAGTGAACATAAAGGTTAGTGTGCTATTTTACAATTTCATAAAAACTTATTTTTTTATGCTTTTTCGTCAAAGTTGTGTTTTTCATTCTTTTATCAAGGTAAACTTTAAGTTTGCATGCAGAAATGCAAGAAACGCAAATTCCCCACTGGATATCTCATAAATTTTCCAGCTCAAAAGTAATTTTTCCTGAGAAGTCCTTAAAAGCTCTGTGGAAACTCTTTCGGCCTCGTAGAAAGCTAGTTCGTTTTTAGGGGAACAATCGCCAATGATTTAATATCTCTAAATATTTCATACATTTTGCAATGCAAAGTCGATTCCTCCTGAGAAGTCCTCCGAACTCTTTTGAGTCATATAGAAATCTGGTTTGTTTTCAGGGGGAGCAATACGCCAATGAAATAAAGTCTCTCAATATTTCATTCCTTTTTTAGCTCAGAAATCTTTTCCCCGAGAAATCCTTCAATTCGAAACACTCATGTTCGCGCTTAGGTTCTTATAGGAATCTCGTATGCTGTTGAAGAAAGTGATACCCAAGTAAACTGAAACATTTTGATAGTACGAGCAGTTTTTTAATCGATCCAGGAATAGGAGCTGGAGAAATTAGTCGTCTCGGGGTCGTCAGGTGAGATTTGCGATACGCGAAATTACTCATGCAAAACTTTTTGATTTGTTTTTATTCGCGGATATTTTCACTTGACATCGAATCTGAAACGGACTTTAGTTATTGGGCAACTTTGGGTAAATTTTCTCTCCAATCTGACTGAAAAGTCGAACTGCTGACTCCTCTTCAGAAGTGTCTCTACAGATTTGACCACGTTCTTCAATATCGTTACATTTCACAACTTTTTCAGCTGAAAGTTCACATTTCACGGTGTAATCGGAACTGCTCCTGATGTCACGCTCTACACAGTCCATTCATTTGATATGATTTGATGTTAAATGATCTCTGAGCAACGAAATCATTGCATTTCGTTCGGGGATATAGGAAATACAGTAAAAGCCCTCGTAAAAGAATCTATGACTCTCTGTAACTGGCTGAAATGGCTCCTATCCATTTATATATATAGTAACTCTAGATGTTTTCGATCTTCATCGTTCACTATATATAGTAACTCTTATGTATAGGGCCAAAAGGGCCAAAAGTCAGCCTGGGGGTTGTTTATCCACAGCTTCTTTTGTGCAAGTTTTTACCGTAGTTATCATATGGAGAGGCACAGCAAGGCCAATTTTCATAACTGAAAGAGCACTTGAACATAAGAAGGCTGAGGCACTTTCGAGAAACTTGCAGGACTTGCAGCAGGCAGGGTTTTGGTTGTCCGTGACCCTTCCGATTTCTATGTGTATGATTTCGTTGGACCTTCCTCCCACATTTTATTATTAATGAGAGCCACGAACTTTTGCGTTTTCCAAAGCATAGGTGCAGGATATGTTGAACCTCTGAGAGGCTTGTGTTCACCATCTTTCTTGTGTACATCGAAAGAATTACTTAAATTTCATTGCCCAATTTTTTAAACGGAGGGCATCAAGTTTTTAAAACCCAAGCTACAAAGGTGATGTTAAGGGATTTTTTTATAAGAGCTAAAAGCTTCAACCTTTTTTTCCCAACACAGCATCGTTTCATTTAGGTATTCATTTTGGTCTCCTCTTCTTTATATATTTCTACGTAGCATTCGAAGGTGGTTTTTGGACAAAGAGAAGCTAAACTTATCGAACTCGCTCGATGTGACCACACCTTGGACCACACCTCGTGGTTCCTTTAGCTTGGCCACTCTTTTGAGAGATTTTTCCTTGTGCACAGGTAAAAGGGCAATGAAATACGCCGTGTAATGTGCCGTAAAATGCTCCGTAAAATACTGCAATACATGTGATCCTGACCCATGTAATGTTTTGTAAGATTGGTCATTCCGTAGAATACTCTATTCAAAGCAATTCTCCAAAAAATAAAATACCACATGCCTTGTGATCGTGCAGTAATACAACATAATATGTAATCCTACATTAATGTAATGCGTCGTAAGATTGGTCATTCCGCAGAATACTTCATTCCAAGCAATCTCACAATAGTTAAAATACTGCAGGCCTTGTAATCGTGCAGTAATACAACATGCATGCAATCTTACAGTAACGTAATTCATCGTAAGATTGGTCATTCCGTAGAATACTTCGCTTGGAGTAATTGTACAAGAATAAAGATACAACGGGCCTTGTAATCGTGCAGTAATAGAACATGCATGCAATCTTACAGTAACGTAATTCATCGTAAGATTGGTCATTCCGTAGAATACTTCGCTTGGAGTAATCGTACAATAGCTAAAATACTACAGACCTTGTAATCGTCCAGTAATACAACATATATGTAATTTTTAATATAGGAAATGATTCAGTCCTATTCTTACTGTGAAACAATTCTCATTCTATTCCATACTTTGTCAACATCCATTGAATTCAGCTACATAATACAGCAGATTATTCAATTTGACCCCTGAGAATTACATGGTGTTGAATTTCGTGTTAGTGCAATTACAACCAATGTTCAGTGAATGAGTACAAAAGAGGCAGAGGCAAAACAAGTAATCAAACATTAGGTGACACATTGTGGTGAATTTCACTGTTTGTTGTATTACATGTTTTGTTGCATTTCATAGAATATCCTACGGAAACGAAAATGCAACATAGGATTACATATAATGGAGTCTTAGAAGAACCAAGCAATCGAACAGTATGTGACATACTGTATTGTGGTGAATTTCACTGTTTGTTGTATTACATGTTTTGTTGTATTTCATAGAATGTTTTATGGAAACCAAAATGCAACGTAGGATTACATATAATGGAGCCTTACAAGAACCAAATAGTCGAACAATATGTGACATATTGTGGTGAATTTCACTGTTTGTTGTATTACGTGTTTTGTTGTATTTCACAGAATGTCCTACGGAAACCAAAATGCAACGTAGGATTACATATAATGGAGCCTTACAAGAACCAAGTAATCAAACAGTATGTGACATATTGTGGTGAATTTCACTGTTTGTTGTATTACGTGTTTTGTTGTATTTCACAGAATGTTCTACGGAAACCAAAATGCAATGTCGGATTACATATAATGGAGCCTTACAAGAACCAAATAATCGAACAGTATGTGACATATTGTGGTGAATTTTACTGTTTGTTGTATTACATACACTGTAGTGTTACACCAAAGTAGAAATTGTGCAATGAAATGCAACGGCGAATTTCTCTAATTAGAGTTTTACATGGATCAAGTAATAAATCAAAATGTAAAATCCGACATTCGATTGCACCATTTGAGGGATTGTGTGGCTGGAGTATTTCATTGCTCTTTTACCTGTGGTGCGTCTTGAAGAAAAGTATGTCCTAAGAATTTGATTTGCTAGAAAATGGAGGCGAAAAAGCGCAATTATTGAAATCAGGACAAGAGCTGTTTAATTACTTCCTGTTCGACGATTAACAAAGATGATACACTTAAGCTGTGAGGTAGGCCGCCTTTAAATAATCATATTACTTTGCCTCCAGTTTCTTAGAATCCGTTGAAGAAAACTATGAGTTCGATGTGCATTTTTCGGAAGTAAGAACTGTGAAATCAAGGGCAAATACACAATGATGCTGCCCAGAGCCTTTTTTAAGGGGTTTTAAGTGGGGAGGCAAATCCTAAAAAGGGGATATGTTAGTCTGATTGGCTAGACCGTAGGAGCGTTTTCAGATGGGGGGGGGGGGCACTAATTCGCACCGAAGGCATAAAATGTTCGGGGGTCAGAATTTATTTTGGTCAATGCCTTCTTTTCTTATGGCAACGCCATTCTGTGCATTGCTGATGAAAGGGCATTTTATGCTCGGAGGTCCTGGAGAAAAATAGGAAATTTACGAATCCAAATATATATCAAACGGGCTAGCTAAAATCAAACTACAACAGGACAAGAATACTTTGTCAAGAGTGTTGTGTAAGACTTATTTGATATCCTGTCCACAGGCTCACGAATTCTCGTGAGCAGCGGCGTGGCCAGAAATTTTAAGTTAGGTGAAACGTGGGGGTCTGGGGGCAAAGCCCCCAGGAAAATTTTCAGGGCCACACCCTTTACTTTGGCTTAGAATGGATCTCCCAATATCATGCTTGCCATTAGTGAAAAGGAAACTTTGAGAGTTTTGTGACATTTATCCTATGAGTGAGTAACATTTTTGAAGAAACATCCTTGACTTTGGCTGAAACATCCTGTCTCTGGTGGTAAACAGTCCTGTTATCGTATTCCATTCATTTACACATGGCTTTTGCAGGTTGCCTACGCAGTGGTGGCGGCAATAGTTTATTTCTGAAAATCGCTTACTTGAAATAAGGGATAATTTTCTGGGGTCAAAAATCTCGACACTGGGGGGGCAAAGTCTAGGGATCGGGGGGCAATTGCCCCCCAGTTCTAATGTTAAAAAAGGCCCTGAATTGCTGCCGATGGGGTTTGTTGAGGGAAAGCAGCTGCTTATAACGGTTTTAGCAAGAGGCTGGTTTAGCAGGAAGCGGATACAGAATTACTGAAAAAGGCTATGCTTTGAATGGATGGCATTTTCAGATTTTCTTTCCTTTTAACGAACGACAGGTTGCAAAGTTTTCATAATAAACATTGAGTCGGTATTATTGAAATTTTCTTTTACTTTTTACGCCACGCTTTTCGCGCCAAAAGAGAGAGGACGTTGAGGTACTAAAATCCGATAATCCGACAAAATTTTTAGCAAAAGCCGCAAACCCCGGGGGGGGTACTTCACATATTTTGGGTACGGGGACGTGCCATCGGGAAGGGTATCGATTTTCACGATTTTGGTATAAGGAACGGTATCGATTTTCACGATTTTGGTATAAGGAACGGTATCGATTTTTGCAATTTTGGTTTAAAGAATGATTTTGGTATACTTTTTCGGAAAATTGGTATAAGGTCGGGTATACTTTTTCACAAAATTGGTATAAAGTCGGGTATACTTTTTCGCAAAATTGGTATAAGGAACAGGTATGTTTTTGAAGCTTCGATGGCACGTCCCCGACAGAAACCTGGTCAAGTACCCCCCCCCCCCCCCCCGGGCCGCAAACGCATTTGGATGAAATCCAAAACCCGTTCATATATTTCACTATGCGAAATCGAGCAGTAATTCGATGCGTAGGAGGCAAGTTTCGGAAATCGAAGCCAAATATTGCAAAAATCTGAAATTCGTTTCAACAATATTTTCCCGATCCAATGCACTATAAAACTCAATTTCGCAGCATAGGAATCATTCGTCGTACATAGCCGATTGCTCGTGGCCCATGGTCGAAACCGCCAAAGCCTCATTTTCACGGACCAATCAGACGGCTAAAAAGCAAAGGAGACAAAAGAAACCCGTGAAGATTTTCCTAAATTTTACCTACCTTCATAAAACGCAACCAGGACAAAAAACTGCTTGAGATTTCCCGAATTTTTTTAAAGCAATCTACTCTCCAGATGTTTGGGAGTACAAGTTTGGATGCCGGTTAAAATATCTCCAGGATTGGCGGAATTATTGCCTCTCCAATAGACAAAATCGGCGAAGGCTTGTCGAGACCTGTTTACGCCACTTCAAGTCAGGTGATAAAGCCTCTTGATAAAACCTCTTTTGAATTTTATAACTTATTTCGCAACGAGCAAACTTTTGCCATGAATGTAAAAAGTAGTCCAATACAGAAACTTCCCTAGAGTATTACCACATGACTTGAAACGCGCGAACAAGCCTTTGTAGACTTTTTCAATTCACATAGAAACCGTAGAGGCATTGAATCTTCAATAAAAGAAAATTTAGCGAAAGACAATAGCAAGAACAATTGAAAACACAGATTGTGGCGTTTTCGGGTCGTTCTTACAACAATCACTATTGTTATTACTATTGTCTCCCGGCCAGAATCTCTATTGTTCAAGGTTCAGTGCCTTGTCGGTTTGTTTGTGGCCATAACTCCACCAATCCTGGAGATGTTTTAACCGGCATCCAAACTTTTACTCCCAAACATCTGGAGAGTAGATAGCTTTAAAAAAATTCGGGAAATCTCAAGCAGTTTTTTGTCCTGGTTGCGTTTTGTGAAGGTAGGTAAAATTTAGGAAAATCTTCACGGGTTTCTTTTGTCTCCTTCGCTTTTTAGCAGTCTGATTGGTCCGTGAAAATGAGGCTTTGGCGGTTTCGACCATGGGCCACGAGCAATCGGCTATGTACGACGAATGATTCCTATGCTCAATTTCGCTCTGCCCGTTTTTACATAGACTTGCTCCAAGTCTATTCAGCGGACCATCAATAGTAAATCAATAGTAAAATAGTATAATTTCTTCTGCGGGGGCGTAAGCTACTAAGGTGATGCTGCGAAGGAGAAATGAGAACGAAACTGAATACAGTTTCGTTCTCATTTCTCCTTCGCAGCGGCACCTTAGTAGTTTACGCCCCCGCAGTAGAAATGATATTTTTTATTATTGATTTACTATTGGTGGTCCGCTGAATAGACTTGGAGCAAGTCTAGTTTTTACACCATTTTTGCTTATGAATGAATTCCCCTTTGCGAAATCTGGGGTGGACATGCCCACCACTGGCGGCGCCCTTCCCCGAATGGAGCCTGAAATGCGATATCTTCACCCTGATTAACTATAGGGGCTTCAGCCCCCACAACATCTTTTCAGTTCCTTTTTCAAACACGCATTTGTTGCCAAATTTCTTGGCTGCCAAATCCTTGAGAAGCTCATTTGGTTATTGATCGATGATTTTGACAACGTTTCTTTCAGACAGGGTCATCTCTTGGGTGAAATCATTGATAGGTTTAGGAAGCCACGCCAGGAATGGTATGTGCACCCATTGCGCAAGTTTAGTTTTAGAACTTAAGCTACTGTATTGTTTGAAAAATCGCCGAAAATGGTTGAGAAGACCGATCTTCAAATTTCTTTTTCCAGCAAGTAGATCAAAGACCAAATTATTTTCCCAGGTATAGCTAATCTTCTGAATGGTTTTACAATTAGCAATTTTATTTCTTTTTATCGCTGCCTGATTTTGAAGCATACTGCAAAAGCACTGATGATTGATTGTATAAATATCTTGTTTGGAAAATTTTGTCCAAGATATTGAAGGAAGATTTGGCGGTTTTAAAGGAATTTGATATATGAAGGGGTTTTTCATATCCATGGTCATCGGGGGTCATACCATAGCCTGAAAGATCCACATTACCCAAAAACATGTTGAAATTATACACTCATTTTTTTTATAAGAAACTAAGGTCCGATGCTGGTAGGTAGTTTCTTAAATTTTTGGGCCATTTTGCTACCAAAAGTTTCTTACGTGACGTGTTTCTTATATTTTTAATGGCAGAAGTGTAGAGTTAATTTTATTGTGTCTCAAGGTCTCCCAAATTACCTAGTAAGATCTCAAAACAAGTAAATAGTATAATTCGCACTCAAAATAATGTCCACACAGTTGCTATAACTGTACACTGTGAAAACATTTTTGAGTGCGGTAGGAAAATGAAAATTGTAAATTACAAAAGTTTCTTAGCTTTTTCAATTCAGGTAGGGTTGTTTCTTAACTTTCCAAAAATTGAGCCTGCCGTTTCCTATAAGCGGTTTCTTAAAGAAAAAAATGAGTGTATACCGCGTGTCCCAAAAATGTACTCCCGTTTCACTTTTTAAAAAACCAAAACTCGATGATCGAACCGATCATAAAATTGTACTCTATCTCTTTTGTCAATGATCCAAATATATCTAGAGAAAATAACGTTTTATTTTCTTTGTTGAAAGGGCATAGAAAATTTAGCCTCTGAAATTGGGTCTGGCTAACAGGCTATAGAAAATTATGCTATACTTGGTGATCTTGCCATCGCATTGAGATTTTTTTCATCCTTCAAGTCTGCAATGATAGTTTTTGTTTCTTTCTGACAAAAATAGGAGCGTATTGTACAAAAATAAAATGTATCATTATCGAAATACGTATCAATGCTTTTTGGAGTATGTTTCAAAACCAGGCAGCCCTAGAAATGGACTTGCTACAAGTCTCTCTCGCGGAAAAACGGGGGGAGGAGAAAATAGCGCTATTTTTTCCTGCCCCCGTTTTTCCGCGAGAGAGACTTGTAGCAAGTCCACCCTAGAAAGTGCTAAATTTTGTAATTCTAAACCAATCACAAGTATAGTGCTGAGCTATAACTGAGAAAATCATTTGGTCTTTGATCTACTTGCCATGAAAAATAAATTTAAGATCAGAATAAAATTTTGGTGATTTTCAGTCAGCTTCTTTTTACACTCAGTAAAATTCCTAATCACTCGCCTACGTATGCTAGATTTAGCAACCTCGACTCAATGACAATATAGCAAATACCTTAGTCCCTTCAAATTTCGCCTGCCTTTAATTTTCGCCCCGGAGGGAGGCGACAATTAAAGGGGGCAAATTGCGGAAATATTGGGGGGGCGAAAATTAGAGGGAGCGAAAGTTAAAGGAAGCGAAAAAATATATTTTCTATAAAAGAACTTTAGTTTTGATTGTAATACAAAATACAAGACATGCATTACTCTTCGATAACAATGATATTGTCCTCCCCTATGTCTAAGGGGTGATTTTGTTGTTCTAAATCCACCGTGTTCTCTTCCTCGGGGCCATATCCATCCAAATTACGTCATATCAATCCAAACCAGAGGGGGCGAAAATTAAAGGGAGCAAAACTCCCGCGAAAGTTCTGCATAATTTGGGCGGGGCGAAAATTAAAGGGAGCCAAAATTGAAGGCAGGTGAAATTTGAAAGGACTAAGGTAGGGGGCATCCATAAAAGCTTCGCCCAATATTTTATTTCGTGCTCATCCCCTCCCCCTCCCTAGTGTACTGCTTGAACAGGGATAACGGACAATTTGATATGGAGTGTGCGCTTTTGGCTCGGCTAGTGGGTTAGTGAAGTGCCACCCCAGGATTTGACTGTAGCGTTTCTGGGCATGCATCCTGGATTCGTACAACCTGCAGCAGCAAGAGCTAATGTCCTGACTTCACAGTCAGGTAATATCGCTGTTCTATGAATACATTTTTAGTTCCTGAAATCAGATATGGTCTTTAATCATTGCTGTCAAATTCAGTGCTATCAGAATTCGCATTTTGATTAATTAAAGTCCAGGAACATTTTTATCAGAAAGTCCTGCCCTGCAGGAGCTCGTTGCGTGGATACAATCAAACTAGGCCGCCTATTTAATTCTGGCTGATAAGCGTTAGAATCCCTCGGCGAAAACGGCTTATTTCATATCTTGGATTCCCTACGTTCTACAGGAGGTCACTCCAATTCTTGAGATAAATTCAACTCAATTCGGTAGATGAATGGAGAGGGTAAAAGACCAATAGGAGGCACTATTTTCCATGGGGGTAGTTTATCTTCAGTTGCTCGACTCAAAGACAATTTTTATCAGTGCACATAACACAGTAAATAAAAGTCGCTCGAAGCAATTCAGTTCAATAGGTAAGTAGGTACAATAAATTGCAAGCGGAAACTAGGACGAATTGTAATAAGTCTACAGCATTCTCCCTCTGTAAAAAATATTGCCACATTTGATCCCTTCGCGCCACATTACCTAACGTGATTCAAAAATGTAAATATCATAATGTAATAATGAAGTGAATGGATTGTTTAATTAGTCCAGCCATTTGCACGATATTCTTTGATTTCATATTTTGCACGGAACAAAATTGGCAATCGACGCTTGCCCTGACCACTACTATGTAAGACCCCGGTTACACTGTAGCCCGGACTTTACTGTGGATCCGTAACGCAGTGTAACAGATCAGCATCGCGTTTACACTGTTCCTGCTTATCCGTCACACTTTTGTTCCGTCGAACTACTGAAAAATTTTGTTCTGAGCAGTGTAACGGTGTAAACACTTTTGAACCGTGACAATTTTGTAACGGATCAAAACTTACAGTTACAATGTGAACATGTGGTCTCATACGAAGGCAATTCTTTTCATCATAGCATCCCTAAAATAGTTATTCATGCAACAGATGCACGTATTTTTTGAGAAACACTTTATAGGAAACTCAACTCTCTTATCACCAAAAGTTCACCTGTCCAGATGTATTTGGATAGAATCAAAAGTATTGGTTTCTTTGAAGCAATCACTCACTCAAATGGCGTTTAAAATCAGTTCAGAAAATACCGTGGAGTGCGTTGGCTAAACTAATCTAAAAATTGCTGCTCAGAATCCAGCTGTTTCTCCAAAATCATTGATGGTGTGAAAAGTCTGATCACACTGGCTGATTCTACGGAGTTCAAAGATAGGAAATTTCTTATTTTACAAGATATCTGCTGCTATTTGGCTGCACCAGAGAAGCTATGTTTTACTGCAAGTTTAACTTATACAACCCCTATAAGGTGGATTCAGGGTTATTTCTGTAGCGTTCAAATTGTGTTTATGCGCTTCACATCTACATAACAAATGATTGCGTGCTTCGGATTTCTGAGACTCTTCTCACTGCAAACTTTCTTTTCAATGGTTCTTGATTGTGAAAATCCTTTTTCAGTCACTAAGGGTTAAAGGGCGAAGATGAAACGTACATCTTGACATGGTAACGGTCAGTTGAACAACCTGGCTAGTTGGCTAATCGTGTTCCTTTCATATTTTCTCCTATTTCAACCATTTCAAAGCCGTGATATTGAAACTGATCTAGTGGAAAATGTTAAAATCCTTCTTGGTTAGAATAACAAACCTTTGTGTTGTAGTTTCTAAAGGCTTTCTCAGATCAAATGTCCACGTGAAAATGTCCGCGAAAAAACATTTGAAGTCTTTAGCATGATTAATTTTGCGTTAGTGCAAAATTACTGGTTTGAATTAACTGCATTAGTTGCTTCGCAAACAAAGCTACAATGCTACAAAGAGTAAAGGTAAATGGTACCTAAAGTAACTGGCAATTAATAAAATCTGATGTTCCACAGGGTTCAGTCATTGGACCGTTGTTGTTCAATTTCTTCATGATTGATTTCGTATATTTGTTGAGAACTCACCAATTTTCAAGTTTGTCGATGACAACACTATCTGTTTATTTCAAAAAGTACAGCTTGTTTCTTGGTATGAAAATAATTAATGGAAAATTTCAAACATTTTTATGGAGGAAATATTGTAGAATTTTCAATGAAGCTGTTTTTCATAAAGGTCTATGATACAGTAGTAAGCAGAATTCTGTTGCACGTTTGGTTGACGATTTAGAACTCTGATGACGTCAAATTCTCAAAATAGTTTCCGAAGGTAGCTTTAAGTTTTAGGACTCTGAAAAGCTGAGCTTATCGAAGCAGCGTCCTGGTCCTTCCTCTCGATGTGACCGCACCTCGTAACTCCTTAAGCCTGGAATTACAGAGAGTTTGTGACTCTCCTCACACTTTGTAGCAGGTTCGGCAGGGCGGGGACTCGAACCACCAACCTTCAGATTGGTAGTCAAGCGTGCCAACACTGAGCCATCCCCGCAGTAAATAGTCAAGATACCGAAATTTCACTTCAAGCGATTGAATCCAAAGAAAGATATAACAGCCATCTACGCCCTTCTACATCATAACTTTTTCAAGATTTGAACCCTATGCTGCCAAGCATGTTAGCAAGCAAGTTAGCCAAAAAGTAAGCAAGCATATGAGCAAGCCAGTCAGCCAGCAGTCAAGCTAACAAGTAGTTTCCTTGTTAAAGTGACTGAACTGAGCCAAGTGCAGGTATATCTACAAATAGGACTAAAAAATGCCTGCGCATGCTTTTGTTCGCATGTATCGAAACCATCACAAATACTACAGGCTAATTGTAGCTCTGCATATGCAGCTCTTTAGCCCTTAGCCCTATGTAGCTAGCCATTTATCTCCGTCAACTAACTTCAAGGCAAGTGACAGCTGCAAAGACCTCGAGGCCTGATCTGATCTGAAAGATCCCAAAGAAAACAATTCCAACGGATCATTCTAGAGCTTTTTACAGACTCAGCGAATCTCTTCGTGTTCAACCTTTTGACATGTTCTCGTTTAAAGTTCGTGACTGATTCTTGTACTTGAAAGGGAAAGAATGTCTGACGTCAAAGGATAGCGGCGCTTGAAATACTGTAAATCTCCAAAGATCAATTTTTGCTAAGGGATAAACCAAAATTGATTCAGGTCAAATGTTATTTGGATTTTCAGGGAATGAATAAATTTTATGCAGTATATGCCATTAGTACCAAACCAACACCATACTTGGTTAATGTTGACTAGATTTTCCACCTAAATAGCGCAAGTCAACAACGCTGCACTAAGTTTAGAATTGCTCCTTTTTTTACTGAAAATTTTGTAAACTCAAATTCAACAGCATTGCATAATGCTTGTTTAAGGTACTGTGTCAAGGCAGGCGAGGAGACAGCGTAGATTTATGGCCTTTTCTTGCATTTTCGTGAGTCAATAATCCATTATTTCGTGCAGCATGAAATCTTAGGATTTTATTTTTGCCTGTTTACTATTATTTTGTTTTCTGCCAAGCACCGAAGCTAGCCCTTAGGAACGCCGTGAGAAGCGAAGCGTATAAAGGCAGTATCCTACCTGACCCTTTCTCTCGATGTGACCGCACCTTGTGAGTTCTCTAGCCTGGAACCTCGCTCTTCGTAATAGGTTTGACAGGTCAAGGTCTCGAGCCAAGTGTGCTAGCTGACTCAATCCTGCCCTCATTATCTGACCATTCATTTGCTGTTCAGTCCATTTAAAAAAAGATGATTTTGTTTTTCTCGTTTTTCCCCGGATTTGATGATACACTGCAGGTCTTGCCGAACAAGCAGAAAATTTTGTATAGCTAATACTACAAATTGTACCGGGTGTCCCAAAAAAAAGTATACAGATTTGGTTGACTCCAACGATATGAATTTAGCTTTAATAAATGGCTAATCACTCTCAAAATATTCCTTGATAATTAGCTTGAACATAGATACCTCGTTTGTTGGTATTGGTGCTTTGAGAGCAGAAATATAATCTTGAAAGCTCAAATTTGCTTAAGAGCTTTTTTGTTCTTTTGGCCTGACCAAGTTCCTGAAGCACATCAAAATTCAAACTGAAATTAATGAACAATTAAGAAACGTCCCAATGGATGACTGTGCGGGGGGGGGGGGTGACTTCTGGAAAACAGAATAGCACAAGATTTAATATGGTTCAAATCTTATCAAAGCTATCTTTGATTCATACGCTGTGCCTTAAGAATTTGCTGAGGCCAAAAGGCTAAAGCTCTGGTTTGCAGGAAGAAGCAAATTTGAGCTTTCAAGATTAACTTGTCTGCTCTGAAAGCACCAACACCAACAAAGAGGTGTTCAAGCAAACTATCGAAGAACATTTTCAGAGTGATTAGACATTGATTGGAGCTAAATTCACGTCGCTGGAGTCAACCAAATCCGTATATATTTTTGGGACACCCGGTAGTGTACAACTTTACTTCTCATCAATGAAATTTTACCACAGAATATATAATCAAATTAGAAATGAGAAATTCCAGAAACAATTTTAGGCATGTGGTCCGGCAGAAGCGTTAACGATTAATTTTCTTTTTTTATATCACAACGGGTTTGTCTGTGTTGTCCGCAATAGAAACGACGCCCGATTTTCACTTTTTTTTACGTAAACACATTTTTTTGTTTCCAAAAGGAAGGTCTACAAAAACCACTCCAAGTAATTTTCCTTTCTAGGTGGGCTGAAACTTCGTCGAAAATCTGATATCCTACAAGGTTGAAGCGAATTGTTTTGATTTATTTTCTTTAATTAATGGTATCAGCCAACCATTATTTATTTATCTATTTCATCCACACGATACCGGCTAAATGCCTTTTTCAAAATGTACTGTTCAGAGTTCCGTTTTCAAAATCTACCGTTTTCAAAATCTACCGGCAAAAATGTGCCGTTTTCGTGTGAACAGGAGGCCTATCAGTCACATTTTTCAACGTTTTCAAAATGTGCCGTTTTCGTTTGAACACAGTCTCAGACTTGAATTCTGTGAATGAACTTAACTGATTATCGCCAAGTTTACAGGACTTTTGAAGGAGAGGCCCAGCTTGATATTAGCTACGGTATAGAGGCGTATTTTGCAGATTTTAAGGGCAATTATTACATCTCTTGAAGCACTTATAATCTTGCTTGACAAGCTCGTATAAAAGTTACTGCCCCGTACATAATTGTCCAGTGAAAAGGCCTGAAAAGCACTGACCCCTTTCCGTATAGGCTCAAAAAAGGAGTTGCCCCGTAACATTTGCACGGGCAATGACTTTGCACTATCTCTTATTTGGTTAGGTGTACCAGTTTTTGCCGTGCTCTGACTACCTACCCATTGCTCCCAGTGTTCATAAACCTTCGTACGAGTGCCAGTTTTATCCTAGCCGAGCTAAAAATTTCGCAACTTAATTGCGGTTATTGTTGACACCCATTGGCATCTGTACCAAGAGCAATGTTTAATATTGTTTCATGTCCTCCTCCGCAGCTGATAGCTCGAGTCTGATAAATGGAATACCATCATCATTTCCATGCAGTGGCCCATCGAAATATTTATTGGAAATGGCTAATACAAAAATGTTATGTGGAGGTAAACTATGCCTGGTGCAATGCAAACCTGGTCATAGGTCATTCAAAAAGATCCCTTTTGTGTACGTGTGCCATCGGGATGGTTTATGGACGACAATACCTTTTGACAAGGAAAACGAAGGATACTCACTTGACTGGCCTGTTTGCTTCAGTAGCAATGGGTTCTAAACACTAGGATTTAGGTATGTATTTGATTTGTATGTTTCATTGTTTGTTTCAATGTTTAGAGGAGTTATCTAAAGATCTGCCTGGCGGATTTTGTTTAGTTGATCCAGAAGCTGAGCAGAAGGCATTGTAATTCTCGCGTATTTAGGGCTAACATGAAACAATTACCACACAGCTCCTGAGTCAAATAAATAAAATCCGCCTGGCAGATCTTTAGATTTACCCTTCTTCTTTCGTTATAAGCACATAAATTCTGAATTACTGTATTGCCTTTGTTTGCAGTCACTAGATCGCTTTGAATTGAGGTGTCAATTAAAGCAACTGATGCTATTGTGATACAAAATCTGTCCTTGTTTCTTTTTGTTTCATCTTTATTTCCTTCTTTTCTCTTGACACTTATTTACAAGGTATCGTATTAGAAGACTACAAACTAAAGTAAAAATCCTAATTTGCAAACTATGACATCTTAGGACCTGTTCATATGGAGGCGAGCCAGCCCGCCTACCAGGCTGGCCCGCTAAATGAGCTGATTTCGCATTCTGTTCATATGGCAAAATCCATCCCGCCTACTGGGCTGAAATTGGTCACGTGACATCGTTGGTGGGATTGTTTTGCATGCCCACACATGCGCAGTAGAGACGTTTTCGTCTCGGCAGGCGGGCTGGAGTGTTCATATGGGAAAATTTTGATCCCGGCAAGCGGGATCCCGGCAGTACTTGAGTAAGATCGAGATTCATATGAGCCAGCCCGCCTGCTCATATGAACAGACAACAAACTTTGAATGGGAAACAGGGATAAGGTGAGATCTCGGCAAAAACCTCCAGCCCGGTAAGCGGGCTGGCTCGCCTCCATATGAACAGGTCCTAAATTAGATAGATAGAGATAAATATGAATAAAACGTCCATAAGAAATTAAACATGGCTAAATTAAGAGAAAGGAGATTTGAAGAGCAAATACCCCCTCTACCCCCCCCCCCTCCTCCTCCCAGTCAATGTTGCTGATTTCTCAAACTTGGAAAATATCATGCAACAATAGACCTTTTAACTATTCTACTAAAGAGCCTGGATCGAGCGTTATTTTTATCAAGTGGCGTTAGAGCTTCTATCGAAAACTCTTAGCGATCTCTTCGTGAGATTGTCCGAGGTACATCAATTCGAAAACTCTAAAAAATGTAGCAAAATATCGTTCGATTCTGATTCTTTTCAGAATAGCTAAAATCGGTCTTTTGTCCGCCTGTAAATTTTGTGTATATAATTTTTTAAAATAAACAACATTGATTACCCTGGGTAAACAATTTTAAAATGGGGGGGGGGCTAAAAGGTCTTTTGTTGAAGAAAATAAACAACATTGATTAGGGGGGAGGGGGGGGGGTTAGAAATTATTGCGGCTGAAGTAGTAGACACTGGGATTGTTTTTGTTCAAAAATGCTGAAACACTTTAGTTGTGACAAGTGGTTTTGTCGAGGATTTAAGTTTCTGAATCCCAATTTTTTCATTTTAGCTATCATCCATGTGACTTGAAGAACAAGACGTCATCATGAAAAGGGAGAACTTTATCTGACACGGCTGTCTATTATGGTCATATACTTGTAATTATATTGTATATACTTACTGTTTTAAGTTGTATAAATTAATTGACGTTGAAAATTGTAATGAAACGATAAAAGGTTTGCATGACAAGGTAACCTTATAAGAGTATCATTAATGTGTGATGTAAACTTTTATTCTCTTGGGGTCCTGATGAATACAAAATATATATTGGCTTCAAAATATTTTCTGGTTTTTTTTCTCGACTTTATTAAATACTTTGAACAGACAAAATCGGCTATTTTTACACCCATTTCAAGTCAGGTGATCAATCTCTTGAGAAAATATCTTTTGAATTCGTTAGCTTACTTCGTGTCATGCAAAATGATAAAAACTTTTTCCATGTTCCATGGATGCAAAAAGGAGAAGCAAGGGCAATGTAAAAGAAAAGATTCAGGTTTCGAAAAGACAAAACAATTTCTCTTCCTGGAAGTATAGCTTTCACACCCATCATTGCGGACACCTTTATTTTGAACGAAATGTTTATTCGACACTACTACCTTAATTTCTACGATCGCAGTTAAGGTAGTAGGCCTCGAATAAAGTATGGAATAAACATTTCGTAGTAGTATGGAATAAATAGTATGGAATAAACATTTCGTTCATAATAATGGTGTCCGCATAATGCTCCATATGCTCTGAGTGCTCTCTATCAAATCAAATCAAATAAACAGAGCGAGAGCACAACAGCATGGTTATCTGCGCAGGAGGTGTGAAATCTATTCTTCTGGCTGCCAAATCGCTTTGTCTTAACCAGAGCTGTATCCTTTGTATTGTGACTCTTGCCAAAAGGAGTATGATACTAAAGCCTCCCTAGAGTATGGTCACATGACTTAAGATGGGTAAAGCAAACCTCAGCCGATTTTATCTATGGAAGTTGCAATGATGTTCTACCTGAAACACCTGGATGGAATTGAAAATGCATGTAAAGTGTGATCCTTGGCTGTAGCAGGACTGCGAAGCTTGTCAACTGCTCGAAGCGTTCCATCATGGCTTGAAGTGTTGGCTTTTGCGTACCAGACCGTCCATGCTGGAAGAGTCCCGACTGAAAGGTTAGGCCATTGCGGATTTAATTATTTAGTTCCTTGATACTCTTGATACTAAGCTAATTGACAAGTAGTAAAATGTGTACAGTTGCACAATTACGTTAAAACGAGTACTCCTTGAGTGTTCTATAAAATGAGCAGTTTGCTGTAATTTTTTGATAATGCGCGAAAGTTCCTTTTTATTCCACGTGTGAATTGACGATAGGACTTGGTACGCCGAAAAGATCTTTGGAATTTCGATATGAGCAATCAATTTAGAGACATAGGCGTAGAAGACAGGGGCAGCCCCCAAATGTTGGAAAATTTGCAAATATCGGCCATAATCGGGCAAAAATCCGCCTTAACTCTGGAAAAATTTTTGTAAATAATGTAGGGCAGCCCCCCCCCCCAAATTTTATCTTCCCCTACGCTCATGTTTATGAAAAAGTTCAGCACTGAAAGAGGAGACATGTTTCCAAAGAACCATAAGACATCTTTTCCAAAATTTCTGGGACCAAAAATTCTTGGAAAAGTGTGAAAGCTCCAACAAAGAATCATAGCTTAGACATCTTTAAAAGGAAGAGATCGCACAAATTTACTAAAGACTTAGTTTGAAAATGCAGAAGAGAAAATTAAAGATTTTCATACAAAATCACATCATCAATTCCTCCTCCTTCCTTGCTGCTCTTTCTCTCTGGAGACCTGAAAAATTTGTAGGACCATTGGTGCTGTGGTCCGCCATTTTTTCCACCCCTGGGAGATCGTACCGGGTGTTCCAAAAAAGTACTACGGTACCTTATTACACCAAATTAGCATGGGTATTATTTTAACGCGGCAGGAATCTAAGCGATCACAAATTAACGCCAATGGGGAAGCTATAGTTTCTCAAGTGTACTTTACTTGTTACGCAAGTTAACGTGGTTTTAATTAACGCGAAATTTCTTAATTCGCGTTAATTAGTGCACTTGTGCTAATTAGCCTAATTTGACGTGATAAGGTACTCCTTTCTTGTACCCCATTTTTTCTTGGCAAGCAGATTAGAGCTTTTTTAGCAAACACAAAATTATTTTCCAATGCTTCGCTGATCGTGTGGTCGGTTTTTAAAAATTCAGAATTGCAGCGTCTTCTTGGTTTCGAACAGTTTTCCGGTTAAGACGTCGTTAAATTAGCAAATTCTTTACCTTGACTACCAGACTGCTAAATCTTTGGTAACTTCAGGTAATATGTGGGGGGCTTAAAGTGAATAACCTGAGTTAAAAGATGAGATCTCATAGATTTATAAATAGCCTATTGTATTTGATAATCCAGCTCGAGGCGAATGAAAGCAATGCTAAAGAAAACAGTAGAGGGATTAGGTGTTTCTTTGTCCTATTTATAGACAAGCGCTATATATCTCAGGTCATTCACTTTAATAGCTTAATAGAGAGGGGCTTATTTAAAATTCTGGCTCAGAAGGGAAGGGTTCATTAGGGAGGGGCTTAAGAGTGCTTTTAAATAGAGCTTTTGAGGTAATATAGGACAGATTTCTTTTTGCGAGACATTGATCTGCATTGCAGAAGTAAGGCTTGGCTCGCAAATCGAGTAAGAACGCAAAATTATACCGTACAAAATCTGATATGTGTGCAAGTTTGTTCCAATTTAAAGTACCTAGATATTCAATGACGTCATAACCATGTTATAATACGTAAGATGAGACGAAATGATTTGTTATCCCAGCAACGGGAATCGTTATCTACACCAGATAAGTACAGACTAACAGCCTTCCACTAAGTTTAAAGAACTAGTCGTTTTGGGGTTAAATAGTCTGGTCGACCCCACACAAATCTTCTAGGGTTTGTCACCGCTACTGTGTAAATGACGCAAATATATAATCTAACTCGATTATAAAACAGATTTGAACTGATTAGTGTGTCTTATTTCTTTATGTGGTCGCCAAAAAGATAGCCTAGTCGCAAATTAGATGTCAGGTGCAAATTCCCGCGAATAACAACTGTTGAAATGGTGTGCATCAGTAATTTTGCGTTCTCGCAAATCTCACACATAATCTAACTCGATACAACCTTCTTGATATTCTTGTGATTCGAGATTTGGAAAAGTTTCATTTTTAGATTATCAGCACCTTGCCTACAATGATATTTGTGCTTCTGTGTCCATTGCCTCTTTTTGCTATGCGGCTGAATTGATTTCATCATGGTTGAATCAAGGGCGTCTTACCTTGTAGGAAGTGTGATTATTCCCAGTACTGTACCCATGACCCAGTACACAGAGTGACCCAGTACACATAGTAATTGGTGTCCTGTGACCCAATACACAGAGTAATTGGTGTCCAATATATACATACAATATATTGTTATATACAAGGATTTTCAAATTCTAACATCTATTAGTGTTGACCAAGCAAAAATCACGCTCTCTGGTTCCCTGTGGCCAACTCGCATAACAGTTGATCTCGTATTACATCAACACTGGAATCTGAAACCACAAAGTTTTTCATACGTCATGTTGACCTTGACAGGACTGACTCTGTCTGTGTACTGGGTAATTTTCATTTCATTTTTATTTATTTAGGCACGGTAGCCCCGTCAGTCCATAAGAACTGCTTTTCAGGGGGCCGTGGCAAAACATTTACTAATTAAAAGATCACTACATAATAATTAACAAAATAAGAATTCTCGTCATGGCTAGTTTTTTATTCTTCTCTTAAAGGTAACGGTACAGTAGTGGGAATAAACGCAGTTCCTACAAGGAAGGCGCCGTTGCCCTATGTTGTAGTTTTGAAGCAACCACTCTTGACTTTCTTATGCTATAAATCAGCAACCAATTGTCAGATAAACTCAAACAAGGTTTCAAACTCAAAGTTGAGGCCTATCCTATGCAACAAAAATAACAAAAGAGAGCATAGGGTTCAAATTTTTAAAAAGGTCTGTGTAAAATTCTATTGCAGTTTTCTTTTAATTGGATGGCTTGAAAGGAACTTGTGGTACTTTGCTGTAAATCTGCCGTGGACATTTTTTATTATCTTGACTATTCTCAGAATGGCGGCAATTCAATTACTTTTGAAAAATTCATGGAAAATTTTGAAAAAATTTAAATCATCGTAAATCCTAAACTAATAGAGGAAACATTATATAACCTTCTAGAAAACCAAAGTTTATGAAGGTCTACGATATGGTGGCAAGCAGAAAACTGTAGCTTTCCTAGTTTAGGATTTAGAAATTTGATGACGTCATAGCCTCAAATTTAATAAATGCCGCCATATTGAAAATAATCAAGACGTCAATAAATTGCCACGGCAGATTTACAACAAGAAACTCTAAGTTCCTTCCAAGCCATTTATTTCAAAGAAAACGACCTTTTTAAAGATTTGATCCCTATGTTACAAAAGAGGTAATCTATTCCATAGCTCCTCCACAGCAGCCACACAAATGGGGCACAATGCTTTTGAGATACCTTGTTGAAACGCTACAAAAAAAATCGGTTCTCCACTTGAAATTAATTGCATACGAATGTAACTAAACAATTTGAAATGTTGCTCTATACAGCAATAAATAATTATCAACTATTCGTAATTTGAACAATATCTTACACGATGAAAATTCAGTACTTCTATGTACATAAACATTCATAACATGGAATAACGAAAATGCTTGGTGTATAACTTAACGTTGGACGATTAAAGAACTATCATTATAGAAGATTGTATTAAAGGAGACTTTGCAACCGGCATGCTTTGTGAACACATCCTTTTGTTATTTCTTTGTTGGGGCCATTTCCGTGGTCCACTAAAATGGCCACCGAAAGATGATAGAGGCTGTACAACCCGTTCTCTCTGCGTGGCTCTGCGTGTCAAATCATCGAATGTGTTAGGCAAAACACAACATAGCTAATGGCGATTTTGAACAAAGAACAGTAATCCAAAGTATCCGAGACAATCTTGGTGATCGAAGCTTTGGGAGAGGCTTATTCTATTTTTCTAACGCCGAATATTTGAAAGTTTTAATGGATATCAAAAGTTCCACCACAGTTCATGGATACAGACAAGAAAACACTGCAATGAAACTTACGTAGAAGCTGCGACCGCCATTAAAAACCCAAGGCTTTAGTCACATGCGCGGGTCGTCCCGTACTTTCCGATTGCTTACAAGGATCTTGTACAGCTCCTTTAAGATGCCTTTATCTATCAAAAAACAAGAGCAGATTTTGTAATACAATAGCAACAGTTGCGTTTGATTGGCACCTCAATTCAAAGCGATTAGCAATCACAGACAAAGGAAATTCTCTCAACCAGTAATTCAAAACAAACCAAGCCGCAAAAGTTTCCCCAAAACTGGTAGGGTAAACTCTCGCCTGTGCAAGCGAAAGATGGTTTTTAAGGGAAGTTATGTGCTTATAGCGAAAGAAGAAGGGTAAATCTAAAGGTCTGTCGCTTATATTATGTTTATTTGATTTAGGAGCTGTTTTGTAATCGTTTCATTTTAAGCCCTAAAGACGCGAGAATTACAATGCCTTCTGCTCCGCTCCTGAATCAAATAAATATAATCTAAGCGACAGAACTTTAGATCTACCCTTCTTCTTTCGCTATAAGCACATAACTTCCCTTAAAAACCATCTTTTGCTTGCACAAGGTGAGAGTTTGCCCTACCAGTTTTGGGGAAACTTTTGCTGCTTTGTTTGTTTTGAATTATTGGTTGAGAGAATTTCCTTTGTCTGCAGCCGCTAATCGCTTTGAATTGAGGTGTCAATCAAACGCAACTTTTGCTATTGTCTTACAAAATCTGCTCTTGTTCTATCAAAACATAATCAAGGCAACTCACATAGAAACATTGAATCAAAATAGGCAGACTTCATAGCAAGTTCTATTGTTGGTTTGCTTGTTCATTTGTAAGCATGGAGCGATCTGTGAGAACGGGCAAAAACAAGCAAATGGTCTCTGTGGTCAATTAGTCAAGATGCAAATGTAAATGCCGTAAAAGCTCTATTAAGCCCCCGGGGGCTTATTTAATTTCGGACACTCCAGAGGGGGGCTTAAAAAGGGGGGGCTTATTAGATAGGGGGGCTTATTCACAAAATCAATATATGATAGCTTTTTAGTTCTTTTATACCATATTCTGCGGATTCAACATACAATTTTACAAGTTATACAAATATTCATCTCAAAGCACATCAAAATTGACATGCAAAGTTGTTTAGCTCAATAAATGGAAAATCTTTGGTAACCTCTGGAATTTGATATAAGTGCTTTAATAGAGGGGAAGGGGCTTATTTAAAATATTTGCTCAGAGGGGAGGGGCTTATTAGAGAGGGGGCTTAATAGAGAGGGGGCTTAATAGAGAAGGGAGCTTAATAGAGCTTTTACGGTAAACCAAATCTCATAGCTTTCCCTGAAACCTAGGCATGCACGAAGGAGCTGTTCACAGGCAAAAATACGATTTTGCTATGACCAAAAAGTTTTGTCCAAAAAGATGGATGAATGTATGAATTAGATATCTACTGTCCGTTAAAACCTTAGATTGAGTCACTAATTTAAAGGCTATCTCCAGCATAATTGTAGTCCTTGATACAACTCCTGGTATGGGAAACTTAATGTATACAATTTCAAAAATACGGACGACAACATATTGCTCTTTTAGCTGCTTAAAATTGCTAGCTAATAGACCTTTTAGCTATTCTGAAAAGAATCAGAATCGAACGACATTTTGCTACATTTTGTAGAATGTTCGAATGTGCACAATAGCGATAGAAGCTCTAACGCCACTCGATCGAACTTCGCGTATAAAAATAACGTTCGATCCAGGCTCTTTTTTAGAATAGCTAAAAGGTTTATTGACCTCTTAGCTATTCTAGAAAAGAGTCTAGGTCCAGTGATATTTTCATGAATTTTTATACAAAAGTTTCGATTGAGTGGCGTTATGTCTCGTTCAATTCCTACCCTGACCATCCCCCCCCCGGGACACCCCCGGGCATTTGCACAAAAAAATTTCCCGGCCCCCGGGCATTTGACCGTACATTTTTCCCCGGCCCCCGGGCATTTGAGTAGCATTTCGCAAGAACAAGAGCTTTTGCTTATACAGTAACTGGGAATATGGCGTTTTTTCAGTGCCCGGCCCCCGGGCATTTGATCATCAATTTTTCCCCGGCCCCCGGGCATTTGAACAAGGAATTTTTGCTGACCCCCGGGATGCCCGGGGGGGGATGGTCAGGGTAGGAATTGAACGAGACATTACAGCCTCTCTTCCTGTTGTGCACATTCGAAAATTCTTCAAAGTTTATCGAAACATCATTCCATTTAGATTCTTTTGAAGAATAGCTAAAAGGTCGATCAAGGAATGTGTCTCGGTTGATGCTTGAAAATCTTTCTTGGTAGCAGAAGAAAGCTAACAATTCATTGTCCGCGTTTACCAGCTTTGAAAGTCGAAGAAATAACTGTATCTACTACTTCTATTTTTTCACCAAATACGTTCTCTGCGGTAAATAAAGTGCGAGTTATCACCTTTTACAGAATATAGGGACGGGGGCTTTGTCGTTCAGGCTTCTATTGTAGAGGGTGGTAAAGGGTATTTCGTGAAACGTGATCGGCCATATTCTTTTCTCGTGAAACGTGAAAAACCATTATTTATTGACGTGAAACGTGAAAGTGCAAACGTTGTCCGTGAAACGTGAAAGCCTATATCCATTTACGCGGAACGTGATTTGCAATAATTTCCATAAATAGATTAGCCTAATCTAATGGGTTACAAATGCTTCGAGAAACTAAGAAGTTTTGCATGAACATTATAGCATTTCTTGTGTTTTTGTTGTTGTTGCTGTTTTTCTTGTTTTTAACAAAAAATTGCAGTTTGGTGCAACAAATAATATTTATGCTTCCACGCGGCTTATACGATCATGCCCTTCACAGTTTCTTCAATTATCTCTTATTGTCATTTGGGTATGGGCTCTGGAACCTCAAGAAATACTATTGTCCAATAGGTGTTACTTTGCTCTATGGTCCAGCAGGCCCCATTCATCTCTTTAGGTGCTCAATGCTAGCCTGTGTTCCAGACCCTCCAAAAAGGATAATGCAGGCCCGTCAGAGCCAAAGGACTGTGATCCAGGGCATCGAATTTATACCAAAATTGGAAGTTTTAGATTCCGGATTGATTTTGGGCTTGAGACATACACCATAACATAGGGGTTAATTTGCCGCAAAACAGTTTCAAGATCAGGCCACAGAAAGCAGAGATATTGATCTAAATCAGAACTTTGTTTACATAACCTGCAGAGGCATGGTACTGTTTTGATGGCGGCCTACAATTGGTTATTTTTCTAGGCTCAGACTTCACCGATCCTTTTCATTTTAGTCTTATTCTCATCCCCTAAATGTGTACTTCAAGGCAATGTTAAGCATGTTTGAATAGTTTGCCTTTTTGTGACCGTTTTTTAGACAATTGAACAATGGTATTTTTCTGAAAAATGTGTCCCTCAAAAATCAACTGTAAAATTCAAAGCTAAAGACAGAAAATATATGTTTCACTATACTCTTAAAAACAATTTCAAAAACTAGAAACACCTTTGTAGCAAGTTTCTACCAAAGGACTCTTGCCAATTCGTACCCAAACAGTTTTTTATGACTAAGTTTATTTCAAAAATCTCAATTTTGATTTCTAAAATTTTTAGATGCTTTAGCAACTAAATTTTAACAGACTACCATGAATGGACTTAAGGTGACTGGACATCACTTACATGTTAAAACAATGTAATAATTAACATTTGAGACATTTTGCAAGGCATTTTGTTAAAATCTTAACTCTTAAATCTTAAAAAATTTACAAAATACGATTATCGCCTTGAAAAGTTTTCACTTGCTGCAGCAGGCTTAAATGCGAAAGAAATGACAAACCATCGACCTTGCATCGTTTTTCAACAACGGGGAAGCTTTCCGTCTCACCTTATCTAATTTTTCATAAAAAATTTACAATAATGTAAAAATCATGTACACACAAAATGAAAATTGCCCTCAAATTTTTTTGGTACACATTGGCACGAGCCCTTTGGTAGAAACTTGCAACAAAGCTGTTTCTAATTTTTGATATTGTTTTGAAGAGCATAGCGAAACAAATATTGTTTTTCTTTAGCTTTTAATTTTACAATGGATTTTTGAAGACTGACATTTTTCAGAAAGTACTATTGTTCAACAGACGACTTCGCTAACGATGGCGGTTAGGAACCTTTTACCAAGATGCAGTGCGTTCTAATTATGAATCTTTAACGATTCTGTAGGAATTCGATTAAAGAACGCGATGCATCTTGGTAAAAAGTTCCTCGCCGCCATCTTTAGCGTAATCTTCTATTGTCTAAAAACGGTCACAAAAAGGCAAACTATTCAAACATGCTTATTGCCTTGAAGCACGCAGTTAGAGAATCAGAATAAGACTGGGCTGAAAGAGGTCGTTAAAGGCTCAGCCTAGAAACAAGGAATTGCAAACTGCGATCAAAAAAGTGCAATTTCTCTACAGGTCATGCTTGCAACAAATGGTCACACCCATAGGTTATGCTCCATGACGCCAGCCCAAAATCTAGCTGGAATTCAGAACTTTATTTTTTAGCACTATTAGATAAAAAAGGGCCTAATAGATCACAGTGCAAAGGGCTTGGTGGGGTCTTTTAGCCCCTTAGTAGCTTTCAAATATTGTTTCTTGAAATGCTCCGAGACGAGAAAGCAGCTTGAATAGCGCTCTAGTTTTGAAATGCCCGTAAAAAAAACTTTAGTTGGTGATGTGCATCAATCAAAAAGTGCAGAAATTTTACATGAGGGTCGTTTTCCGGCGATCTACTGTAATAGGAATGGTCTCAAAATTTTCCCAGGACAAGCCCCAGACTTCCAAATTTGCTTCCTCCACTTGCAGCTCCCTAATACGAAAATCGTCCCGACTGGCTTGAAAATAGTTTGCTATGATAGAAGGGAATGAGCCTTAGAGGCGTACCTATGGGGTTGTTATGTGTTCCAGACCTGGCATTTTCCATAAAAACAGCAATTGTGCCCTAAATTTCATCCAATTTTTCTCGAATCATCGATTTCATTACTTTGGAACCGGCATTTTCTTCTTTTCTGAGCCAAAAATTTTCCGCTCGTTGCGCTCGCACAGCATACTCATATAGAACATGAAAACAGAGACAGATAATTTGGGCATATAATCCAACGTCACAACTTTCTGGGCAGACTTAAGTAAGCTAAAATATACGAAGTGGTTTGAGCATCAGGGGGAATTTTTATGGGATCTTTGAGAGCAGAACTTTGAAAGCATTTGAATTCTCCTATCTAAATCCTATCTGTCCTATCTTAATCAGAAATACATTATCTGCATGCCAAATTTCTGCCTCGGAACCTTAGCCCTTAAAAATTGCCTGCAATCACTAAACAATAACAATGGTTGAGCCACCCTAAGATTGTCGGTTTTGCCTCTGCTCTCCCCTTTCCCCATAAGCAGTGTTGTAATGTCAGACAAAGGTTGCCGAATCGCTCTTGTCAGCTCAACCAATCATTGACATTGGTGAGAGGGGTGGCGAAAGGATGATTTGTTCAAGTTGGCTCGAAAATTGTATAAGTGATAGTAGATGCTCGTTAGCCTTTCTTGTTGTTTTGAAGAGTTTTAACAGGTTTGAGACATCTTTAGTGGGGTCAGTGCATCTGCATTCTCCCATAGCCTAGTAATAATACATTTTTCCGTGAAACGTGAAAACGCTATATTTTTAAACGTGAAACGTGAAATTGAACATTTTATTTCCGTGATTCGTGATCCTGACCCCCCCTTTACCACCCTCATTGTAGGTATATTCATCACATTTTCATTCTTTGGCATCTGCTATTCCTCCATTAGTCACTGCAAATGTTGCTTCATTTTCGGGCAGATCAGGGCTGTGAATGAGAATTTATCAAAACTTTATATGGAATCAAAGACTAGATAATTTAAAATGAAGACTCAATCTCACAGTTTAATCATAGACCATGGTATAACAATATCAGGTACATGGCTTTGGGCTCTAGCTTCTATCATCATGCAGGGTGAGTGGCCCAGCTGCTTATACAGTCAGTTCTGTCAGGTGACTGAAGTTAAGTTCGTGTCGAGTGAGGGCAAACTCCGGATGGACGACCTCTCGGCCCCCGGGGGGAGGGGTACTTCACATATTTTGGGTACGGGGGCGTGCCATCGGGAACGGTATCGATTTTCACGATTTTGGTATAAGGAACGGTATCGATTTTGCAATTTTGGTATAAGTATAAGGTCGGATATACATTTTTGGAAAATTGGTATAAGGTCGGGTATACTTTTTCGGAAAATTGGTATAAAGTCGGGTATACTTTTTCGGAAAATTGGTATAAGGAACGGGTACGTTTTGAAGCTTCGATGGCACGTCCCCGACCAAAACCAAGTCAAGTACCCCCCCCCCCCCCGGGCCTCTCAGAGGCCTGACCTCGCAACTCAATTCGCCGTCCTTTAGAAGGAAAGTCAAACTACGGGTCCCATGCCTGGATGCGGTAAATAGCTCAGAAATCCTTTCAGCACCCTTAAAATAAATCATTGAAAGAAATGCTGGCTGTAATCAATCTCGAAATCGGTTAATTAGTTGCTTAGGCAACCATCCAAAAGGTACAGCGTCTTGTACTCACCCGGTAAAGTAGTGCTTGTGTTACAATATTATTCATTTTGAAAGTGACATTTTGCATTACCATATGGCCACATTTTTTTTCAAACTATGGTTTATTCATCCGTCTCACCCAGTGCATTAGAATCTCACAGATTACCGGGTGAGTCAAAAAAAGAATTCCCGTTTGGAAGGCCACTGCTCCCTGAACATCAAAGCAATGATATTGAAAATTGTCTTGTTTTAATGTTTTATTTCATTCATTCGTGTATTTTGTCCTCTTGGGAGAATGGAATCCCCCTGAAAACGTTATTCATAGTGGGGGGGGGACTTTTTCATTCCACCCAAGAGGATAGCACGTGCTAAAGCGTGCTCAAGTCATTGCTGTCAGGTAAACATATTACGGAGACTTGCTCATGATTTAAGGGCTACGGAAATTTTTTAAATCCCTTTCAAAATCTAAACAGAATGACCGATTTCAACCAGGAAAAATTCTAAAATGATTGAACATGTTAGCTACTTAATCACATATTGCAAAATATCATTGCTTATATATTCAGCTAGCAGTGGCCTCTCAAACGCCGGGCCTTTTTTGACTCACCCGGTAGAATCGCAAAAAGCCTTACCTGTCAAAAATTTTAGCTATTCTCAGTTCTCCTCGACCTTTTCGTAGGCTGATCCTCGTTGTAGAGGCATGAGCAAGGATATGACCACCAATCGGCTTCTTAGGATCTGCTTGAAAACTGCAAAGAAAATGAAGTCGAACATCACAAGAGCTGGAAATACAACTACCAATTTGTTTACGCACAGTGAAGTTTCATCTTTAATGTTACCGCATGTTACCCTTTACTCGCGTTACCCCGCATGTTACCCTACCCCCTTTGCGAGACCGCATGTTACCCCCTTTCAATCTTTTTAGATGCAAATACACTACCTCCACAAGCATAGGTTCCAAATCTTTATCTCGGTGTAAGAAGGTGGGTGTAAAATTCAATGGCGTGTTTCTTCTGATTGAATAGCTTGAAAGAAACTTTAGATACTTATCTATAATTCTACCGTTGGACTTTACAGAAAATTTGAATATTTTTGGAAATTACAGCGTATCTTACATTTCATCTCATTCGAGGATGTGACGTCATCAAATTTCTAAATCATAAACCAGATGAGTGACATACTTTTGCTTGATACCATATTGTAGGCATTCATAAACTATGGTTTTCTTCGAAATTATTCCATGTTACGTCAAACAGTTTAGAAATTACGATGGTTTTAAGATTTTTTGAAATTTTCTCTTGAATTTTTGAAAAAGAAGAAAAACACTCTAATTCTGAAACTCTTGAAGATTTCAGAAAATTCCAACGGTAGAATTATAGATAATTAGCTAAAATTTCTTTGAAGTCATTCAGTTCAAAGAAATAGGTCACTCAATTTTACACCAGCCTTTTTAAAGATTTGGAACCTATGCTACCTCCACATGAGTTATGTCAGAAAAACCCCTTGTTATAAACCACTTTATAAATAACACAAACTCTGACGAAAATGGGTTTTGTTAAAGGTGGAACTTTACTGTATATCACTATCACCTGCAGTCCCAACGCACCTTTGTACCAATATGGATCGCTGTGAAATTCTAGAATTAGAGTCAAGTTCTGTAATATTCATGTAATACCAAAGTGATTTATGATGAGGCACGAGACCGCATGTTACCTCCTGTTAAACTCGGCACCTACTTTCGTGCAAAGCGATATTTGAAGAGCAAAGAATGGCTTCCAGTTATCAGTTCTGGCTTGAACATTGAATCGAGCAGGATTCTAAATTCCTCATACTACTATTTGCAAAAGATTAATGTAATTATTCAATGTAGGCCAAATGTAATAAATGCAACGTAGCGGGTGAGTCACAAATGAGAGGAATGAGAGCCGGCCCACGGCACCCTTCAGACCAGAAAGCAGTGCCCCCCCCCCCACGGGGGGTTCTTCCATAGTAAAGGTACCTGGGGATGTGCCGCGAGCAATGGTATACTTTTTCGGACTTCTAGTCTAGCCAAGGGTGTACTTTTTTGCAATTTTGGCCAGCAACAGTCTAGCCAAGGGTATCATTTTTGACAATATTGGTCTAGCGAACGGTCATGATATCATATTTGGCACAAATTTGACAATATTGGTCGAGGAAATGGTCAAAATTGGTCTAGCCAAGGGTACCATTTTCGTAAAAATTAGTCTAGCCAACGGTACCCTTTTGAAAATACTCGCGGCAGACCCCTAACCAAAATTTGGCCAAGAACCCCCCCCCCCCCGTGGGCCCACCGCACCCATCAGACCAGAAAGCAGAGCCACCCCAATCTATCTGAGACAGAAGACAGTGACGAAGTTATCTAAAACATTTTGTAAGCTTGAGGAATTTGACAGTGCATTTCAATATCATTTCATTCGCTTTCTCATCATAAGCTTTGCTACCAAAAAGGAGCAGATCACATAAATGGTCATCAGGTCACATATCATTGCCAACAATAGCTTAGACATTAGTAAGGCAGTCTAGAACCATGTGGAAGGTCAAGAGAATCCCTGCAATTAGCTATCTTAGCGATAAAAAGCGTTGGACCTATAACGGCCTTTCCCACGCAGTAATCTATTATCTTATCATTATGATGCTGCGAACAGTTATGACGTCTACAAATTGAGAAATCCTTGATCAAATGATAAGATGTGGAGGAAGATTAGAAAGTGTTACAACATTGCAAACTAGCTGTAAGTAAGCGTCAAAATTTGATAACTACTTGAAATGGAAATAAGTCAAGTTGGTTTACAACCTAGATTCCGCATTCACAACCAAAAACGGTGTTTGGACTTTCTGCCTCAGTTAGAAGAGTTACATATTGTAAGTTAAAAAGAAAAAAACCTTTTCTTTTGTTGAAAGAAGGAGGATTTATGCATAAATTCGATACAAAAGTGGGGGATGAAATCAAACTGATGATGTGCCCAGCATATGATAGCCCTTAGACCCAAAGATACAGTTTTCCAATATTATGAGTAGCGAAAACACTGCAGTTCTTAGATGCCTGGTTGAGTTTATTATTGATGCTAACAAGCTGAGAGACTCGCTTCATATAGTTACCTAGGCCCAGCCTGGATGTTCCAAGATACCTAAACATATTCTCCTTTTTTTTTGTTGCTGCTATTTTACATTTCACAGTAGCTTTATTTGATACATTTTAGTTCATTTCTCTTTTTATTTAGTTCACAGTCTTTTGTGCAACTTTTTATCGTTACTGTAATTTGTATTTAATATTATGTGTTAGTTTAGTTTAGTTTAGTTTAGTTTTATAGCTGCCATGCCTGTAATAAGGTAAAGCTTTTTTATGCTATTATGATGATGATGATACTCCCTACCTATTGTGCTTATAAAGTACTCCAAAATTTACAATATACCGGGTGAGTCACAGGATCATGAAGTTCAAGCCTTTTTTGAAGATCCCAAGATGAGAGACTTTTGTATAATTGCTTGTAACTCTGAGACAATACACCCGATCATAACCAACTAAATTTCATGATCGAAGATGACCTGTTGGCTACAAAATAAGAATCAGGACAGTTAGAGAGAATATGGTGATTAGCTAGCAAACTACAAACCACAGACTTTCAAACATTTTGAATGTTTTGCTCACCCAGTAAACCAAAAGTGTTCTGGCCATAGAACTCCCGGGGGGGTTACTTGACCAGGTTTTGGTCGGGGACGTGCCACCGAAGCTTCAAAAACATACCCGTTCCTTATACCAATTTTCCGAAAAAGCATACCCAACTTTATACCAATTTTCCGAAAATGTATATCCGATCTTATACTTCAACCAAAATCGTGAAAATCGATACAGTTCCTTATACCAAAATCGCGAAAATCGATACCGTACCCGATGGCACGTCCCCGTACCCAAAATATGTGGAGTACCCCCCCCCCCCCCCCGGGATAGTACTGCCATTTCATTGGAAAATGTTCCAAACTAGGTATCACTCAAAGAGCTTAGCGAGTGGAACGTTATTGTTGCAAGCAAAGAAACTTTGGTGACGTTTTTCAGACCTCCAATCATACATTCTTAATCAAATTTGATGGCTTTTTTAAACTCAAATTTTCGCCTGGACCACGCCTTCTTCAGGTACCAACCTTCAGCGTAAGTTATGCAGTTACGTTTATTTACCGTTGCACCTTTACTAATCATCCGTAGAAGTTGATACGTCTGTACTCGGACGTATTAATTCGAAGTGTAGCAAGGATAGTGTTCAACGCTGTTATACTGTCACATTTCAACTATTGCCCCCTGATTTGGCTATTTTGTAGCAAATCTGCCAACAGTAACATCAATCGAGTACATAAACGTGCTTTAAGGGTTTCATACTCGGATTTTGAATCCTCTTTTGAAGAACTTCTATTGATGCATATGAAAGATATTTTTGCAGAAAAAGACAGCTATTATAGTCTGCGTAATGTAAATCACTTGCAGCTGCCGAAAGTAAGGACAACAATATATATGGTACAGAAAATATTCAGTATAGAGGCTGCCTTTTATAGTCCTCACTTCCCAGCTTTTTGAAAGACTGTAGCACAATTCAAGAATTTAAAATGAAAGTAAAACAATGGGATAGTGATTCATGCACCTGCAGATTGTGTAGAATTTTTATTAAAGATTTGGGATTTTTAGATTAATTTACTTTCTAGGTTATACTTCTTTTAGTTTTGTTGGCCTTAATTAGCTTTTAGCTATTTTAATTAGAAAAGCCAACTTTAAATAAATGGATAATAATAATAATAATAATAATGCATGATGATATTACAATACATGTAAAGAACCTACAGAAACTACTCTTAGAAGTTTACAAAACGCTGGGAGAATTTCCAAACAAAATCTAAAACTTACAACTTACGAAAACAAGTTTTATGTGAACTTCCTCAGAGCCTCACACAACAAAATGTGGGATAAACTCCCTAAGATTTAGGGGAGCTATGCTGTGGAATACCCTAAACGATGATGCAAAGAAGGTAGCGTCTATTGCAGCTTTCAAAAAGGAAATTAAAACTTGGGATGGAACCAGTTGCATTTGTACAATTTGTAAATAGACACTGAATACCTTTGATTGTAAATTAGCATTTTATTAGTTTAGGTTTATTGTAAATAGTTGGTGTAAATTAGCTTTATTCTTTAAAACCTATGTATAAATACCAACTTTAAATAAATATATGAGTGAATGAATGAATACTCGCTGATTGCTTTATCTTTGAATCTGTCCATTTTAACACCCCGCCTAAGTGCCCCGGTACATTCTGCCCCGGTGATTTCCTCGGTGAAAAAATTGGAGCAAAATTGGTCCCCGGACAAGACGTGAATCTCCCCGGTACAAAATGCCTCACAAGTGAAACCTCGGCTGCAAGTTGGTGAACACCGGGGAAAATTTTGAGGAAATATTTCCTCGTAGCACCACTAACCCACCAATAATTATGCCGTCCTCGTTACATAATTTGGACTCCCTGGTGAAAATTTGACCATTTTTCTCCGTCACTAGAACCCCGGTGAACATCTGACCTCTCACCGGGGCACTTAGACGGGGGGGTATTTTAGGTTCTAAGGCTTTAAAGATGCTTACTTACAGGTTTATTTTGCTTTATTTTATGTCCAGATTGCGTTTCTTAGTAGTTCAAGTTTTCGCCTAAATCCAAGGTCGATGGCTCTACAGTGGGGTATAAACTTTTTTGGGATGTCAAGTATTATTGAATTCAGTAAATGGTGTAAGAAATTTTCCCATTTGTATCAAAAATTCGGCCACCCCTATCCCTAGGATAAAAAAAGAGAACTCCCTAAAGGCAACTGATCATATTTTTACGAAATTCGTTAAAAATCGAATATACGTACCTCATCGTAGCTGTAAAAAAAAAGAATAAAACATCAAAAAGCTGGTGGACCATAAGATAATCACCCCAGAGATAAATAATTTCTGAAAAACGTTCTGAATGCAAAGTTTTGATGAAATCTAAGTGCAACATAAAGTAAACCTACTGGGTGAAAATCATTTACGGAGAAATACGATTTGAAAAAAGATAGTCGCTAAACCATTGTAATAAAATCACTAATTATGAAAAGCATATGTTGATCAAAGAAAGTGTCCAATACAAGACATTTTTTCCCTGTCAGATAGATCTTGCTTTGAACTTACTTCAAGGCTAAGCATAGGTTCCAAATCTTTCTCTCGGCGTAAAAAGGTGGGTGTAAAATTCAATGACTTATTTCTTCTGTTTGAATAACTTGAAAGAAACTTTATGTACTTACCTATAATTCTACCGTTGGACTTTTCAGAAATTTTGAATACTTTTGGAAATTACAGTGTATCTTACATTTCAACTCATTTGAGGATGTGACGTCATCAAATGTCTAAATCATAAACCAGATGAGTGACAGACTTTTGCTTGATACCATATTGTAGGCATTCATAAACTATGGTGTTGTTCGAAATTACGTCATGTTACGTCAAACAGTTTAGAAATTACGATGGTTTTAAGTTTTTTTGACATTTTTTCTTGAATTCTTGAAAAAGAAGAAAATCACCCTTATTCTGAAAATATTTAAGTTTTCCAAAAAGTCAAACGGTAGAATTATAGAGAAATAGCTAAAGTTTCTTTGAAGTCATTCAGTTCCAAGAAATAGGTCACTCAATTTTACACCAGCCTTTTTAAAGATGTGGAACCTATGCTTCAAGGCTATAACTACTGTTGCTTTGCAAGTAACATTGCGGTATGGAAAATGCTATGGTTTTATCATTGTAGCATGTTTGACTTTAAAATAACCAAATTTGTTCTGAGTAGACGGGAATATAATGTTCTGAAGAGACTACAATCTTACTTTGAACCTGCTTAGAGGCTGCAGCTAGTCATGCTTTGCAAGAAACATTGCGTAGTTTGAAGCACATTCAAATCTCGGTGATCTTTCAACATCGAAGCTTAGGTTCCAAAAGGTTGGTGTAAAATTCAATGACCTATTTCTTTGAACTGAATGGCTTCAAAGAAACTTTTGCTATTTTGCTATGAATCTGCCGTTTGACTTTTCTAAAATCTTCAATATTTTCAGAATTTGAGTGTTGTTCTTCATCTTCGAGAATTCAAGAAAAATTGTTAAAAATGTTTAAACCATCGTAATTTCTAAACTGTTTGATGTAAAATGAAACAATTTCCAAGAAAGGCTTAGTTTATGGATGTCTACAGTATAGTGTCAAGCAAAAGTTTGTCACTTTTTGTGGTTCATGATTTAGAAATTTGATGGCGTCACATCCTCAAAGGAGCTGAAATATGAAATACGCTATAATTTAAGAAAGTATTCAAAATTTTCGAGAAGTCCAACGGTTTATAGATAGGTAGCTAAAGCCATTCAGTTAGAAGAAATAGGTCATAGAATTTTACACCCACCTTTTTACGTTGATTTAAAGATTTGGAACCTATGCTGAACATCGATATTTTCTGAGTCATAAAGTAGACGAGAACTTGATGCTGTGATATCTTGCTTTAACTTTTTTTAAGGCTGTGGCAATTCGTTCACAGATTAAGAGAGCCCCACGAAAAGTTCAACGATCACAACTTCACACGTTCTTTACATATCTGATCATATTGGATATAGTTTACAAATCTGGAAAATTGCCACTTTAAAGGATATATCATAACCCTTTCCATTGAAGGTGTTTCTTTCATGAAGCGTCCACTGATTACTGAATCGAATTCCAATGCCGAATCGCGTAATTTTCAGATTTTGTCAGTAACTGTATAGCTGATAAAACCGATAAAATTGTGACAACTGCCAAAATTTGAAACTTTCTCATGAAATGTCAAGCGTGGAGTATAGCAGACAGGACACTCATCTCAGGTTCTCACATGAGTTGAAATTGAGAGCAGAGTGACAGAATTTCAAAACCTTCTCAAGTTTAAGGCTTTAGCGTCTCTTTACCTCAGACTCTAAAACTTTGTTTAATTTATGTAACAAAGAACTATTCACTCTCTAAATGACCTTTCTGGGTGGCCAGTCTCTCTTTGAAATGTTTTCAAGTGAGGGAGCAAATCCTTTAGCGGGGATGGCTAAGTGGTAGCACGCTTGACTACCAATCTGAAGGTTTGTGGTTCGAGTCCTCTCCCTGCCGAGCCTGCTAAAAAGTGTGAGGAGAGTCGCCAACTTTCTGTAATTCCAGGCTAAAGGAATCACGAGGTGTGATCACATCGAGAGGAAGGACCAGGACGCTGCTTCGATAAGCTCAGCTTCTCAGCGTCCTAAAACTACCTTCGGATGCTAGGTAGAAATGTATACAAAAAGAAAGATCCTTTTTAATTCGCCTTGGATTCGCAGTGATTTCTAGAAGACAGTCGAACGAAGATGCCAATACCGTATCGAGTAACGGATGAGACTTTTCTGTCAAAAACTTCCAATGAATTTGGTCTCATAGCAGACCAAACGTAGGCATCAAATCTTAAAAATGATTGCATTGCATCCGAGTACTCGATTGGACTCGATTGTACCTGCCCTTTGATTAACTGGCTGAAAAGGAACTTCAGGTACTTTGGTACTATCGTTCATTGGAGCTTTTTGATATCGTCATTATCTTGGGCAGCGTATTAATCACTATGGAAAAGCTTCATTAGCAGTTTTGAAAATATTGAAATCATCATGAATCCTTAATTGCTAAAGGAAAAGTGGTACAATCTAAATGAAAACCAAAGTTTATCGAGGTCTACAATATGGCTCAGACCAGCATAGGTTCCAAATCTTTAAAAAGGCTGGTGTAAAATTGAGTGACCTATTTCTTTGAACTGAATGATTTCAAAGAAACTTTAGCTAATTCTCTATAATTCTACCGTTGGACTTTTCTGAAATCCTCCATATTTTCAGTATTAGAGTGTTTTTCTTCTTTTTCAAGAATTGAAGAAAAATTTTCACAAAAACTTAAAACCATCGTAATTCCTAAACTGTTGGAAGCAACATGAAGCAATTTCGAAGAAAACCATAGTTTATGGATGCCTAAAATATGGTATGAAGCAAAAATCTGTCATTCATCTGGTTTATGATTTAGAAATTTGATGACGTCACATCCTCAAATGAGTTGAAATGTAAGATACGCTGTAATTTCGCAAAGTATTCCAAATTTCTGGAAAGTCCAAGTGTAGAATAACAGATAAGTATCTAAAGTTTCTTTCAAGCCATTCAATCAGAGGAAATAGGTCATTGAATTTTACACCCACCTTTTTACGCCGCGTTAAAGATTTGGAACCTATGCTGCACAGACTCAAAAATCATTCTGGTTTATGATTGAGCAATTTGATCACGACCTCAAAACTGGCTTGAAAGAGAAACTGTAATCCCCAAAATAATAAAGATATCGGGAATCTCCAATGAAAAATAATAAGCAAAGTACCTATAGTTCCTTTTAAGCTACAAAATGAAAGGGCAGATGCAATAACCATCTTTGTTTCGTCAACAAGATCTATTCCATAAAAACACTAGAAATAATTTCACGATTCAACAAACCTCCTGGATCTGCAGTCATCTGTAAGAAAATAACAGTGTATAACTTAAAGGTGGAGGGGTTAGCTAGCCTGCGTGCAGACTCTACTGATTCCCTGAAGAGAAGTGAGGTTCATCACTTCTCTTCTGGGAATCAGTAGAGTCTGCACGCAGGCTAGGGGTTAGCAAGATGAAGAACAATTCTTACGTATGCAGAGAGACGCAAATCATAACTTGAGGGACATGCTTTTCTATACTGACAGTATTGCCTATAAGCTTTAGAACGTGCAACTGGTTATCGAGAGTTATATACCCACGGGGGGGTATATAAACCACGGGGGGAATACCCACGGGGGTCTTGACCAAATTTTGGGTAGGGGTCTGCCGCGAGCAAATTCAAAATGGTACCGTAGGCTAGACTAATTTTTAAGAAAATGGTACCCTTGGCTAGACCAATTTGACCATTCTCTGGACGAATTTGTACGAAAATGGTACCCTTGGCTAGACCAATTTTGACCATTTCCTGGACCAATATTGTCAAATTTGTACCAAATATGATATCATGACCGTTCGTTAGACCAATATTGTCAAAAATGATACCCTTGGCTAGACCGTTGCAGGCCAAAATTGCAAAAAAGTATACCCTTGGCTAGACTAGAAGTCCGAAAAAGTATACCCTTGCTCGCAGCACATCCCCAGGTACCTTTACTATGGAAGAACCCTCCCCGTGTATATACCAATGTCTATCAAAAGTCTATATATGCATGCACAATGAGTGAGTTCACCATCCAGATTTCAGACAATCTTTTGTGGTCTGCTTTATTTACATTCACGCACTGACTAATCAGCCACAGAAATCTTTTCAAGAGGTTACAAAGAGTCGATTGGATACATTGTTCTGACTCATCCGATGACATGTAGACTTATTACCTTATCACTTGAGTCCTTGTTTTCGCTCCACCCCCCCCCCCTCCAACATTACCGCCCACAATACCTATAACAGTAAATAATAATTCAATTCAACGGAGCAATACTTAGACGAAGATCATCAGTCTAGTTGGTATGTAGGTACAATAGAGAAATACTTACCTGGTTAGTGATGAAAACAGCAACATTGTATTCTAGAATTGAAATAGAAGAAGAAGTGAACATCATCAATCAAAGCCAAATGCTCGCGAATAGAAACAATGGAAGTGTTTTGAATGAGCAAGTTAGTGTTTCGCAAATCTCGTCTAATTTGGGACCGACTTTGGTATGGTTTTAAGCTATCAGGTAACATAATAAGCTAAGGAATACTTGCATAAAGATTCTAACGGGTGAGTCAAAAAAAAGAATCCCCGTTTGGAAGGCCATTGCTTCCTGAATATCAAAGCAATAATATTGAAAACTGTCTTGTTTTATTGCCAATATGTTCAATTAGCTTCAGTAATTTACCCGGCTTTAATCAAGAATTCATTTTCTGCAGAAGGCCCCTTCCATAAGCGTACGGGGCGGGGGGGCCGGGGGGCGGCAGCCCCCCCATGTTGGAAAAATCGTCGAAAATCAGCCCCAATCGGGCAAAAATCTGCCCTCAGTCGGGGAAAAATGTTGGTAAACAATGGACTTTGTGTCGGGCCGCCCCCCTAGATTTTTTCTTCCCGTACGCTTATGGCCCCTTCCAAAAACGTGCAAAAACGAGTAAAAATAATGAGCAAACTTTCCGTGGTTATCCTTCCTAAAAATGATGATACTCACATGTATTCATGTATTCTGTCCCCTTGGAAGAATGGAATCCCCCTGAATACGTTATTGATACCTGGAGGAAGACTTGTTAATCCCCCCTCTCAAGGGGATAGCATGTGCTAAAGCACGTTGAAGTCATTGCTGTAAGGTGTGTGTAAGGCAGAAATGTTTGGGAAATTTGTTCGTGATTTTGGGCACGTTTTAAAGGTTCTTGTGGAGGCTTTCTTGAGAAAACCCCATAATTTCTGAGCGGAGTGACCGATTTCAGTCAGGTAAATTTTAAAATGGATTTGAACATTCTACCATCAAACTATATCTTTGCCCATATCATCGTCTTGATATCCAGGGAGCCGTGACCTTTCAAACGGGGATTCTTTTTATTGACTCACCCGGTACATATATCATGAAAGACATTGATTTTATAGGTACTATACAGAATGTATGAAAAAAGACTACCGATCGAAACGTTTTAATTTAACACAAACAAATTAGGTCTGAAAAAAATAAGAGAGTGATTTTCTGAAAGCCCAACCCTTGTGCTTTCATTTGATGTAGTATAGTGATTGCAAAATAGGTCGCTGGGTAATTTGCAAACGAGAAAAAGAATGCAGAAGTCAAAATGAGGAAGTGCTTCTTTTCGAAATTGCTCTAGGTGAACTTTTGGATGTAAGTCAGAACTTTATCCTTTCATCATTAAAATCTTTGCGTTCCGCGGGGACTTGTAAAGCAAGCAGTAAGTAACATGGTTGTGAATAAATCAGCTCTTCACCAGAAACTGTCACGCATAAGTTGAGATGCTTTAATTTAACACTTTCTTTTGAAAATCTCAAGTTATTGGACAGATTCTTCGTTGTCGAAATTTCTCGAAGAGTTTGCAAATGTCGGAAATGGGCCAGAATCGAATGTAGAATTCTCGTCTTCATAAAAGCCACTTACCAGAATTTTCCTTATTTCTGAGTCCAAAAGATAAGTGATTTACCAAACAAAAGTTTCAAATCTAAGGCCAGTTTAAACATCGCTTTTTGACGTGTCGAATTTAATAGATGCTGCTATAAACTTCTAAGTGTCGATTAAATTCGATATAAAAACGATGTTTAATCAGCTGCCGTTTTGAATAGATAAAACGGCAGGAGTTCACCAGCTCTGTCGTATCAAACGGCAGAAGAACGACTTGATTTAGACATCGTATTTCTGCTCCGTTTTAGGAATCAGTTCTAGGCCATGGTCCGTAGTTTCTACGTGTGACCAGCCATTGCGCTTGAGCATTTTGAAAAATGGCCATTTTAACCATTCTAATTTAAATCCGACAAGGCAAAAGACGATTTGAAGGTCAGATTTTTACACAAAGCAGATTAGATTCTGCCGTTCTTAATACAGTTCGATTCGACACGGCAGAAAACGATTTTTAAACAAGGCCTAGTTTGCCACTGATTGATAGGTTAGCATTTCATTTTTGAATATCGGTCACATCACGTACTACCGGCATAGCATCAACACTGAAATGCACTCTAAACCACACATACAATCTTTGTTATTGATGAGTAATACTATTTGCTTGAAGAAATCCATTGATTAAATTCTCAAGAAGGTTGTCTCAATGAGAAATTAAGTTGTTGCTATGAAGGTGTAAAGATAGGGTGTAAAGATAGGGTGGAAAGATAAAAATGAAGATATCATCATTTTAGGGTGTAAAGATGGAAATTTTGCAATTAAAAATCTTCTTCATTGGTGGTCTATGATTCATAAATATTCAGCGAAGAACAAGATTATTTGACAATCATAAACAGAAATAAGCTGTGAAAACGATATTTCAAGAGAGATGGAAGAATGAATTTCTAGAAAGAAACATCATGGGTCTATTGACAATTCCCCACATGACCTTGGCAAATGCTTCGAAACTTGTCCTTATCTTTTAGATTACTGAACTAACTATAGCATCTTTGACGTCAATAACTGCGAAGATGGTCAGGATTTGGCAATCAAATTGAACTATCTTCGATAACTTATCATTAACTAAAATAACGACGATTTATTTGATATCTAAGATATGTGAGGCCGATGAGATTTTGATTGACATATTATTCATGGGGTGGTGCATTATAATGAAATTGATTGAGTTCACGATACAAGAGTTATCAATTGTCTGAAGTGAGTTTACAGAAATTGCTTTGCCTAAGCGCCTCGGTCTAAATGCTTTCTTCCCACGTGACTTACCAACTAATTTCCATCATCATGCATCTTGTTGTAGTGGAAAGGTCGACTTAAATGTGGAAATGTATTCCATCAAAATAGATTTCTCTTCCTTTGTTTCCACCTAGCATCTGCAGGAAGATGCTAGGAACAAAGAGAAGCTAAACTTATCGAACCAGTGTCAGTGTCATAGTATTTCCGTTGAACGTGACTACTGTACACCTGGTGATTCCATTAGCTAGAATGACAGAGTGTTGGCAATTCCTTCAAATTTTAGGTAGCAGGCTTTGGAAGAGCAGGGACCACTAATTGAGTAGCTTGCATGCAGAATCTACTGATTCCCTGAAGAGAAGTGAGATAGGAACCTCACTTCTCTTCAGTGAATCAGTAGAGTCTGCACACAGGCCAGGGGCCACTAATTGAGTCACCAATCATCAAACTTTCCCTTATGCTATTCTAATTGGTATTTTCACTTGGAAGCTGTTCTGAAAAACTTACTAAAGTCTGTTTCAAATAAGGTGTCACGTCAGATTTGCGTCAACGCAAAATTATTCGTGCAAAACACTTCAATTGTTGTTATTCGCGGACATTTTCACGTGACATGACTCCGGGGGAGGGGGTGCCACACAAGTTTGAGAATCTCAACTCTCAACTCTCACTGAAAAATGCATTTCAATTCACCTTCGGATATCTTCTGTAGCCTGGACAGCATCTGAGCGAGTTTTTGTTGCCTGTCTGCAAGTTCACCTCTCCCACAGAAATCAACTCGAAACAATGCCATTATAGAGTCTATTATCTGAAATGATAAATATTGGCTTTGTATGATATTGTGATAAAATTAATACTACAGTTCCACAGCATCAAAATGCCTTTGTAAACTGTTAGTGGAGAACGTTGTATCCTTGAAGACCAGGGGCCTCAAAACAATGTTTTGATGGGTTTGTATCTTTTTAGGTCCTTTATGGATACATCTTTTTTTTTCTTTTTTTACACAATCTAAAAATGTCCAATTTAACAAAAACATAGATACAAAGACGATACCACTGGGAGCATGATAGGCATGGCTACCCTAAATCATCTTTAACAAGGCTATACCAAAGTTCTGTTGGTCTCTCCGTAGGGAGAACTAGCCTACTTGGATACATCTCCAAACACTTCAAGTCCATAATCGATTTTGGATTGTACAAATGAAAAGTACAACGCTCTTAGACACTCTTTTGTAGCCTGCGTGCAGACTCTACTGATTTCTTTTCATTTCAGAGTCCCTGAAAAGAAATCAGTAGAGTCTGCTCGCAGGCTACTCTTTTGGCAACAAGTGGCGAATTTTTGACTGAAGGGCCCCTGAAGGGAAGACTGCTATGGTCACAAAATCTGCCTTCGTTGAGCTGAATTAAGTCTATTGATTGATCTTTTGCTTCGTTAAGAGAGACTCAAGCGATTTAACCAATTAAGCATGCGTCCTCCACCAAAAATTTAAATAAGTATGCTTACCAGCAATTTAAATACACCTGCCTCCTCGTGAAATTTCGCGGCTACACTATCAAGTATCTCGTATTGATGTTCACCTGCAGCAAAGATAATAATTTAATTCGCTGTTTACGTCTTTGAATATACATACTTGTAGAAGTGTTATTTTTAGCAAAACAGTTCCATTTGCTGAAAGAGAATTAATTATGTTCATCATATTCATGTCCATTAGAAAACGTGGAAAATGCTTTCGAACCATAAATAGGAAAATGTCTCAAGTTTACGAAAAGGGTAACAATTTTACTACTTAGCTTTACCGAGCTTTACTATGATCCTTTGAAGGATTTATAGGACCTTCTCTTTAGTTCAAGGGATCCATGTCGGACCGGCTTCCGGTCAGCCGTTTTCTCAAGCAGCCTCAGTTCTGCTCAGCGATCAGGCTTTTCGTTTTTTGTTCCTTTCAATGGTAATTTTTCTTTTGCGTTTAATTCCTAGTTAATTGTAAGTGTCACTCATTGGGGGAACTAGCGGCTAAAGATTCTCTCCGCAATTTTGCATGATGTTGCTCTTCAGAGATTCAATTAAAGTTTGCAATCATCCCCGTAAAAATCCGTTAAGAAATGATGGAGCTATGACCTTCAGAAGACCAAATTTGCCTGATAACTGAAACCAGCGGTCGACCATTTTGTCTTACTATTTTACAGTGATAAGTATCTTCACGTGAGGTAACAAATAATTTTTGTGAAGTCAGAGATAGTGGAACTCTCCGAGGATTGTCGGAATTTTCACAAGAGCTATGACATAGGATGCTGCTGTTTCATTTTCAATCCATGAAGCTATTTATCGCTGCAAAATAGTGAGACAAAATGGCCGACCGCTGGTTTCAGTCGCCCTGTAGATTTGGTCTCCTGAAGGTTATAGCTCCATCATTTTTGAACGGATTTTCATGGGGATGGTAGCAAACTTTAATTGAACATCTGAAGAGCACCATCATGCAAAATTTTGGCAAGAATCTTTTGCCGTTTTGTCGCAATCTTCAGACAAACGAGGCACAACTTTTTTGGGACAACCAGTATAAAAAAAATCCTTTGAAGCTGATACCGGTCTCAAAAAGTATTCATATTGGAAAAATCCCCAACATTTGATTACAAGGTCGATCTTTAAATTCATTCTTTTGGCAAGTAGATCAAAGACCAAATTATTTTTGAAGGTATATCTGATCTTGTGATTGGTTTGAAGATTAGCAAATTTAGCTCTTTCTTTTGGGTTGCATGGTTTGATGCATACTGCAAAAAGCAAAAATGATTACCAAATTTATTTCTTTTTGCATCTTCATTTAGCTTCTAGTTTGTTCATAAATGCCAGAAAGAAATAATAATAATAATAATAACAATTTAGGAATATTTCAACAGGATAACCTATCAATATTTACAACATTGTTATCATTAGGGTCCTGCTAGCTTCATAGTTATAGGAAAATGTCCTTTTAAAAGTTACAGAATTAAAATCAAAATACAAGTGAACCTTAGATACTTACAGAATTAAAATCAAAATACAAGTGAACCTTAGATACTTACAGAATTAAAATCAAAATACAAGTGAACCTGAGATACTTACAGAATTAAAATCAAAATACAAGTGAACCTTAGATACTTACAGAATTAAAATCAAAATACAAGTGAACCTTAGATACTTACAGAATTAAAATCAAAATACAAGTGAACCTGAGATACTTACAGAAAATGCAAAATGCAAAATATCATTGTAAATTTAAAGGATCATGAAGAGTTTCAAAATGATTCCTCTTAGGTATGATTTACGACGTTTCTTTAATGAATATATTTCAGAATAAGGTCTTTCAGTCTATCGTTTTATACCTTTTACGTAAAGAAAACCAAAATTTTATTACATTCGAAATCACACTCTCGATGAGGACACAAGTCCGAAAGGCCTCAGTGTGTTAAAATATATCTTAGTATTTTTTGTCGTCCAACCTCTCTAAATCAAGTCTCTAGCTATATATTTTACCAAGTTTTTTTAAATTATTTTTAAACATATTTGGGTTATTGAAAAGAAAGAAACGAAAAAAAATTGTATGATAGGTTTGAGAATCCAGCTGTTGCGAATTTTTAAACGGGAGTACTTTTTTGAGACACCCGGTTTAAACAATTAATTCTGACACAACAGTCTTATTTGGCTGATGTGAGAGGTGTATAAATAATTTGAAATATCGAAAAACATAAAGGCCGGAATCTGTCCTTCTTTATTTTCACGACTACCAGACGACAAGTTTAGCATGCTAAGTCAAATTCAAGATCACTGATATTGCTTTCCATCTTCTTCAGTCGCAAAGACGTAACCAAGAGCCTGTAAACCCGACTAGAAAGCGAGTTGCATGAAGAAACTTGCAATGCGTCCATTGCGATCACTGGAGCAACCTTTGTTCTTTCAATGAGGCCTTTGAGAATTGACAAACCTATAACGTCACAGGAGTCTGGTACGCAACGGTCTGACCGCGTTCTGGTTGGACCACTTTTTGAGCAAAATTTCGCGCTTTTGGAGCTTCGTATCTCTAAAAATATGAAGCTGATGAAAAAACTGATTATACCATTGAAATGAGGACGAAAAGCTCTATCAAAATAGCAAATAAAAAATTTCGTTTCATCTGCGCTTTAATATTTTGATACATAATTTGAAAGACAGACGTTATCAGAAAACAGATGCAATAATCCAATTCATATTTCCAGGAGTTTGGAACGCTGCATTCTCGGAATTGAATTTATTCCGAATTTTAAATTTCTTGTCTCAGTCGCGTTTGTTGTCACAAATATGTTGCTTGGTGGCTAAAAATCTTGACAAATGATAAAAGTAGATGATGAATAGAACTTAAAAAGCAAATTGACGGCAGAGATTTTTATTTGCAATACATATAATTCTGAAATAGCACTTACTTGTATATGCTCTGACATAAAGGACGTTCTCAAGCATTGCATCATGGTCCAAGTTGAATCTATCTGCAATAGGCCTTAGCCTGTCTGGTCGACTTGTAACAAAATGTTAAGGAACTACCTCCATAATATCAAAATGAAGAATATGGTGATGTTTCCCAGTCGTGTTTTCATACGATTTCAGATTACTTTGGTATTTGAGTACCCTGGGTGCCAGATCCAAAAATTTAGATTGTTTGAGTGGTAGAAAAATTTGAAATCACTTCCAAATAACAGCGCTATTTACTAAAAATATCGATTTAAACTGGTATTAGCAAATCACCAGATATCATCCAAAAACTTCCTAAACTTTGAAAGTAATCTTCTCCAGCCGTTTACATCAATAGAATGTAGTGCTGGTTCTGTCAGTACCCAAATCTAAAAAAATTCCTCGAGAGAAAAATTTAAAATAATTTTCATAAATTTCAAATCTGTCAAATTTAAAAACGTACACCACAGAGGATGAATTGCATGTCTAGAAGGCCCCAAAAGTAAATTGTTTTGCAAAAGCATAAATCTGGAAAAATTGATATAAACTCTATTCCCAAACAGCAAACTAAACCACCCAGAAAACATTAGATTATAGTTCTTAAAACAAATGGATAAACCAAAACATCATGTTAACTTTTTTGCTATTACATGGTTCCCCTGTGGCTCGTCATTTCTCAGTCATCATACGCACTCTCAAACAATTAATTTAGCGTCATGTTTATAAAAAGAATTTTTAAAATCTCTCGCATTAGCAAATATTACTTATTCTCCTGATGATGACCACACGGTCGAAACTAGTTGGGAATTGAGATAAAGTTTGTATAGATATACATTCTTTTTGTTCATCTTTGAAAAATTGATATGCATATACAGAGGATGAATTCCTGCAAAAGGAGAAATCCTGGTTGCTCGCTAGCTGTTATATATATATATTGGTTGCCTTTGAAGAGACAAAGAAAATTTGGAAGTGGAAGTTTATGCTTGAATACTAGGGAATGTTTTCAAAGGATACAATGTATTCTACAAAGGAAAAATAAGAAAAAAATCAATTGAAAAAATTGAGTTTGTGTAGAAGTATGAAAATGGACAGTACAAAATCCCAGGAAAAGGAAATTACGTAAAATTCAAATTCTTTCCGTTGAATCAAATTTGAAAGTTAATACTATGCGCACACTAACCAGTTTTGTGTTGTACAGGAAAATATAAAGTTAAAAGTACAGATCGAGCTTGCGAGGTCTGTGCAATAATACTGTGGACTTTATATTTTCCTGTACAACTGGAAAACCGGTTAGTATGAGGTTTATTACCTGATAGCTTCTAATTTTGACTTATATCATTTAGTCAAACGCATTTTATTACTGTTGTGTCGCTTAAAGTTTGTTCTAGATCTCTTAGGCCTAAATGAGTTGCTGTGGCGACAAAAACGCGTCCTTTTATCGTATTACACAAGGCTACAGGATTAACCAATATGATTGGCAGGATTCTTGTGTTCCCTCGTTTTTGAAACGTACTTCAGGTAACAAAAGGGTATATCTTTTGGTGCATTTTTAGCAGTAAATGTCTTTTAAAACATACGAAAAATTATTGAGCAAAAATCATGTCTTTCTTTGGTAATGTACAAAATAAACACTATTTTTTGCCAGCAGTGACATTAAACTCCTTATTTCAATTTTCTATATGTATCAATAATATCTTAAGTCATTGATAATCAGCCCTCAGTAAACCTTAAACTGATTTCTGACGTCGGTGAATGAGTAACATCTGCATGAAAGTATAATGCGATATTGTAGCATTTAAACTGTAGGGTATGAGTTGTAAAAGGTCAGAAAAATTCGGTCTTCACTTTATATGCCTACTAATACAAATTATATACTTGCGCCTCTCATATATGACGCGAGATGTAAACTTTATTACAAAGCCAAATCAAAACTGACATCTAATAATTCATGTCCAGTGTAAACAAATAAATATTGCAAGGCAGTTAAGTTTCAAATTTGTTTCTGTTGCTATTGCTTAGAAACTCGTCCTTAAACACAAATGTACATTGGTAAAGCTTTTAATAGCAACCTATAGACGAACTTTTGCCTTGAGGTCTGCAGGGCACCACTCACCTTTGCAGGGCAAAAACCTTCTTCACCCCTCCGAAATTATTGGTCTAGTTACACCCCTGTATACTTGCTACGTACCTCAGTATCAATGAAAATGACTTTTCCTCCTCCATAACCATTCGGTCCTGGCAGTTGTGCCGTGACTGCAAAATCATATTTTGTGTTTAACATGTCTCTTCAAAAACAATTTTCAATATGGAAGAAAAAGAAATTGAAACTTTGAATCATTTTTCAAAATTTCTTCCATAGCAAGTGGCTTCAAGTTTTAAGTATATTCCAATGATAAAATGAACTTCAACGGACGTTTTGTATGTGGTAAGGCCACGGAAATAGATGCACAAGGAAGCATAATTTTGAACCAATAATTCTTTAGAATAATAGCACCATTCTTAACTTACCGCATAGAGTATGCGACAGCTGAGTCTTTCCTGTCCTGAATTCTACAAAGATGAATATAATAGCAGATTAACATTGAAGCTTTTATAAATCAAAATGTTCTTCTTGGAATTGATCAACATTGCATTTTTCTTGCATCTTGAATTATCTGCTTCTTTTGCTAATATGACAACTTTCAACATTCAAATTACAAAATTACAAAATTACCTTGGTGTAACTTAAGCTATTTTCGTTCATTGTGTTGATTTTATTGTGAATCATATAAAATAAAGCTATGCTCGTCGTTTGAACTGTAACCGAGTGAGCTCTTTTTAAATTATACCAGGTGCGCCAAAATAAACTATGCATGTTTGACAGGCCACAATAAATCGTTCATTGGACCGATTTTAAGATTCGTAACTTACTCTTTAGCAAAAAGCCTGAATTAGATTCTAGGATTTTTTGCAAATTTGTCTGCTTTCAGTTTTTAGAGCTAGACGCGAGTTTCTTAAAAGTTTCGTTTTCAAAACATTGAAAACGATCAAAAACGTCGATCAAATTTTCTAAAGAATCGACATTATTAGACAAGAGAAAACTTGCTGGTGGTGAGTTGGGATATAGAAATCGATAAGATTAATCGATACAATTAATCGATGCAAAGTTTTTGTTGATTCTTTAGAAAATTTGATCGACGTTTTTTGATCGCTTTCAGTGTTTTTGAAAACAAGACTTTTAAGAAACTCGCTTCTAGCTCTAGTAAAACCAGAAAGCAGAAAAATTTGCAAAACATCCCAGTATCTAATTCAGGCTTTTTGCTAAAGATTAAGTCATGAATCTTCAAAATCGGTCCAATGTACGATTTATTGCTGCCTGCAAAACGTGCATAGTTTATTTTGGCGCACCCGTTATGAAATGAATATGGAATGAATATGAAATGATATGAAATCATATAGAAATGAGAATAAATATTTGGACACAGGAACGATTAGGCAAATGTAAAACGTACCACCAAATGCTTCTGTGATAGACATGCTCTCGATGCCACCTTAAAATAAATTACAAGGAGACTCATTGTAAAATGAAATCTCAATGTAAACTAAATGATCATTTTCAGTCTGACATAGTTTTGGAATGCAGTCCAATCATTTGAATCATATGTAGAAGGAGAGAGACAAACTGAAGTAAGAACCAAACATGTGCAATTATACAAAGTTTACTGACCATGATGATATTTTGCAGAACTTAGCAGAACTTTTAGGGGGCAATCCTATAGATGACAGGAGAGAGACAAGCAATTGGCTGATATCAGAAATGTTTATTTTGATTATTCAATGAAAGTATAATGTAGAGCTTCGCATTCGTTCCAGTACTTGCGTATACAAATCTAGTGTGTAAAGCCATCTGAAAACAACAGGGATATATTCCTACATCGTTTGATAGTTTCACCATAGAGGCATTTTCTTTCCGATAATTTCTTCAAGCCAAACATAACATGTTGATAATTGTAAAAAGGTAAATCAAATGGCTACATACCGCCCAAGAGTTTGCTGTAAAGAAAACAAAATAGTTTGAAAAGTAAGATCGACTTGGACTATTGACAATTATCATTATCATTATAACATTATTTACGGTTAAAAAGATACTTCTAGTTTGAACTAGTTAAAACCAACTATTTACACAAAAGAAAAAAAAGACAATTCACAAATACCGGGTGAGCCAGAAAAAAGTTCCCACTTTTGAAAATTCATAGCATCAAGAGTACTAAATGGATTGGAATGAATCAATATTTGCTTGACAGCCAAAAGATCGAAGTATTTTTGTGATTTTTCTCGCGTTCTTACGAGCATTGGAAAAATTGGTAAATTCAAGCTTACAAAAACTTGATGATTGCAAAATGACTGAAAAAGGCCTAAAATGCTTGATCAAATCATAAAGGGCTCCTCACTCAGAACAACAGAGAAAATGCAAATTTTCATGGGTGAGAGATATAGTCTTCACATCTATTGCCATGGGATAAAAATCTTTAGTATCTGTTTGAGAATCTATTTCTTGTAACTCTTGGGAGAGGTGAAACGCATGTGCGTATTGTTCTGTGTGAGGAGAGTCCTAACGATTTGATCAAGTGTTTTAGGCCTTTTTTCTGTCATTTTGCAGCAATGAAATTTTTGTAAAGTTAAATTTACCTATATTTGCAGTGCTTGTAAGAAGACGAGAAAACTCACAAAAATACTTCGATCTTTTGGGTTTCATCTAGAATTTGAATCATTCAAATCCATGAAATACTTGTGGTGCTATGAATTTTAGAAAGTGGGAACTTTTTTCTGGATCACCCTGTATACTTCTGGTGAAATTCCGACAGATTCTTTATCTACAAATTTTTGCACGAGCAATTGTCACCCATCCACTCTTTAACTTAACTGATCTCTTAAAACTAGCACTGGTTGCCAGGCTGTTTATTGAGTCAGACATAAAGTGTTGCAAAGGGTGGCACCCCAGAGGGATAATTAATGATTCCCATAAGACAATGTGTTGGTGCTCGGTAACTGTAGAAGATTTTGAGTCCTTAGGTTATAGGCAACGGTTAGGCAAATGGTTAACGGTTAACAGTTAACGGTTAGGGCAGTCCGAATTGCTCGGTTGTTTTTTCCGCCGAATTCTACCGAAAGTAAATTTTATCTTCAATTTAAGTATTCGGATATTGCAATTTTGGAAATCAGTTATCTAGCATGCGAGTTTGGTTGCTTTTTATGGATATCAAATCGAAACATTCATCAGCACTTCACATTTTCGGTATAAAGTCGGTGAAACCTTTTATCATTCAACTGCTGGTATTTAAGACGTAGCCGTGGGGTAGACATAGCTTTCGTTCCCTGCGGTATCGATAAGTTGTAATGGAAAGTAGATTGTTGTATGTAGTGTACTAATATGTATATTATGGTAAATTGTAACAAACAACTTACTCGAATTCAGTGCTTCCAGTTCCGATTCTGAAGCAAGTTCTCCTTTTTTCGCAATATTCAAAGGCAGTTAGAAAACCAGTTGTCTGCAGATGTATGGCAAATAATTAGAACGAGCAAAATCCATTAGAAATTAAGCCATTAGAATGTCGCTTTAATTATACCACATTCACACTGCCAAAAGTTAAACCAGCTTAAGCTAAACCAGGTTATCGATTGTTGAATTTTGATTGGTCAATCTAACAAATCGAATTCATTTGATTGGTTGAAATTTAACCTCGTTTAGAAATAAAGCTGGTTTAACTGCCTCAGTGTGAATGGGGTATTAGAAATGTCTCAAGAATAACATCATAGACTGATAAGAAGTCTCGATTGAAGTAACTTGCGATTTTTCAAATCGATTTAAACGTTCAAAGAAAAAGAAAATTTCAGTTTCATTTGGTCCAATACTATTTTCATAGATACTTTTTTCTGGCTGATGTGGAACTCTAGAAGCCTTACTTAGGACTTTAAACCATATTAACTATGATTAAACATAAAGTAAGTAAAAAGAACATATTTACAGTTTCGAAATCTTACAGAGACTTTTCCTATTGCTTCCTTTATCTTATCAACTTTTGCTTCAGAGATGCCTTTGACATTTAAAAGTTTCTTTCTCGTTGTCATCTGGAGTCCCTGAAAAACAAAGCAGACATGAACATTGAATAAGATGACACTTGCAAATGGCATACTCCAGCTGATCAAATAAAAATTGAAACTTTCTCAAAAAATCATCAAAAAGGTGTCATAAAAATGTCTGTTGAGTGAAAGGTAAAATTTATTTATGAAAGAATCTTAATTTTGTTCACGAGGAAAACACCATAAAATCAGTGCTTGGAAACTATATTTTGAGCTATAACTCAGTACAAAATCGTGTATTGCAGAAAACAGTTGTTCCATGTTAAAATTTGAATCCTGGAAGATAAAAATTCTTCATCACAGGAATAGACATAAACAAACTAAAATTCAGTTCTATGATCAACTGAAGCACTTTCAAAGTATGCATCACAACCAGATTGCTCTCCTAAGCAGAAATTTCCAAAAGTGCAAAGTTACAACTAGAGTTTCCAACTTCTGTTAGATTAACTTTAACCCTGATATTATGGTGGAGAAACTCAAACAATCAAGCAAATATTCAGCACATACATGCTACGTAATTGTACGTTAAAAACCATCAAGAAAAGCCAATTGGATTCAAAAAACTTATCTCTTATTTCCAATTCTAGTTCAAATGTTTTTACCAGCTGATATGATTTATGTCTAACATAAATTTGCTTACCTTTATTGTACAAATTCCAACTGATTTCAACTTTTTGATGTCTGCTACATTCTTTGTGGGAAGAGAAATTAAATGTTGCAGTGCAAATAGAAATAGCTAAAATTTTTGTTACACTGCAATTATGGTATTGCTGCTTGTAACTAAAGCTTGAAAAAGGAAGCAAAATAACAGAAAATAACTCGCTCTACGTTCATTAAGAAAAGTTTTTTCATTATCTTAGAGAAGAAATTATTCTTTAAAATTTACAATAAATTTATCAAAATGATTCCTTCAAGTGGTGTTTGTTCTAAAACTGATGATAGAATACTTGATAAAACACGAGGAAACAATTATACACTGACTAATATTTTATCACAAATAAAAACGAACACTGCACTCTTTTTTCCACAAGGATACTATAAATTCTTTCCAGCCTCGATATCTCGATATTCTTAAGAAATTTTCGCTTTGAGCCTGAATATATTCTTAGAGCATTTATGTCAGTCATGCGATTCTCTGTTATGAACATCACAAAACAGGCAACTGCTGAAAATGAGATACAAATATTCCAGCTGAGGTTGGCAATAGACTTATAATATTCTTAAAATTGGATGATTCTGAGCCTGAATATTCTCATAAAAATTATTCTTATAAAAAAATAGTGTACAAATTAAATGAATAATTTAAACTCACAATGCCATGACTCTGAAGGAGGTCAATGTCTTGGAAGAATTCCTATAAAAGTGAGAATTTTGCATTGTTAAATATCAACTATGGGTTTATATGCCGCACAAAGAGGTTTTACAAGATAGAGTATGAAAAGAAACAACGAAGCATCAGGTTTAATGAAAAGCATTTGTTTGGTAAGTAACCAGTGGCAGGGCCAGACAAAAATAGTGAGGGGGTAAAAGACAAAATTTTCAGACTGGGGGGTGTAAAGGTACACCCAGACATTTTCATTACATTTTTCAATAACAATTTTAGCCAAAGTTTTGAAAGTGAGGGAGTAAGTAAGCTTACAAGCATTTCATTCTTTTCTTACCACCTTTCAGTAGCATTACAACCATTTGTTCAAATCAACACCCTCTCGAACAACGTTCTGGTCCAATTTTAATTGTATGGTGATAAAGACCTTTCTAGTGACGTAAATAGACATGTTCTCGAACTGACTCTAAATTTCATTCACCAAACTGGTCGGTTTGACTAAGGAAATTCTAAACCTTTGTTTTACACTTAATAATCACCAAGTCCCCTTACCTCTATTTCTTTTGCTTGTAAGTTTGTTTCACATTGGATGTTAGGCTCATTGGGCATAAATCCATCCAAATCTGATATCGAATCTCCAATTTCACCCATTTTGTAAAAAGACCTGCCTGCCCAAAGTTAGCCCGACATGCAAAGTGGAACGAACCTTAGTAATTATCAGTAAAAATCGTTTATGTGTATTTTTCGTAGCCGTATATTTAATTCTAGTTTAGTTACATGTTCTCTATGTTAATGGCTGCGGAGTTGTCACGGTATCTTGCACTCCGTGGTATCGTCCTCGTAGTTTAGTAAAGTAGCTTGTACGTAGTGTCTTAAGTAGTTCGTTCTTGTAAAATTTTATATTGAATATAAAAAAAAAAAATTTTTTAGATATTTCATATGGGCTAAAAAGCCAATGCTCTATGTTCCAAAATTATTGAGCTGTTTAAATAAACTATTTTGTTGGGTTACAAATGTTTAGAAGTTCTGAAGATCAAGAAAAAATTCTTTAAAGAGCTCCAAAATCAAGAAAACAGCCCCTAAGAATATTATTGAAATTCTAAAAGCTGCAAAGATAGCTGTCTATTAGCATTCTTAAGAATGCAGCATCATTCTCAAAGCTTTTTTGACACAAAAAATATGTTGTTTCTTTTCTTTCATGAAAAATTTTCTTTCAATGACACCTCTGGAGGGACCGCATTATGGAAACAAGGTTGCACTGACCTTTTAATGCTATCCCTGCCATTTTCTACAAGGGGTGTTTTTAGATTAAATTTTTAACGTCTATATGTATATTATAATTTACACTTGTAATTATCCTTTTTCCCCTAAATTTATGTTACATTTTTAATTGTTTAATTTTTATGGCGAAATAATCTACAAAAGAATAGAAAAAGTCAGAGCAAGAAATTTTGTGGAGTTAAAAAGAAGATTCAATTTAAATCCATCATTGACATCACCCAACTTACTTCATCAGCATCTCCATCAAAATGTTCTTCAGCATCTGCATTTACAACTTGATCTAGTGCAGCCATATCTGAATGGTTTGGTTCTTCAATATAAATAGAATAAAGAATCTTTTTTATATGCCACTACTGAAAAGTTACAATGCATATTACAAGCAAGACTACTTCAAAATTACTTTACAATACTACTGGAACGATGCCCCAAGGAGCAAAAGGCTGTGTCAACCCCAAGGTCAACCGCAAGGCCATTACATATAGGTAAAAAGATAAAAACCAAGATAAAAACTACTATAGGGATAAAGAATTAATAAGCATAAGAATGTCCAAACGTATTGGGTGCTCTCCCCTCGTGAGAGAGCTATGTACTCCTTTAAGAAATTTCATTTTTTCATGGATGCAAATATCTAGTCTAGTCTACTGTTGTTTTTATTCTCCCATTGTGTGTAAACTATTATTGATGTCTTGTATTCCTAGCTGGTTATTTGTTGTTTTGTGGTTAGTTATTTGTGTGCTTTAAGATGAATAAACTGAAACTGAACTCCCTAAGCCATGGCAAGATAAGACACAGAGGGGTCAGGTTGGCCAAATTAAAAAGCTCTTCTTCTGGAGGAAAATTCTGCAAGCATAAACATTCCAAAAAGTTCAAAATACCTTCCAAACCAATACCTAGCATGTTATTTATTGAAAATCATTCAAAATGAGCACACAAAGAATAAATAGAGCAGTTACCTCTGAATATACTTTGAGTAGCCTTGAATTCAAAAACTTTTTATGTTCAATTCTTTTCCTCATTGACGTCAGCAACATTTTGGCGGGAAAATATCACATCTCTCGCCCCAGACCTCTCTAACCATCATGGAATGTGACGTCTCAGATCCTGCGAAGCATCATATGCTCTGCGGGGGAAAATCGCTTCCTTTCTTTTCAAGATTTGAAACATGGAGGAGAGGATGTTGAACGATGTTGTAAAAGTAGAAGAGGAAAACCAGCTCGGTTCAAACGAAACGGTAATGCTTTACCTGCCATTGAAGCCTTATAATTGTAGAAAAGTCTTTAATGGTCTAAATGAGATAGGATTCTTAATTTTGATGCAGCAAGAGGACAGTTTTTGTTTGGCGCGAATTTGAAATTTATTTAGGCCCATACCCGAGTCTTCTGACTGGGATTTAGGGGGAGAATTCTTACAGCGCATTAATGTGTTCTTCGCCTTGTTCTGATGAGATGCTTTAGAAAAATAAAGATTTCCTGCTTCAACACAAAGAGGTTGGCTAAGATCTAAAGTTTGAGCTCACTATATTGTTTCATAACAAAACTACTACAAAACTACAACAGGCGTATTTTCAATCTTGTCTCGTGGAGAAGATTCTGATTGAGACTTTTTTTTTTTTTTCTATCAAATCTTAAAAAGCTAAAAGAACTACAACTACAATTCAACTGTGCCAATCATAGCGGAAAAAGACACTAAGGTCATTGAGTTTCCACTATGACTGGCACTTACAATATTTCTTAGAATTAAATACAATAACAGAAAACAAAAATGAAAACGGTGAAGGAAAAACAAAATACAAGACATAACAGACATAAGACATAAGCTGCTGCCTTCCAACAAATGATTGTTAACCTACATTCGTTTCGTGTTTTCGATAAAGCAAATCGTTTCCTCCATAATCATTTTATTCGCACTCACACATAAATCGGAACTTCCAAAAAGGAGTAGATTACAAAGCGATTTGGAGTCCATACTCGAAACATTTAAATCAGGAATGTTTTCGAGATGACAAAAAAGACCTTGCCGTAATGTGTCATACATAGGGCAGTGCAGGAGAAAATGTTCATTATCTTCATTTGCCTCGCCGCAATCACAAATAGGGCTTAAACAGTAAAAATTGTGCTGGAATTTATGCTTGTTTAAGTCACTAAATTTAACACGAAGTTTTTTCAATCATCGAATGCCAATAATATCATGGACATGAAATATCGGATTCCTTGATGGTCTTATTTTTGCCAACAGTTTCCTTTTAAATTCACTAAGATTGAGACTCTTCTCCACTATGGAAGGGAAACCTTCTGTGCCGGGCATGTCTGGTGCACGGAGCACTTACTTTCTATAGTTTTCATTGTTTATCAGCGCAAATTTCTTGTGCAAATTTCTTGTGCACAAAAATTTAACTTTCTATACAGGAGGCTTCTGCGCCAGACATGTCCAGCAAACAGAAGAACACTTAGTTTCTATAGGTTTTATTGGGACAATGTCAGGTGCATAAAAATTTAAATTTCTATATAGGAATCATGTACATGTTCAAGATTGTCAAAATTTTGTAATGTGCCAGTAGTTGTTAGCTTCTTGCTTTTGGTATTAGCTTTACAAAAAATGTAATCAGTTTGGAAATAAGTAGTTATATAAAGAAAAATGGTGGTAGGATACAATTTCCCAAAACTTTTTTTCATTCTCTTGACAAGAGTCTCTACGATGTAGAATTTCTTTGCATGAAACAAGGTCAATAAGAGAAAAAAATCTGGTTTCAAGATTTCATTTTCAAACAAAGCATAGGGCTCGAATCTTTGCAAAAATCCAGAATGAAATGTGTAAAATGTTATTGACTCATTCTTTCAACTGAATTGATCGAAGGGAACTTTATATAACTTGCCATAATCCCAGAGAGAGCATTTTTGATATCATGATTATTTTTAGGATTACAGTGTTTTTAAATTCTATGAAAGAATGTACAAGAGGAGTGTCTGAAGCTTTGACAAACATTGAAAGCTCTATAAATTCTAAACTAATTTAGGAAAATCAATATGACCAACACAAAAGATACTCAGTTTTTGAAGGTCTATAAAGGCTAATTTCCAGTCTGCAGAATTTTCCGAGCGGGCGGAATTTTAGACAATAAAAGGTCGCTCAGCCATAACTTTAATTTCAGAGCGACTTTTTCTCTCCCATACAATAGAAATTCCGCCCGCTCGGAAAATTCCACTGACTGGAAATCAGCCTTAAGATAGTAGCAAGCAAAAGTCTGTAGCTTTTCTGGTTTACGATTTAGGAACTTGATGACATCACAATGTCAAAACTAACAGAAATTTCATAAATACTGCATATAATTCTGAAGATAATGATATCAAAATGCTCTCTCTCAGATTATGGTAAACTACATGAAGTTCCCTATGATCAATTCAGTTGAAAGAATGGGGATGTAACTTTTTACATGAATGATTTCAAATTTGTGCAAGATTGGAGCCCTCTGCTTTCAAACAATAGCCTAGTACAGCATAGGAATCATTCGTCGTACATAGCCGATTGCTCGTGGCCCATGGTCGTAACCGCAAAAGCCTCATTTTCACGGACCAATCAGACAGCTAAAAAGCGAAGGAGACAAAGGAAACCCGTGAAGATTTTTCTAAATTTTACCTACCTTCATAAAACGCAACCAGGACAAAAAACTGCTTGAGATTTTCTGAATTTTTTTAAAGCAATCTGCTCTCCAGATGTTTGGGAGTACAAGTTTGGATGCCGGTTAAAATATCTTCAGGATTGGCGGAGTTCTTGCCTCTCCAATCGACAAAATCGGCGAAGGCTTGTCGAGACCTGTTTACGCCACTTCAAGTCAGGTGATAAAGCCTCTTGATAAAACCTCTTTTGAATTTTATAAGTTATTTCGCAACGAGCAAACTTTTGCCATGAATGTAAAAAGTAGTACAATACAGAAACTTCCCTAGAGTATTGCCACATCACTTGAAATGCGCGAACAAGCCTTTGTAGACTTTTCAATTCAGATAGAAACCGTAGAGGCATTGAATCTTCAATAAAAGAAAATTTAGCGAAAGACAATAACAAGAACAATTGAAAACACAGATTGTGGCGTTTTCGGGTCGTTCTTACAACAATCACTATTGTTATTACTATTGTCTCCCGGCCAGAATCTCTATTGTTCAAGGTTCAGTGCCTGGTCGGTTTGTTTGTGGCCATAACTCCACCAATCCTGGAGATATTTTAACCGGCATCCAAACTTTTACTCCCAAACATCTGGAGAGTAGATTGCTACAAAAAAATTCGGGAAATCTCAAGCAGTTTTTTGTCCTGGTTGCATTTTATGAAGGTAGGTAAGATTTAGGAAAATCTTGACGGGTTTCTTTTGTCTCCCTCGCTTTTTAGCCGTCTGATTGGTCCGTGAAAATGAGGCTTTGGCGGTTTCGACCATGGGCCACGAGCAATCGGCTATGTACGACGAATGATTCCTATGCTGCCTAGTACATGTTAATGTAAATACTTTAAACAGCTATTGAATGAAGTTATTAACAAAAGAACAATAAATCAGCAAGCTAAGGGGGTCCTTGATGAATATTTTTGCACTTGAACTGCTTGAACTGCTACAAATAAAATTGAATTGTATTCCTAATGCATGAAAAGGCAAGGTAATTTGCACAACAAAAATGCAGTGTTTTTTATTCAAATATTAAATTCTACAAGATACTTTAAATTCTACTATACTTAATTCTAATTACTATACGACACCACAGGTACGATATCATTGGGAGCGACAGACTGACTACCCCATGGCCAATATCTAAAAACATGGAACGTTAAACCGTATACATTCACACTACGAACATTTATAAATTAAAGGATACTATGCTGGATTCAGTTTCACTCCAGATGTCAGGTCAGTGTTGCGATGAATTTGTTGATGCAACGAGTGCAACTCATTTGATGTAGATTTAGGCAAGTAAAATGCCTGACCATCTGATGTGAAACAGAATTTACAAGGAAAAGAAACACTAACGATACGGGACTTGGTGATTGCTTAGTACATGGCTGAATTCTCAATAGATCTTAATCAATCCGACCAGTTTCGTGGATGGAGCGTAAAGTTAATTGGAGTACTTTTCTGTTCAACTCATTAGAAAGGTCTTCATCACCATACAATAAAAGCTGCGCCAAAGAATGATTTGAAAGATTGGTGATTTGTACATTTGTTTAACCTATTTTGTAATGCAGTGTTTAACTTATAGATCCAAGAAACTAACCTGTATCAATGCATTTTCTGCGTCCTGTTGATTCATTGCTATTCATTTGATTTAGATAATCGAAGAACCTCTATCTGGTGGAAAAATAGCAGGAAGATGGTGCTCTGTAAACTGTCTTGCAGTTCATGCTAAAAAATGGACAAGCACAGGTAAATCACGAGTTATATTTGGTCTTAATATTTTCTGCAAGGAACAAGGAGGTAGCATTTTATTGATATTTGCAATTATCCTGAGTTAGTATGATACCCTATTGCATGGGGCAAAGATAAAAGATCAAAGACAAATGCATAGTTTCAGCGTTTTGCTAAAAAAAATTGAAGCAAAATTCATCCTGTTTTTGCTGAAAATGAATGAATATTTTATTTATTTTTGATGAATGATGTGCTCAGCTGTTTATGACATTTATTTCTAAATGACCAAGAAGACTTTTTTCATTGGAGATTGCTTTTATTTTATTATAGATTCTAAATCAGAAGAAGATTGTGCTGGAAAGGTCACTATTAAAGAAGTGAGATGGGATGCTGACAAGCAATATGATATTTATCGTAAATTATACAATGAGACACATGGTATGTACTTTACATTTAAGGGGCCGTCGATAAGTAGTTTTTGTCACACATCACAGCCTTTGGCAGTAATGGGAATGAGGGGGTTCAGGCTAAAGCCGTGATGGATTACTTTTGCGTGATGGAATGTCACATAAGAAACAAACTTGATATTTACAAACCTGCCATCATTTGAGTATTGTAAGTGTTATAAAGTGCACTGCACATGCTCCAAAAATTGTCCTGATTTTAGGCCATTGACACTTCGCATTAGCCTTGCATTGACATCATTTGGATTTGTTTTTGCCAAAATTTGTCTTCCGAATGACTATTTTCCATTCAATCAGTGGCGGACACTTGGGGGGGGCGAGGGGGTGCGATCACCCCCCCCCCCCCAATGTTGGTTGGAACAAAGATCTTTTGTTTGAAAACAATATAAATAAACAAAGCATTTTTACTGAAACAATAGCTTTGCCCCCCAATATTTGGCAAAGTGTCCGCCACTGCATTCAATACACAAAGTGAGAAATTTGATAATAAGGAAAGCAGGAATTAGCAAAGGATAAATCATGGTGATTGTTATTTGCTTTGTTGACGTTAATATTGAAATGGATGACATTTGCACCCAATAACGAAGGCCTAAGGCCATAGGCCTAATTACTTATGAAACAAACAAAGAACATTCTAGTGAGCCTAGTTTGAAAATTATCAAAAAATATAAAAAATACTTCACAATTTTGTAGCTGTTAGAAAAATTAATCCCGATAATCATTGTGCAACTACTTTAGCTGCAATGATTTTTAAACAGGGGAAATTTGAGTCACCAGGAGATGGTTTTCTTTTTGTAGCAATATTCATGCAACTTCAAGATCTACCAAAGGATGATGGCTCATTGCTAAAATCTACGTAAGTTGTATTTGGGATTTTAGGCCAAAGGTAAATTGAATCTTGTGTCTATTGTCCATGTTATAAACTTTCTAGCCAATGTCAGGGACCAAAAGGCGTTTCTCTATCTTGACGGGTCTAATAATGGTGGCTCTCGCTTATGCCTCAAGGAAACAGAAGTTTAATGGTAGACATGTTCAAATCTACTTTAAAATTTACGTGACTGAAATTGGCTGCTCCGTTTTGAAATTATAACGGATTTTCTTGAGAAAGCACCTTCAAGAAACCTTCATAACGTGCCCAAAATCACGAACAAATTTTCCTAACATTTCTGCCTTACACGGGCCTTACAGCAACAACTTCTGCTCGCTCTAGCACGTGCTTTCCTCTTGGGAGGATGAACAAGTCTTCCTTCTTGTATCAATAACCTATTTAAGGGGATTCCATTCTCCCAAGAAGAGGAAAAATACATGAATGCATGTGAGTATCATCATTTTTAGGAAGGCAGCAGTGGCCTTTCAAACAGGCATTCTTTTTTTGCCTCACCCGGTACCTACAATTTTCTAGGACACCCGGTATTGCTGAAGCATCTTTCAGGATCTTAACCACAAGATATAGTTTAAGAATACATTCTCTTTCTCTTCAGGAGGTTGAAAATAAGCCGACAGTATCGATCCGTTCTCCAAGCATATGGTATAGAATTGCATAGAAAAGTAGGTGAGTAAGAACATGTTTGATTTAAATCGTACAGTAAAAACCCGCATACAAGAACCTACAATTTTGCAAGTCAGCCTGACTAGGTTCTTATGTTTTGGGTATTTAGTGGGAAATGAGGCTGTTCAGGTTCTTAAATTGGTTCTTATTTTATTCAGGGCTTTGAGGAATTTCTTTTCTTCAGATTCAAACTTGAGGCCTATTATTTACTGTCAGTTCACATCACTTGAGTTTATGAGGTATTATTCACAACAGAATTTGTGGAAGAATCAGAAATTTTTATATAATCCAAAGAAAAGCCTTCATAAGCTTCTCATCAGATAATATAAAAATTTATGATTCTTCCACAAACTTTTGTTGTGAATAAGACCCCATGATCTCTACAAATAAGAACCTATTTCAAATTTCAGGCTGAATGGGTTCTTATACAATGGGGGTCAAATTCCAAAATTGCAGCCTGCAATATTACTCAAGAAACTCTGCTTAATTCTGCTTGGCAAGTAATGTTTCGCAATTTGGCCAAACGGGAAAGCATTGCTTGGGTAGCAATTCTGAAATGTTGGGTAAGCCGTTTTTTGCACATTTGGCCAGGGGTTTGTTGGCTGAAGATTTGAATGATGAATTAATTGTGCAATCTATCATCGACTTGTTTGTTGATTGATTTATGGTTTTTTATGTCTCTCTTCAACAGGGAATGAAGATAGTGAAGATCAAGACATGAAGGACCAGGTCTGTATTTGGAACAGGGAAGAAATTTTCGCGGGAAGAAACTTTTGCGTTTTTGGGCGAAATTCGCGAAACTTTATTCCGCAAAATTTCCTAAAATGTGAAAGTCGCGAAAGTTTATTCTGGCGAAATTTCTTAAGATATAGAGTCAAATATTCATATTATGAGATATTGATATTCCTCTTCTTTAACAACGACCTTTTCGAAAAATGCTACTACGGTCGAGGAACATTAGAGACATTATAAAAATGTAATACGAAATGTAATTCGCGAAAATTTATTTCCGCGAAATTTCCCATCTTGGTCCATTCTTGAAAGTTAATTCCAAAAATTTCGCATCGTTTCGAACTCACGAAAGTTTCTTTCCTTAAAGTAAATTCTTTTTGCATCGTATGCAACAACTACATTATTGAAAAGAACTAATTGTTTGAAAAAAATGACAGTGTTCGAAATTTTCCAACTATTAGATATTTCTTTGAGATTTGAGCATTTTTGAAGATGAACACAAAGTTTCACGAGATGAAATAAATTTTTGGATAATTTTAATCTAAAAGTAGGGACAGTTAATTGGTAAAATTGTGACAAATAAGGAGACCACGAAAATTTGCTTTGGATTGGAACATGGGGCTCAAATCTTCAAATGGGTTTGTAAAATTCTATTACAGTTTTCTTTGAATTAAATCACTTGAAAGGAATAGGGTACTTTGCTGTAAATCTGCCGTAAAATTCTTGATTACAATGGCGGCATTCATTAAATTTGAGAATGAGACCAGCTGCAGAATGCTTGGCACATTTGCTTTGGTAAGTTTTACGTGGATAATTGTTATTTTTCCAATAAAATTTTTTCTCTCACATAGCTGGAGCTATTAACGATCATGGAAATGTTTTGGCATTTATGTGAAATAATTCTGATCGACACGAAACCAGGTAATATTTTATGGCTGCAAATTTAGTGCAGCCACAAATGTTTTTACTTCAAAACCAGATTCTTCAACAATTTGGCTGTCATCCTTACTTTGAAGTAATCATACACATTTCGCTGTGGATGTTCGTGTTGCAAACGTTTTTGATAATGGTTGTTCTTGAACAAATATTTTTGGTATTTAGCACTTCTCAGCTTTTTATTGAAAGTAGGTTGATTAAAGCCCATCTTGAATTTGTAGGCCTTTATGTTTTAACCAAAAGAATGATAGACGTGTCTCTGTTTCGCAACAAAAGCCTGATTTTTTGAAATTGCATATTTTGATCATCTAGCACTTTATGTTTCTTCCTTACCTTTGATGAAATTTTCTTTTTGAATTGTTTTGTCAAAGACCGAAAAATATTCATAGACGATAAGATCTTTTCTTTTGATAGGGCAAGGTAGAACAATTACACGTTGAAAACCTTTATTTTGAGCTATAGCTGTTAAGCAAAATACTCAGTCTTGCCGTAGAGTCAAAATTGTCAGCTGTTTTATAATAATCATTGAAGTCTCTAATGATAATACGCATTTCTTTCTGTCATGTATGACCAAACTTGAAGCTTTACATGCACAAAGAAATTGATCTGGCAATCATGAGTGGTTTTTGCAGCATGATTCAAAACCAGGTAGCCCTAAAAAGAGCTAAATTTACTAAGCTAATTTTTAAACCAATTACAAAATCAGTTATATCTTGGAAAATATTTTGGTCCATTATCTACTTGACAAAAAAAATTGAAGATCGGCCGTGTAATCACATTTTGGTGATTTTTCAAACAGGAGCACTTTTTGGGACACCCGGTAGTTTTAATGTTTCTTTGCCACTTTTAAAAAATCTGCTCAGCATGTTAGCTGCTTTAAAGTTTCTCCAGATGTATTGGTTGCTGTTCTGTATGTTCTGTGTTTAAGATTATATTAATTTTAGCACAATGTTATTGTTTATTCAGTAACTTATTCAATACCTTTTCTTTTCTTTTTTTGAAGGTGGCTACTGCATTAATCAATTACTCGAATGGATTCGTTGGCACTTTACCCAAGTAGACAGATTTACAGAACAAATTTTGCTTTCTCAAGAACCTCATTCGCACAGCCAATTTTGGCCCACTGTAAGTATAAAGCTACATTATAACGATGTTGTAACTACCGGGTGTCCCAAAATGATGTATCATTGTTTGATTGCTTACATGTCCATAACGAATGAGCCGATTTTCAAAAGCTTTCTTTCATTTGATTGCCTAAAGGCTAAACTATATGATAAGATGCTGGTTGCGGTTTTACCACGGCTTTTTCATTTCGCTAAGACGATCGATAAACTTGCTCAAATTCAAGCCTTGGATGGCATGAGAAAGAAACGGCCTATTTTTCCAGTCAACATTTTAGATGTGATACAAAAGGCTGAACTCCTATTTGTATTCTCTGAACTCAATATGACTGAATTCGTATTCTCTGAACGATATATTTTCTTTGAACGATATATAAGTTCAGCCTTTTGCATCATGTCTAAAATATTGACTGGGAAAGTATGCTGTTTCTTTTCATGCCATGTATAGCTTGAATTTTAGCAGGTTCATCAATCTTCTTTTGAACATGAAGACATTGGCCTAAACTACAAACAACATCACAATTTAGCCTTTCAGCAATCGGATGAAACAAAGTTTTTGAAAATCGGTTCATTGGTTATGGACATACAAGCAATCAAACGATAATACATCATTTTGGGACACCTGGTACTAAATTCAAAAGTTTAGTTTGTGAGACCAAAGTCGATAATGCATAAGAACATTACATTATCTGTGATTGATGACGATCGAAGGAGGTGCACTTGCTGATTAAATACATCTTTTCGCGAATTCTGACGTTGTTTTAATCAAAATTCTCCTTTTTTCAAATATTAAAGCGTTTATGAATTGATTTTTTTCAACATTTTACATTTTTGTAGATATTTGGATACGTCTTACAAGGAAGATTAAAGGAAGCAGTTAAGTTATTGGAGCATCATCCGGACAGAGCGGAAGCAACATACAACGTAAGTTACTAATTTTACTATCTTCTCTTTTAAAATTTGCTGTGGTGACACAGCAGTATCTTTGATTTACGAGTCACATAACTACTCGACTTAACTACTCGACTGTTCTTAAGAAATACTTGATGGCTAGATCTTCTTTTTAGCCATATGTTGTTGATGAAGCAATCAGTAGTTAGGAAGTAATCCCCACTTGTAGGAAGGGGTTGAAATTTGAAGCTTTGTTCCAATTTTGAATGTTTAGATTTATGAATTAATTCCAAATTATTTAAAACAGAAAAGCTATTTTTTTTACAAAACTAAACTAATAATGTACAAAACTGAAAAAGAGTTAAACCCCTCATTTATGCAGGAAATCTGTAATTTGTATTCTTGGACTTGTCATCTTTTTTCTGTTAAAATGGAAATGCTGAAATAATCAATACTAAATACGAAAAAAAAATGATTCTGTTTGTCATGGTTCCTGCCTTCCGATGCAGGAAATCTTCTGTGAAAATACAATTCACTACAATTTGCGTAATAATAACGAATTTACTCAACCCAGCATGAGATCTGTCAGCAATTGGACAGAATGCGTCCGAGTTAAAGGTCCACAGCTGTGACAAATGTTACCACCAACAATACAATATTCAGAATCCCTTTATCAATTTAAAGCAAAGATAAAAGTTGGTATGGGGAAAACTGTCCATGCAAATTATGCCGCATTTTTATTCTGAACTTGGGCTATATGCGATAGATATTTAGGTATCCGTTTAATATTGTATATTTTGATGACTTGTAAATATTTTACCCACTACTTTCTTATGTAATATTGTATATATATATTTTTAAAGTTGGAATTAATTATCTACTTCTCTTATTTAGCTGTCATCTGTTTTAATCCAACGATAAATAAATTGATAGTAATAACAAATAAATAGCTCAGAAGTAAAAGATTAGAAGATTCTAACTCAGCTTTTCCAGAAGTCTCCAACGCCTGAAGATAAAGATTTACTGATTTTGTTGGGGAGATGAGATACGGTTTGTCCGAGGAAACTTATGTGTCCCCCCGTGCAGTAGGTTAATGCTCATGCGCTCGTCAGAGTTCCAACCCAAAACGCTACTGCGCATGATCATTAACCTACTGCACGGGGGGACACGTACGTTTCCTCAGACAAACGGTATCTCGTCTCCCCAACAAGATTGAGACAAAGTTTGGATATATACAGCTCCTAAAAGAAAGCATTTTTCAACGACCGTTAGCTGTCCCTCTGTATATTTTCATGTTCTTAATTTTAAACTATCTAGAAGCATATAATACCACTAAAGTATCAAGCGAAATTTTTGGTTTTCTTTGCCAATGATATTGGTTTTTGAACGTGGTATGAAGAACTGTGTTAGTGAGATAAGCCATTCTTTTTTCTCTCTCTCTAGTCATTTAGATCATTAGAAGATTTGATGGAATCTATGCCGGAGTTCCAGGTTTGTAAATTGTTTAAAGTTTTCAGAATGACTGCATTTGAGACATATCTTATTGAAATTAGAACTGTAAACTCTTTTATTATTAAAGTTCGTGAAGTCCACAGAAGAGGTCTTCTTTAAATTGCTTTTACCACTCAGATTTGTTGGTCAGAAACTTAGAGAGAACTTGTTAAAATTAGAAGTGCATCTATACAAAATCTAAGCTTATTTTTCTTTTCCAGAATTTTGCTGGACAGTCGGTGCAAGATTTCAGTATGAAATGGCATGCTTGGCAGAGTGAATGTCAGCTGCGATTAGGAAGTGGAGAATTCTCAAAATATCCTCCTCTTGAAAATATATGCGAGGTAAATTTTTTCTCTTTTATGGTGAACATCTTTTTCAAATATCGTATTTTTTATAACCGGGTGTCCCAAAAAAAAGTACTCCCGTTTGAAAAATCGCCAAAATTTGACATGACCGATCTTCAATTTTACTTTTTTGCCAAGTAGATCAAGGATCAAATTATTTTCCCACACCTAGCTGACCTTGTAATTGGTTTAGAATTAACAAATTTAGCTCTTTTTAGGGCTACCTGGTTTTGAATCATACTGCAAACAAGCATTTATGCTTGCCAGATCAATTTTTTGTGCATATAAAGCTTCTAGTTTGGCCATAAATGACGGAAAGAAATGCAAACTATCATTGGAGACTTCGATGATGATGAAAAATCTGAAAATATTGACTGTTAGGCAAGATTGAGTATTTTGCTTAAAAAGTATAGCTCAAACCAAGGTTTTTCAATGTGTAATTTTTCTACCTTGTCTACATTTTAGCATCTATAAATATTTGTGGGTCTTTGACAAAACAAGTCAAAAAGAAAATTTTATCAGAGATTTGATAATCAATTTTTGGTCATTTTTTAAACAGGAGTACTTTTTAGGGACACCCGCCGGTAGCTGTGTATGACCATGTTTATAGTATATAATTTGATCATAAAATTTTGATATAATATGTTTATTTGTGCCGGGTGAACCAAAGAAAAGGTCCCGCTTTCAAAAATTCATAGCATAGCGCCAAGAATCCTTGACGAATTTGAACGATTCAAATTTGAGTTAAAAGCTGAAAGACCGAAGTATTTTTGTGGCTTTTCTCACATTTTTTGGGCACTGAAAATGTAGGTAAATTCGACTTACGAACATTTCTTGGTTGTGAAATGCCTGAAAAAGGGCCTAAAACACTTGTTCAAATTGTAAGGAATCTCCTCACACAGAACAATACCCAAGGGCATTTCAACCCTCTCAGGAGTTACAAACAAAGATTTTTATACAAATACTACAAATACTGAAGTTTTTCAGCCCTTGGCAATAAATGCGCAGACGATAGCTCTAATAAGTGGAAACTTGCACTTTCTTTGTTGTTCTGTACGAGAAGTCTCTAGTTGAATTGATTAAGTGTTTTAGGCCATTTTCAAGCATGTTGCAGCCATGAAATTTTCGTAAAGATGAATTTACCTATATCTCCAGTTTCAGTCCAATTCAGTTCATATATTTTAAATTCCTCTACATACAATTTATTCAAATTTACTATACAAACAAGTAACTACTACATACCTATATTACAATATCACGCAAAATTGATCATAAATACCTATAATAATACAATATACAAATACGGAACGAAGAACAAGATAAATTGTATAGAGGGAATTTTTTTTTTTTTTTTTTTTTTTTTTTTTTTTATATTCCAATAAAAAGTTACAATATATTTACGAACTACACTACACTACTTACAGAATTACTCTACAATATGAGCTACCCTACACTACTTACATAATTACCCTACAATACTACTACAACGATACCCCAAGGAGCAAAAAAGCAATGTCTACCCTGAGGCCATTAACATATAGATATATAATATAAGAAAAAGAAGAAACTAGTCAAAATATAAGACAAGAAAATAAATGACATGAACAAAAAGAACAACTACATAAAATCTACTCGTAAATTACTACTAAACGGGGAAAGGTGGTGGCATGTAATGAAGTTTGGAATTATCTTAATCAAATCGACCAGTTTTATGGATATACTGCAAAGTTAATTGTAATATATTTCTATTAACTTCATTGGAAAGTTCTTTATCACCATACAGTAAGAGCTCCGTAAGAACCTTATTTGAAGGATTAATGTACCCAAATGGTGTCAGTAGCGAAAGGACTCCAGCGAGAAGATCACGTCGTTCCTCATCAAAAGAAGGGCAATTACTTAAAGGAGGAGCTCTCTCAGTATTTAAACTAATCGAGGAGAGAGCACCCCCTGTCTAAGAATTTCTCATATGAATTTGATTTCTTCAAGGAAAAACTATGGGCAGATGGTGACCTTTCTATATCAATATTTCTTCAATCAGCTTTTGCTGTGCTCATACAACGCGAGAAAATTTGCCAAAATACTTCAATCTCTTGGCTATCAAGCAGGATTCGATTCTTTCTAATCTCATCGAGTACTCTTGCTACTTTTTCTGGTTTACCCTCTATGTTATTCATTTATTTTGACAGATGCTCAGCGGATCAGAAAGTGCTTTGGAAGAACACAGGTAGCTTATTTATTTCATTTTTAGAATTTTTAAAAATATTTTAAGGATCAAAACAAAGTTAATTAAAGTTAAAAGACAAGTCCGCGGTTTATGAAATGACTGTTTAAAAACAACCTTACCAACTGCCGAAGAACAATTGTAACTTCTTTCCACGTTTTGACATCCGTAACAGCTGTAAACTTGTGAAACATTTTTCATAAGTTAGGCCAAATGTCGTCACCATTTTGTAAGAGTACGCGATAAGGAGGCTAGCCTCGGTTTAGAGGTTAGGCTCAACATGACGTCGACGACTTACGAGGTGGACCTTGTGCGTTTATGACGTCACATCGCTCATTTCGCAGATTGAAATACGTGACTTCGTGGAGAAAAGAGAGAAAAAAGTTGGAAAAAGTACTAAACACAATTTACAACAGTGTAATATTTTATTTTATTAACAATCATACCAACCGCAGACTTGTCCTTTAATAGTAAATGGAAGTTTGCAAATAGAAATTATGCTTATGTACAAACTCTTGAATTTATTACTCCTGAATTTCCTTTGTTACCACGTATCCTGATTTTTCTAGATTCTTTTTTCCAGGCTCAGATAAAACGATATTGGTCCGAAATGTTTGCTTATGTAATCATTGAAGGGGGCATGGTTTGACTCTCTGTGGATTAGTGCTTAAAGGTGATGTGTCCACGTAAGTACAGCAGCGTATACACTCTTGTCAAAATGTGCTGACACGACGCTGACGAAGAGCACGAGGAGTGCACTGCGATTGGTAGAATTTAACTGAACACATGCAAAATTAGAATTTAAATTTCACAACGAGGCTGCCTGCTGCGAGACTTCGGGTTCTGCTCTGGAATCGCAGCCGCAAGTAAGTCATCAGTCTGCTTATATTAGACCTGGCAATCTTTTTGAATCTACGATACAAGTGATCACATGAAGTATCACGTGAAAATAGCAAAATCGCTGTACTTACATGGACACATTACCTTTAATAAGCATTGCTTTTCTTAGATAATATTAAATCTACATCTTTGCGATCAAGTTTGATTGAATAAATTCGAGCTAAACTTGAATAAATTCGAGATAAACTTGTCTCCTTTTCATCATAACTTTTTCTCGTCGCCCTTGCAAACTGTTTACTTCTCACACTGTCATGATCCGTTAGGCCAGCCGTTCATATTGTTCAATGATCCGTCAGGCCAACCGTTCATATTGTTCAACAATTTTGTCTTCAAGTGACCTGTGTCAGTCTTGGTATCAACTGATGGTGGCAAGGCTACTTTACACGGATCCAACTGTCAAGTCATTTGATTTGCATACACACGCTCTCGTAAGTATCTTTGTGCTAATGTTTATTCTTCTTAAAGGTGACCTGAAGTGAACATTTTTATTGATGCAAATGAACATCACTGTCGAATGATAAGAAATCCTGATTTTAAGTATCAGCTGATGACGTCATTTTGTTTGCAAATTACTAGGATAACATATGGAAATATAGCCTACGAGTAGACCCATTATCCTACAGAATAGAGGGTCTACGAAATAATGAGATAAAGCTTGCTACGTCTGTTCAATTAATTATGTTAATCCTCTATTCAAATAATGTGTGAAACCCATCTAAACAAAGGCTGCATAAATTAAGTTCTAGAAACTTGGAACTGTAGTAGCAAGCTTTCGCTCATTAATTCGTAGACCCTTTTCTCCAGTTGGATAAGGGGTCTACACGTAGGCTAATGGAAATATAGCTGTATCTTATATTTGAAAGGTCACAGTTGTAAAAAACATTTCAGCTGAGCTAAATAAATGTAATATATGTTGCCTCATGACATAGTATCATGTTTAGAAAGGCATGTTAATTGAAAGAAGTTTTTGGTTAGATTTCCCTTTTGGAACATAGTCAACCTTGTATACTTTCTTTACTCTTTGCAAACAAAATGACTTCATTAGCCAATCATACAAAATAGTGGATAACTCTGGAAGGAAACAAGATATCAACAAATTTTGAACAGAACTTCTTTTTATCCAATAATGCTATCCATTTGCATTGATAAAAATTATCGCTTCAGATCACCTTTAATAGGAAAATAAATTGCAACTATTTGATGTTGATACGAGAAATTTACATCTAAAATCTATCGCCAAAATAACTGAAAACGTTTTGATTACAAAATAAACCTCAATGTGTTTAACAAATATTTACCTTATGATACATCACACTTTGAAAATATATAACATAAACAGGTTTTCAAAAAGAACATAAATAAGTCAACCTTGAAAATCAATGCCCATAAGACCATCGTCATACCCTTGAAAGATGTTGCCTTTCATAGCTGTGCATTGAGTTTTTGTACTTTGATTTCCAATGTGAAGAGGCACTGAAATTTATATTAATATTGATAATATTCGTAACAAGCCGTAGTGTGTACATCACTGGGCTACAACATGATTGTTTATGGCCATTTTTTCTCGATCTTACGGAATTAAGGATTTATTCAGACCAGTCAATTTAGTTATGACGTTCAGTTATTATTCATTTATAAATAAGATCCACGAAAGAGCATTAAGAATCGCATTCAAGGATTCGTCGTCAAATTTAGAAGAATTATTGATAAAGGCAGACTCAGTCACCATTCACCAAAGAAATCTGCAGTTGCTAGCTACGGAAATTTATAAGACCAAAAATGATCTCAATCCTAAATCTATGGATGAAGTCTTCGTCGAGGAAAAAATCCCCTATAGACTAAGAGGTACTGGCAACTCTTCCGTACCGATTCCACAAACAAATACTTATCGTACAATCAGGTACACTGGACACAAACTCTGGCATTCGTTACCACTAGAACTAAAAGAGTCTCATACCTTGACAGAATTTAAGCGGAAGATAAAAAAGCATCAATTTAGGAATTGCAACTGTAGATTGTGTAAGAGATTTGTAAATAATTTAGGATTTGTATAGATATTTATTTATTTGTATTGTTAAGATGTAAATAGGATTCTTTAATTTCGAATTTTCGTTTTTGTTAATGGTTGGCCTTGATTAGCTTTAAGTAGTTATCTGCAAGCCAACCGTAAATAAATAAATAAATTATTATTATTATTAATATTATTCATTTGTATCTTTCATTAATTTCAGTCTGCGATCCAAGCAATGGGAAATTATGCTGAGCTCTCACCGCTAGATGAAATTGTTCTTGCAATCCTGAACTTTGATGTTCACAAGGTGATCAGAAAATGCAGGTAAATGTTTTTGGATGATGATGTAAAAAATGTTTTTGATTTTTGTGCCTGCATCTTTTGTTTTAGCTTGTGGAATTAATTTTATTTTGAATTCTTTAGTCACGTTAGCCCTGGCAATCAGCTAGACTAGTTTTTAGGGGGCCATGCCAAACATACTTTACAAAATAAAAATCTAATGATCTCCTAAGAACTTAATTATTTTTTTTTATTTGAAAAGGTGTCTAGGCCAAGATGGCCTCTAACCTAATTACAACAAATAAAACTATAAGATTAAACTATGTTATTACAATATCATCAAATTAGCTACAAAACAAAGAAACCAATGTCAATTGTCCTACTCCTACATAATAACAACATAATGAATACAATCTAATTTACACTATATTAATTATGATAGTAGACATTAAATGGTGTACGTTTATTGCAAGCAGGATTCTGATTTCACTTTGGAACATTTTGATAAGAAAGTTGTTAACAGATTCACACAGTGCTTGTCCTTTTGACTCAATAACCAGATAAATTTATTCCACGCACTGAGTTGGATGAAATTTGGGTACATATTTGCAATTACATTGATGATCTATTTATAATGGAGCTTGCTTGGCCTCATGGCTAAGTCCATTCAAGATTTTTGCAAATCCGGACAAGTGAAAATAATGAAAACAGGAGAAAGAGAAACTATGGAAAGTGTAGCTGGTGAGCCAAAAAACTATCCATTTCTGACACACCATGACAAATCGTTAACAAGGTCAATTTGAAGACTGATGATGTAATCTTTAGTCGAAGTCCTAAATAGTGCTCCGCAATTTTCTTCGATTTTTGGTCGCCTACTTTTTGCGTTATAAGCGATTTCTTAAAATTCTTAGTCTAGAACAGCCTGAGTCAATGGACAAACATGTTTAGCCTTTATGTGTTTTCATTCACATAGCAACTCATTACTTTTCTTAATATTTACAGTCCTTCACAAAATCTATTGATACCAAAATTAGAATCCCAAAAATTTAGTACTCCCTTGTCTCTACTGCTGAACAAAAAGTTTTTCTTGCCCCTGTAACATCCCCTCCCCCTCAGTCAATGCTTTAATTCCAAGCAGTTGTACCAATGCAAATTACATCCAATCACGCCATGCTCACACCGATCAACATTGACTGAGGGGAGGAGGATTCAATATCGCGATTGTTGTAAAGGAATGCGGCGTGCGACGTACGTTAGCTCTGCCGGGTGAGCCAGAAAAAAGTTCCCACTTTTGAAAATTCATAGCATCAAGAGTACTGGATGGATTGGAATGAATCAATATTTGCTTGACAGCCAACAGATCGAAATATGTTTATGATTTTTCTCGCCTTCTTATGAGCACTGGAAAATTGATAAATTCAAGTTTACAAAAACTTTGTGTTGCAAAATGACTGAAAAGGCCTAAAATACTTTATCAAATCACAAAGGACTCCTCGCTCAGAACAACAGAAAATTAACTTTCTCATGAGTGAAAGATATCGTCTGCACATTTGTTGACATGGGATTGAAGATCTTTAGTATCTGTTCAAGAATCTATGTCTTATAACTCTTGAGAGAAGTGAAACGCCCGTGAGTATTGTTCTGTGTGAGGAGAGTCCTAACGATTTGATCAAGTGTTTTAGGCCCTTTTCAGTCATTTTGCAACCATGACATTTTTTTAAAGTTCAATTTACCTATATTTGCAGTTTTCGTAAGAAGACGAGAAAAATCACAAAAATACTTTGATCTTTTGGCTTTTAACTAGAATTTGACTCATTCAAATCCATGAAGGATTTGTGGTGCTACTAATTTTCGAAAGTGGGAAATTTTTCTGGCTCACCCGGTACTTTCTTGATGGAATTTTAGGCTACGTCTTTCCCTCCTTTTACGTCTGATCGATTGAAACACATTAGCGAGTTGATACAATTTCCTTGCAATATTTCTGACTTTATGATTATTAATTATTTTTGTTCCAGTGAAAATTTACCAAACTGGTGGTTTGTCGCTCATCTTACTGACTTGCTGTTTCATTGTGGTATGCTGAAAGAACATGACTTGGGGTAAGAATAGTTGATTTCTCTCTTCTAAAGCTCTTTTTTGCTGCCATTTTTGGATCCAGAAACGGTGTCCAAATTTAAATCAATGTTTTGAGATGAAAAGATGTTTAACTTTTCGATCTCCATTCTCAGCCAGGAGTAAATATTTCCGCAAATCTTCAAACACTTATTCGGGAAAATCTTGGAACTGATCTTGACGAAGAATTATCAGAATTCGATGCCGGTTAGTTAATCCAAACGATTTGGAATAAAATACGATTTTTTGTCTTATCAAAGGGCATACCGGGGAAAAAATAATGAAAATTTGAAGTTAGAGACAACCGTTTGTAGGAGAAGTCTTTGCTTCGGTTTACAAGCTCTCCTTTTCCTTCTGCAGATATGGAATACGTTTAAGAGAATTTTTACTTCTCGAATATTGCCAAAGCTTGATGTCAAATCACAGGTAAGCAAAATTCATAATATACAGGGTGTCCCAATAAAATTGTGCCCCATTTGCATGGCTGCTGCGGAGGAGCTATTTGTTCTATTGTTCTGTTCTTGATACAGCTGCATAACTTAGAGTTTGAGACCTTGTCCTTGCCAATAGACCTTTTAGCTGTTCTGAAAAGAATCAGAATCGAACAACATTTCGTAGAATTTTGGAATGTGCACAATAGTAATAGAAGCTCTAACGCCACTCGATCGAACGTCGCGTGTAAAAATGTATAAAGATAACGCTCGATCCAGGCTCTTTTGTAGAAAAGCTAAAAGATCTATTGGGTAAGTTATTGCTGATTTATGATGAGACAGGAAAGGCAAAATAATTGGTTGCTTCAAAAACTTTCTTTGTTCTCAAAAAATGTCAAAATTACATAAATATATAGTGTAGCGTTGAAGAGGGCCTAACCATTCGAAGAAAACAGGCATCAATTTGGTCTTTTGCGCTTTTTGCTTACAATATCAAAATCAGAATTCAAGATTTATTTTATGCAATATCAAAATTACATAAATATTGAACGTAAGAGTGCCAGCAAAGTGCCAACAAATAACACACCATTTTAAGTCGCCTATAGCTACAATGGATATTCTAAGTTCATTGTGAATTGTCTTAGAACATCTTTCTATGACTTAAGATATCAAAGAACGTTTGGCTTTTCAATCAAGACTTCAGTATATCACATAGAATTATTTTCAGAGAAACATTACAGATCAGCAGCTGCTTCCACCCACCTATAACAAATCACAAATCATCACTGAATCATTTCCTATTTCATTATGATTTGCAGTTTTCTAAGAACCTGAGATCAGCTTGTTAGCTCCTTCCTGCTGTTTCGTGGTGAAGGAAATTTCTTGGAATTCTAAATGTTTAGCTCGATGACGCCAATAGGCAGATGGTCATACTGTGATCGCTTATTGTAGCGCACTCACATTGTATATCAATTTTCGCAGTTCCATTTGTGTTTGTTCTTAGAATCAATGGCATTGGCACTCGATGAAAGACCGAGCAGGAAGCTCTTGTGACTTCTTGTGCCTGTACCGTAGAGTGCAGAAAGATGTTCAACCCTCCTCCACACAAATATAGGTTTTTGATGGAACCTTCCTCGTTTCAATTGAAAACTGGTGTGTTTAAGGGATGGCATAAGCATTCATTTGTTTTAAGAGATCTTCCTCACAATCAGTGGCCGTGTGACCGTAATATTTTTCTGACTCTGCTGTGCCGGTTTCACCTAAAAATGTTATTCGTAACATCTAGACCTAAAGAACTGAATCGAATTCTGTTTGATAGCGGAAAAGTTGAGCATTCTTTACGATTTTCCTTTTGTGTTTTGAGCAACGAAAATATTGATGAGTTCGATTTACGAAAAATGTTCAGTTGCAAAATGCTTGAAAATATTTCATTAAAATTACAATGAATCTCCTCATTTAGAACAATGCACAAGGTAAGGCAAATGTCATTCTATCTCCCGGAGGAGTTAAACTATTTTTTTAACTATTACTGGAGTTTGTTACCCCATGGAAATAGTCGTACCGACGATTTCTCTTACGCGGAACTCGGGGAAGGATAGTCTGAAGCTATTCTGAAAAGAATCAGAATCGAACGATATTTTGCTGCATTTTATAGAATTTTAGAATGTGCACGATTGTGATAGAATAGAAGCTCTGACGGCACTCGATCGAACCTCGCGTATAAAAATGTATAAAAATAACGCTTGATGCAGACTGTTTTGTAGAATAGCTAACAGGTCTATTGAATTTAATTCAAGGCAAAATACGTGAATCCCTGTACTGCAAGGAATCTACACCATGCCTATTTATTTGCAAATTCACGTACCAAACTATTCCATGCGTTGCTTGAGAGCAATATATGCTTATGGGATTTTGCTCCACATAAAATTGAGGCAAAGGATATTCCATGATGTATTTCAAAAGAACTGACGTTATTGTGACAATGGTCGCATACAAGTTATGACAACGAGAACAATTAAAAACGAAGAGTTGTAAATCTAGGGGGCATTTTATTGGAGGCGGCCGGAGGCAGCATCGTGTACGAGGCTGAATACATTACATTTGACAGCAACCAAATGTGGATTAAGCACCTAACTTCACTGAAGGTAGAATTAATCTGTCTAAAGTCTCGATGTTATTATCCCCATTAAAAGCTCATAGTCGCTCTAATTGTATCGCATGGGAGAAATAGAGGAATTAGATTTTGAGGAAAACATGGCTGCTTTTAAGAGGGATTTAACCGTATTTAATCGTGCAGCAGCGGGGGCTCGGATATGTGGCTTATTTTAAATGCTAGGCCGTTTTTGATCAATTTACTCTTTGGTTGATATCCTCTCTGGTTTCGGCCTAGACTTATGACCTAGAATCCCTTGTTTCCCCGTGTTCTTTGATTTGTTGATGTCAATTCGGTCAACAGAGAATCACAACATTACTGTGAAATAACGGGCACACTTATTCAAAATGGCCTAAAGTAGCGGGAGTTTTTATGCACCGACATCCTGCCACAAAATCACTTCAAAATCTGGTTAAAGAGCTTCAACATTGGAAAGCAAACGTTTCGCGCAAAGAATTATGTTTCCCTGACCTACTACTTCAAAATGTATACCTTTCAAACAATAGTCTTCCTCTGTAGAAACAAAATAAATTCATCGCAGTTACGAGCACTCTTGGTGATATTAACCGATTTTGCATGCAACGACAACAACTACCTAAATAGCGCCTCCTGATTGGTTGAAAAGGAAATTTTTGATTATTCTAGCAATTTGATTGGTACATAAAGATCCACTCTGTGAGGGCCTAAAGTTTGCTTGTTATTTCATAATGTTATGTCATAATGTAATGTTATGAGTCTCTATTAACCGAAGCGACATCAACAAACCAAAGAACGCAAGGAAACGATGAACTCAAGGTCATACGTAGGAAATCACACGTTTTTGTATCATATTGCTGTGGTACCTGTACATGCAAGCCCTTGCAAGTAAGGGTTTTTGTGGATTGCGTTGTCAGTCAAAAATTTGCAATAAGCGCTTTAGCCTTGCATGGTCACCGAAGATGATATGCTGTCCTTCTGCAGATGATGATAATAACTCGAATTTTTATACAGGATAATCTATTAGTGCAAAAAGCATTGTTATCACTAGAGTCCTGTTCCTAAAGTTAAATCAAAAATAAAAACTTACAAAGTTTCAAATTTACAATCTTTAAGATCATTGGAAATATAGTTTATGCCTATTTAAAATGTTCTTCTAATGTTTTCCTAAAGGCAGCGTATGTCAAGGGAAAGAAACCTAAGGCTACTAACATTCATGCTCATTTTTGTGAACATTGTGCCCGAATCTAAGCTGATATTTTGCCTAAGTATGCAAATTCTACCAGATTTAGGTTGTGCAGCTCCCCAATCCATTATCTCCGTTTCCCCCCAAAAATTCGTCTCCAGAAATCCAAAAAGTTGATTGATCAGAAAATTATATCCTTCCCTCTTCGAAGCTATGTACAAGTTTTGTGGTTTTTTTTAATTTTGCTCTCTTTTTTCTGTCGACCTAAACTGTTTAATTCTGTCAAATTTAATAGATGTCACGAGAGATTGCGATAACTCAAAATTGTTTATGCACAACTCTTCAATTGTTTTTATTCGCGAGCATTTCACGTGACATCTGATGTAAGACAGACTTTGAATGTAATATAATCGTTGCTTTTTCTTTTTTAGTTTGTGGCAAATCGCTGCTGATTACCTCATAAGCTGCCCTACATATGGAAGGTACGCAACTTTATTATTCAAACGTGCTATCCACATCATTCAGTGAAATTGGCTTGATTACTCAGATTTTTTTATGTGCCAGACGTCGGCGCGCATTTTCGACTCAGCCAGTATGTTATTCCATAACATCAACCAGCGACCCCTCTCCTTTTATGTGTTTATTTTCGTTAGTTTTGTTTGAATTATAAATGCCAACCATAGTAGGGACCAGATGACCAAGTGTCCTTCCCCGCTGTGGCTGATACATACTTATAATTTATCTGTTTGTAGTTTTTGATTTGCTAAATCATTAAATGAAAAAAAAAACATCGTTCATTGGGGTGAAATCCTTAGAAAACGGACCCCATCAATAAGGCCTACTTTCCATTCAATCATGAGGATCGTGCAATCTTTACTCAGAAGTATGACCATAGAATTGAATTTTATGAGCTCTTTGTTTGATACAAGAACCTTTATTCTCTGCTCTATTTGTCATACTGCTTAAGAGGCTCATGACTGCGAATTATATCAAACTTCATAAAGAAGCAAGACTTAAAATTCGAGCCGTGGATCTAATTGGGCTTTCTACCTGAGATCCACAGTTCCATTACTTGTGTGTTATGAACTGATATCACAACTCTCAACTAAGTGATTTTAAAAAGGACTGGTGTACTCAGTCTAATATCTAACTGGCAGTTTCACATGAGAAAAGCAAGATTATAGAAAACAGTCTACACTTCAAGAACATATGCAAAGCTCCATTTTCTCAGTAGGAATCAGATTTACAAGTCTGTGCTAGATTATATCTAAGTAGGAGCTATGAAGAAAAAAGGCAGCTGATCAGAGTTCAAAGACCTTGCTTCCAAGACAATCGCAGGAGATGTTTATCAAAGTCAATTTTTATCGTTCGTTATCCCTTGAATTGGTTGCTTGGCTTTTTTAACCCACAGAACCTCAATACAGGGTGTCCCAGAAAAATTGTTCGACGTTTGGTTAAATGTCAAAAAATAACGATAAAATGTACAGGCTCCTGGTTAGATAACCCTGTTCCTAAGATTTTAAATTAATTTTAGACGCCAGAATCTTGCAAATCCGCTAAGAATTCACAGAGTTACAAGCTTTTGAAGTTCAAGTTTGTGCGAAAGCTGAAACCAGACGCCCCTAACTGTTGCTTGGCTTTTTTAACCTACAGGACCTCAATAGAACAGCTCGAAATGTTTACTAAAAGCCTTATGCTTTGTAAAATATTATTGCCAAAACTACAGTAAAGCTTTGCCTTTAAGAAACCCCCTTTATGACTTCAGCCTATTGTTCTTCCTTAATTAGCCCTTTGTTCTCCTGTTGTATTGCTATAGCAAAATTTCAGGGTCTCAGTTTCTTAAAAAGCGTTTCTTAAAGGCGGGACTTTACTGTATTCTTTATCGACCTGTGCCTTCATTGCAATGTAACTTTCTCTTTGGAAGAAAGAACACTCATCACTGGATTTAGATTCCTTCTTAGATTCAATTGCAGTTGCACAAACGGAAATTTCAAAGAATAGCAGTATAATTGAATTTCAAAAATCTTTCAAGAAGTTGCAGTTTTTGCATTGGCAATTATGACGTGCACTGAACGGACATTTTTTAAACCTCAGCTGTACTTAAATCATTTTGCACTATTGTTTCTAAATTTGAGCAGTAGTGACCATGTTTATGACCAACGAGAATTTTAAAGAGCGCTGTCATATTTAGCTCCCAGTATGGAATGGAGACATGGCTTCAAAGGAACCCTTTTCCTTGCTAAAGAGAAGCTGTTATTTAAGTGGATACATTGTATGACGTGTCTGAACCCAGAAGCTGATACGATAGAAGTTAGTCTTTAAAGAGCTCCACTACTGTGAAGTGGCTGGACACAACTTTAATATATAGCTTAGCTTTGCTTGAAAGTAGATTTGCATGTCAAGGCTGAATTTAAACGTTCATATTGAAGTGTTTTCTTACATTCGAAAATAGGGTTCCAAAGAGCTTAAACTACTTCGTACTGCGACTGTTACTAAAAAGGAAGCTATAGTCTGTCTCAAATTAGATATCACGTGAAAATGCCCGATAATAACAACATTCGAAGTATTTTGCATCAGTCATTTTGCGTTGTGACATCTAAGTTGAGACAGACTTTAGTGTGTACAGTCTTGTTCATTCAACTCATCCGGAATTGATTGATTGATTGATTGATTGATTGATTGATTGATTGATTGATTGATTGATCAGGCTAACCCAAAGTGAAAATTTGATATTTTATGTCGAAGTGACAACTTATACTTATTAGGGATTTTATCGGATACAAGGATTCATTTTTCCAACTTTCTTTCCCATCTTTCATTGCAGAGCACACCTGAAGGAATATATAGATCATCTCCCATTAGAAAATGACAAAAAGGCTTCAAAGGTCTTGCGTTTGTGTGAACGTCACAGTCTTACAGAACAAGGTAAACGTTTGAAGTACCGTCGTTTTTCTCTAAAGCGGACAACTTACGGATCAACTAACTTTGTCCGCTTTGATGTGGCGTCCGCCTTACGTGGAGGATTTTAATTGAAGTCTGTCATTCGGGAAGAAAACGAGAAAACGCAGTGTCCGCCTTAACAAGGTGTCTGCTTTAGATAGGTGTCTGTTGAGATAGGATTGACTTGTTCAATTGTTACTACTTTGCGTATAGCAGCAGAGACACAAGATTAAAAACCCTCATCCCCTCCCACATGTAGCGATTTCACTGTAGTGATGTTAGTCAAAGATGAAGCATTAGATTGAGATACATTAAACAAGGACAGATTTTGCAACACAATAAGATGAGTTGCTTTCGTCGACAACTGAATTCAGAGCGATTCGCGATTGCAGACAAAGTAGATTCTCTCAAAAAGTAATTCAAAACAAGCAAGGCCGCAAAAAGTTTCTCTGAAACCCATAGTGCGCTCGTTGTGCATTCCAGAAATTGTTTTTAAAAGCAATCATGAGCATATATCGAAAGAAGAAGGATATATCTACACATCTACCTTGGACATTTTATTTGTTTGCTTCAAAAGCCGAGCGGGAGGCGATTCAATTCTCATAATTTTTGGGTGCAATTAAAACGCTTACTGCTCAGCTTCTGAACCAAACAAATAGGATGCCCGAGATAGATATTTAGATATGTCCTTCTCCTTTCGATATGTGCTCATGTTTGCTCTTAAAACTAATTTCTGGAATGCACAATGAGCGCGCTAGCTACCTTGATTTCAGGGCAACTTTTGCGGCTTTGTTTATCTGGTTGAAAGAATTTCCTTTGTCTGCAATCATTAATCGCTTTGAATTCAGGTGTCAACAAAAGCAATTCATCCTACCGGGTGCGCCAAAATAAACTATGCACGTTTGGCAGGCCACAATAAATCGTACACTGGATCGATTTTGAAGATTTATGACTTAATCTTTAGCAGAAAGCCTGACTTAGATTCTAGGACTTTCTGCAAATTTTTCCGTTTTCAGTTTTTAGAGCTAGAAGCGAGTTTCTTAAAATTTTATTTTTCGAAAATACTGAAAGCGATCAAAAAACGTCGATCAAATTTTAAAAGACTCAACATGAATGAACAAAGAGAAAATGTTTTCAGGGTGATTTGGGGATTTAGTACGAACTCTCGTGCAGCAGATTACAATTAGTCGATTTCTAGAGCCCAAATCACCACGAAAAGTTCTCTCTTTGTCCATTTATATCGATCCTTTAGAAAGCTTGATCCATGTTTTTTGATCGTTTTCAGTGTTTTCGAAAACTAAAATTCTAAGAAACTCGCTTCTTGCTCTTAAAAACTGAAAATGTAAAAAATTGCAAAAAATCCCAGTATCTAATTCAGGCTTTCTGCTACAGATTAAGTCATAAATCTTCACAATCGGTCCAGTGTACGATTTATTGTGGCCTGCCAAACGTGCATAGTTTATTTTGGCGCACCCGGTATTGTGTTACAAAATCTGTCCTTGTTGATACATTATAAGATTTTGTTGAACCGGCGAGTCTTATTCCTCAAAAATATAAAGATCAAAGAAAGCTGACGTATAGAATGGCATGCGTGTGTTCCCCGTAGTTATTTCGGCTTGATAAAGAAGACATATAGGTCAAGCTATACTCTTAAGAACGATCACTTAAATCTTGGTGGTCGCACATTTTAATCTTGTCCGAAAAGCCCTCGGCACAGGCTATCCGATCAAGGAATAGTAAAGTGCAATGCTTTACATGTTCAAAACATCCGCAATTTCTAAACACCCTCATTTCCCCAACAAGATATTTTGCAATTTGAATAAGGACCTCGATTTCAAGTTAGGTAGTGAAGCAGATGGGAAGATTTTAGAAAGTTCTAACGATGGTAGATTTTGACGATTGTAGATGTATTTTGTAGGGCTAGTTTTCTTGAACAGATTATTTGTCTTTACAGCGAATAGTATATGTAAAGTTATGGCAATGAGAGCTATGAAAAATGGAAAGCTTGGGTCCTCTCTGACTTGGTGTCTTAGATCAAAGGTAATAGTATAATGTACAATGCTTTTATTGTATCGCTTCTTTTGTTTCTTTTGTATCGTTTCTTTTGTTTGTTTGTTTGTTTTGCTTGTCAGAGAGGTACCAACAATTAATTTACTCGTAATTCAATTAAAGAAATTTTTTCTCATGAGTTTCCCAAAAATTTGTCGGTCGTTTGGGTCCAGGGGCAAATATTGTTAAAGGGTTAATAAAGATTATATTTGTTAGAACAATTTGAAGAAGGATTTGCAAATTTTGAACTGCCTTCACGAAATTTTTGCTGTCCGAAGATATTGGGGAACGATTATTGGGAAGTAAATGCAAATAAAGGGTTTTTGAACAAAGCATTGGGGGAAATTGTTACTTTTATGGAAGATTACTTTTAAGATCAAATACGTAGTAGAAGATAAAAGCATTGAATTTTGTTATTTCTCCTAGTTAAAAGAGTGGTTTCGCCATGAGCTGAATTGAAAATTGAACCTGGTTTGCGAAATTTTACAAATTTTTTAAAACTCGATCCATATCCTGAATTCATGAATTTCTTAACTCGAGTTCACGGTTTCTTTTGATACTCTTAGATGATACCATTTCGAGGTTATTCAGCTTGAAGAAAGTCAGATTTAAAGAAACCTTCCTTCCTCAGTCTTTCTTTCGTTTAATTTTTTGTGATTGAACTTATTTTAGAAATTTTAGTATTGCTTTCCCCTTGTTTGTCTATTTACTAATTTTTGCCTAATTTTATCGAAAGCTCCCCGGTGCAGCTTCCTCACAAATCAATACACTTTTCTAAATACCGTTTGTCCAAAAATTATGTATCAGTGTTTACTAAAATTTATTCCAATGAATTATGCACCAATTTGAATGAAATGCCAGTCATTTTGTAGTAAAGAGCCTAGATTAGATGCAGAAATTTATTTCACTAAAATTTATCACCCCATTCTTCTAGAGCTACAGGTTATATTATCTGGTAGTTGATGTTTAACATACTGCAAAATATACTGCAACGTTTTTCCAAATTTTGAGCTTCAAGCGTGGAAGCATAGCATAGGCTCCAAATCTTTATCTCGGCGTAAAAAGGTGGGTGTAAAATTCAATGACCTATATCTTCTGATTGAATGGCTTGAAAGAAACTTTAGATACTTATCTATAAATCTTCCGTTGGACTTTTCAGAAATTTTGAATATTTTTGGAAATTACAGCGTATCTTACATTTCAACTCATTTGAGGATGTGACGTCATCAAATTTCTAAATCATAAACCAGATGAGTGACAGACTTTTGCTTGATACCATATTGTAGGCATTCATAAACGAGGGTTTTCTTCGAAATTATTTTATGTTACGTCAAACAGTTTAGAAATTACAGTGGTTTTAAGTTTTTTTGGAAATTTTTCTTGAATTCTTGAAAAAGTTGAAAAACACTCTAATTCTGAAAATATTGAAGATTTCAGAAAATTCCAACGGTAGAATTATAGAGGATTAACTAAAGTTTCTTTGAAGTCATTCAGTTCAAAGAAATAGGTCACTCAATTTTACACCAGCCTTTTTAAAGATTTGGAACCTATGCTTGGAAGCATGCATTATAATCTTCCAAGTTGCAAACCTAATTATAAATATGTGTCTCTTACATATGCATGTACATGGACTACTTATTTATGTTTCTGAAAAGTGATTGATGCAATTTTCGTGGTATTGATGTTGGAAACCTGTTGAAATTTGCTCTTCATTTTTAGCTATTTTCAAGATTTTAAAAATAGCCCCACCCTAAGAATAATAGCCCTAAACTCTATAATGGTACGGCGGATTTTAATGTCATAACTTTCCACTTCGAAGTTAGCCTTTCTGATTGGTATTTTATCCAAATTAGTGGAAAATTCGTCATAGTACATTTTGGGGCACCTGGTACAGGAAAGATGGATTGGGCCATATTGGGTCACTTTGCTTTGCCTTCTAGAATTGAACAAAGTGTCCTTGGTTGTAATTGTACAGCTTTTCCAGTGAGAAGAATCGTCTTTTTGACGATGGAGACTGATTTTCATCACCTAGTGCATAATAACATTAATATTTTTTCAATCACCTACGTTGCCCCACTCTGAATCATTTCGCTCTACATTACCCTGCCCGTTTTCTTTATTCCTTCATCAGCTTTACAGCTACTATTATTGCTTCCTCAGCTCTATCTTTCCTATGTATTTCCATGCTCCTTATGGTATCGTTCTGTACCCTCGTTATGGTTTGTTGATTATTATGAGAATGTAAAAAATTTCTTCCTCTGTGTTAGGCCAAATCCTTTCCCTTAAAAGCTTGTCAGCCTTTTTTTGATATGCTGAATTTTCTTGTTTTCAAGGATGCTGTCTTTGCAAACTTATTGGCTGAAAGGTATGTGACAAATGTGATCCTTGGATACTCCTTTCATTTCGTTTAATTTCATTTAGGCGTATGGTAACCCCGTCAGTCCACGAGAACTGGTGTTCAGGGGGCCATGGCAAAAACATCTGCAAATTAAAACGATAAATGCTACATTAAAAAATTGACATGTTTATCATAGTTTGTTCTTGATTCTTTTCTTGAAGGTGGCAAGGGAGGGTGCATGTTTAACATCGAGTTCAAAGTGATTCCAAAGCTTTGGTCCACGAAAAGATATAGCCCTTTACCCATTGTTAGTTTTCCGTATTTTCCGTAAGGGTAGCGACAGATCAGTTTCGGTATTTCTCAGTTTTCTGATATTTCAAGTCGAATCATAGGTACTCCAGGACGGGACCATTTAGCGATTTGTACATTTTAGTAGCAGTTTCGCTTCTAATGATATCACTTGCAGTAGGCCAATTTAAACTGCGAATTAGAGCCACAGCAGGCGTATCAAATCTATTTTTTGTTACAATTCTGGCCGCTCGATTCTGCAACTTTGTTTGCAGCTTGGTCATCCCACTTGGTCACTCCTTCGTTTGATGCTTGTTTAGTTTCGATTAGCCACCATGATTATGAAAAATTGAATGTCAAGGAAAAATGAATCTCATGGACTACATATAAGAGTACGAATCAAACAATATTTTGATACATTTTGCTAAGTTCTCGAATGTCAACACTTGATAGAAGATCTAACGACACTCAATTTAACGTTTTGAAAAAAATGTTTAAAAATGTCGCTTTATCCAGACTCTCTTGGAGAGTAGCTAAAAGGTCTATTGCAAGATTTTCTTTCGCAAGGTTTTGACTGTCCCTGTGTGTATGCAAAGGGTGCCAGTTACTGTCAATGATTTAGGATGGTTTGGCTCCAAATTTCATCGTTTTTTCTCTTGATGATCTATTTTGTACGTCGTGCTGTAGATATGAGCATAAATGGGCTGTTTGCTTCCGGAACCTTGCTTGCTCCAAAATGTTTGCGATACTTAACTGAGCTATCCAGCTGAATCTGACGTTCGGCGGTAGGCTAGTATCAAATTTGAAATTTCAATTAACCGTCATTTATCAATCTGAGAATGATAACACCAGGGCTAAACTATGGCGCACTAGAAACAGTGACAATTGGACGGTAGAAGACGGAAGTTATCAGTTCTTATTATTATTATTATTATTATTATAATAATAATAATATTATTATCATTATTATTATTATTTGTTCTTTGCTTTTAATGCAGTACAGTTCTCGCCACTGTGCCGAGGTCAGTCCATGTCCCTAAGGCAACAGCAGTGTTCACTTGATGGACAACGTTCTTCTCAGGATGTGGGCGCTTCCGAGGAGAGCAATCTTCTGCAATTCTTCAATCCGTATGTGGCCAGGAATTTGACTGACGTACTTCTCAAGGCCTTTCTTGATGAGTCCCAGTGCTCCCACTACAATTGGAACTGTCGATGTCTTCATTTCCCACATTTTTGTTACTTCAATTTCAAGATCTTTATACTTGGACAGCTTCTCTACTTCTTTAGTCGATACATTCCTTTCAGATGGTATACTCATGTCAATCATAATGCATTTCTTTTCTTTCTTGTCTTTAATAATTATGTCAGGTCTATTAGCTTTTATGTCTTTGTCTGTGCTTACAGGCATGTCCCATAGTACGGTGGCAGCTTCATTTTCAGTCACTTTCTCAGGTTTGTGCTCATACCACTTATCTGCAGTTGGGAAATGGTAATTTTTGCATATTCTCCAATGCAGGTATCCTGCTGCCTTGTCATGTCGCTGTATATATTCCATCTTTGCGAGTACTGGACAGCCGGCTACAATATGGTCAATAGTTTCCTCGAATTCATTGCACATCCTACACTTGGGGTCAGTGCCGTCTTTGATGATCTTATTGTGGTATGATCTTGTTGCTAAGTTTTGATCCTGTGCAGCAATTATCAATCCCTCAGTTTCTCCTTTAAGTCCAGGACTCTTAAGCCATTTGTGAGTCTGTTCTATTTCAACATCTGGCTTATTTACCCTAGTTGGATACTGGCCATGCATCGGTTTTCCTTCCCATATCTGTCTCATCTTCTCATGTGCCTTCTTCTTTGTCTCCTGCTTTACTCTTTTAGCAAATAAAGTGATTTTTTCTTGTATTCTAGCAGTGTCTGGTACTTCTAACTCTCCTTTAAATTTTCTGGCATCTTTTGCAACAGAATAAAGCTTCTTGCTGTTTTCATGCCGGTACACAAGTTTGAGAAGGGGATCTTCTGTTTGTTCCAGGTACGAGTTTAGCCCCACTGGTTGTTTTGAACACGAGTTCGAGCTGAGTGAGGCCCCGTCCGCCACCTTATTATTATTATTATTATTATTATTATTATTATTATTATTATTATTATTATTATTATTATTTTCAATTTATTTAAAGTAGGCATTACATATAAAAATAGCTATAAAATAAGAGCTAATTCAAGCCTACTATCTAAGTAAGACTTGTGAAAAAGAAATAAAATACAGAATGATTTGCTACAAATACATTAATTTACAGATTTTTACAATGTTTTCATTATTTACAATGCTTTCTTTTTCCAGAAAATTAATATCAGTTCAAGAACCCAACCTACTGTTTGCTTCCGGAACCTTGCTTACTCTAAAATATTTGCGATACTTAACTGAGCTATCCAGCTGAATCTGACGTTCGGCGGTAGGCTAGTATCAAATTTGAAATTTCAATTAACCGTCATTTATCAATCTGAGAATAATAACACCAGGGCTAATCTATGGCGCACTAGAAACAGGGACAATTGGACGGTAGAAGACGGAAGTTATCAGTTGTAAGAAGGAACTTAGCAACGCAAATGCAACAGTAGAGCTGAAACATGATAAGGCTAAAACAGAAACAATTAGTTGGTAAATGTAAGAGAAATTATCATCAGTAAAGCAGTACTTGTTGACCTGAAAATAAAAACATGCGACTTAAGCTCTGATAAATTTTGAAGCAGAAAAACAAAACGGTGTGCTGCAAAGAAGTTATCGCCACTAAAAGTATGAAACAATCTGTAATCGCATCAATTTTATGGCTAATCGCTGATAACTCTGAGAAAGGACAATTAGACGATGAAAAGCATTTAGATTATCACTTGTAAAGAAGATTATCAACCTGTTAATACATGATAAATTTTAAATCAGAGCAAACAAGACGGTACATTGCAAAGAAATTATCGCCAGTAAAAACTATGTAACAACCTGTGAATCATATTAATAGAGATAAAACTTTGAAAAAATTAGACAGAAGGGATTAGGCCCTAAAATGTAAAGAAATTATTAATCATAAAAGGAACCGTAATTTGCTGGTAGCAATAGCAGGTTAATAAGTACTTTCTTTATAAGTAATTTAATCTATTTTTATAAGATCTACAATATGGTGGCAAGCAGAAGTCTGTCGCTCTTCTGGTTTACGATTTAGAAATTTGATGACGTCACAGCCTCAAATATAATGCATGCCACCATTTTGAAAATAATCAAGATATCAAAAAATTTCCTTGGTAGAATTTTAGCAAAGTGCCTGAAGTTCCTTTCACGAAATTCAATTCACAGAAAAAGGCAACCGAATTTTACACCACTTTTTTAAGGATTTTAACTCTACTGTTGTTTCAGGTTGTAAAGTTGGTAGGTTGTTACATGCATTTTGCTGGTGATTTTACATTATTATTATTATTATTATTATTATTATTATCAATTTATTTAAAGTAGAATACAATTTAGCCTTTAGGCAATCAGATAAAACAAAGTTTTTGAAAATCGGTTCATTGGTTATGTACATGTAAGCAATCCAACAATAATACATCATTTTGGGACACCCGGTACATACAAGACATATATACATATAGATACAATAGCTATAACTAAGAGCTAATTCAAGCCTACTATCTAAAAAAGTAAAATTTGTAAGAAAAAAGTAAAAAATAAATAAAATTCCGAATGATTAAATACAGATACATTTTACAGATTTTTACAATGCTTTTAATATTTACAATGTTTTCTTACTTTTTTTTCTCGATAAATACAGCAGAAAATTTAATATCAGCTCAAGAACCCAACCTGTGCCACGAAAGGTCTGCATATTCTACAATTACATTCCTCTCCCCTCCAGGTTTTGATTTTCCTTTTGAAACTGGAGAGAGTATCTGACTGTTTTAGGTCATTGGGAAGTGCCTGCCATAATCTACACCCAAGGAACGATATTGCCTCTAAGCCATAGCACGTAGTGCGTGCTTGTGGCAAGGATAGGTTATGGCAGCCTCTTAACCCATAAGAAACCTGTTTTTCAACGAAAATGTCCTTCATGAAGCTGGGATTAAGGCTCAATTTTGTCTTAAAGACTTCAGTCATTAGCAATTGTAAATTCCTTATGTGGAGTGGGACCGAATTGTCTCTCAGTAACAGCGTATCAAAATCTGTTCTCATATCTTTGTAAGTTATTCGCAATGCCCGTTCGTGAATATGGTTAATTTTATTGTTCAATGTTCTGTCACAGAACATCCATACAAGAGGACAGTAGTTGAATTGGGACAAGATAAATGCCTTCATTATTCGTTTCAGCTGCTCAGTATCAAGGAAATGAGAAATTCTTGAAAGAGCATGTAGCTTTTGACCAGCCTTCTTACAAAGAGATTTTACTTGCTGTTTGAAGCTGAGCTTTTTGTCAAAAATCACACCCAGCAGATGCAATCACACACATGCATTCTGCTTCTTTTCATCTCACCGCCTAATACGATTGTCTCATGTTTATCTAATGTTGCTTTTGCAAGTAGATATTCCTTTCCACAAGTGATACTTATCTTTGCATTATACCGCCTTATTGTCCCAATTTGAAGCGTATGATGGTTTAGCATGGAGTTGTCCATGTCCTTTCCGCGTTTAAGAAACCCCATAAACCTAAATACCAAATAAATATCCTGTTTTTGCAAGTTGATATTCCTGTCCACTAGTGATAATTTTCTTTGCCGTCTTATTGTCCCGATTTGAAGCGTATCGTGGTTTTTTCCACGTTTAATTTTAAGTTGTTGCGTGCTTTCATGGTGATAATTTCCCTGAATTTCACCGCCTAATTATCACAATTTCATGTTTATTATGGCTTAGCCATAATGCTGTTATTTTCAGGTCGCTAACTGTTTTTACTGGCAATGATTTCTCTGCATTTGTACATTTTATACCGTAATTATTTCATGTTAAACGATGTTTTTTTCAGGTCGTTAGGTTACATGCTTTTTGCTGGTGATAATTTCTTTCATTTCGCCGGCTATAGATGTCAACTGCAAATGCCCGCGAATAACAACAATCGAAATGTTTTGCAAAGTAATTTTGCGTTATCGCAATTCTCAGATGACCTCTAATTGATTGTTTGTTATTCGCTAAACGATTGTTTAAAAAGAGACATTTGAATCCGATGTTCAAGGAAACCTCGTCCATTACACGTTTCATATTTTGTCTCAAAATTTTCACCGCCCTTTGGCGGCCTCTTCAATTAGAATTTTTAGAGAATTTTTAGGATTTTGACCACAGAGTACGAGATTTTTGGAGTGATTTGCACGTCAAAAAATTGTTGACCATCGAATTCAATTTTGTGACAGTTAGTTGTTATCAACCCGTTGAACCCAGGGCGTGGAACAGACGTTCATTCCTTTTGGATTCAAAAGTCTTGTTTGGATTCTCGAAGTTTGGTCTAGCCATCGATTTTTTCAAGCATCCCATTAATATAATTCTATCTGCTTTTAGGATATTCAACTTATACATGGAAACAGGGATGCTTTCAGATTTAGACATTATTGATAACCTTGGATCTGCAATGCTACTGAGTGACAAGTTAACCTTCTTAGGTAAGTGAGTTCCTTAGTGTATTTTTGAGGTGAGTGGCCCCACAACAATAACAACAACGAGCGGCTTATTTTTTTTTTTGTAGTTCATTTTATATAAAGCGCAATACAATACTACATTGTATACGGCCTAAACAGAACATAATTTTAAAAAATACAATTATAACAAACTACGATAGAATATTACAGCGAGCTGTTTATACAGCTTCCGTCAGGTAACTGAAGTTAAGCTCGGTCGAGTGAGGTCAAACTCCGGATGGGTGACTTCTCGGAGGCCTGACCTCGCAACTCACCCGCCATCCTTCGGAAGGGACGTTAAACTAGGGGTCCCATGCCTTGATGCAGCATGCATAGTTGGCTTAAATTTGCTTCAAGTAGCTAGAAATATTTCGAGCCCGTTCAAAATCAATTACTGAAAAAATACCTCAGGGCCTGTTCATATGAGGTAGGTCAGCTCACTTGAGTGACTTGTTGGGGAGACGAGATCGCTTTGTCCGAGGAAACTTATGTGTCCCCCCCGTGCAGTGGGTTAAAGCGCATGCGCCCGTCAGAGCTTCGACCCTAAAACGCTGTTGCGCATGAGCTTTAACCTACTGCACGGGGGGATACATAAGTTTCCTAAAAAATGCTCAGGCGTTTGAAAAATGGTAGTACCTAGAGTACTGGATGGGTTTGCATAGATAGAATTTTAGTTGATAGCTGAGCTTGCGTGCAAACAGTCTTTGCAAACAAACTTTCAAGTCTCTTTTACGTGCAAACAGTCATGTCTGTTTATATTTTGGAATGATTACTGGGGTTTTACCAATCAATGGCCCCCTATGGCCCTATGGCCCTATGGTTTTGAGTCTATGGCCCTATGGTTTTGAGTATTTTTTTTCAGTTACGAATATTTGTATTTGACAAATATTTTGATTAGAATTCATTTGAATATTGCTTCAAAAAATGCCCAAATTCATGCACAAAGTTCTCGTTTAACAGCTAGCGAGAATTTCCCCTGAAATGATGCAGTGAATCACCAACTGTAACTTTCTTTGCTTTGGGAAACACGACAAAGGGTGCAGCAGTTGTCAAGAGTTTGTATCTTATCTTGCTTCTGTTCCCAATAGGAGCCACGGCTGCGTGATAAAGAAGACGAAGGGACTGACAGATCTTTACAATTTTCCAACTCACAGCAACGGGGCCAATGTTTGTTTACTGACAAGCAACATTTTTTATCAGAACTTCTTTATCAGAAACTCAACTTTCTGATTGCTGAAAATTAAGAAACTCCAGTGCTGGAAAAAATCAGCTAAGAAACTATTTTTATAGCCAAGGAATTCTTTCACTTGTTTCCTGTATCATTTGCTCAAAGGTACTGTACCTTCTGAAAACCATCCTTTCGGAATGTTCACGAGGGAACAGAAAGTGAAGATTAAGATAGTTATGGATCACGCAAGAAACTCATAAGAAACTTTGATTTTAAAAATTTTCAGTACTTGCCGTTCATTCCGAAATTCTCTCTCGCTGAACGAGAACTTTATGCATGAATTTTGGCATTTTTGAAGCAATATTCAAACGAATTTTAGTTGAGTACACCATGAAACCGATGTCAATAGACTCTAGTGAAACGCATACTCAAGGTATTCGTAATAAAAAGACACAAGACCATAGGGCCATAGGGCCAGGGCCCTGATTAGGGTTTATTTGGGTATTCTGAATAACAAATTAATTAATAGCCTATAAACAGGCCTTATCTGTGAAACACTTTGTGAAGGCTGTCCACTGGCTAATTGATGTTTGGCAAATCTAATGCATCCCACACTTGACGTCCACAATATAAGACAATGAATGAGACAAGGGAAATATATATTGGACAATAGGAATGATGTGATTGGGCAATTTCAAAGAGGTGGTCTCCCAGGTGGCGTGAGCAGCTTTGCTAAAAGTAGCAAGGCACTAAAATAAGATTTTTTTGGAGCTATTTTTAGAACTAGAGCCTTAAGGCAACATCTGTGATGGGTATTGAAAGAGAGACAAAAATACCCAAAACAATTAAAGTGAAATTCTGGAGCAATCTGTCGACAATCATGTCTAGGTTAGATTTGTTGTTAATAGATGTATCAATTAGGTATGTCAGACGGCAGAGTATGGCACTTTTTGACGAGATCTCCAGTGTGCATGGAGAAATTTCGTTTCTTCCCTATTGTCGTTTTCAATAGCTTATCACTGGTGTGCAAGTGCCATAATCTGTATACCTGTAGGTATGCATTGCAATGCATTAGATTGAATAAAGATGTGATTGCATCTCCCAACATGCTCTTGCAGACAAATGACGGAGATATTAGGGGATTTAAGTTAGGGGCCTGGGCAATCTAAATATAGCCCGTTTTATTCCATTGTATTTAATGATCTAGAGAGATTATCAAGACAATTGGACAAATGAAAGCGCCCAGCCATATCTTTTGTCCTAAGTTTAACCCTAATCCATATGGGCTTTTTTCGAGCTACCATTTATGGTGTTTTCCACCCCCCCCCCCCCCCTCTGAAAACTGCCTTAGACGCATCCGAATTCAATAAAACTTGGCACAGTTATAGAACAGGTAATTTGCAGCTTGTAGCGTGGTTTGGGTGTGGCTGCCACGCCTTGTGACGTCACAGTGACGTCACAAAGCTGAAAATCTGTGAAAATCATGCTTCCAAGTTGAATTCAAGTTAAATGAAGATTTTGCATGAACTTTATGCAGTTTTTGGTTCAGTTTGTCAACAAAAATGGTGATAAGATATTTTTTTATTGAAAATAACGATTTTGGAGTGATATTTTGGCAGAAATTAGCCGATTCTTATGACGTCATTTGTGCAATTAATATATTCTATGTAAAAAGAGACCAAAAGAACCTGCAAAATGATGATTATCCATGAAAAATGTATCATTAGAGTGATTTTAATTGAAAAAGTTCGAAAAAACTTGAAAAAATTGCTAATTAGTCCAAAATGGCGGCCAAAATGACGTCATTATCAAAAAATGCTGCCATCATCAAATTCCAAAAATTCCGATATCAAATTGAAGCCCTTTGTTTGCTGATTCATTTGATGTATAATACTTGATAATTCAATCAAATAATTCCATTTAAATAATTGAAAACAATGATTTTGCTGCTACCTCCTTCCAAATATGGGCATGTCACGTGACCTGTGAGTCCTATTGTTCAAAGATTTTTCCACCAAAATGTGGCTAATAGATACTTAGTAAAAGTTAGGGAGGCTGGGGGACATAGCAAATGTCGTTTAAAAACGCGGCAAATAAAACCTTGAGGGGGGGAATCCACCCCCCACCCCTATGTGGATTAGGGTTAAACTATGTTTGCAAAGCAAAGATAAAATGACTTTAGGCTCGAAATCTTTTGGTCTAATTTCGAAACATGACTCTTATATGAGGTGCCTTTTTAGAATTTCTTCCTCATTGGATATAACAGAGGGCTATTTTAGCTTATCCATTATTTATAGATACTCACATGTTTTTGACGAACAGTTTGGACCCGGGCCTCCCAAAGATATCGTTCGACGTTAGCCGAAGTTTGCAGAATTTTTCATCAGTGTTAAAGGAAATCGACATAGTTAAAGACAAGTGACGGAGATATAAGTTTGGGGCCTGGGGCATATATATGTAAATATAGCCCATTGTATTCCATTGTATTTGATGATCTCGAGAGATGATCAAAGCAATAGACGATTACGCTAAAGATGGCGGCGAGGAACTTTTTACCAAGATGCATTGCGTTCGAATTACGAATCTTTAACGGTTCTATAGGAATTCGATTAAAGGACGCAAAGCAACGTGGTAAAAGGTTCCTCGCCGCCATCTTTAGCGTAATTATCTATTGGACGAATGGACACACGTGGCGTTATTTTGTCCTATTTTTAAACTAGTCGCTACATATCCGTCATTTGTCTTTAAAGGCTGGCCGGGCAAAACCAAAAAAATAATATATTGTATTTTATTACTTTGACACCTGCTGTTTCATTGTGTGGCTGAAGAAACAATGGACTTGTGGGCGTTTCTTAAACCTATTTACAGCGGCTACGAGATATAGCAATGTCTATTCCCTGTAACAAACAATACAGTAGATAGGCTATAGTCAGCATCACCATCATTATAGACTTGCCCCAAGTCTAGCTATTTCGTCAAAAAAAAATTTCGTCAAAAAAATTGAAGGGAAAACTTTCCGGTAGACTTATTACAGTTGACAAAACAGACTTGGGGCAAGTCTACCATCATTATTACCATCATCATTAAAATCAAAATTGGGCATGCGCCTGAACAATGCACAGTCAAAAAGACGATGCTATATCCGAGTGTTTTCTTCCTTGTATTTGTAGAGAAGCCTTTTTACCATTGTATATTCCCCCTTAATACACGAATGCACATTTCGAGAGACATCTTGCAAATCTTTTTGGACAACCTATAGTTAGCCTGCGTGCAGACACCCTACAGTAGACTGTACATCTTAACGGGAAAATTACAAGATTGGGCCATCTCATATACTGAATGTGAATAGTACACTAGGATTATATTTATAAGGCTTTTACTTCCTAGAGACAGGCAGGACTATATTAAGATATTCAAAGTGTATTTTTAGACATGCAGGGCATGGAAACGTTCACTTCTTTGCATTGTTGCAATGTTGGGTATGCTGCAGACAATATAATTAACACGTTTGGTCAATCTCAAGAAACGTTGAATACAATGTAACATTAATGAATTTGCAGAGGGACAATATTTGGGAGTTCCATTTTGGAGTTCACTTCTTATCGTTGCAATGTTGGGTATGCTGTAGACAATATAATTAACACGTTTGGTCAATCTCAAGAAACGTTGAATACAATGTAACATTAATGAATTTGCAGAGGGACAATATTTTGGAGTTCAACTTTGGAGTTCACTTCTTATCGTTGCAATGTTGGGTATGCTGTAGACAATATAATTAACACGTTTGGTCAATCTCAAGAAACGTTGAATACAATGTAACATTAGTGAATATTTTGGAGTTCAATTTTGGAGTTCACTTCTTATCGTTGCAATGTTGGGTATGCTGTAGACAATATAAGTAACACGTTTGGTCAATCTCAAGAAACGTTGAATACAATGTAACATTAATGAATTTGCAGAGGGACAATATTTTGGAGTTCAATTTTGGAGTTCACTTCTTATCGTTGCAATGTTGGGTATGCTGTAGACAATATAAGTAACACGTTTGGTCAATCTCAAGAAACGTTAAATACAATGTAACATTAATGAATTTGCAGATTGACAATATTTTGGAGTTCCATTTTGGAGTTCACTTGTTATCGTTGCAATGTTGGGTATGCTGTAGACAATATAATTAACACGTTTGGTCAATCTCAAGAAACGTTGAATACAATGTAACATTAATGAATTTGCAGAGGGACAATATTTTGGAGTTCAACTTTGGAGTTCACTTCTTATCGTTGCAATGTTGGGTATGCTGTAGACAATATAATTAACACGTTTGGTCAATCTCAAGAAACGTTGAATACAATGTAACATTAATGAATTTGCAGAGGGACAATATTTTGGAGTTCAACTTTGGAGTTCACTTCTTATCGTTGCAATGTTGGGTATGCTGTATACAATATAAGTAACACGTTTGGTCAATCTCAAGAAACGTTGAATACAATGTAACATTAATGAATTTGCAGAGGGACAATATTTTGGAGTTCAATTTTGGAGTTCACTTCTTATCGTTGCAATGTTGGGTATGCTGTATACAATATAAGTAACACGTTTGGTCAATCTCAAGAAACGTTGAATACAATGTAACATTAATGAATTTGCAGAGGGACAATATTTTGGAGTTCAACTTTGGAGTTCACTTCTTATCGTTGCAATGTTGGGTATGCTGTAGACAATATAAGTAACACGTTTGGTCAATCTCAAGAAACGTTGAATGCAATGTAACATTAGTGAATTTGCAAGGGACAATATTTTGGAGTTCAATTTTGTACGTCTAGATGAGAAACAAATCATTCTTAGAATAGTGGACTAGATTTTTGGATATTGAACGTCTTTTGAAATTCTAAGGAATTTTGTTGAAGTTGTTTTAGATTTTGAAGGAGAGCAGTCGACATGGACAATATCATAGGTATTTTCAACTATTTTGTTTTTAAATCAATCAGAAAATATTCAATCTAAATGTAGGTCACTGGGGTCACTGCTTCCATAGATTCTTTAATTCTGAGTGTAAAACATTGGTGTTGGTTAGACATTACACGATATACCCTGTGAGTCCAAAAATACAATCACCCTTTGAAAATTCCGCCCTCTCTTAAAAACCGTTCTATCGATTTGAAAACTATCAAAGCTGTTCCTTGAGCGAGTTCTCAATCTCATCATATATTTGACTACTTACTAGCTGTTAACATAGTTAAGTGACTGCAGCTCAAGGCAAGATAACAAATCTGCCTTGCGCGCAATTTATGTGAAAACAATAGCCTTTTGTTTGAGAAAAATTAATTTGTGGAAACAGACCTTTAGCTATTCTGCAAAAGAGTCAGGATCGAGCAACATGTTTATACATTTTCATGCAAGAGGTTCAATTGAATAGCATTAGTGCTTCTATCACTATTGTGCACGTTCAAGAATTCTACAAAATGTATCAAAATACCTTTCGATTCAGATACTTTTTTGAATAGCTAAAAGGTCTATTCCCCATGCCAAAAATGAAATTTTACATTCAGGTGCCTTCTCAGGGAGCTGTCTCCGATGTTCTGAGGTTGAAACATTCCAAAAAGGACAACAAGTTTCCAAATATGAAGACAGGTTACCACAACTACAAAGTCTATTACAGCCAAATGTAATATTGGTCTCAATTATTCAATTTTCAAATTTTCAGGTACAGGTACTGTAGTTAATGAACGCAATCCATATCATAATGAGAAAATCCACGCGTTAAGGAGAAACGAAAAACAGTGTAAACGCGATCGAACATGTTTAATCACAATCGCTGGTGAAAAAACAGCTTTTACTGCCTAAGCCAATCAGCGATCTGCTTTTCTGAAAAATATCGCGTGGCAGTAATATGAGCCCTAATCCCGTTGACAGGGTGTTAATTCTACTTGATGCCTTTGATATAGCGCTAGCGCGGGAAAATTTTTCACGAAGCATCAAAACTTCGTTCGATCATTCATTTGATTACAGGATGAAAGTTTATCTAATTTCGATCCTACTAGTTCGAAGATGGCTCGACTCCGATAACTTTATTCGAAACAAAGGAACTTACGAAAAACGTTGCCCCTCTTCTTGTCAAGAGAAAAATCTCATTTCTCGGTAATTTATATTTGAAACAACGATTCAGGTAAAAGGGCATTGATATGCAGCACTAGATAATATAACAACTGAACTTACCCAGCAAGCAAGAATTTTCAGCGAATGGTCGTCCTTCTTGCTCCTCGCGTTCTCATAGCAAGACTGATTTGGCGCCAAATTTGTCTGGCCTGATGTGGTGATGCACGTGGATTTCATCTTCACTTCATGTTTAACTAAAACCTGATACACATTCCTGTAACAAGCATTCGTTCCAATATTTAGTATTGTATCTCAGATCTGCTTTCTCATTCACGAAACTTTCTTCTCGGCTTCCTTTTTCTGATAAATTTTCGCCGATGTTGGACATATTGTACCTTGTCAATAATGTTTCTTCTCAGTGCACAGTCTCGTGTTTGCGATTACACGAAGTCGATTCAAGCTGTGGTTCAGAGGTCAATGATGACAGATGTACATTGTTTCTGTTTGGTTTTAACTTACGTCATCATACATTGATTAGCTGTTAACAGATTCACAGCCAAAAAGCTCTTGAAATAGGAAACAAGAATCGATTGCACCTTTGTCATTGACCATACCATAGGTAATCTCAGTGCAGACCGCCTCCGCATATCTACTGAGATATTCGGATAAGTCACATCGTCGCTTTCTCATTGTCAAATCTTTCCCCTTCTGGAATCTTTCCCCATATTTGAGGATTTTCGGTCGATTTTCTTACCCATGTTTAAGGATTTTACGGGGAGAAGTATGTTAAACTTCTTATAAAACAAGTTTCATTTCACTTTAAACGTACGATTATGAATGAAGATAGAGTTACTATAGACCAAGTTTCAGAACTAAAACGAAAATATCCAACGTCAAAAATGAAAATCTCGACAAATACTTTTTTACGATTCAACAAGCTACCCATTCCTAGTGGAAGAGTTACATTTGAAACCAATCGTTGGGGATTTTCGAAGTTTAAAACCCATCCTTTTTTGGGTCGCACGTACCCATTGCTCTATACATGGTAGTAACCCCCTCTCTCGGCCCCTCGCCTTCCTCGCTGACGGCACGTTTCTTTTCTCAAATTAACCAATTGTAGAAGTTCTTTATGTACACGTATATTTTCTAATACTAAAGGTCCGGGCTGGTAGGCAGTTTCTTAAATCTTTGGGCCATTTTGCTACCAACAGTTTCTAACGTGTTTCTTATATTTTTTCAAAACAAGTGAATAACATGATGCAATCAAAATATTTTCCAAACATTTGTTATGACTGTACAGTGTCACAACATTTTAAGTGCGATAAGAAAATTAAAACTGCGTAGCTTTTTAAAGAGTAGCTTTTTACAAAGTGTAGCTTTTTAACTTCAGGTAGAGTTGTGTCTTAACTTTCGAAAAATTGAGCCTACACCGTTTCTTATAAGCGGTTTCTTATAAAAAAATACGTGCAGTTATACATTATAGAACTCTTAACTTAATTTGTAAGATTTTTTGCACAGTCCCCAGAAAAGCAGTCACTCTTTAATGACGGGGTAAACGTAGTAAAAGAATTTAAAATGAAATGAAATATAAAATAATTGAGAAACTGCTTTTAAGAAACTAGACTTTCAGTTCAGATTGCCATAAAATAGCAAAGTCCAGTACTAGGAAAATGTAACTCATTAAAGAAGCTACGCGATTTTTGGATAAGAACCTATGGTCCACCAACCTGGTACGTAGTTCAAATTTTCAAATCAAACTTTGAAATAGATCAAATTTTAAGAATCTTTCTGAACCAAAAGTTTCTAATGAGTTTCTCATATTTTAATGGTCTAAGTGTAGAGTTGATTTTTGTTACACAGGCTTCCACGTCCACATTACTTAATAAAATCGCAAAGCAAGTTATGACATAATTCACATCAAAACAATGTCCAAATAGTTGCTATCACTGTTAAGAACATTTTTGAACATCCTGGAAAAATTGAAACCACAAATTACAAAAGTTTCTTAGCCTTTCATTCCAATTTCTTAGCAGGTTCCTCAGCTTTCGCAAAATTGAGCCTACTCTTCCTTACAAGCTTTTTCTTAGAAGAAACGAGTGTTTTTCGCAAAAATTGATCCAGGCTGAAATTATTAGTCTGTTAATAAAACAAATACGCTCACAGGAAAAGGGTCCTTTCGTACCTGAACATTATGTTGCTTGTCAATTGCTACACTCCTGCCGAGCCGAGACTCAAGTATGTGTGTTGGGATTTCGAGGTTTTCGAGCACCACATTACATGGCCAAGACCTGAAGACAGTAGCCTGTTGATAAGATATTCTACCCTACGATAAATTCAGCTTGTGAATAAGCTCCGATCAGTAAATAATAATGAGTATGGCAGAGTCTTATCCTTTTTCCTTCATGCAGTCAAGTCACTTTATCTGCATCACCCGCCTGCCATCACCCTCATTTTTTCTAATCAGCGCTTGCACATCAGCTAAGACGAATACTTAAAATCCATATACCATTTTGCAGTGACATCATCAAGCAAGTGACTCAGAGAAGTAAGAGCAGGAGGGGGCACTGGGGGCACATGTCTCCCCAAGATTTTGCAATTATAACGCAAAATTGCTGTTTTTATTCCGGGGAGTGCCCCTTTAAGACTTCAGCTTGATAAACAAATGCCCTTGCCCCTTGGAAGTATCGTCCCCCCCCCCCCACCCCTCACACTTTTAGCTACGGCCATGAAGTTACTAGTGAATACTGTCAGAATCTATTGTGTGTCGAAGCATTGGAAACCGTTCCAAAATGGTCGACTTTATTATCCTCTCTCGTCTCTCTAAATTCAGAACGGTGCTATTATACGATTCAAGGATGAAGGTACTGAATATCACACAGAAAGACCATTGAAGATCTAAACCAGCCACAGGAATCATGCTGTGCTGGCTGTGGTACAATTCTCTTTGACTTTGACTGAACGATCAACGCTTTGATGTGTACTTTGATTGACGTGCCAAAGCTTGGATATATCGTGTTCAAGGTAAAAAGCTTGGATACGCTGCCCGCAGCTTCGTTCAAACGCTTGAATACACTTCGTTTCAATGACAAACGCTTAGATACATTCGTGACAACAGGCAAGGCAAAGCCTCAATCTTCCCAGTGAATCTTCCATTCTGGCTCAGATGTGCTTCGTTCTATTGATAAATGACATTGTTAAAAAGGATGAAAATACGATGCAAATGGCCCGGGGGGGGGGGGAGTGGGGAGTGGGGAGGGATGACGGTGTTCTGCCGCCCAAATTTATATTGGAAGACCTATCGGTCGATTTCCATACCCATCCCTAAGGATTTAGGGAGAAAACCTAGTTGAACAAACCTGAAATCAAGTTTCACCACTTTATATTGATGGGACGATACACTTACCACCAACCAATTTTTTAAGAAGGGCAGGACTTTGAATTCTTTCAACAATTTTACACTGGACTGAAAATTTCAGAGCCAAGATTTTACTACGGTCTGGTCTTGAAATTTCTTTAAACATTCATCAAAAATCTTAGGATAACTGTGATTGGGGGGGGGGGGCATGTTACGGACTTTATTCCCTTCAAAACACGGGAAAATATCCTTGTTACAAAAAGGGAAGATTTTGGAACTAAAATTAGCCTTTGAAACTGGGAAAGGTCTTTGCACTTTGTGGAGAATAGGAAACAGAAACGAAAAGAAGGATCAAAATGTGGCCAATTAGGTTTAGGGTTCTCAATTTCCTTGAGTCGTCATGAGAATGAAAATTTCCTACCAAAATGTTGCGAAGTAGGGTTAGGGCCTTGACTTCCCGGGAAAATACCGAAACTTAGCAATATTTCGAGACTGAAGATTTGAGGACCAATACTGTATGACTTGAAAATACGCAAACGTATCCCTTTTACGAGACTAAGGATTTTTAAAGTGAGTTTCTGACAAATGGGGCCAGGGATTTGAATTTCCTGGGTTCTTCGGAAGCTCGTGAATTTCACTAGAAAGAACTGAAAGAAAACAAATAAGGGTAGGGCAATATGTGAAAAGTTATGAAACTTAGTGGCGCATCCTGGGGGGAGGGGGTTACTTAAGTAGTCTGGATGTAGTAAGGGGTTGTGGTATCTGGATTTATGGGTATAATTTTTGGCAATATTTAATGCTTTCTGGATTTAAGGGCAGGATGTTTTGTAAAATCATGTAAGGCTATACTTTATCACTTTTGCCCGATTGTTAAGTATACCTCTTCGATTTATCCTGGATTTCAGGGTACACGTATTTTTTCTTACAAGAAACTGCTTATAAGAAACTCAACTCTCAGATCGCCAAAAAATTAAGAAACTCCAGTACTGGGAAAATATAAGCTAAGAAACTATTTATTTTGATAAAGGAAATCCTCGACATGTTTTTACTTTACTTTCACTTGTTTCCTGTATCATATCACTCGTAAGGTACTTGAGTAATGTCTAAACATTGGAAAGGCTTAAAAAACCTTGTTTTGAAATGTTCACGAGGGCACAGGTAGTGAACATGAAGATTGTTATGGAACCTCTAAGAAACTCGTAAGAAACTCTGAGTACTCAAAATCTGATAATTTTATGAAATTCCAGTACTGGCCCAAATTTTTAGTTCCTTATAAAAAAATACGTGTATACCATACCGGATTTATGAGTGGCACTCTTGGGTTCTGATTTGCGCAACCCCGTTGTATGGAAACGTAAGTAGCCCCCCCCCCCCTGGCTGTGGATGCAGCCTATAGAAGGCCATTTGAAGGAATAATAGGGGTCTCGAGTCGAAGCCACCTCATAAAAATGTTTATTAACCACGCCCTCCAAACTCTCGTAAAGTGTGGTATGGTGAAACACCCTTCTTGTTTGATCATGAAAATCTGAAGAGCCATTGTTTGGAAAGCGAGGAGCCATAAAGATTCAATTTCAGGAGAAGCACTACACGTATTTTTTTTATAAGAAACTAAGAAATTGGGCCAGTACTGACAGTTTCTTAAAATTATCATATTTTGAGTACTCAGAGTTTCTTACGAGTTTCTTAGAGGTTCCTTAACAATCTTCATGTTCACTACCTATGCCCTCGTGAAGGTCTTAAAGCCTTTCCAATGTTGAGACATTACTCATGTACCTTACGAGTAATATGATACAGGAAACGAATGAAAGTAAAGTAAAAATATGTGAAGGATTTCCTTTATCAAAATAAATAGTTTCTTAACTTGCATTTTCCCAGTACCGGAGTTTCTTAATTTTTTGGTGATCTGAGAGTTGAGTTTCTTATGGGCAGTTTCTTATAAAAAAAATATGTGTACCCCATATTAGCCTAGTTACAGTTCCAAAACCCTGTCTCGTAAGGATGAATTTCCGTACTTTCCGTGAAACATAAAACTCTATCCCTACACACATAGAGTGTCAGTTCTAAAATATTTAGTCTCGTAAAATAACGGCTACGAAATACAGCTATCTGTATCCCTTTTAGAGACTCCTTCGTCTTCGATTTTTATTACGAGTTTTCAAGCAGAAGATGCATCACCGACCCTAAATAACACTAATAAGTATAATCTATAATTGCGATTATTTGGCCCATTTTTAGATGTTGATTCAAGTGCCCTCAATGAATTTTGATAAACGTAAATTTAGTTTCCTGAAAAATCAATCGAGCCCGAAATCAATCGAAACCATTAGGGCCGCAGGAAGCATCTCAAACTTGGGAGGGGGGAGGGGGCACGACACTTCAAGGTCGCTTTTGTCATGAAGCTAAAGGGGCACTTCTTGAAAATGAAAAGAGCACTTTTCTTTTTTGTAAATTATTGGGGGCATGTGGCCCCAGTGCCTCCGGTTCCTACGGCTGGCTATGGAAACCATGCACAGCAGTGACCAATAGCCAAGTTTTATGAATAAAAATGAATGTATTTTTAATGGAGTTCGAGAATCTAGCTCAAAGTCTCAGAATCTCGATCCTAAAATCGTTCATCTCGTAAAAGTGACAAGTTTCCAAGTTCTCAAGGGAAATTCAAAGCTTTAACCCGGCTTCCCCTAGTTTTAATTTCGAAATCTTCAGCCTCGTAGAATTCACAAGTTTCTGAATTCTCCAAGAAATTCAAAGCCCTAACCCTTGTTGTCAAAATTTGGTTTTGACAATCTTCAGTCTCGTAAATGGGATACAGTTCCGTACTTTCTCCAAAGTTCAAAACTCTACCCCTAGCTCAAAGGCTTGTTTCCGTTCAGTTCTTAAATCTTTAGTATCATGACAGAGATATTTTTGTCGCGTTTTGGTAGGCATCAAAGCCCTAAGCCACACCTAATCTCGGTCCCAAGATCTTCAGTAAGGTTTAAAGGGACAGGGCTCAATATCCTGAAGAAGTCTTCAAAGGCCTGGCCTAACCCAAAATTCCAAAATCGCATAATCTTTTTCATGAAATCTTCGGTCTTATCAGGTATGGGGAATTCAAACGCGACCCCTTCGTCGGGTAATTTTTTGCCAATTCACATTTTCATGAGAAGGGAATTCGAAGCCTTCGTGTAAAAATTCATGTGAAACTGTTGAAAGAATTCACAGCCCTGTCCTATTTGACCTGTTTTTAAATCTTTTTCCATATTTTCCACACTTTCCACATTTTCAAAGCTTAACGATTCTTTAAATAATCAGCACCAGAAGTTTACGAAACCATTTACCCCATGGGGGAGGGGGGTAACTTCCATATGTAGAGCAACGGGCAACCTCGTCCCCGGGCTTTTTGTCATATATTGGCAAGGAGACAATTTTCGTCTCGGTGCCAATATGATAAAAGGCCCTGGGGACGAGGTTGAGCAACGGGTACATGCTGCCCATAACCATAAAGGCTGATTTCCAGTCACAATTTTCCGAGCGGGCGGAATTTCTGTTGTATGCGAGAGAAAATGTCGCTCTGGAATTGAATAGAAAATTACGGCTGAGTGACCTTTGAAGTGAAACATGATTTCTGGGAGGTTTTTCATTTAACCCTATTTTGGTTAGAGGGAGGGGGCAAATCTGCCCCCTCTAGTAGATTTTTTTGTTATTTCATTTTTCATTTCATTTTAAAATTATTTATGCACGGTAGCCCCGTCAGTCAGTATGACTGATTTTCAGGGGGCCGTGCCAAAAACTTTACAAATTAAAAAATCTACTAAAATTAATAACGGGAAAAGGAAACTAATTACAATCATAAATAATTTATCTACAACTATTTACAATAAATTTACAACAAACCCTTTATCTTGTTCTTAAAAGAAGATAAAGAGGGAGCTTGCTTGGCCTCGCGGCTGAGATCATTCCAGATTTTTGCTCCACGAAATGCGAACGCTTTCTGTCCATTACTAGTTTTCATGAATGGCACTAGCAAGTCAGTTTCGGCATTTCTAAGGTTGATAATATTGCGATCAGAATTTCTAACAAATAAATGCGAGAGATAATCAGGCGCGAGACTATTAACAGATTTATATACAGTTGTTGCAGTCTCACTTCTGATCATATCCCTCACAGTTGGCCATTTTAACTCTGTAATCAAAGCTTCGGCAGGAGCATCGTAGCCGCTATTTGTAATAATTCTAGCGGCACGATTCTGCAATTTTTGAAGCTTAACCAGTCGGAACTCTGCACAGCTCCCCCACACAGAACAGCAGTACCGAAAATTATAACCCTGCTTGGGGAACAATTATGGCCCTGAAACTTTCTGACTTTCCAAAGCACATCTGAGCCAGAATGGAAGATTCACTGGGAAGATTGAGGCTTTGCCTTGCCTGTTGTCGCGAATGTATCTAAGCGTTTGTCATTGAAACGAAGTGTATTCAAGCGTTTGAACGAAGCTGCGGGCAGCGTATCCAAGCTTTTTACCTTGAACACGATATATCCAAGCTTTGGCACGTCAATCAAAGTACACATCAAAGCGTTGATCGTTCAGTCAAAGTCAAAGAGAATTGTACCACAGCCAGCACAGCATGATTCCTGTGGCTGGTTTAGATCTTCAATGGTCTTTCTGTGTGATATTCAGTACCTTCATCCTTGAATCGTATAATAGCACCGTTCTGAATTTAGAGAGACGAGAGAGGATAATAAAGTCGACCATTTTGGAACGGTTTCCAATGCTTCGACACACAATAGATTCTGACAGTATTCACTAGTAACTTCATGGCCGTAGCTAAAAGTGTGAGGGGTGGGGGGGGGGGACGATACTTCCAAGGGGCAAGGGCATTTGTTTATCAAGCTGAAGTCTTAAAGGGGCACTCCCCGGAATAAAAACAGCAATTTTGCGTTATAATTGCAAAATCTTGGGGAGACATGTGCCCCCAGTGCCCCCTCCTGCTCTTACTTCTCTGAGTCACTTGCTTGATGATGTCACTGCAAAATGGTATATGGATTTTAAGTATTCGTCTTAGCTGATGTGCAAGCGCTGATTAGAAAAAATGAGGGTGATGGCAGGCGGGTGATGCAGATAAAGTGACTTGACTGCATGAAGGAAAAAGGATAAGACTCTCCATACTCATTATTATTTACTGATCGGAGCTTATTCACAAGCTGAATTTATCGTAGGGTAGAATATCTTATCAACAGGCTACTGTCTTCAGGTCTTGGCCATGTAATGTGGTGCTCGAAAACCTCGAAATCCCAACACACATACTTGAGTCTCGGCTCGGCAGGAGTGTAGCAATTGACAAGCAACATAATGTTCAGGTACGAAAGGACCCTTTTCCTGTGAGCGTATTTGTTTTATTAACAGACTAATAATTTCAGCCTGGATCAATTTTTGCGAAAAACACTCGTTTCTTCTAAGAAAAAGCTTGTAAGGAAGAGTAGGCTCAATTTTGCGAAAGCTGAGGAACCTGCTAAGAAATTGGAATGAAAGGCTAAGAAACTTTTGTAATTTGTGGTTTCAATTTTTCCAGGATGTTCAAAAATGTTCTTAACAGTGATAGCAACTATTTGGACATTGTTTTGATGTGAATTATGTCATAACTTGCTTTGCGATTTTATTAAGTAATGTGGACGTGGAAGCCTGTGTAACAAAAATCAACTCTACACTTAGACCATTAAAATATGAGAAACTCATTAGAAACTTTTGGTTCAGAAAGATTCTTAAAATTTGATCTATTTCAAAGTTTGATTTGAAAATTTGAACTACGTACCAGGTTGGTGGACCATAGGTTCTTATCCAAAAATCGCGTAGCTTCTTTAATGAGTTACATTTTCCTAGTACTGGACTTTGCTATTTTATGGCAATCTGAACTGAAAGTCTAGTTTCTTAAAAGCAGTTTCTCAATTATTTTATATTTCATTTCATTTTAAATTCTTTTACTACGTTTACCCCGTCATTAAAGAGTGACTGCTTTTCTGGGGACTGTGCAAAAAATCTTACAAATTAAGTTAAGAGTTCTATAATGTATAACTGCACGTATTTTTTTATAAGAAACCGCTTATAAGAAACGGTGTAGGCTCAATTTTTCGAAAGTTAAGACACAACTCTACCTGAAGTTAAAAAGCTACACTTTGTAAAAAGCTACTCTTTAAAAAGCTACGCAGTTTTAATTTTCTTATCGCACTTAAAATGTTGTGACACTGTACAGTCATAACAAATGTTTGGAAAATATTTTGATTGCATCATGTTATTCACTTGTTTTGAAAAAATATAAGAAACACGTTAGAAACTGTTGGTAGCAAAATGGCCCAAAGATTTAAGAAACTGCCTACCAGCCCGGACCTTTAGTATTAGAAAACATACGTGTACATAAAGAACTTCTACAATTGGTTAATTTGAGAAAAGAAACGTGCCGTCAGCGAGGAAGGCGAGGGGCCGAGAGAGGGGGTTACTACCATGTATAGAGCAATGGGTACGTGCGACCCAAAAAAGGATGGGTTTTAAACTTCGAAAATCCCCAACGATTGGTTTCAAATGTAACTCTTCCACTAGGAATGGGTAGCTTGTTGAATCGTAAACAAGTATTTGTCGAGATTTTCATTTTTGACGTTGGATATTTTCGTTTTAGTTCTGAAACTTGGTCTATAGTAACTCTATCTTCATTCATAATCGTACGTTTAAAGTGAAATGAAACTTGTTTTATAAGAAGTTTAACATACTTCTCCCCGTAAAATCCTTAAACATGGGTAAGAAAATCGACCGAAAATCCTCAAATATGGGGAAAGATTCCAGAAGGGGAAAGATTTGACAATGAGAAAGCGACGATGTGACTTATCCGAATATCTCAGTAGATATGCGGAGGCGGTCTGCACTGAGATTACCTATGGTATGGTCAATGACAAAGGTGCAATCGATTCTTGTTTCCTATTTCAAGAGCTTTTTGGCTGTGAATCTGTTAACAGCTAATCAATGTATGATGACGTAAGTTAAAACCAAACAGAAACAATGTACATCTGTCATCATTGACCTCTGAACCACAGCTTGAATCGACTTCGTGTAATCGCAAACACGAGACTGTGCACTGAGAAGAAACATTATTGACATGGTACAATATGTCCAACATCGGCGAAAATTTATCAGAAAAAGGAAGCCGAGAAGAAAGTTTCGTGAATGAGAAAGCAGATCTGAGATACAATACTAAATATTGGAACGAATGCTTGTTACAGGAATGTGTATCAGGTTTTAGTTAAACATGAAGTGAAGATGAAATCCACGTGCATCACCACATCAGGCCAGACAAATTTGGCGCCAAATCAGTCTTGCTATGAGAACGCGAGGAGCAAGAAGGACGACCATTCGCTGAAAATTCTTGCTTGCTGGGTAAGTTCAGTTGTTATATTATCTAGTGCTGCATATCAATGCCCTTTTACCTGAATCGTTGTTTCAAATATAAATTACCGAGAAATGAGATTTTTCTCTTGACAAGAAGAGGGGCAACGTTTTTCGTAAGTTCCTTTGTTTCGAATAAAGTTATCGGAGTCGAGCCATCTTCGAACTAGTAGGATCGAAATTAGATAAACTTTCATCCTGTAACCAAATGAATGATCGAACGAAGTTTTGATGCTTCGTGAAAAATTTTCCCGCGCTAGCGCTATATCAAAGGCATCAAGTAGAATTAACACCCTGTCAACGGGATTAGGGCTCATATTACTGCCACGCGATATTTTTCAGAAAAGCAGATCGCTGATTGGCTTAGGCAGTAAAAGCTGTTTTTTCACCAGCGATTGTGATTAAACATGTTCGATCGCGTTTACACTGTTTTTCGTTTCTCCTTAACGCGTGGATTTTCTCATTATGATATGGATTGCGTTTTGCAACAAAAACAGAAACTGAATAAGGTTTTAATGTAAAAGATTCTGTAGGACATATTGTGTCACAAAGTAGTTCTATTAATATGATTTTTTTTACAGTTATTTGCTGTATGAAGTATCAACATTGTAGAAAACAGTATTACAACATCATACCGCATGCAAGTCAGACGAATATTCGCCCAGACTCAGTTTCAATTTCCGGACTCAGTTTCATTTCCAGACTCAGATTCAAAACTCGCAAAACTATCAATTTTCTACAAACAAACGAGCTTTTAACAAAAAATGAATGAATTTCAACACGGGAACTTTATCAAACATATCTAAATCCAAAAACATTTTGTCAATCGCATGAATGGATTTTCTGGAAAAACGAGATGTGTGTCCAACTCCGTCTTAGGCCCATTCCGAAGAATCGCCTTTCAATCGAATATGAAACTGAGTCTGGAAAATGAAACTGAGTCTGGATGAGTATTCGTCTAACTTGTATGGGGTCAACAGCATTGCACAAAACTTGAAACACTAAATTAGATGTTATTTAGGCTAACCCTGCAATTCGTTGCAAACCTCTGGTGTCAGTTTGGAGGATTCCTCCTTCATCAATCCCCTGGCCGTCGTCGGTGGCACCCAACCCAGACCCAGCATATGTTTGTTTGTGCAAGTCAAAGTCAGTCAAAGTAGCCTCTCGAGCTAGGCCCTGGATGGAATCAAAGCCTTGCCCTTGGGATATCGTCAACAGATAAGCTGCAGAAGTCATTCCGACTCTGTGAATATTCGAAGCAAGATAGAGTATAAAAAGAAATCCAGTAGAAATCCTCTCATAGTTGTAATTAAGACATAATGTGATACGCACCAGATTGTGAAATTCACTTCTTCCTTCTTCGCGTCCTGCAACACAGCCGTCACACCGTGCACAAAGAATGCCTTTGTATTGGTTTCATTAATTTTTCGGAGTGGAGTCTACTATTTCAATTTTTTTCAGGCAGGAAAGTGTGTAATCATACAAAGCTATACATTTTCTGAATCGCCATTAAATTTCCTATTCATTCATGCCCATTTCGATAATGTAGGCAAGCCCAACAAATATTTATGAACAAAAGTATATCCAAAAGATAGCAGAAATTCGAATTCCAAGCAAATTTCATCAAAATTGCGAAATCACAGCATCACATTGAAATTAATTTTTCCTGTTTCTGAGTTACTGATTGTCAATAAACTATACATTTTCTGAATCGCCATTAAATTTCCTATTCATTCATATCCATTTCGATAATGTAGGCAAGCTCAATAAACATTTAGGAGCAAAAGTGTATCCAAAAGATAGCAGAAATTCAAATTCCAAGCAAATTTCATCAAAATTGCGAAATCACAGCATCACATTGAAATGAATTTTTCCTGTTTCTGAGTTACTGATTGTCAATAAACTATACATTTTCTGAATCGCCAGTAAATTTCCTATTCATTCATGTCCATTTCGAGAACCCAGGCCAACTCGATAAATATTTATGAACAAAAGTGTACCCACATGATGGCAGAAATTCGAATTCCGAATATATTTCCTCAAAAATGCCAACTCACAGTATCACATTAAAATTGATTTATCCTGCCTCTAAGTTTCTCATTGTCAATAAACTACACATTTTCTGAGTCGCCATTACATTTTGTATTCATTGATGTCCATTTTAATTTGGGTTAGTTCTAGCAAAGCTGGTTTATCTATTTTCTACATAAGTAACTGTGAAATGATTGCGAAGAAAATGAGAATCAGCTTCAATTCCTCATTCAAAGGGGTTAATACAAAATATACGTAGAAGTAACGTTTCTCTGCCAAAGAAGGTTCACGTCTTTCAGTTTGCAACTTCAAATTCTAACAGCTGTATCAAAAACTAGATACAGTGACTACCTTCACTAAAACTAACTTAAAATATAACTCCTATGCCCAAAGTCTAATCAGCCCAATTTGAAAATGACGTGGTGTTCAAAAATAATAAAGGGGGCATTCTCAACTGTCAACACTCTAGACAAGGCTGATTGATTGTTTAGGGTTTTTTAGGCCTGGGTAAATTTCTTTGTCATCAAAATCTAGGTTCTTTGGGACTCTTTGTTACAATTTGCAACAAATTTCAGGTACTGTCAAATTTCATATTGTTTTCAAATCGTGTATTTTCATACACCCTATTCAAAATTTACAACACATGCTACTTATTACGCTACTTATGAAATACTATGTCCAACTACTAGAATGACTACTTTGGTCCACTAATTTCTCAAATTTAAATGGAGTAGTTGTTTAGCCTTCCACGAAATGCTACCTCAGCTTCATAACATATCCGCTCATGACATCTTCCGAGAGGTAGTTGTTTAGCCTTCCACGAAATGCTACCTCAGCAGAGACGTAGGAACCGGGGGGGCACTGGAGTCATGTGCCCCCCCAAGATTTTGCAATAAACAAAGAAGTGCCCTTATAATTTCCAGGAAGTGCCCCTTTAGCTTAATAAAAAAAAGTGCCCTCTAAGTGCCGTGCCCCCTCAAGTTGGAGATGCTTCCTACGTCCCTGTACCTCAGCTTCACAACATATCCGCTCATGACATCTTACCAGCAGAGATGGCGCCAGGGAAGAAATGCTAGGGGGGCAAATACTGTCAGAGTGCCGGCAGTGAGAAATTTTTTATGAACGAGTTCAATTCATGTTCACTGAGATGACAACGCAGCAAAGAAATCTGGAGGTGCAGGTTATGAGAATGCCGACAGTGCATAGAAATTGTCGAAAATTTGAGTGCCGATGGGGGGCCTCAATGAAATTTTGGGGGGCTCCTGCCCCCTCTAGCCCCCCCCCCCCGCTGGCGCCATCCCTGCTTACCTGAGGTAGTTGTTTAGCCCTCCACGAAGTGCTACCTCAGCTTCAAACTTATCCGCTCATGACATCTTACGAGAGGTAGTTGTTTAGCCTTCCACAAAGTGTTTTTTCGAGAAGCATTCAAGTTTTGGAGATATACAACGGCAGCTTGTTTCATGGAACCTTATTCATAGACCACAGCAAACTAAGCAATCGATGACAGTTTTGAGCATATAGTCTAGTCTCTATCATTAAAATGTGATTTAGGGAGCATCAAATATTTTTGCAAGAGTAACCAGGTGCAGAGGGATTTAGTTCTTGAAAAAGCTTCCTCCCGAAGACACAACATGCATGGTAGCTTCCATATGCTTCCATAGTCCCTATAGTCAATACAAAGAGTTTGAAGAAATTTAGCGACAATATTGTATCGGTTGGAGCATGTAGAATTCTCTAACAAATGGGCTCTTGTCTCTTATTTCATAATCTCAATTGCTGTAGGCATAATTTCAAGATACATTTTGATAATTTTTTTATGAATGTATTATTAATTATCCTAAATTAGACCCTTGGGCAATACGATATTTCTCCTCCCGAATTTCATCAGGGCCGTAAGAAGCAGCTTCTGATTGGGGGGGCAATTATTCTTAGAACAATAGAGAACAATACATGCAATTAATACTTGTGATGTAGCACCATTGTTTTCAAAATTATTGGGGGGGGGGGGGCTTGAGCCCTACCTGCCCCCCCCCCCGCTTCCTACGGGCCTGATTTCATTCGATCACACACATTCGCATGGTCATTTTTACGAGAGAATTGCCCCTAACGATGTCGCTCCCCTGCGAGTTTTAAGAAGCAAATAGTTATGAAAATGTGTATAAACTGATTGGAAAACATTAAACTCACTCTTTATCAGTGATTTGCATTTTTGGGAAGAGATTTTCATGGAAGAAAAAACAATTTTCTTGGAATTTCTTTAAAAAAAATCGGAAACAGGTGAATTTAATGCCTTCTTTCCAGGCCATAACCTTGCTAAATATCACTAAAAACATTGTTCAGACACTTAACTTGTATACAGTCAAGGTTCCCTTTGCATGAATTAAAAAACAAACGTATTATTAATGGTTTTAGATGACTTGGTCTCACGTGATTTCTCCTCCCGAATTTCATTCGAACACACATTCGCATGGTCATTTTTACGAGAGAATTGTCCCTAAAGATGTCGCTCCCCTGCGAGTTTTAAGAAGCAAATATAGTTATGAAAATGTGTGTAAACTGATTGGAAAACATTATACTCAATTTTTATCACTGATTTGCATTTTCGGGAAGAGATTTTCGTGGAAAAAAAACCAACTTTCTTGGAATTTCATCAAAAAAATCGGAAACAGGTGGATTTAATGCCTTCTTTCCAGGCCATAACCTTGCTAAATATCACTAAAAACATTGTTCAGACACTTAGCTTGTATTCTGTCAAAGTTCCCTTTACATGAATTAAAAAACAAACGTATTATTAATAGTTTTAGACGACTTGGTCTTACGTGATTTCTCCTCCCGAATTTCATTCGAACACACATTCGCATGGTCATTTTTACGAGAGAATTGTCCCTAAAGATGTCGCTCCCCCGACATTTTGACAAATGGTGCAAATGTAATTTTTTTAGATATCGATCTGCAAATGGTTAAACTTGTCTTTGCACTTTGAGGCGTTCTGAAAATGTCTATTCAGGACCTTTGGTTATCGCAAAAGCCGATATTTTGAGGCGGAAAATTACCAAAGCTTGATTATAAAGAAGACAGGCAAGAGAAAATAAATGCCTCAACCCTTTTATAAATCTTCAAGATATCAGTTTCAAATAACAGAAAAGTCTGATTCATTTGCTCTTTCCAAAATGTTGGGGTTTGACTCTGAATTGTCGCGAACATGGCCTAATTTTCCGAGTTAGTCGCATGTTCGATGGAAACTACTAATCTTGCTGTGGCAAGTTAAATCAGATTGGATTATTCAATGTTACTGAAAGTCCACATTCATAAAGGTAAATGATTGTTTAACAACCTCCCAAAAAACGGTTGCAATATCTTCTATAGTTTCGTAGAAAAACGACCATGAAAAAACGCTAATTTGACGTCGCGCCTGTTTTGGATTTGCACAGGCGCTTCGATCGGGGAATCCCCGCAAACAGCTAGCGTTACAAAGATAGACGAGGACCTCCAATATGGTGAACAGATCGATACAGATCGAAAGTTGCAGAGGCCTTGCAGACCTGCAGCTAACAACGCTGTTGTTGTCGTTGTTTCACACAGGAAGCTCCCTCTGGTTTCACCAAATCACTAAATCCACTGATCTGTGACTAATGCGTTACAAAGATAGATAATCCACGGTTTCAAAATTGGACCTGCCTACGATGCCGCTTTGCAGGCGCTTCGCGCTCCGCAGCTGCAACTAGCAATTTGTTATGTGCTGTTTTCTCTGAGATCACCTCTCCTATTGGCTTTGCCTCAGTTTCTCCTATTAATATACTTGAGTGGCTTAATGTATCCGGTATTGCTTCAAGATTTTTTTCGGCTTGATGATTGCTTTCTAATGCCATGGAAACTGTCAAAGTACAAATATTTTCCCTGACCAGAACTAGGCACCAGAAAGAACGTTATATGCTTCAGTCTTTATCAAATTGAATTGGATGTTTTAAACTAAATTTGAACGAAACAACAAAGAATATAACTTATTGCCAAAATTGCAATCTCAAGGAGGAAGAATTCATCCAAAATTGAGGAGATGAAAAATCTTAGAAATTGCTCCAAAGCCTTTAGACTCACGAAATAGTCCCAGTTATCGCAACAACAACAACAACAATCTCAACAACAACAACAACAACAACAACATGTTTTTTGCATCAGTCTATCAATAGCAAATAACTACGAGTTTGTAATCAGTCTGCAAAGCCTTGCCGAGCTCCAAAGACTCGAAATTTTACAACCGGTTGCTTTGCTGTTTGCAATAAAGATGCATTTACAAACTATTTTTCTTTTGATTTTTCGAACAGGGGATGCATTTTGCAACTCTTCCCGTATGGACACAGAAATTTGTTACAAAAAGCATTGCAGAAATGTTATCTATAAACAAGGACAGATTTTGTAAGACAATAGCATGAGTTGGTTTTGTTGACACCTTAAGTCAAAGCGATTAGCGATTGCAGACAAAGGAGATTCTCTAAACCAGTAATTCAAAACAAACAAAGCCAAAAAAGTTTCTCTAAAACCCAGGTAGCTAGCTTGCTTGTTGTGCATTCCAGGAGTTGTTTTTAAGATCAAATATGAGCATAGATCAAAAGAAGAAGAATATATCTACACATCTACCACGGACATTTTATTTATTTGGTTCAAAAGCCGATTGGGAGGTGATTCAATTCTCTTATTTGTTTTGGGTGCTATTAAAATACTTATTGCTCAGCTTCTGAACCAAATAGATAAAATGCCCGAGGTAGATGTGTAGATATATTCTTCTTCTTTCCATATATGCTCATGTCTGCTCTTAAAAACTATTTCTGGAATGCACAACGAGCGAGCTAGCTACCTTGGTTTAAGAGAAAATTTTGCGGCTTTGTTTGTTTTAAATTACTGGTTGAGGGAATTTCCTCTGTCTGCGATCGCAAATCACTTTGAATTCAGGTGTCAACAAAAGCAACTCATGCTAGTGTCTTACAAAATATGTCCTTGTTTCATCGATATTTTTTATGAATCTTCAAAAGCACCAAACTTTAGAACAGGAATACTAACAGTATTTGATGATACTTTTAGTATCACCCGTTGTTTAAGGATTTTAATTTCTTCTGGTGATGAAACAATGTACAGGATGGTCATTAAGACGAATTGTCTGAAAATAGCACTTGATTTAGGAAACAAAACGTAGAGGCAGCCTTCAAATAGCTCAAGCATCTAGCATCACCCATTGTCAAAGGATGTTGAGTAATGATGCGAACTCATTTGTACCACTCGAATGTCTTCCTTAAATGTATTGGTCTAAAACGAGACGTCACAAGCGGAATATTAGGGAGAAAATATCTGGATATTTGAAAATGGCTTCAGCAGCATCCATCCTCTAACGATTTCCGTTGTGAAAGCCAACTCGTTTGATTATATATTAGAACGTTGACATTTTGTGAAATAATCTGAAGAAATGGATCCTCAGATGTAACTTTAAAGTTCCTGTTAAAAGATGGAATTATTTGGTGCATATTTTTGTTGTGTTGGGCGCTGGCTCAAGGCATTTCGTCTTGTATTTATGATCAACCAGCAGAGGAGTCCACAGAGTTGCACGTATCTTTTTATAACCGGTTATAAGGAACTCAACTCTCAGATAGCCGGAAAATTAAGAAACTCCAGTACTGGGAAAATGTAACTTAAGAAATTGTTTATATTGATACAGGGAATCCTTGACATATTTTTACTTTATTTCACTCGTTTCTTGTATATCATTACTCGGAGGGTATTTGAGTAATGTCTAGCCATGAATTTAACTTTCAAAACTTTCTTAATGCTCTCAGTACTTAGTGATCAAATTTCTTATAGAAAAACGTTTTTTGAAATTTTCGCATGGTCATATTGAGATTCATCGTAGTGGCATAGAATATTACCTTTAAAATGATGATGCAATTTTCCTAATGCAAGGAAAGGGCAAGGCTTCGGGTGCCTTTTATCAGTACCATATGTTGATTTAGTTTTTGTGTTTTTAAGTCTATTACTGACAGTAAGATTTCATTATTCTTTCATATTTGTAATGATCAAAGAAAACAGTTAAAAGAAAAGAAACTTCGATAAAGATCAAGGATTAATGCATGTCAGACAGAGAACGGAAATAGATATTTTAAAACATTTTTTCGGCAAGCGCCTTTACCGGTCACTTGCATTGTAACCTAGAAACCCCTAGTTCAGCAACCCCACAGCCCCTTTAGAAAAAAGATAGATACCGTCAACCTCGTCCCCAGGGCGTTTTGTCCGGCAGAGCATTATTGCGACCGGCAGCCAATGTTGATGGTCAAATCTTACCATTTTTAGTTTATAACTCGGAGAGTCCATAGCTTGTGAAAAAGAACAGGCTGCCAAAATCTTTTTTTTATCATCATAAAATAACTAACGAAAATACATATTTACAGTACTGTGTACCATTCGCAACGGGAGAGAACACATGGTTATCTAGCTCCCATTGCGAGTGGTACTTACAATTCAACAATAATATTTAAATAACTACAAACACTACACAAAAGAAAACAATTACAAATCGCAAAACAACTAAGATAAAGGGTGCTACAGTTTCAATACATGTATCAATTTAGCCTCTTTGTCGATTCAATGAATGAAATGGTTGCTTCAAGGATAACTCTGTTCTCAATTACATTAAGGTGTGGGTTTCCATAAAGGAGCAGCTCACATAGTGTTTTGGCATTAAGCGTTGTTATATCTAATCCTGGGATGTCCGAGAGTTTCCGTAAGAGATCAGTGCGCATCAAGTCAAACCTTTGGCAGTGCCAAAATCTAAGTTAGACTGTGAAATAGAATTATAACATAACTTCCAGTGGGTCCTTTTTGGGACACGCGGTAAAAGGAGGGCACAGGTCTGCGGCTGATGATTAGAAAACCCCCTTTTAGACAGCCGATACCCAAGATTGACATATCGTTCAAACCCGCCGCATCGCCCGCAACACACCATGCCTCCATTGATGATGCCAATTAGCTGAGGTATGAAGATCTCTGCTGCGCAATTTTTACCGTTTCCTGCAATAATTTAAAATGTGACATGCATTGAATTTGCAAGTGTATCAAGCGCTTTGTGGTTCTGTTATCCACAATTGATGTTGCTCAAGATGCATACAGCAGTATGAAGTATTTAAACTATTTCCGGCAGATGGAAACATCAGCTACATTTCTTTGTGATTGTTTTGTTTGTTGATACTCTGGATGATATTAAGATGTACATGTACCGAACACAGCAGGACTGTCCCACTGTTGTTCTTGATTTGGGCTTTTAAAATACTCGCCTAGATTACAATATGCAAAGCGAAGTTTCTACTTCTCTAAAATGAAATGACGGTCAAAGTTGAATTGACATCCCTGACAACATGAGAAAAAGAACAAGTCGCTCGTTTTAAACCAGGTTTTAGAGTGTCATTTTAACCTGCTGGACCCAAACACAACCCTTTGGTAGGGCAGCGCATTATTATTATTATTTTTATCAATCAATGACTATACCGCCGGAGGTACATGGTCTCTACAATCTCTACAACTACAAGCTAAATCTACAAACATAAGTTATAACTATATTATTATTATTATACAGGGTGTCCCAGAAAAATTGTTCGACGTTTGATTGAATATTAAAAATTAACGATAAAAGGTGCAGCTTCCTGGTTAGATGACCCTGTCCTAATTCATGGAGTTACAAGCTTTTGAAGTTAAAGTTTGTGCAAAAGCTGGAAGCAGACGCCTAGACTTATGACATATCGTCCCTTGTTTCCCTGCGTTCTTTGATTTGCAGATATCACTTGCTCAGTATTGGGACTCATTTCATTGCTCTTATAAAATGTAGCCACTTTAGGCCAATATGGTGTGGATCCGTATTGACCAATCAAATTGCTAGAATTTAGTTTTCAACCAATAAGGAGGCGCTATTTAAACAGTTGTTGTTGTTGCTTACAAAAAACGGTTGATACGGCCTAGAGTTCTCGTAGCTGCGATGGATCTATTTTGTTTCTACAGAGGAAGATTACTGCTTGAAAGGTATGTATTTTGCAATGAGTAGGTCAGGAAAACATTCATCTTTGTACTACCAGTTTGCTTTTCAATGTCGAGGCTCTTTTAACCAGAATTTGAAGCGACGTTTGTTGGGTGTACGAGAACTCCCGCTAGTTTAGGCCATTTTGACACAGGGGGACCCATTTTATAAGAGTAATGAAATGAGTCCCTTATTGAGCAAGTGATATCTGTAAATCAAAGAACGCAGGGAGACAAGGGACGAAATGTCATTAGTCTAGCAGACGCCCCTAACTGGCTTGTTGTCACCGTTAGAGATATTTTGTTGTGGGCTATTTTGAGATTCTGATGATTATTTTACACAATGCTTCATTTTGCATCTTAGTATGTTCCCATCTCTTTATTTTAAAACAGAAACAAGTATACACGTAGTATTTTTTATTCCGGGGCTGGTAGGCAGTTTCTTTAATTTTTGGGCCATTTTGCTACCAAAAGTTCCTTACGTGTTTCCCGGGGGGGGGGGGGGGGGGGGTACTTGACTTTCAATTGTACGGGGGGGTGCACTCCAAGAAAAAAAATTTTCAACCGGCTTTAGAAGCGTGTTTCTTATATTTTTAATGCCGGAAGTGTAGAGTTGATTTAGCTTTGTCAAGAGGGCTCCCCATCCCTTCAATTTAAAACATAAACAGAAACGAGTTTTTATGATAAAAAATAGCAGCAATCCTTTTGCGTTGTGTACAATTCAAAATGATTTTGTTATTGTTTGATTGATTGCAATGTCTCCGGTGTAATTGGTCAATTGCCTCGATCTTTATCCTCTCATGTTACAGAAAACAGCGCACCATGAAATCCTATTATTCAGCGCCTGATATTAATGTCGGTGACTTTTGTTCGTCTTTGACTTAGACGCGTAACAGTATTAACTCTTACAATCGGATTTTTTGAGTTATTAAGTCGCTTTTATTCGCTTATGTGTACAATGCTCAATTTTAATTCATTCGCATATATTTTAACTGTGATATAATTTCAACTTGTTTTATCGATCTGCACCATACCATTTAAAGCTGCTCAGCCGCATCCACAGTTCCCATGGTAATATGCTCTACCAATCAGAAAGCGATTGGATACGTGACTCATTTCATGGTTTCTTTGGAAGATTCGCTTTGAAGCAGAGCCTCGTGTTGTTGAAAAGATTCATTTATACTCCTATGGTGTCCCCCAAGACTCGGTGCTAGGCCACATTCTTTTTAATGTATATATATATATAAATGTTCTATTATGTTGCTCTGAAGATGCCCTAGTGGGCGAAACGTCAGCACTGGAAAAGAAAAAGCGCAAAAGACCAAACAGATGCCTGTTTCTTTGAGTAGTTAGGCCCTCTTCTAACCGTACACTATATAAATATTCTATTATATATTTATATATTTATATTTATATATATATAAATGTTCTAACTCACAAGCTGAGGCAACTTCTATTCTACCCCTTCTACCAAACTGCGGTACTTGAAAATTTTCTACCTCGCCACATGCTATTTCTAGTTCTAACGAAAACCTCAGGGGGTATCTTAATATCTTGATGGTACGGGAACGTGCTATTGTTAAGGGGTACTTTCTCAAAGATTTGCGGAATTATGGGTATCATTTTCAGAATTTTACGGAATCGTGACTATCATTTTCAGAATTTTTAGAGATATTTTGTAGAAGTATAGAAATTACAAGAGATATTTCATCATCTGTGGAATTATGGCCCAGATTTCATAGGTATCAATTTTGCTAGCAAAAAGCCTCCTCCCTGTCAAATATTCAGTCAAGATACCCCCAAGACAAGAGGCTACTGCACGTTCGTCGATCAGAGTTTGCAGAGATTACCCATAAAAATGTGCGAGTTTCAGTAATCTAAAAGGAAGAGGAATCTGAGGTGGGGCCGAGGCTATCTGAAATGACCTCACATAAATTTCTGATTGAATGAGAAGAAACAACTTTTAACCCAACACTTGCAAAGGTCATCTGTTTTAAGAAGATGTTATTTCGATTGCTTAGCGCTGGAAGATCCCGAGCAAATGCGGCTTGTCGCGGCACCTATTATTATGAAGGAGTAAGGTCATCTGACGTAAACCTCGGTTAAGAATTGATAAACATGCCATTTCGGCATTATAAGATTCCCATTGCAATTGTGATTACAGTCGAATGCCGAACGGCTAGTTGTAATACTGTTTTCGTTGAAAATGGCCTAGATAAAGCGAATTGCTGTAGCGATTAGAGTTTTGGGCAGATTGTGGTCGCGACAATTTATCAAATTTGATTAATTCTTTCAGAGTCTATCCATTCATATTCCCTAAGATTAATAAGGAAATTTTCTTAGTTTAGGATGTTTGTTACTGAGCTGGCTCGATCCAAAGAGCGGCGCCGTTAATGGGGTAGCGATTTAAGCGGCCGTAATTACTGTCTTTCTTGAGCAGAATGATAGGGGAAGGGCTGTGGGTTGAACATTCGCCCACATATATCTTATAAGAATCATTAGAGCAATAGAGTTCAGCATGTGTTGGAGACTGTGTATGATTTAGTGATCTGTGATGTACAGGTTTTGGGAAGTTCCTGGGTGGTAGCACACGAGGTAGTACATGGCCTTATTCATGCGTGATTTTCTTTTTGCACACATTTCGCTTACCAATTTTTTCAAGAAAATTTTCAAAAAGACTTGAAACAGTCGTAATTTCTAAACTGTTTGACGCAACATGAAGTAATTTCAAATAAAACCATTGTTTATGAATGCCTACAATATGGTATCAAGCAAAAGTCTGCCACTCATCTGGTTTATAATTTAGAAATTTGATGACGTCACATCTTCAAATGAGTTGAGATATTAAAATACGCTGTAATTTTGAAAAATATTCAAAATTTCTGGAAAGTCCAACGGTAGAATTACAAGTAAGTATCTAAAGTTTCTTTCAAGCCATTCAATCAGAAGAAATAGGTCATAGAATTTTACACCCACCTTTTTACGCCGAGTTAAAGATTTGAAACCTATGCTACCAATTTTTGTTTGTGAGAAACCTCTTCGGGCAGAAATGTAATTATAGTGAGTAAAAAGACACTCCCCCTTTGAGAGGTTACTGCTCTCTAAATATCAAGAAAATATTATTGGCAAAAACACTATTTAATGGTAGACATGTTCAAATCCATTTTACAATTTACCTGACTCAAATTGGCCACTCCGTTCTGAAATTATGAACGATTCTCTTGAGAGGGCCTCTTCACGAAAAGTTCAAAACAGGCAAAAAATCACGACCCAATTTTCCTTATATTTCTACCCTACATCAATGACTTCAACGTGTTTTAGCACGTGTTGTTCTCTTGGGAGGATGAAGTTACGTTGAGTGATGTTGTTATGCTCCCAGCTCCACTTTCATCGTCCCATGGGATAACACGTGCTAAAGCATGTAAAAGTCATTGATGTAAGGCAGAAATTTGATCGTGATTTTAGGCCCATTTTGTAGGTTTCTTGGACGGACTCCCTTATAGCCAACACTGGTTCGTCTACGGAAACAACCGTTAACTGCAGATCGATTAATTACTCACGCAATATGTTTCAGATGAAGTCTTTGGATTGGTGGCAAAGTCTGAAATTAGAAAAACCGTAAACGGAAAGTAATAACTCACAAAGGTGCCAGGCAGAGTCTCAAAATAAAGAACGCTAATTACTTTTTTCTGAATGTAATTAAATCGTTTTCTCTTAATAGAAAGATAACGTTACTGTTTATAGACGATAGGAGAGGTGATTAATTTGTAAAGATTTGCAAGAACGGGCTTTCCTGTCGCCGCACACAATTGCAGCCTTTAAGATTCAGGCAACGACCTTCGGTAACAGACTCCCACCTTGCCTAGACAGATATAACTAAACGATTTTGCCTTGCAAAAAAAGCTAATTATAGACTTACTCAATTTTTGAGTGGAGTCTTTTTGTTTCTGAACTCCTCCATAGGTGTAGGTGATTTGGGCGCTGAAAATGTCAAGGCAGCTCGCATGGCGGTCAGAGGGCTATGTGAACCATTGAACTGATCAGTGATGGGAAGCCGTTAATGAACCATTATCACCCAGGGCCCTTTGCGGCCACGCTACAATTTCAGACCACACGTTTTTTCTTTTATAAGAAACTGGTTTATAAGAAACTAGTACTACGATGACCAAAAATTTAAGAAACTCTAGTACTACGCTCAAGAACAGTTAAGAAACTCTAAAACTTTATTTCTGTATGTCTCTCTTATCCTGTCTCTCTAACAAAGGTACATTCGTCTTTTCTTGACTTTTAACTGCAAAATTGATAAATTTTTGCCTTGATGTGCATGGCTTCTTCTTGATGACAATGTCAAAGCAAAATGGAAGCCCTTTCTCGAGAAGAAGGCTTAACTTCGAACAATACCGCAATTTTAGGCCAAAAAAGATAAGAAACTAATTAAGAAACTTTTACTGCTAAAACACCGAAATTTTCATGCGAAATTAAGAAACTTTTAGTACTAAGTGCTGATCCAGGTTTCTTTTATTAAAAAAAACGTGTATCTGAAAATCAAATTTGGCCGAAGCGAGCACTATGGATCCACACTCGGGTTCAATTGACAGAAAAAGTTTATTTCATTTGACTTTTATATCAGTTCAAATACTGCAGAGAAGATCCATGTTTTCCGCTCAGGCCAAATTTGATTTTTAGACGGTCTGAAATCGCAGCGTGCCCGCGAAGGACTCTGCGTGACAATGTCTCGTTGAGATATACAGTTAAGCCCGAAATTATTCATACCTATGCCAAATTTGGAGTATTTTCAATCGTCATATTTGCTAACCAATTCACAAGATATTTCATTTCTTGAAATGTCTCTTGTAGCACTTGTTTCAGCCTTTTATCACATTATTACGAAACTTCAGCCACAGTAAAATTGATCCTCAAATAGAACGATGCAAAATACTCAGAATTTGGCACAGGTATGAATAATTTCTGGCTTAACTGTACTTCTTTAAACGGGCACAAGCAGCATTGCTGAGCCTCGAAAGCCACAAACGAGTGTCTACTGTAAACAAATTGAGATCCCCCTTAAAAGGAATCCTATTTAGCTTAGTCGCTGAGCATCCAACCAGGCCAAATTGGGCTTGAAATGATTGCAGTGAGGAAGGCCGCTTTGCATGGCTACAGCTTTCCCAGCAAGGTGCGAACAGCTTTCCTAAATATTCGAAAAGCCAAGGCGGGTCGGATCCGAAGTTGGCCACAGGGAATGGCGGATCCAGGCTAACTACCGAAAAGAACATCGATAACAGCGTCGTCGGATCCGAAGATGCTTGCGGTAACGAATGAATGAATGAATGGATTTATAGCCAGAAACACTGCAACACGACGAAAAAACAGCAGCAAATGTGAATTCATATTTTACCAATATTTCGTCCTGCCATGCAGGACTTCTTCAGAACATTGAAATAAGATTTTGACGATAGCTTGTAACTCTTAACAAATCGATAGTAAAAATTTTAATATCTCTTCTTTCCTTGCAGGAAAATATAGAGAATTTCATAAATTGTATAACGACGAAAGATTTGAAGAAGCTGGAAAACTATTGTTGCAACTTCTGTCATCGAGTTTGGCACCTAAAAGGTATTTGTTTTTATTCCCCAAAGTCAATTATTCAATTCTTCTCTTTGGAAAATTATGTTTCTTTTCACACAAGGCTGAAGATTCTTCGAGAACGGACGAAACTACCAGTTCTAGTGGTACAACTTTTTCGACAGTCGTCTCACTAGAGCTTTATCTATCCGAATACATTTGAAATGTTTATGTTGGTTTGAGTTTTAATGCACAATGAAAGTGAAATATTTTTCTTCTTCGTTTAACTGAAAATTTCAAACATTTGATTTCACAAGCAAAATTGTCAGAAAGCGTCTAAAATGTTTGAATAGAACATAACTTTTGTGCTCGATATGCCTGAAGAAGATTTTTTCTGTAGCAGTACAAGTGCACGCAATGTTGATTGGAGCCAGATGTGAATTCATTTTGTAGTTCCTCGCTGTGATCTTTGAGTTTACTCTGTCGATGACGCTGTTTTAATAAACCATAGGCAACGTAGAGGTGGATTCGTTAGAAAATATGATTTTTCTTCCTAATATTTTGTGTGCTTCTCCTTCAGTTCTTTAGGCCTTCAAATTTGAAATCGAATAAACCGCCAACAGCGAAAAATTTGATGAACCTAACTCAACGTGAGATGTTGTTGTTGGCGGTTGATTCAATTTCAAAGTTGCAGGCTTAAAGAACTGAAAGAGAAGCAGAAGCATACAATATTTGGGTGGGTAAACTCGTACGTTCTAACAAACCAGTGGTAATAAAGTATTAATGAAGTCGCTTCAGGTTCTGCAGAATAAGGCTGCAAAAGGCATAGTGGACCGACCAAACAGGTCATCAAGCTCTGATGCACTTGCTACTTTGAAATGGGAATCACTGGAAGAAAGAAGGAAGTTACACAGGAGTTCATTTGTAAAGAATACTCTGCTCAATAATGTGAAAACATCCAACATGAGGGGTAGTGCATTACATACTTACAATAGCCGAAATAGGGAGAACTTTAGATTGCCGAATTCAAGAACAAATTGGGGGAAACAAAGATCTTCATATTGTTTTTTTAAACAATTTAATGAACAATTTTGAACTCTAATGAAAGATTGTAAACGCGTTTAGCTGTATAACTTTTTATTAGGTCTAGGTAGTATACTTTTATTTCTATTTGATAACTAAATTGTAACTTTTACTTCGAGAACCCCCATGAAAAGCACTTCTTGGTGATTGGGGCATCCTCTATAAAGATATTTCCTCAATCAATCAATCAATCAATCAATCAATCAATCATAGTGGTCGTGTTGCCCATTGGTAAACCAATACGCTTTTACTCTAAAGATGGCAGCAAGGAGCTTCTTACCAAAATGCCTTGCGTTCTTTAATCGAATTCCTTAGTTTCGATCGATGTTATTGTTGTTGTTATAGCTTCAGCTTCAGTAGCGGCATATCCGTTCTGGGAGCGAAACAAGAGACTTTTGACACGAGTTTACGAAGTCCTATAGAATCGCTGAGGATTCTTAATTGGAACGCAATGCATCTTGGTAAAAGTTTCATCCCCGCCATCTTTAGCTAGACTGATTATATGTTCGTAGGTTATCGCTATTGATAGACTGATGGACGCTATAACTACGACTCATGGACATACGCTTCCAGAAACGGACATGGCCTAAAATCACCTGCTATTTTTTCTCGAAACCACCGACCCAAAAACGCCGCAAAAAGTAGTTTTCCTGAAGTGCTTGACTGCGAAACAAGCTATCAGTACTTAGATGAATGTTTCTTCAAGCTATTAAAGCAAAAAATCCTACCCATAAGTGATATTTTGGTTGTTTGGGGACGCAAAAGATCTCGTAAATTCGTTTGCTACTTTGAGATTTTGATCGTTGCAGCAGTTCAGTCGAACGCGTTGTTCCAACGCTTTTGGACAACAACAACATTAATTCACTTCAATTAGATGAGCGTAAGTTGAGGGTCCTTGTGTAGTGAGGCTAATCTTTAGCGTTATCCTCGATTGAGGTAATAAATCATTGAAAGACATCTGAAAGCATATCGGAAGATTCACGCCAAGCAACTTCAATGAGAGATGATGTTGACTATTTGAGAAGAGTCATTGTTGGTTTTAGCATATACGTGTTATTTTGAAACGAAGGGATTATTGTATTTCCTAGTATATTTTGATATGGACATGCCAAATTTTTCTGCACAGTGAAAAGCAAAATAGCAATTTTTGTGAGAATTATTTGAATATGCTGAGGAATATGTGCGGGGGTGTGTAGAAAACCTCTCCACACCCTGCACCCTGTCGCATAAAAGATGGGCCAAAAGTATACCCTGTCGCATAAAAATTTGCCTCTCAATTGTTGGGGAGACAAGATAAGGTGTGTCCGAGGAAACGAGGAAACATATGTGTCCCCCCGTGCAGTGGGTTAAAGCTCATGCGCAGTAGCGTTTTGGGTTGGAACTCTGCCGGGCGCATGAGCATTAACCTACTGCACGGGAGGGGGGAGACACATAAGTTTCCTCGGACAAACCGTATCTCGTCTCCCCAACAAGATCATTTCATGGAAGAAAATGTTTTGTTTGGTTAAAATGATTTTGTGCGGATGGATTTTGAACTTTTTGATCACGTAACCATATATTATCAATTTATACCTGTGGATGAATCACTTTGCCACGCTTATTTGTCAAGCTCTCATTTGTTGCAAAATAAGGAAGCTTTGCACATTTCCGCCATTATTCTGTGACGTCATCAAAATCTTATTCGGATAAGATGTCACCTATCAAATTGATTTTTTCATGAGGTCGGAGAGATTTTTGAAGATACCAATCTTACAAAGTGTCAAATTTAGCTGTCTTCGTAATTTCAAGCTATAGCAATTCTAATTTTGCAGAATTGTCTTCCTCTGCAATTCGCAAATGTACCACAATTTCCCAAACGCTGATAGTTTTGTAAAGAATAAAGAGTTGGCGTGGAAAAATCATGAATCAATAGCGAAGGTATAATGATTAGCCTTAAAAATTTGGCAACAAAGAGCAAAATCCATTCCAAACACACAAGTTTTCACAAAAGCGATATTTTCCTTTTATGTTCTTGATCATGTAAGGAACACTTCTCATTGCCCTGCCCTTGCTTTGACGTACGAAGACAAGACCTCCTCGCTGTACGACCACTTGGATATGTAAATCTTGCACATGAAGCGTTATTACAACTTTTATTGCATGGTGATAAAGATTTTCCCAATTCACTGAACAGACATATTCTTGAGCTTACGCTACAGTTTATCCATGAAGCTGGTCAATTCGAATGAAGTCCTGAAGTGCTTTACCCCATCCCTTGATGGGCTACCCAGTTTTGTAACTTGTTCGTAGCAATAGACCTTTTAGCTATTATTCTACTAAAGAGTCTGGATCGAGCATCATTTTTATACACTTTTATACGGAAGGTTCGATTGGCGTTAGAGCTTCTATCACTGTGCGTGCAGACTCTGTCAGAAAAATTGAAAAGAAGGAAATAAGTAGAGTCTGCGCAATTTTTCTGACAGAGTCTGCACGCAGGCTACTATCACTGTTGTTCACATTCGAAAATTCTACAAAATTTTTATATGATGTTGCTCTTCAGATGTTCAAATGAAGTTTGCTGCCTTCCCCGTAAAAATCTGTGAAAAATGATGGAGCTATGACCTTCAGAAGACCACATTTGCCTGATGACTGAAACCAGCGGTCAGCGTTTTTGCTTACTATTTGCAATGATAAGTAAGAAGCTTCACGTGAGGTAAGAAATGATTTCTGTGAGGTCAGAAATATTGGAACTCTCGGAGGATTATCGGAATTTTTACGAGAGCTATAACTTCATTTTCCATCCATGAAGCTATTAGCTATTTATTGCTGCAAGATTGTAAAACAAAATGGCCGACCGCTGGTTTCAGTCATCGTGCATATTTGGTCTCCTGAAGGTCATAGCTCCATCATTTTTCAACAGATTTTTATGGAGATGGTAGCAAACTTTAATTAAATATCTGAAGAGCAACATCATGCAAAATTTGGCGAGAATCTTTTGCCGTTTTGTTGCAATCTTCAAGGAAACGGGACACAGTTTTTTGGGACACCCTGTATATGTATATATATAAAAGGGGAAATTTGCAACGGTCTTGACCTGAGGCTTCATTTTTTCCAGGTTCTGGATGACGCTTCTGGTCGATGCTCTCCCAATGTTAGAGAATAATAAAGTGAGTTATTTAAGTTATAATTCCTCGTAACGAGTTGAAGGCGCACGCGGATAGGTCAAGTGATTAAATTTCGCCGCATTTGCCTACTTTACTTTGCTTACGTTCGTAATGGGCCTAGCGACGTAGCCAGAGCTACGTGCATTGCCAAATATTGCCATGGATTCATTTGGCTCAATTGGATGGTAGATATCGTGCATAGAGTGTGTATGATAGCTGGTGAGTTTTTTGCCTCTGTTGCGTCTCGTTCGATGCCATCTTGATCACTGCTTCCAACACAGCTTTGCTTTAAAGTGGCTGTACAAGATTTTTGTAAACAATCAGAAAGTACGGGACAGCCCGAGCACTTGACTGAAGCCTTCGGTTTTAATGGCGGCCAGTTTCATCGCAGCTTCTGCGTAAGTTTTATGGCAGTGTTTTCTTGTCTATGTCTATGAAATGTGATGGAACATTTGATATCCAAATATTCCGCGTTATAAAAATAGAACAAATCCTCCGCCAAAGTTTCGATCACCAAGATTGTCGCAGATACTTTGGATTACTATTCTCTGTGAAAAATCGCCATCAGCGATGTTGTGTTTAGCCTGAACACAGTCGATGATTTGACACGCAGAGCCACGCAGAGCCACGCAGAGCCACGCAGAGCCACGCAGAGAGGACGGGTTGTACAGCCCCTTTAATATCCAGTACCACAAAGCAGAAACTGCGTAAATGACTTCATCAAGCTTGTCTAGCTCAACGAAGTGCTTGCATAACTGTGCTTTTTGAGACGATCCTACAATGTTTGTTTATGGTCTGAGATGGAAACTTCAAATGGTTGCTAACAACGTTGAAAGGAGTTAGAAAGCGCGGGAACGATACTCGCATAGTAACACGTTCCAGGGGTGTGCCGTGTCTTAAATGTCAAGTTACCATATTCTGGAAAATTTTGACAAAATGATACCCTTTGCCCGAAAGTATAAGATGAAAAAGGACACTGCTTTGGAAAGTAACAGTAAAAGGTACAACTGTAATAATTTATACAACTACAAAAATTACTACAGGGTGTCCCAAAAAAATTGTGCCCCGTTTGCCTGAAGATTGCGATAAAACGGCAAAAGATTCTCGCCAAACTATTGCATGATGTTGCTCTTCAGATATTCAATTAAAGTTTGCTACCATCCCCATAAAAATCTGTCAAAAGACGATGAAGCTATGACCTTCAGAAGACCAAATTTGCCTGATGACTGAAACCAGCGGTCGGCCTTTTGTCTTACTATTTTGCAGCGATAAATAGCTTCAAGAATGAAATGAAACTGCAGCCTCCAATTTCATAGCTCTCGTGAAAATTCCGATAATCATCAGAGAGTTCAACTATTTCTGATCTCACAGAAACTGTATTCTTACCTCACGTGAAAGCTATTTATCGCTTCAAAATAGTAAGACAAAATGGCCGCTGGTTTCAGTCATCAGGCAAATGTAAATTTCTGAAGGTCATAGCTCCATCATTTTTCAACCGATTTTACGGGGATGGCAGAAACTTTATTTGAACATCTGAAGAGCAACATCATGTAAAAGTTTGGCGAGAATCGTTTGCCGTTTTGTCACATTCTTTAGGCAAACGGGGCACAAATTTTTTAGGACGCTGTGCTGTACTTTTGCTCATTGTTGCTGCTTCCGTTGATTCGATTGTCCGTTGTATTCCGGAATAGATTCGATGCATAGACGACCTGTTCCTGAAAATATGATAAGACTTTTAATAGAAACAGGACTTCTTGGGATTGTTTTGAGATTTTCATGAAGACAGGAGTTTTATCAAAGACGTACGAGATTTTTATGGAGTAATTTGCGTCTCGGAATCATAGGCCCCTGTCACACAGCTATTAGCTTCACTAGAAGTTTTCTCGAAGAAGTTGTCTGTGAAATGTTTGGAATCTGGTACACGGAGATATGCGCTAAGCCTTAAAATAATTCTGAAGATTCATAGAATTTCCTTGAAAGATTTCTTTCAGTTGATAGCTTCTAGAGATATAGATAGAACAATCAGAGATAAGTGCTAAGTAGAAAGAGCACCAAGACTGAGGCTTGCGGGATGCCAATTTACTCTTACAATAGCTGCCGGCAGCTATTGATCATTGCGTTTACCGTGTACAGATTAAAGCGTGCGCCAGCTACTGATTAGTTTAGACTGACTATATGCTTGTGTTGGGTAAAGCTAACGAATCCTGGAAAGATACTAGAAGTCGGCTCCTTTAATGTTAATCCCCTGAGAGATATTTTGAGCACGTGAACAGGTCATGCTGTGTAATCGTGTCTCGTTGTCGGGTGGTAAATATTTTGTTTAGTCGAACTGGTTGATTGCAACCAAAACAATGTAAACGAGTATTCTACTGTTGATTTCAAGCTGTAAACAATGCCTTGCTGTGGCCAGAAAATGAATATCGAAAACTTCTATCAATCGAAACGTCAGTTATCATGGTCCAGAAAATCAAAAGTGCGGATTATTAAGAATATAAAACTGCGTTCACACGATACCGGCATATTTTGAAAGCAGTAAAAATATGACAGATAGACCTCTCGTTCATACGAAAACGGCATGTTTTTGCCGTTTTTGCCGGCAGATTTTTAAAACAGCAGAATTTGAAAAGAGAACTCTAGCCGGTACGCTTTGAAAATGGTATCGTGTGAACTCTTGAAAGCGATGAAAACCGAACATTTTCGATGCTTTATAGACGAGTCGAGGCTGATCAATTCTTTAGGTGTATGTACATTTCTTTGCCATCAAAATTCCAAAGAAGATTGCAACGAATTCGTTACTGTCGAATTTCCCTTTTCAATTTGTCCCGGTAGCATGTGAACGAAGCCTGGACGTAGCGGTATCGTAAACTGTCTGAGTTATTTGTTTTATTGTATACCAGTCCTTTAGCGTTCATACAACAACATTTATGAATACAATACACCATGAAAAATTGAAAAATCGTGTCGTGTTTAGACTGAGAGGTGGCTGTGGTTATATATGCAGCACGCTGGTATTATTTCAATGTCCAGCGTATCTTTTAGACATTCGAGCATTTCTCACGGCGTGTCCAAGTCAGACCCAAAAAAACAAGTAGATCCAGAAAGATGTCACGTGGACCCACACAAAATGCTTGCATTTCACGCAGACTCGTAACATAAAGAACGGTCTTCCGGTTGACCCTAGTTAATGACCTGCAAACCCAAAATTAGAGCGCCCGAAATAGCCACAGACCTAAACAATTTTGGCCAAAGACACATGAATCTTAAGCAGACCCAGCTCAAACAAGGCGTTGTGTCCAGGATTGGACACCCCGTTTTCTTTGTAGAAACTAGCTGTTAACGGAGTTAAGTGAGTGCAGCTCAGAAGAATAGTCTGCCAACGTTAGAGGGGGGCGATTACTCATTACCATTCACGAGCAGTTATCTGCCCCCCCCCCCCCCATAAGGGCGAATTTTGCAATGGAAGATTTGAGTTAAAGGACAATTCCAAAAATTAGGTAATTATCAGTAAGGAATCTCAAGTTATCTTGTGGTATTATTTTCTGCCATGTATCACATTCTTATCATTAATATCCGATCTATATTAAAGTGCCCTTCTTATGAAAAAGTGCCTTTGAAGTGCCATGCCCCTCCAAGTTAAAGATGCTTCCTTTTTCCCTGAATATCTCTGTTCAATATCCAGAACTATAGGCTTCCTTGCTTGATTCAAACAAAAGAAAGCAAAGTTATGCGTGTGTAAGTTTTAAAGCCATAAAATAAGTGGAATTTTCCAAGCGGGCTGAATTTTATACAATGTAAGGGTTGTTCAGCTCAGCCTTCTAATTTAGTCTCAGAGCAACATTTTCTCTCGTTTACAATATAGCTTCACTGACTGGAAACTAGTCAAATTGTTCGCATGACAAAGGTTACTGACGAGCAGTTATGTAAAATGTTTACGTTTTAAAAACTGATCACACAAATAGCTTGATGGATCTCTATCACAGCAAATAAATTCTAAATGATCCAATATAAATAAAATAAATAGTTATTATAAATAATGATAAAATGTTGTCAGCTAAATAATGAAACTTGGGTTGTAGGATCCTATGGTCCTATGGTCGTATGATCCGGGGTTCGCTGGGTCGTAAGAACATTCCGCCATTTCCAGCATATCTGCTTCACTGGTTTTGATCATTTTCTTGTAATTAACTTTCACTTATTGTTCATTGTACTGCATTAACAAGAATGATGAAACAGCTGTATTATCACAACAAACTGTTCAATGTTGAATTCCAAAAATGTCGAAAAACATGCTTTGTATGGGTAGGCAATCTTTAGTCTTGACAACTGTTCAATTGTCCATCCTGCAACAGATTGTTTTATATAATGACTCCGTACTGTGTTTAACTTTGCATGAATGCAGATCCAATCCCTGCATCACAGGAAGTTGAACAGGCAATTCTTTGGTCCTGCAACAAAAACAGAAATTGAATAAGGTTTTACTGTAAACATAGATGTTATATGGCCTAACCTAACCATTTCTTGAGATTCTTCGTCTCAATTTTGAATCTTCGTCTCAATTTTGAACATTGTTCCTTTATTCAACCCCTGCCGGTTGTAGTACTCAGCATATTTTGTTTGTGCAAGGACGGGCAATGTCAACAACGCTTAGGCCGACGCCCGCGACAGCTTCCCTTCTCTGAAACATTTCAGCTGGACAACCGATTCTGTGAAGAATGGTAAAAGAACAACAGAGAAACAGAGAGGATAAAAAGAAAGTCTCTCATATTTGCAATAATGATATAGAGGTAAATTTTGATACGTACCAAAGTCTCTGAAATCCCTTCTTCTCGACATGCAATGCAGTGTGGCCAGCTTCCAACGCAACGAGCAAGAGTCATGGCCATTCTTTTTCTGGAGGCGTGCAGAACAAAGGCCTTAAGAGTCATGGCTATCGTTCCTCTGTTCCTTTATTCAATTAAGATGAGCGAGGACTCGTTGTTAAGAAACTTTCGCAAGGTTTCTGGAGTACAAGGTCAAATATTTTTCTGGCGATTTGAAAATTCTGTCAAGTTAGCTGATGTACATGAACATCACAAATTTATATATGTGCAGTGCACATGTAAATAAAGCATCTTCATACAAAATTTGATTATGGCCCAAGCGATGTTGCCATGTTGAGATTACATTCACGAGATACCAGCATAATTTGAAAACGGCAAAAATATGATGTTACCAAAATTGTAGCCAGCCTTCACACGATTTTGGGAAAATTCAAAAACTTCACCAAAAGAAAATTCGACGGTACCAAACTCTTTCGATCTCCGCAACACAAAAAAGCAATGTTTTATTTCAGTTCAGAATTGCCTCTGCTTTAATGTCAACAAATCGCCCTATGTTTACTCAAACTAACAGAATTTTTTCAAATCTAATCAGCCATGATTTAGCAGTTTGGTATCTTCTGTCTTTTCAATAATTTTATTCAACTTTGTTTGCAGATCATCTTCAACAGTGCCCAGACATACGAAATTATGCACTGTCTTCAAGAACTGCAGCTTTCTATCAACTCAAAACAATATTTAGAAGATTCAATTGATAAAAGGAATCAAAAGGTAACAAATTTTTATTCGATTATAAGCAAAATAGCTTGTTTTCATATGTAAGATAGAAACACAATGTAAGAATATATCATTAAATTAGATACAGTAAACTTGTTTTCTTTTTAAGGTTTGAAAGTTAAGGTAAGAATGTATGATCCAATTTGGTAGCATTAACTTGTTAGAAATTTAAGGTAAAATGTCAAAATTCAATGAGGTGACATTAAACTTATTTTCTTTTGTAAGGTCAAAACATAAGGTGAGAATGGATGATTCAATTAGCTAGGATCCTTCTTGTGTTTGGTATTGCTGAAGTACTGTTTTAATAGTTTCAGCAAAATTTGCTTCTTAAATGAGCTACAGGACACCAAAGTATGTATCAGTGTAAAATTCCATAATCTTAACCTATTGTTTATATGGTTTGAATTTGTTCTCACTCAGGAGTCGCTGGTCCACAAATTAAAATCTTTCTGGTAGCGAGCCATCTAAGTGCAAATCCACCTCAGGCGTAAACGCCTGGATTTTAGGCCCGTTTTTTGTGGAATCCTGAGATTAAACCTTTTCCTACATTCAGTTATGATTTTATAACGATACGAATAGATTTTAACCACCTAAATCTTTATAGTTTAAGGGACATGTTTGCTGCACCGTAGGCATCAGTTTGGAGGAAGCTGATGAGAATAGTTTGAAAACTACAAGCACTTAAACTCTTGAACATCTGTCTTCATCGACTTTTCTACTTTCGAGTTTTATGATCCTTTTTGCTCTAAGAAGCTTGAGTATGCAAGAAAAGACTGCAAGGAACTTTCCGAAATTTCGTGGCGTGTGAGATTTTATGATTAAAAAATCTCTCAGGTTTTGCAAATATTGTTTAGATTTTTATCATTTACAGCAGGTCATACCGGGTGAATCAGAAAAGGCTCGGCCTTTGAGAGGATACTGCTTCCTGTGTTTGAAATCTTTGAACAATTTTCAAAAAATTTTCGAGATTTTCAAAAATTTTTGAGCGTTTGGGACTTTCAAAGAATCGTCAAAAGATTCCTCTGAAAATTTGCATCATTTGTTGGGGGAGACTTTTTTAGACTTTTTTTTTAGATTTTTGAAGATTTTTGTAATTTTCTTTGGGATTTCGAAGATTCTTCGAGATTTTTGGGATTCTTGGAGATTTTTTAGGATTGTTAGGGAAGGTGGGCGATATTTTTAGAGTGATTTGCCCCTCGGTAGTTACACCTTTCTACACAACACATGATGGTTTATCCGGCCATAAACTGTGACTGCGTTTACACGATGCCGGCACTTTTTGAAAATGGTGAAAATGTGACGGATAGGCCTCCCGTCTACACGAAAACGGCACACTTTTTGCCGGCAGATTTTGGAAACGGTAGATTTTGACAAGGGAACTCTAACCGACACATATTTTGAAACGGTATCGTGTGAACACTCGAAAATTATGAAAACGGGACATTTTTCAACGCTTTAGAAACGAGGCTGATTGGCTTTGGCGCGAAAATCCAGCCTCGTTCTCGTGGAGCTTGCAAAGAGTTTATTGCCGTCACAATTTTTGGCGTTTTCGAAATTTTGCCGGTATCGTGTGAACGCTAGCTCAAATTTTGCTACCGTCACATTTTTCACCGTTTTCAAAATGTGCCGGCATCGTGTGAACGCAGTGACAAGTTGAATGTTCGGCAAACGCTGACAGTTTTTTGTCTTATCCGGTACCTGTGGCTGTTGTTAATTCCTTTGCTAGCCTCAGCCTCCTGAAATCTCATTAAGGCTCCTGGAAGGTTTCCTTGAAACAAAACAAGCCTAAAATGCAGATTTTGTTTCCGCGGGAAGGCCTATTTACGATGCTTGATTGATGTTGTGACGCACGGTTCTCATATTCAATCGAATTTCAACTGTTTTGTCAAAGCAGCCGGGAATCCTAACGCTGTTCTCCTGCTGTCGGAGCAGACCACATTTGATTATAACTCCACTGTTGTTCATTTCCAAGTCATCGCATATCCTAATGCATATTGATTCTCAAAGTGGCCTAACTCTTCCAAACATCTGCCATACACAGCTTTGTTTCCTGTGAGACGGACCTTATCAAGCGCTATCTCCTCGTAAAAGTAAGATTCCCCTGCTTTCGATCTTGTACAACTTTTCAACGCATTTTTACGTTAGTGAGGTTCTATGAATCATACGTGAGGGGGTAAGGCTGTCAGGTAAGGGCACTCTTCAAAACATTTGCCATACATTAGTTTGTTTCCTATGAGGCAAAATTTAACAAAAGCTGTTTCCTCGCAAAAGCAAGCTTCCCTTGCTTTCGGTCTTATACAACTGTTGAACGCATCATAACGTAAGTGAGGTCCTAAGAATCAGTGTTTACTTGAAGGGGTAAGGCTGTCGGGTGGGAGCTGAAAGAGCACTCTTCCAAACTTTTGCCATACATCGCTTTGTTTCCTGTGAGGTAAACTTTAACAAACGCTATCTCCTCGTGAGGGCAGGATGGGCAGCATTTGCTTGGTTACAATCTTGCCGAGCTCTCGAAGGAAACAAACATTGTTGTTGCGAGTTCACGTATAGCAGGCCCCTTTAGCTAGAGCTTTGTTTCCCGTAGCTTGTTTTCAGCAACTTTTTACATGTCCAGTTGAGGCTTGAGTTCTCCAAGGAAACTGGTATCAGAGATGGTGTGAAGTTTAAATTCGTTTCACGGAGAGCATATAACTTTATTTCATCTGGAGTAAGTAAACCTTATAAGTGCGAGAAACGAGCTTTGGTTCCTTTTGGTTGTGTACATTTGTACCCCTGTGTTTTTGCTTTAAAAAGAGACTAACTTTCATTCCAGGTTCAAGGACGAGCTTATGATTCATAGGTGGAGCTTGGTATATCAGTTTATGTGGAGAAGCAAAACTATGAATTGTGTAATAATCAGGTCTTCCCGGTTCCCTGTGTCCAATTTACCGCATTTGGATGAGACGCCAGGGAAGCGCTTTGTTGACTTTAGACCTCTTCCGTGGAGCCCAAGTCCCTTGATCAAAAATGACGTCAAATTATAATCAGCTTAAAGTTCGTCTCAAATTAGATGTCACATGAGATTAGCGATATCGCAAAATTGCTGGTGGACAACTTTTCAATTGGTTTTATTCGCGGGCATTTTCACGTGACACCGTCTTTAAAACAGACTTCAGTCTATTGCCGTGTTGACTTTGAAGCAAACCTCCTTTTGAAGATGAGGCACAGTATAACTTAATGCACAACTGGCGAACTTGCAGAAGAAGAGAGGACAATGTTAATCAGATTCAGTTTGCTAGAAACTCATTTTTTGTCATTTTGCACTTGAATGGTTTGGAAATTTTTTAGCAAGAACAGCTGAATCATGTTGAGCGGTGGATTCTTCTACTTGTCGCATGCCAGACTTCTTAATTTGCCGTCGTAAATTCCTGTGAGATCATCCCAACTTATTTTAGGCTAACAAAAGCATCTTAACTGCTTCACATCAATTGCGATCCCGTTCATGTCTAGGTCAAACTTAAATTCTTTCAATTTGTTCAAAATTCATAGATTCTGTTATCTGTGTTTTGCACCTTCCGTGACAGACTTTAAATCCCCCCCCCCCATCACTTTACCCCTAATCAAAAGCTTCTTCCAGTAGTTCTAACCTCGCCCTTTCTTGACGCACCTGTTGCCCAACAATAGCCGTTAAAGTCCTTCGTATATTCTGGTCCCCTTGTAGGTTTGCAAACAATTCAAAGTCTTGCCCCCTCCCTGTGCCTCGATTTTTTACCCACCACTATTCATAACCCAAACCCACAGAATGGTCGAGTCCTGATTTTTTTAGCACCTTCCTTTCAATGAACAGAGTTGGTAGGCTTATGACTTTTCGTCCCTTGTTTCCCTGCGTTCTTTGATTTGCTTATGTCACTTGGTAATAGGGATTCATACCATTACTCTTATAAAGCGGGCCTCCTTTAGGCCCATAAAGAGTGGTTCCGTATCAACCAATCAAATTGCCAGAATTTAGTTTTCAACCAATAAGGAGGTGCTATTTAGACAGTTGTTGTTGTTGCATACAAAAAACGGTTGATGCGGCCTATAGTTCTCGTAGCTGCGATGGATCTATTTTGTTTCCACAGAGCAAGATTACTGCTTGAAAGGTATATATTTTGTAATTAGTTGGTCAGGAAAACATTATTCTTTGTACGAAAAGTTTGCTTTTCAATGTTTAAGCTCGTTAAATCAAACTTTGAAGCGATTTTGTTGAGTGTACGAGAACTCCCGCTAGTTTAGGCCATTTTGAAACGGGGCCCTCTTTATAAGGGTAATGGTATGAGTCCCTATTGAGCAAGTGATATCAGCAAATCGAAGAACGCAGGGAAACAAGGGACGAAAATTCATAAATCTACAGAGTTGGTACGATAGCTTTGCCTGTTTGACTGTATACATTCAAGTAAGTTTGGTTGGCTATTAGAGGATCTATACCAGCTATGTATGATTGTTTATAACGAATGGGAACCTCAAAAGTTTGCAAGATCGCTGGTTCGATTTACTACCCTTTCTCTTTTATGCCAGAATTCAGCTTTAAGTGCTTTCAGATTTATTAATTTTGAGCTATGTAATTAGGAAAGATATATTTCAAGATATACAACCGACTCCGTGAGGCGCCAAAAGGCTCCCTTTAGCAAGAATTTTGTGGAAAAATATAAGCAGACAAATGATCTTTATTTGTAATAATATTCTTGAAGTTTGATAACACTTTTTTTTGTCTTTTTGCAGACTCAAGGCGAAACAGATCAAGACAAAGATAAACTTGCTTTGCTACGACTAGGCCTAAGCAGAAACTTGGCTCGTGCAGTCCTGCAAGAAAAAGGCTCACAGCAAATACATTAGGACCATGCAGAAGGTAATCAGCAACCATCACTTTGAAAGTCTTATGTTCGCTGCCATTGATTTACCAAATATGGAAGTTGAGCTGAACACGTGTTACAAGCAGACATTTGCTATGGTGAACAGAGGCATGACGTCACAAATGGACCCACAAAGTCGCAGAAAGTCCTGAAACACAAGCAAGGGTGTTTCTGTTGACGCTGCAGGAGTTTTGCTTAAATTTCATTACGTAATAATTTTGCATGGACGCACAAGACTCCTATTTTGTCCAGGGGCTGTGCTAAAAAAGCAATCTTGCAGGGAGGTTCGGCTGTTTTAGGTACATGTGACCCTCTGATTTTTTGGGTTGCGACTTAATCCACTTATTTTTGGGGTAGCAGATTGAGATTCATTTGTTATGGTTAGAAATGTTCATTTACTTATTTGTTTTGGTGCTGATTAGCAAGTGCTCAAAATTTGAAAATAGCCGTAAATAACGAACTCATCGTACTAAACCCACAAACGCAACAAAACACCGTAATCTGTAGAAAGAAGACTGTTAACTCATGCAAAAGAACAACAAAGAACATGAACCTGTAACTAGAGAGAAAACTGTTGAATCATGCAAGAGAAAAACGAGTTAATCTTAAAACCTGAAAGGAAAGAAATAAGATAGTAGCTCGCCAGTAACTGCAATAACGAGCAATGTTGAATAACCAAAAATGCGTTTCGTCGCACACTCACCCATCAGTGTTTACAATTGTTAAACACCACAGACCGTAGAGTTGGTACAAACTGAATGGGCTGTGCAAACGACCTAGTTTTTAGGTTGGATTTTGAATGGATTTATTTTTGGTGTTCTCGTTGGCGATTATTTATCTTTTGGGGTCATACTGAAAAGCTCTGGGACGAGCCCCCTCCCCCCCCCCCCCCTGTCATTTATATGATCGAGTCGCCACCTAGACAGCAGTTTCAAAAGCGCTTTGAATGTGAATTCAGCTCAATAATGTGAACCTATAAAGGTTGTGAAACATAGCAATGGATGAAATTGACATTTTTGTATCAGAAACATTGATTCTTGAGTGATATGAAGTAAAGTTTCTGAGCCACACAGTTTTTCTTGAAGAAGTTTCTGAGCCATACAATTCATTTTGAAGCACTGGGGTTATCAAATGTTTTCTGCAGATATGTAGGGGCTATGTAAACGGCTTTTGTTTCTTGCATTGGGCTACATAATTTTGCGGTGAAATTTGGAATCCCTTCCAGACCCCTCTGTTCCATATTTCATGACAGCTCCCTAAACTGAAGAGTGTTTAAAAAACAAAGCACTTCTCTTCTGATTGGCGTTTCGTTTTCTGTTAGCCAATCGAATCAACGGGATATGTACACAAGTGACGTTTTGCACCCTGTCCAAATCCAGCTTTGTTTAGAACTGATCTGTATCTCTACTTGCTTGAATATTGCATCTGCTACATTGCGGCTCCTTGCCGCATACGCATAACCGGTAATTAATATCTGAAGCACTTTTTAATCAGCGGTTTTGTCTGCCGTATTCATATCCAAGGAGATAAAAGTTTGTAAAGGAGGCTTTGGATGCCGACCCCGTCTCATTGAAGTGGTATCAACATTTATGCTATTGTTACTTGTAGGGTAGGCCCAACCCAAGTTATGACGAATGTTCTTACAAGAATAGTGTTCATGTTTGTAAAGGTGTCAGTAGCCAAATATGGCCAATGAATACTGCATCTAATGCTCTGTCATGTTCTATTTTCATTTCCATGAGCTGGGAGTGCCTTGCCTACACTTCTTGGGTAACAAGTTCAAAGATGGCGTCAGTTTTTCGGTTGCCAATCTTAAATTGGGGCCCTTTGTTCTTTCACCACAGGAATACGCTTTATGAAACTTTCTGACCTCCCTTTGATATGACCTTTGTAGGGCCTGATCTAAATCATGCAGTCATAAGGATATTACCGCCAGTGTACTTCCCAGAATAGTTCTCAATGTTTGCAAAGGTGTCTGTGACCAAATATGAACAGCTTTACATACGCCCTATCATGTTCTCCTTTACTCGTTCATGAGAGTTAAATTATGAGAGTGCGAAAAGGGCGGTGTAACTTTTGTTATTTTGCAAGCCCAAACCAAATAATGATATCATAGATATATTACTGTGCTTGTTCCTGAGAGAATAGCATGCAGTGTAGGTCAGTAGGAAAGTGCAACTTTGTTAAAAATGCAAGCTAAAGTTTTTTATATTGATCTTGAAAAAAATGTTTAACTGCAAAATAGATACATTTCTATGTACCAGCCACAGCGGGGAAGGACACTGGGTCATCTGGTCTCCACTATGGCTGGCACTTGCAATTCAACTATGTTATATACAGACAAAAACTAACAAAAATAAACACATATAGGGAGAGGGGTTGCTGCTTTGTGTTAGATCATGATCTGCTGGCTGAGTGGAAAATGCCCGTCGACGTCTGGCACATAAAACAATCTGAGTAGTCAAGCCATTTTCACGCGCCATGCACCACCTCACAGCAAAAGTGCCCACCAAGATGCAAGGACCCACCCCACTGCATACAGGCCCACTGCAAGCTAAAGTAAGCAAGCTAGCAAGCAAGCTAAAGTAGGCCTACTGCAAGCTATTAGGCCCACTGCAAGCTAAAGTATTCAATGGTATCATGATGGTATAGCCAAAACTTGACAGTGACGTCTTGAATGAAATGCTCTGATGTTCTTTACCAACGGCCTTTGTTCTACTGTCGCTTACCCAACGTCATATGCGTGACTTCATGAGCCTAAATAATGACAATGTTGTTATTTAGGCATATGAGGTCATCATAACGGAACTTCCTGTGCGCCATCGGTGCAGAGCAATGCTGCAACTGCACTATAAAGGGCTACACAAAATGTTCATTTTCTTGGAGGCCTCCCCTTACCAACAGACTTTGCATAAAAGCCGTCCGATTTACATTCAGTGTGAAACTATGCGTTGTATCTCACAGGATGTTAGGGCCAACATTGCTGCCAATTGGTTTAATTTGTTCTTGGATCGAAAGAGGAGAGCCACTGCTCCTGTGCTCCTGCCTCTGGCCGCTTCCCTGTGATCAATCCTAGAACTTTTTCCCAAAAGAAATTTCAAATGAATAATCGTCGTTCGTCAGTCCAATTTTCGGGCGAAGTAAGTTCGGCCTTTATATGGGCGGCGTAATCCTTCTCGGCCCATAGTTCAAACTTGAGTCGTCCGCCAAGTCCTTAAATTAATCAAAATTTTCTTGGAACAGAGAAACCCGTTATCATATTACATTCCATTTTCCAGACGTCACATATCCCGCTCTTGGTATTTAAACTGCCGGTTGCCCTTTAATCCAAGGTTTAATTTCCTCGCTGAAACCATCGACAGTACTGAATGACATCATGTATTTGTTTTCATATATTGTTCACTGGCATTGCTCTTCATTTGTAGGCCAAAGCTCGCGATTTTCAAACCTATATCTCGGCAACGGCAGCCCATATCTCGGCGACATACAGTTAAGCCCGAAATTATTCATACCTGTGCCAAATTCTGAGTATTTTGCATCGTTCTATTTGAGGACCAATTTTACTGTGGCTGAAGTTTCGTAAGAATGTGATAAAAGGCTGAAACAAGTGCTACAAGAGACATTTCAAGGAATGAAATATCTTGTGAATTGGTTAGCAAATATAACGATTGAAAATACTCCAAATTTGGCATAGGTATGAGTAATTTCGGGCTTAACTGTACATGCTTTCGGCAACGGCTGCCAAATTGCCTATGTGACTTAAGTTTAAGTTGAAGCAGCCAAGCTTTACTCCTAAAGCTCCTCAGTGTCCAGAAAAGCATTTGCCCATTCGTTCGGCCTCTGTGAAGGAGCTGTAATGTCAGTGGTCTTCCCCAATGCTTTTGAAAAGGAAAGGTTTCAACTTAGAGTTTGAGACCTGAGTCAATCTCAAAAGTGGTTGTTGATTTACAGTAAAAAGAAGGCAAAATTTGAGTTGACATTAAAATTTATATTCATAACTTGACTAACTTTTTGTAAGATAATATTCGAGGATTTGGTACCACAGTTTTTCCAGTACTCGCCGGGGTACTCGCCCTTCTTAACCTGTTAGTGATCTGAGAGTTTAGTTCCTGAGGTGGGGGTTATCGAGTCCTCAATCTCAACCTAATAAATAGTTTCTTTCAAAAAAGAAGCGTTCTGACACAAGTTGTTTGTCCGTTGTGTGGAGGTTTGCATGAGTTTTTTTAGGTATTTAGGGTACGGGTTGTAGGATAGATTTAGGCTACACATGAATTAACTAAATTGGTATGATATGAAAATATAAATCACCTTGTCTCCTTCTTGTGTTGGTCTTTCTCTTTACCATCCTGGGCAGCAAATAAGCTTCTTTCAGGTCTAACACACTGCGAGCCTTCACTTAGGCCCTATCTCGGTGTTTAATCCAAAGTCTCAAATTACAAAATCTCGAATTAAACAACGAGACGGGGCCTAAGTGAAGGCTCGCAGTGTGTTAGATCTCAATGAAGCTTATTTACTGCCCCAGAAGGTAAAGAGAAAGACAAAAATAAACACAAGAAAGAGGCAAGATGATTTATATTCATACCAATGTCATATTGGTATGAATGTCATATTATGTCATACCAATTTAGTTCATTCATGGGAAGCCTAAATTTATCCTACAACCCATGTTTGGGGTTATCAAGTCCCATATTTTCCAGGTATTTTATGCATTCCATTAAAAACTTACAATATCTGATACTTATAACGAAGCCTCAAGCTAGGCTATCATTGATCTGCTTCTTTGCTTCTACTCAGAAAGCGTGCAGATTTTTTGCATTCTGTGAACTATTTCGCCCAATTTTGAATCGGCGGCAAATTTTTCCAGACTTCTTGGCTCTAAATTCATTGTTGCTGTGATACGCTTATGCTTCAAATTCTATATCTTTTTCTGCTGCCGACACACACCAAGCACCCCTACAAGTGATGCCGAAAATGTATCAAAAACCTGCGGTCTTAAATGAGGTTTAACATTCTTGGCAGGTGTGTCCTGCATCAACTGGTCTTCGTTCAAAGTTTCGATTTTTTAAATCGAAAGAATGTATTTCAAAATACACATAACTATTTGTTTACGAGTCCAACCCATACAGGCAGCCTTAGAAATATGTGCCCTGATAAAATGGGGTTAGTCTCATGACAAATCAAACAATCATTCTATTCCCAGAACAAAAACTTGATCCAAAAATCAAGTATTTTAGGATGGGAATTTGGTCCTGGAGCAAGTTGATCGTGCTGAGATTAGCTCTAAAGACGGTCAGCCCTGGGAAGGATAATTTGAGCCTTGCAGTTCTTTGATGTAGAAAGGCCGAGGCGAGGCCCAGGCTTGAACTATTAGGCCCTATGATCAATGCTGATAATCGTCCATTTCTCTTTGACACCAATGCAAATATGTGCGAAGGCAACGTTTTTGAAGTGTACGAACTGTTCTTACTTTGGAGCAAGGATTACACACGTAATATAGTATTTCCATAAAAGTTTAACCATTTGCCTAATCAATTCATCAAATTGACAGTGAACGTGAAGGTGACGTAGCGGTTTTACAGGGCCGTAGGAAGAAGCTTCGGATTGGGGGGCAATTTTTCTCAAAACAATAGAGAACAATACATCTAATTATGTCATGTGACGTAGCACCATTGTTTTAGACAATTATTGGGGGGCTTGAGCCCCCCCTGCCCCCCCCCCCCGCTTCCTACGGGCCTGTTTTAGCGCCAAGCGCTATCGCAGAAAGTCGAGAAGTTCTAATCGAGTGCGCTACCTCTTGTCATGACGCCAGTGGCGGAGCCACGGGGGGGGAATGGGGGGGACAAGTCCCCCCCCCCACTTTTCTCTTAGGTCACTCTTCCAATTCGTCTAAATCCGTTGAGAAAATGTCTTAGGAGGGGTTAGGTAGGTATCTTTAGAGCTTGATAGACAAAGAAGGGTGTTTTCTTAGGGTAAAAAGGGCGTTTCCTGAGCATAGAAAGGGCGTGGTTCTGAAAATTTTCCTGGGGGCTTCGCCCCCAGAACCCCATCTTCCTTCGTCCCCTCCATTTTTTTGAGGCTGGTGCCGCCACTGCATGACGCTCAAGCGGTGGGGCTCTTCATGGGATCAAACCCTGTCCATCTAACTGTTCTGTGCCACAATTTCGGCACACAGTCATTATGTGGAAAAGGAATTATTTCAAATCATTGATACTGTAGTGCAGTAACTCTGTTTTCTAGAATGTTCTTGGCTTTTGAAATGTTACTATGTATCTACCAAACATCTGAAGGTTGCTTTTTAGGAATACCGAAAAGCTAAGCTTATTGAAGCAGTGTCATGGCCCCAGAGACATAGGAACCGGGGGGGGCACTGGGAGCATGTGCCCCCCCCCCCCAAGATTTTGCAATAAACAAAGAAGTGCCCTTTTTATTTTCAGGAAGTGCCCCTTTAGCTTAATGAAAAAGTGCCCTTTGAAGTGTCGTGCCCCCAAGTTTGAGATGCTTCCTACGTCCCTGCATGGCCCTTCCTCTTGATGAACGACACATCGTGATATCTTTTGCCTGGCATTACAGAGAGCTGATAAGAGTTCATACAAAGCACGAAAAAACATCGAGAGCTTGATACAATGCAACATTTAAGGCAGTCAGTAACCTTGACATCTTTTCGAGCAGGGGGCCTTAGTTCCATGGAATTTGCCTCAAGCTAAACCGTTACACCATGTGATTTCTGTTCCACCATGTTTGATTAGCCTCGTTTTCAGAAAAAATGATTTTAGAGCTCATTGCGGATCTTCAAGCGTGCTTGTCAACATTTTACTCTGTTATCTAGAAGCGAGGGTGGATTTTAAAGGTGGTGTGAAGCGAAAATTTTTATTGATGCAAATGAATAGCGCAGTTGAATGATAAAGAATGTCGTTTAAATTTGTTTGATACCTCATTTCGTTTTCAAGTTATCCACTGAAATTAAGTTGCAGCTGATGACGTCATTTTGTTTGCAAATTACTAGGATAACATAAGGAAATATAACTGTATCTGATTTTTGAAAGGTTACAGTGGTAAGAAATATTCCAGCTGAGCTGAATAGATGTTATAAAAATTGCCTCATGACTTAATATGATGTTTAGAAAGGCATGTTGATTGTACAAAGTTTTTCAATTAGATTTCTCTTTGGAAACATGGCCAACCTTGTATACTTTCTTTACATTTTGCAAACAAAATGACGTCATCAGCAAATCTTACAAAATAGTGGATAACTCTAAAATGAAACAAGGTATCAAAAAAAATTTAAACGACATTCTTTATCATTCAACTGCGCTATTCATTTGCATCAATAACAATTTTCGCTTCACACCACCTTTAATAATGATGTATCCAAAGCCAATGTGGAGGAGCATGTCGCCATCACTACCTGCTTACTGCTTATGATATTTGATAAAGTTCTATGGTTCAGGTCAACCCTGGGTCAAATTGAAAGGTGTATCTTATCGTTATTGCTGTAATGATTAGTAGCAAAGCAGCCGCCAGAAAGAAGTGAATATGACGCGCGTTTAGAACCCGCATAATCACACTATTGGACATGCTTCTCATCCAAATGGCGAAATCTTTCAAAGCCAGCGATCCTTCTATTTCCACCGCCTATTACCTGGTCTCTAGCTAATTAAAATCGGTAAGATGTTTGAAAAGTTACCGCAGAAGGTGGTAAAAGAACTTGCGTTATTCTTGAGGGTGTAAATCGGAAAATTTTTGGCAAGTTGTTATTAAACGCGCGTCATGAAGCTGCGAGATCCGACAAATGGCTAACGTATTTGAGCGAACACCAGACCGTGTACTACACTCTTTTTTTTATAAGAATACTATACATTTTTTCCAGTCTCAATATTCTTAAGAAGTTTTTCGTTTTGAGCCTGAACATATTCTTAAAGTATTCTTATTTTTTCTAATCTGCTATGGTTTCAGGAGAACATAGTTCAAACAAGTGTCATATCATTATGAAGAAATGGTCGAACTTGATAGAACGAAAGAAAATCTTAAGCAATTGTAACAATAAGAATGTTATGAACATCGCAAAACAGGCAACTGCTGGCAAGTGAGACACAAATATGCAAGCTGAGGCTGGGCAATATTCTTATAATATTCTTAAAATTTGGATTATTCTGAGCCTGAATATTCTTATAAACAATATTCTTATAAAAAAAGAGTGTATTTAACAAGGCGGAAAAGGTGAAATTACGTCGCTGTTTATTAGTTTGATTTCAATACAAGATTCATTACATAAGTCTCAGCATCATTCATTGAATTGGATGGTTATCGCTCTTATATGAGAGAAAATAAAAAATTAGATTAAAATGTTGAACGAATGCAAGGAATCACGTCGTAAGTCCATTTTCGGTACCACAAACATTGAATTTTGAAGTTTGAATTTTGAAGTCTTTCAGCGTTAATAAACTTTCTTGAATTTTGTAAGAAACTTGGATCGGCCCTAAATACTAAAAGTTTCTTAGTTTCAAATGAAAATTTTCGCGTTTTCAGTAATAAAAGTTTCTTCATTCGTTTATTTATGGGTTCATGAGTTATGAAGTAGTTTCTACCACTGCCACGCATTTGTTTCTTGAGATACAGCACCATGTTTTGCATATGAATTGTATTTGGCTCAAAGATGCTCTTAAATGTAGCTTTTGATAGTTTCTTGACACTTCTTGGGGATAGCGCTAGAGAAGCCATTTCACTTGATATGGTTCACAGTAAATTGTAGGTAAAGACCAATGCAATGGCAAGAGAAACAATGCTCTTATTCACACGTCCCAATTTGGAGTTTCTTCAGTGGGAAACCATATCTTTCTGATCATCCAAAATGCGGAGACTTTTCAGTTTTCAACTCAGACGAGCCTTAGAATTGAAGTTTTGCGATAACGCTAAATCATTCCTGCCAAACTATTGGATCGTGTTCATTCGCGGATATTTAGGCTGACACCTAATGTGAAATCGTATACAGACTTAAAGATTCAGTGCTAATATGATGCGTTTTTTATTGTGCATGAATAATTCGAGAGCAATCTATCTCGTTCTTTTCTACAATTTCTTTTTGAGATTTTCTAAACGCCCCTCTTTTTAAAGAGTGCCAGAAAGAGGATGAAAAGTGTTAAATAAAGGGGTGTATAAAATCAAAATATTGCTTCTTGTGATTTTTTATATTGTTCACTGTTAACTATATGTTTTCTGTGATGCCCGTCTGAAAACTAACGGTCAATATAAGCCTTCTTTCTCGTTCTTACTTTGTACTAATGCGCATTCTAACCAGTTTTGTGTTGTACAGGAAAAAAAGCCCGAGGCCTTAAAAGTATAGACCGAGCTTAAATATCTCATGAAGCTGATTTGTTCATGCAATACAATTCTCTCTATTGTTTATTACAAAGCACAGGATCGAGGCTGAAGTTTCATTGCAATAAAAATTCATGAAACAGAAATAAAAAGTCACGAAACAATGGAATTCCATTCCAAACTTGTTTGTTGTATTAACCAATTGCTAACGTGACATATGTCCTTTAAGACCGAGCAATGAAGACCGAGGGCTTTATATTTTCCTGCACAACTACAAAACCGGTTAGTATGAGTTTTGTTACCTGATAGCTTCTAATTTTGACTCATATCACTTAGTCAAACGCATTTTTTTACTGTTATGTCACCTAAGTTTAGTATAAATCTCATAGGCCTAAATCAGTTGCTGTTGTGGTGACAAAAACGCGTCCTTGTATCGTATTATACAAGGCTACGGGAAAACCGCAGGAAATGTGCGATCAACCAATGGGGTTGGCGGGATTCCTTTTTGCCTAGTTTTAAAACGTCAGTCAGGTAATAAAGTTACATAATGAACAGTAATCGATCATAATTGGGCTTGCAGGGGTAAAATAGGTAGGATGGGGGTAATGTCGATTGCTGAAAAACATCGGCGTAGGGGGAGATAAAATTTGGGGGGGCTGCCCGATAAAAAGTCCATTGTTTGAGAACATTTTGCCCGACTTGAGGCGGATTTCTGCCCGATTATGGCTGATTTTTGCAAATTTTTCTGACGTTGGGGGGGGCTGCAGCCCCCCCTGTCCCCCTGTCTCCTACGCCTATGCTGAAAAATAGCAGGTCATGGACTGTTCAGTCAACATTCAACACTGTGTAGCTGTTGAAAATCTGTATCTGAAGATTTTTTTTTTTAATTCATTCACATTTTTTGTCTTTCTTACCGTTTGTACCCTAAGCTTACCCATGTTACCCCAGTAGGCCTTAAAGGCAGTCTGTCACATTGTGAACCTTTGCATTTGAAACAAAGGAGGTCTGATCGTTAGTATTTTCTACGGTCGTAAAAAGTGAGCAGGATCATAGCCATTCAATTTTCCTACTATTTGCATTGTCCTTATCACCCAATCAGATATGTAACAGACTGCCTTTAAACCATATAAAGGTAGATTTAACTACCTGTATTTCATTCTGATTCTGACTCTTTCACCATTGTTCATTGCTAGGTTGCTTTCCAAGTTGTATTACAATCTCTAGAAGATTTAGTTTTTGCAAACTGAGCAAAAACAAGGACTCTAGTAGTAAGTCGTCAGAGCATGCAGGTAGATAGACTTGCCCCAAATCTATTTCGTTAACTGTAACAAGTCTAAACGGAGAGCACGAAACGTAGCAAAATACGTTCCCTTGGGTTCTTCTTTGAAATCGCTGCAGGAAAATCCACATTTGAAGGAGCAGGGGAACACAAAACCCCCAAACGACCCTTTTCAATATTGTCTATGTATACACTGTTTGCGGTACCTTACGGCCAAGCCTTCCAATAACATTCAGCCAGTGAGACAAACATTCATTTGAGTGTAATAAGCTTGAGATTCATCTTATGAATGATATTAAAAACAATTTATTCACTATCCTTTTGTATGAGTGCTTTATCTACATCATATTAAAGCGGGCCTTAGATAGTCTTGCTGCGGTGTTTTTTTGATTAAAATTTATACACTACGACAATTACACAGTGACTAATATGAAGTCTACTAACACAGCTTGACGGCGTAAATTACGGGTGATTTCTCTGAATTATTAATTTATCAAAATAGAGCGCAAAGCAAAATTCGCGCGACGGAATCATTTTATGTTGGCGAATTTTTTAAGCTTTTTTGTGGCTTTATTCAAACTTAAAACATGCTTTTAGACTTTCATATTACCTTCGCACAATGAAAAAACACCGAAAGGGCAAGATCAAAGGCCTAACAAAAAGGATCTTATACTTTCGCATCCTCTCTGTGAGTTTTAATACTCGATGAAAGCACAATAAAATGTAAATATCGTATACGGGTTTGCTTTTATTCACAATCAAACGTTTGTTTAGCACTGAAACGAGATCACTCCGCCGGATAAGAAACGAGGCCAAGCGTCCTTTATTCACACTAGACTCACGGAATAGTCCCTGTTATCGCAACAACAACAGCAATGACAACAACAACAACAATATATTTTTTGCGTCCATCAGCCTTTCAATAGCAATAACTACGAACTTGCAACCAGTCTATATTCACACAGTGTTTAGTTTCGTTAGCGGACGGACGCTACAAAATATCTTTCTCAGCAATGGGAAGCTCACAGCACAGGGAACATTCATCAACAATCTGAAATAAAGTAAAACAATTTTTATATTATCATGATATGTGCCCTAGAGGTTTCTAAATGCTTGAGCAGTATAGCACCAAAAGCGCTTGAAAATTATTTTACAAGGAACAGCCACTAAAAGAATACCCGCTAAAACAACAAAAGCGTGGTCATTCCAAAAGTTAGGACAGAAACTGAACGTAAAACCTTCGCGTTTCAAGGAGCAAGAATATTTAACAATCTACCTAATAACTTACAAACTGAAACATCATTGTTGAAATTTAAAAGCATCCAACAAGGACACAAACCTAGACTTTTAGCCATTTATCAGTTGTAATGTTAATCTTGTAATATAGAACTTTTATTCTTGTAAATTTTTAACTTTATTCTTGTAGATATCAACTTTTATTTTATAAAATACAGGTCTTTGATTGATAACAGTAATCTTATTTACTGAACAAATTAATCTGTATAAATATGAAAGATTTTTATTGATATTATATTATTATGATTGTATTCATTTTCACCAAAATCAGAAAAATGCTGCTTATGAAAAGGAAAGGAGGACCCCTACATCCAGGCCTTGAAATTGTCAGAGATTTTGAGAAAATATCACCAAGCACTTCTGAGCACCAGAAGAAAAACAAGAACACTCAAAAGTTTCTTTGATCTGACTTTTAATAAAACTGAGTGTTGTCGGTCACAATGCTTTTGTTGATAGCATTTTTCCTTTGAGCGGAATTTGCATGCGGACTAAGTCCACCTAAAGTTGATAGTCAGAAACCAAGTTGCAACACAACAACATGTTTTGTTGTTTTATACCAAAGACTGAATAAAAACGACCGAAAAGGATTTAATTGGAGACAATTAGAAACAGATGAAAGCCTGACATATACCAATCTTTGCTACAGTCTTTCTCGTACAGTTCCAATTTTGGCGACGTTTTCTCGAGGTCATTACTGCACCGGAACCAAAAGAATGCCGACAAGGAAAAACATGTGTTACCTATCACCCATGCTGTTAGGGCACCCCGACTTGACGTCGTAATGTTTTTACGAAGCATGTTTCCTCATTCGAAGACTCCAGTCACTTCTGGCCTCGTAACCACATCAAAGGGAAATATATTTCGAGCACAGACACGAATGTTGACTAAATTTCCGTTTTCCATTGCTCGTTCCATTTTACGCGTACACTCTTTTTTTTAATAAGAATATTGTTTATAAGAATATTCAGGCTCAGAATCATCCAAATTTTAAGAATATTATAAGAATATTGCTCAGCCTCAGCTCGTATATTTGTGTCTCATTTTCCAGCAGTTGCCTGTTTTGTGATGCTCATAACATTCTTATTGTTACAATTGCTTAAATTTGTCTTTCGTTCAACCATTTCTTCATAATGATATGATATGACACTTCTTTGAACTATGTTCCCCTGAAGCCATATCAGATTTGAAAAAATAAGAATACTTTAAGAATATGTTAAGGCTCAAAACGAAAAATTTCTTAAGAATATTGAGGCTGGAAAAAATTTATAGTATTCTTATAAAAAAAAGAGTGTATTTTTTTTATAAGAAACTAAGAATTTGGGCCATTCCCAAAAATTTCTTAAAGTTATCAAATTTTGAGTACTCAGAGTTTCTTACGAGTTTCTAAAAGGTTCCATAACAATCTTTATGTTCAAAACAAGGTTTTTTCAAGCCTTTTAAGTAAAAAATGTTAGTGGTTTCCTTCAAGAAAAATAATTTCTTTAAACTTATATTTTCCCAGTACCAAAGTTCCTTAATTTTTTGGCGATCTGAGAGTTCCTTTACGTGCACTGATTAAACTTCTGTTTTCCATTCATTGCATGAATAGGGTTCGTTATCAAGGCGCTAAAATGGTATGTGGCCAAGGCCTGGCTGATCAAACATTTCCATGCGTGCAAGTTCAACCGCGCTATTCCAACAATAGACTGCCATAGATTTCGACATAACCAGATAGTTAGCAAGATCTAAAAAGAGAAAAAAAGTAAAATCATTGTCTCAGTCTGTCCAAAGTCTATTTCGTTGAGTTTGTCTGATCGATCCTTGTCTCGCTCCCCAGTTCTTTAACCTGCAGTTAGACTGGTTACACAATCTCTGTGTGCTTCTTTAGAACGTTTTTGTCGCTATAATACAGCTGAACATCAGCAGCAACAACAACAACAACGAAATTGAGGAACCAGTGTCAAGCAGTGTAGCTAGTCTAATCTGCAGCCTCCAAGTCCAAGATGAATAATCAGACGAACTACACTTGGGACAGGCCTACCGTCTTACCATGGGTATTGTGGACACGATTTGTAATTTTCAATTTCAGGATGAGTCGTTCGAGAGCTGCGACGATCTGGGAACTAGTTTAGAGCGCGGCACTGTTCAAAAACCTTAGGCCGTTATGAACTTGAGTAAGCAAGAATCGCTGCCGAGGCAAGAGCGCAAAGATACTCATGAAATGAAGACGAGCAAGGTAACGAACTACATTCATTCATTTAGTAACATTTAGGCCAGGTATTGTGGACACGATCGACACAAATCGTGTCCACAATACCCATGGTCTTACAGGGTATCAAATACATATAGATCCAGTCTCCTTCTGAAGCATCATGTCATACAGAGCAGTCACAGTTAGCCCTAAGTACAGTCTTATTTGTTATTAACATTAGAATTTGCAGAGGCTTGTTGAGATAAATTTGGTTTCAAGACAGAAAATCACAAGTTTTCAGATCTAAAACGAGGTCATAATAAACTGAAAACATATCATATCTATAATAGAAAATTTCAAATCTAAATCAAAAGACACCATAGATTGAGATGACAGTGAATGATAGCATAAAAAATGCCAAGAAAGGAACTTGCTTCCATAATGGCTCCTTGTAGGGGTGGAAATAAGTAGGAAAATTGGTTACGGACAACAATGATATCTATTCTGGGTAGACAAACTACCTCAGTCCCAGTTTCTGCTTCGTTCATTGAATTGGATGATGGTAATACGCTTCAATGAGCGCAACTAGGGGGTAAATACATGTAGTTTAAACACTGCTGATAAATCAAGCACATGTTTTACTCGTTGTACCTAAAAATGTCCAACTTCTGATCGACTGCAGCTAAATATCAAGTAGCCAAAAATTTCGAAATTTTTGTCATGACATTTTCAATGATGTAACTCTTCTGATATTGTTTTGACGCTTTAATCTTTTTGCGTCACATTTTAATGCTTCTTGCATCATGAGCCAGGAAGTGAAAATTTCTGAAAAATGGCAGATACCTCAAGAGTTTCTCTCAGGAGGTCATACAGAAAAATATAAGGAAAGGTATCACCCTTAATGATATTTATTTGCATTTAAAAACCGTTTTAAAAACTTATGCAGTTTGAATTTCCCAAAAATTTGAAAACCGTTGTTTTGCTGGCATGATTTTACAACATCTTTTGAAAAACGTCATGGCTTTGGATTGAATGACTTGAAAGAAATTTGGATTCTTTGCTGTAATGCTACTTTGCGGATTTTTTTGCAGGGTTCTCCCACAGGTAACGGGGGGAAATTAGTATAAAAGTAACAAATACCTCCATCTTTACTTCCGGGTCTTTGCTTCAGTGTTTACCAAATTTGCTAATTCTTTCTAAATGTACTTGTTATGGTTCTCCGAGACAAATTTCATGAAAAAAATTTCGTGAAAAAAGTCATGCAAAGTTTTGAATGACTTTAAGCCATCGCATTTGCCAAATGATTGAATGAAATTGCTAGCATTTTGAAAAAAATCACGGTTTATGATAGTTTATGATTTAGATATTAGATGATATCGCAATCTCAAACCAATATAGAACTGAAATATATTAAGGACACTCCTTCCTCTGAACGATTTGACACTTTCACATTTTAGCGTGCCTGCAAAGGACCCTGGGTGACAACAGCTCGTTAAATGTTCATAACTTGAACTTGAAGAATCCTTAACCTGTGGCAAAAAATAAGATGTGAAAAGTAAGTTAGTCATTCAGACAAATTTGCAGGTTCTTCTGTCTTCACAATACTTCTTGATCAAACTCGAAGAGGTTTTTGCAAAAATCTGGACTTTGAACAATACTAATCATATCAAAAGCCATTTTAATCACTAAACAATCATAGAACTGATTTTAAACTGAAAATTCAGCGTTTCTTGTTTGACAGTGTTTCTCGTTTGTCAACTAATTTCTCAGGTGAAACAGGAAAATGTTTGTTTTGAATTAAATTTACTTATATGAATCTAATCAACACAGCCATACGCATGTTCTATATTTTGATGCAAAGAAACCAATTGTGCACGTATAATTCAGTGGTTTTCCACAGGGACAGGAAAATTTATGATTGAAACTAAATCTCTTTTTCATGAATTAATTAGTGCGATGAATTGTAATTTGAATTTATTGTGCAATTGTAACGTTCAAAATTTTCTCAACAGAGACAGGAAAATTTATGTTTGAAACAAAATTTACCTATGTGAATTAATTAGTTAAATGAATCTACAGATTCTGTATTTCTGATGCGAGGAAATCTATTGTGCAAGTAAAATGCTCAAAATATTGTTCCAATATAATCTTGTTATTAAATTGCTGTCCTACCATACGTAATGATTTCTGTTACAAATGTACTTGTGGCTAACATTTTCCAAATAGAATTCTACAGACAGGAAGGACAATTCTGCGAGATTCAATAGGGAAGTATCGATGGGATAAAGGAAAAAATTGCGTTATCAATTCCTCATGAACTTACTTTCTCGTGCACTTTCTTCTGCAGATTTTCTTTTTTTCTTTTCTCGCCGCCTCCGCTCCAAAATAGAGCGGCTGTGAAGGAGAGTGCTTCCTTTTGTATCACCTTGTGCTCAATCCAATTAAAATGCCATGGTATTTTGCGCAGTTGGTATCCCATAAAGCTGTTCTTTTCTCAAGTTCCTTAGTTAGGCCCAAGCTGTGCACTGTTGACTGACCATTTGATTGCAGACAAATACTTTTGGAGCTTTGCTCTGGCCCTATTTCTGCACGAATTTCAATTTCTGGTCTTCTGCCAGCCCTTTTCAACTGAAACAAAATATCTACAGAGCAAGAACGGCTGAAATTAGACGAGAATTCTATCTGTAAGCAGTGCCTAAAGGCGAAATGAGCGTAGAGGAAGATAGAATTTGGGGGAGGGCTACCCGAGAAAACAACCATTGTTTACAGAAAATTTGCCCGACTCAAGGTGGATTTCTGCCCGATTATGGCTGATTTTCGCAAATTTTTCTTACGTTGGGGCCTGTAGCCCCCCAGCCCCTGTCTCCTACGCCTATGGAAGAGATGGCCAAGTTCCACTATTTCTTATCCATTGAAAAATTCTTCAACAGGGCCGTAGAAGGCATCTCAAACTTAGGGGGCACGACATTTCAAGGGCACGTTTCAGCACTTCCTGAAAAATTAAAAGGGCGCTTCTTTGTTTATTGTGAAATCTTGGGGGCGCGCCCCCAGTGCAGTGCCCACTGGTTCCTACGGCTATGGCCTCGACTCTCAAACTAGTAATCATCAAGTCACCCAAATGCGTTAGGACATCTTCGAAATATTCGAAGGCGTTGAAGACTTTCAAATTGACGTAACAATTCTAATAGACGTAAACAAATTGTTGGAGCTTTTTCCCTCGCATTTCTTATGCAAAGCAAGCTTTGTGCTTGTGCTATAACTTATTCAGTGTTATGATCTCACATTTAGATAATATCCTGATAAAACTATTCTATTGCCTTGACATAACTTACAATGATACTTCGTCTAAAACTTCCCTATTTGAAATCGTGTTTATAAGTTCAATTAAATGCAATCCAACCAAACCCGTTAGTCTGGATTAGGCCAACCACAATACTTTTGATATAACCAGTCCCAGTCTCCAAAGAAATAAACTGAAAAGGGGGCATTTGTCATTCTTTTCCTTCTCGATTTATTTCTTTGGAAACTGGGACTGGTTATATCACAAACAGAGACGTTGGAACCGGGGGCACTGGGGGCACGTGCCCCCCAAGATTTTGCAATGAACAAAGAAGTGCCCTTTTTATTTTCAGGAAGTGCCCCTTTGGCTTGATGAAAAAAGTGCCCTTCAAGTGTAGTGCCCCCCCCCCCCCAAGTTTGAGATGCTTCCTACGTCCCTGATCACAAACATCATGGTTGGCATAGTCCGGACAAAAGCAAGAGGATTTATTTGCTTCAGGGCAGGGTGCTTTATCAGTTGCCTTACCATGTGTTTTAGGGTGGCACTGCTCCCGGAGTGAAATTGTACCGCTTGATTCTGGGCCCGGGGGGGGGGTACATGACTTGAGGATGGGCGGGGGTCTGCCGCCCGGTTTTCAGAAGGCTACCCTCTTCTAATTACCGAAACTTGCTTTTGATACCCAATTTTATGATTAACTTTGGCGGAAAACTGCCAATTTTAACCATTTTTGTGAATTTCAGCGAAACTACACCCATGTTTATGGAAAATCTGACGAAAAAGGACCCTTGTTTAGAGAATTTTGGGCTCAAAAACCCACCCATATGGGCGGCACATACCCGTACCCGAAATATGTTATGTACCCCCCCCCCTCCCCGGATTCTGGGCTGGACTCGAACTCGAACTGGCTTGAGTCTCCAATAACCCCAATAAAGAAAGTATGCCATGCTTTGACTTGCTACATTTTGCAGCCTCGTTTTTGCAGATTAGTGTCTCTTTTTCGTGGTCAATTTTGATTGAAGAACATTAGAACAGTGATTACCCTGAAGTCCCTTGTTTCTCTGTTCTCTTTGACTTGATGATGTCGCTTCCGTCAAGCTATTGAGCAAGGTTTCATTCATTCATTTTTCATTTTAAATTCTTTACACACAGTTGATCCATTTGCCAAGAATTGCTTTTATCGCAGGGATACAAGGGACCTAGGTAATCAGTCTAGAGAGCACCTAGGGAGGCCCCTAGGTGGTGGATAGCATTCCTAAAGTGAAGGACAAAGTACATCGCCAGAGAGACACCACTTGCAATGATACACAAGAGGTCGTGCGCGAGCATGCTTTGTAAACATTTCATCACTCGACCCATGCCCCCACAAATTCAACCAATCCAAAAGCATCCAAAAAGTAATCCAGAAAATGCGAATTGACTTTTTGGATGAAAAGTAATCTTCAAAAACATGTACAAAAGGGCCCGTCTAGATTTCGGAGCGAAAAAAGCGATGACCGGTTCTTTGAGTTTAATGAGATTTCGAAATTCATATTGTGAGTTCCTATCAAATATTTGCATGTATCCATCTATTTGGTTATTTGCGAAAGTTCTCATATGCCGAAAACTAATTGATATGAGCCCGAACTGGCGCCATATGTATTTGCATGTAGCATGGCGCCATTTTTCGCACAGAGTTTATTTGAGGGTGACATCTAGCGGCTATCTAGAGCGGCTTCTTAGGCCCCTTGCCGTAGAATGTAATAATTGGTCGTTAAAAGTCCATCCAATTTGAGCATTATATGCTTTAATTACCAAGGACTTTATTGTCTCCCAATATCAGTTAGGGCTTCATAAATCTTCCGTAAGGTCCTTGAATCACATGTTTTGACAACATGGATTTTTTCAAACATATTTTCGAATCAAACAACGATTCACTTGAACCTCGCTTTTACGCAAAGCAACTTGTGTTTGTGTTTTATTAGCTTTCGACGAGATGAAATCTTCAGAGTTCCGCAGCGCAGGACAACCATGTTAGTTCTTTCAACAAGCAAAGTTTTTAACACCCTTTACACGAATCAATACAATTTACCAAATACAACAAAACCAAGAATATTCCCATATTCCTCATCGGCACGGAACCTTACAAGGGTTTCAGAGAAATATTTCCGTGGACTCATCTCTGTGGATTTTGTTAATGTGTGGAGGCTTCAAAGGTGCCGCGTTTTGTCGGCCAGTTAATTGCGATCGCTGTGTTTATCAAATGGCGGCTTCTTTTGAGCGCATTTGATTGACATCGGCGCTGTTAGGCTTCATCGCAGCTGCTTGTGATTAGCTAGCCGGTTTACATGTGCAAAGTTGGCACACGACCATGTGCTAACACCCTCAAATATTAACAACGTGCGCTGATTGGTGCGGCTTGATCACACAAAGTGACGTCGCTCGCACGGCTTTCACATGGGAAGCCACTACATTGCGGCGGCATTGTTTGAAGTCCGATCAATCAAGTGAAACGCTCAAAGTAGGCCGGAGCAAAGCCCTCGTAGTGGTTGTGAAGCCCATACAGTGTTGGTGAAGCCCTTACAGTGTTGTTGAGGCCCCAACAGTGCTTAAAACTGCGATCAGTCTGATCCACGTATCAAATCGGCCTCATTTCTCACGACCAACAATCATCGGTTTCTTAGGATTTCCTCAGAATGCCTGCACAGATATTCAGTTCGTCCTTTAATCTTGGAGGGATGAAAGCATTCTATGTTTGTTTATACTTCGGCCGTTCATCCGACCGCGGCCCTCATTGATGTGCCGAAATCTAGTGAAAGGCGGCTAACTTGCAAGAAAAAGCTCTATTGTTGAGGCTCATCACCGTTCATACGTTGCTGTGAAAGTAGATAATTGCCTTTGCCTCTCGCTGCTTCAGTTCTTTTCGATTATGCTGAAAGATAGTCAAGGAAATTTGCGTGTCCAACTCAAGTTTATATCTTGAGGACTAGCGAGGCCACTCTTGTCAAGGAATTTGGGCCTAGGCAATCGTGATCTTCGAGATGGACGTGGAAACTCAGAATTTGCCCACATCGAGTCGTCCTCCGCCAGCCGGGCAAGATGCTGTCGAGTTTGTAGAAGGAGAAATTCAGAAAATGGATCTACAAGGAAGCAAAGATTTATGTTATGATACTAGCAAAACATTGATGGGAACTCCCAAGACTGTACCATGTCAAAACCCAGTTGAAACAAGCCACAAAATGCTTCATTCTCAACAGAGTTTCGCTTCGAATGAGGCCTATAATCCAACTGGACTGGAATCAAGCAGCCAGAGTTGTTCTCAATACTTTTACGAAAATTGGAGAAATAATTTCGAGACGTTAGTTTACGATCCTGAAGGAAGACACGTTTTTTATGATTACCTCACTCGAGAGAAACATGCAATACTTTTGGATTGTTTAGGAGCATGTGAAGTATTTCGTACACTTCCCCCACAGAACGATTTGTATATATCTGCAAGGGATTTTTATAAAAGATTTATCCAGTTTAGAAACCCAAAGCTCCCGATTCGGGATCAAACTAGAGCCCAAGTAAACCAGTGGATGCGAAATAGTTCTTTACACAATTCGATGTTCGAAGAGGTCGAGCTTGATGTATTTAATGTGCTCAAAAACACTTGGTACGATCGATTTATGTCCTCAGATTTCTTCTTGAATTATTGCCTATCAGCTAACGAGATCCGTGAGCAGGACAGAAGGGCATTTGTGCCCAGCTCGAAAGGATTAGGCATGCCAACTGTAATGGAAGAGAGCACGGGAGATTTAGGAGAAAACACTGGCGCCCACGGTAAAGAAATTAAAGGGAAATCCATGAAACTCGCAGATGAGCTTAGGTGAGATTTCTTTGCAATTCTATTGAGCAATCCAGTTGATAATTCTATTTTGAAAAACTTAAACCCCAAATGGTCTCAAGGAATGATCCCCATTGTGTTCAGGCTTATCTCCAAAGTGATCTTGAAATCGGCAAGCAGAAAGGGACACGGCTTCCTTATTATCTTCGCCCATGTCGCTTTTATTATCTGACAGCAAGTAAATACGAAGATCAAGTTTTCAATGTCTCTTGTTTAGACATTTAGGCTTCACTAAAGCTTATTTGTCGAATTAAAAGTTATCCCAAGAGGCGGCATTGTTTTATGTACCAATTTGAAGATATTAAATTCCAATTGTGCCCCATATTGTAGATGCTTTGAGACCATTTGGGTTGTTCATAGGCCCCTTAATTGGCAATAACATTCCACTGCCTTGTATTATTTCCCCTTGCCTTTCTTTTGACAATATTTTGAACAGTTACACTTTTTGAGTGCCTCTTCAAGAACATGAAAGTTTTGACATCAAATTTCACAACAATTTTGATTAGCCCTCAACTTTTTGGCAACTGAACTGGTTAGAAAGGAATGCCTGTGGTCTGTGTCCTGTTTCAGGTCTTGCACTGCATTTTTTCAGGGATTTAACTGTTTTTGAAAAAAGTTGAGTTCAATTGATCTGGACAGTTTATTTCTGAAAAAGACAGACTTCTTATGCCATTGCCAAAATATATTTACTGATTCATAGGCAAGCTGTAACGTTTTTCTTCCAAAACTGATGACTGCTTGGCATTCAAAATGATTTGTTGGCAATTCTTGATAAAATCCCCTGTGTAAATCAAGTGTGACTTGCATGACAGCCCATAAAATCTGCAAGCACTCCACTGCAGCCTAAGGTGTTGACAGGCATGTACAAGGGAGGCATCAGCACTATTTGTCAAGATCAATTTGTTTATAGATGGCACAGTGGAACTGTGGAGTCCTGTGAACGAAATATTTTGTCAGGTTTTAAGTTACAGGAGGCTTGCCAAGAGACAGTTTATTCTAGCAGATTCATAGAAATTTCTGTTTGATGAATTTTGCTGTTCCTCAGTCAGGGGCCACTAATTCAAATTTTTTTAAAGAGTACTTTGTTTGAATGCCTTGAGTTTTTGAAGGCCTAGTTCAAGAGGCCCTATATAGCTCGGTAATATTCAGGAAAAATATAAGCAAAACAAGTTTCAAATGATACAGTAGTGCACTTTTTGGGAGAAAGCAAATCAAGTTAATTTTGGACATTTATGGCTAAAAAATCTTTACCAGGCTGGTCAGAAAGTTACAAAAAGAAGTTTTCACATACTATGATCAGGGCTGCAAATTGTGCAAACCAGATTTCATTGGTAAGAAGGGGAAATTGTGCAAACCAGATTTCATTGGTAAGAAGGGGAACATTCTTAGCTAACTGACAATCATTTAGATTCATATTATATATTTTAAAATTCAACAACATAGACTCTGCAACTGTAGAAAAAGAAAGAAAATAAGGTAACGATGAATAAGAAATTGTTAGTTAATTAAGAGGACTGTACATGGATGGAGGGAATTTCTGGAGGAGGAGCTCTCTCATCAGTAGGGAACTAATCAAGGAGAGAGCCCAACCCCTTCTAAATTTGTTTAGCAACTTGTTCAACTGATTTTTATAGCTACAATGATGGTTCCAAAATTTCAATGTTCAAAGAAAAATTCAGGATTAGAGAGAAAATATCATATTATTTGATTTCAAAAGACTTCTGTCAATGTTCATAGTTAGCAAAAAAGAAGACTGCTTGATTTTGATGGAATGTGCTGGTAGATTTGGAAGACTTTATTTCAACCTGGGATATCATTTTGAAAGGAGTAAATATAGGTTACTTTGACAACCCTTTGCAGCCTTAACAAGTTCAGTATTTTGGAAAAAATGTATAAAATGTTGTCTGCACACAATACCTGATAGCTTCTACACACAAAGGAGGCCTGACCTATAACCTATGAATTTCTCTCAGATATTTTACCACGAATCAGTTTTGAGACAATTTCGTACTCTGAGCCTTTAATCTGCATGTTTAGATGTTCCTTGATAAAACCCAAACGGGATTTCTGAGCGTTAAGTAGGAGTTATTACAATGAGCTAATCAGAAATGACTTGCTGGGATCCAAAACATGACTCTTTGTCGTTGTCTGTCATAAAGGTCAAGCAAAACATCATGAAAAGAATAAAATACTGCATGCTCGTTTCTTGGTATTTACTTAAGCTGAACGATATTGTGGACAGGATAACGTTTCTCTTTGCCTGTTAAAAAGATCGCTCTTTTCGAACAAGGGTCAAAATGCGGTGAAAGATTAAATTGATACCAACCAAACCACATCCCTTTTGCGAGCTTTTTGAACTTTGCCTCGATGGAATTCGAAGCTTTCTTGATAACAGGCAAACACTAAAGATACATGACAAATTAGCTTGGGTCACAAAGACACGTTTGGAGAGCAAATTTTTGTGAAACGGAGCAAGGAAGGCCAGGGGGAAACTTCGGAGTGAAAGCAGGCCAAAATCTAAGGCTCATTTAGATTTTTTGTGTGGATGTTTTCTGCCAAAGCGGTTTGTTTCTCATGAAGGTCTTAACTCCTGAAGAGAAGATTATTTTGGAAATTAGAAATGATTCGGTTTATTGGAGCCATGGCATTTGAGTTTATCGCTTCGTAGTGGTCTTTGTAATGCCCAAACATAACAGCTCCTTCTGAGAGGTGATACTTCTTCCCAGGTGACATTAAAAGTCATGGCCGTGGGAAGGCTAGATACCCGATAATCTTGAGGTGTCGAAATCTTTGTGTAATTAGCACGTTTTATATTTTCTGCAGGAGACCTCCACAAGACACAGCAGCACCCAGCCATATGACAGACCCTTCTCAATTAGGAGCCAAGAGTGTCAGTGACCTTGGGGAAGTGACCTCTGCACAGCAAGTTAAAACTGGGTCAATAACAAGTGCAGTAATGGCGAGGTAAATTGTCATTTCAGTATAGAGTTTTTAATTGGAGACAGTGAACTGCTTTGGGTGCAAAAATGGGCCTAACCTTAGTGAAAATTGAGTTTGTATTTAGTTTTGCTCGTAGTTAGTTTGCAACAAATTTGCACAAAGTTTGTTTGTAAATTGTCTGTAAGGAGTTTGAATTTTGCATCAAACCAGTTTGCAACAGTTCATGCAAATTTGTGCAAACTCTAGCAAACTCGCAAACTCCATGAGAACAATAAGGCATGCTCAATGCAAACTGATGGCAAATTTTGGGCAAATTGTATTTTATTTTATTCTAAAGATGCACAATTTGACTTCGAACAAAGAAATGTATGTTTCACCTGAACCCCACCCCCTACCAAGGAATCTCCATGGCGGCAAATTATAAAATTTAATGTTTTCTGATACTTTCTGTTGTTTGAATGCAAAAGGTTTTTTTCAGAAAGCGAAAACAAACGTTGCACTCTATTTCATGTAATACCTGTATGGTTTCATAATGTTACAAATATTTTGGTTCACAATTGACCATTACGGAAAAGATGGTGATGGGGGGCATTTGACAAAGATGCATTGCGTTCAATGATTACCTATAGAATCACCATTGATTCCATTATAGAACACAAATACACAAGGTATCTTGGTCAAATTCCCCCAACACCATATTTTCTGTCGTTGTTTATTGCCCTTCTGTTTGCCAAATGCAGTGCAACAAAAACATAAAATTCATGTTTGGAATGATAGAACCATATAGAACTCCCTGATTTTCATTAGACAATTATGCTAAAGATCGCGGCAGAACTTTTACCAAGATGCTATGTATTCTTTAATCAAATTCCTGTAGAATTGTTAAAGATCTGTATTCGAACGCAATGCATCTTGGTAAAAAGTTCCTCACCGCCATCTTAGCATAATCGCCTATTGTGATCAAGTGACAAACAGATGTAGGAACCAGGGTGCATGTGCTCCCAATGTTTTGCAATAAACAAAGTGCCCATTTTGTTTAGGACATGCCCCTAGCTTAATGAAAAGACTGCCATTGAATTGTTGACTTACCCCCAAGCTCAACTACTTTACTACTAGGGCCTTACTTTGGCCCTTGTTGAAAATGTTAACTATAAAATTAGCCAGTAAAGGTTGCAAATTAGTGTTTTCAGAAATCGTTGAGACACAAAGAGTAAATTTGTGTTTTTGATGGTCTGAAACTCCCTGGTTTGCTAATTTGAATCATTTAAGAAGGTTGATATTTTGGCTTCCTCCTAGATCTAATCTTATTTTGTGATCAGTGTCAGATGAATGACATGAACGATATTCAATAAATGATTACCTTAGTCAGCACAATTGATAATCCTGTTTGATCCTTTATTACTAAACTCTTGAATTTGGAATTGAATGATAAATTTTTGCAAGATTAATCATGAAGTCTTGTCTTTTACCTAAAAGTTGAAGCCTCTATATATGATTTATTATGGTAAATATGTTTGAATTCACCCAAATAATTTGACATATTTTAAAGAGTCTGAGAACCACACAGGCAAATTTAAATTGATAGCAGGTTGAATCTATTTAAAATTCTCTTTAGTGATGCAAATGTACTTGGGAGTAAGTGTCTCTTAGCACCCCCTGTGATTGAAAGTGGTGGGGGGTCTCATCCAAATGTAAATCCACTGTGACAGCTGAGGGCAGCTGCTCCTCGAATATTATATTTTGAAAATATTGTGAGTTTCTTTGGTTCATCTCCTTTCTTAGTGATACTGCAAGCAGCAAAAGAGAAAGACAAAAGAACAAAGAACGTGAAGATAACTTGCCAACATTGCCCCACTTCAAACCAGTATGTTGTCTTCATTCTCTTTACCATTTCTATGGGAAGGCTTTTAATTTGATTTCAAGGTTGTTGAGGTTCTTCTTTAGTCAAAATCAGTGAGCAGGCAAGACCTTGAACATTCCAGTGCTTTTATGGGGAACTCTTGAGGCTTGAAATTAGATTTTGAATTGTGTTGAAATATAGAGGACTAGGGTGATAAGATCCTTGAGGGCTTTGCAGTAAACAGAACTCTTTGTATTTGATCAAGCATAGATAATGAAACTCTTAAGCTGTTCAGCATGTTAAAAATCCATGTTTTTACAAATCAGCTCATATTTGATAATAAAAAGGATTTAACTATACTGTGGATTTATATGCTTGATTGAGAAGAGAAGGAAAACATTGGTGAGTTGCAGGTTTTATGTTCTTGAAATTTATGAATGTTTGTTTAGCTGGGAACTGCAATTGTTGTTTGTTGTTGTAACATAATCTGAATTTATGCTTTCATTGATTCTAAATATTTGTCAATTGCTTTGCCATTCTGCAGTAGACATTTGATTTATCAAATGCAAATTATCAATGAAATCTGTGAAGTTTCTCTGAAAAGAAAATTAAAAGCTGTATTATGTTGAAAATTTATATTGGACTAAAATAAATGCCATATTATGAGAATATGTTTTACTTCAAAATCATCAAACTGTAGCTTCAAATCAAGCTTCAGATTAGTAACTTAGCTAAAACAAACAAGAAGCTATGTTTCGTTGTATTCATGTTTTGATTTGCTAAGATTGGAATAACCACATTTTGGGAAGCAACCCTTTAACCACACAGTAGCTGAAGTATTGGTTGATATGAAATTTCAAATAATAACTGTTGAGAACTCTGCCCATAAAGTTTCTGATTTCTGGTATGTTTGGGATTTATTCCCCCTGGAAGAGTTTCTAAAATAAACCAGCCTGCCTGTCTCAAGAGTCTGTGAAATAGGAACCTTGTCATACTTGAAATATTAGCACCATCTAAAAAATTGCACCGCCACCTCTTTGAATAGATTCTATTAGTCAGTTTTGAAGATGTTTTATGGCTTGTTGCCTAAAGTCATGATAGTTTCTGGCTGAGACAAAACCATGGAAAGCCCATTGTCTTTTGTCATCCTATAAACTTTGTTTGCTAAGTCTTTAATTGTGTCAGGCCCTGCTGACAGTCAACTTGTTTATGAGCTACAATCTTAAACCCAAGGTTGAAAACTGCAGGGTGCATGTAAACTGATGCTGTTTCCTTTCCACAGAGAACTGAAAGAATTAACAGAGAAGCCATGAAACCCATGAAGCCAGAAGACTTTGCTAGGATTTTGTGTGAAAAATTAGAAAAAGTCATCCATGATCGAGCGCAAGCAGAGAAAGGAATACGTGACACTCCTGGCCCATCTATGGTAAGTTAACTTCACCTCATTTGCTAGTTTCAAACCAGGCTGATAGATTGATCATTGTCTTCCTCAAAATCTATGGTTAGAGCTGCCAGAATACCATTTCAAGAAATTTATCACAAATTTTTGAAGTGATAACAGAAAGACAAGTTGTTACAAGACATGATGCATCTGTTTTCTTTGTGGAAACATTTTAGAACAAAGTAATTTATAGTCATGTCATTATGCTGTAATAATTTGTTCAGGAAAGAAATTTGCATGGGGATATGAATATGCTGATAGTTGTTTGAACTCAAGAATATTTGTCTGTAGTCGTTTCCTTTTACGAGCTCTTAATCTATCCATAGGGTCAACCAGACAAGTTTTCAGGTTGAAACTTCTTTTAAAATTGCCCTTCATTATTTGCTTGCAAATCTACATGAGAGTAATACCAAGCCCCTTTTGCTAACTGTAACCTGACCCAGCAAGTTAGTGTCTTTATAGAAAGTTATACGATACTTGGAAATGGATCATAGTAGAATAATTAAAGAAAGAGTCATTTTAAATTGTTTTATCTGCATAGCAGAAATTGTACTGATGATTTCTTAAGTGGGGGCACTTTGGGAACAAAGGGTGTTGTCACTCCAAAGTGATGGATATGGGAGTGATTTTAATTGGGAAAAATATTGTTTCATTAGGGCAGTGGCTTCGGCCTCCCTCCAAAGTATATCAAAAGTCTCTTAAGTACTCAAAAAGCTGTCCATCACCAAACCTCATTGAAATTATTCAATACCTGCAAGCTAATGATTGAGGAAATTTGCCTGCCATCAAATCACTCTCAGTAGAGTAAAGATACCAGCAACTAATCTGTAATGATATTTTATGCTTGCAATTGGCGCTGGTGCACTCTTGCACATTAGTGAGACCCTTCGATCACTCTATCCTGTTGTGAAACTGCTTTCAAGCATCATTTATCCTTGTTTACAGGACGTTGTCAAGCAAGCTGCCAGACCCGTTGGAGAGGAACAAGCTTACAAGACATCACAGAGTGGAAAATCACAACCCTCAGCACATATAGATGATGCAGCTACCGTTAAATCACATAGTAGCTATCCGCAATCAGACAGATATTCTGTGGCTGGTATGTCATCAGCAAGTGGCTCAGAAGTCAAATCAGACAGTCAATTAAAATACAGACATGGAGCAAAAGAGCTCGCTTCTGCAGTCCACCATGCTTTGCGAACAGAACTTAAAGAATGTCGTTGTCAGCAATGTTTAGAAACACAAATAGCAAGAAAGTTAGATCCGCAAACTCATATGCCGATAGGGCATGATCATGGACTTGCTCAAAATACGCATTGCTCTTGTTGCAAACACTTGCAGCATGATCCTTTGATGCAGCAAAGAACACACAATGCAGCTAAACTAACCCCTTCAAGTTTAGGGACATTGAAAAATCCACCACCTATTGTTGATCATCAAAGGATATATTCATGGATGGAGCATAATGAACGATATAGAACGGAAATGTTAAATCCACATGTCTTAGAATCACCACAGCAAACTCCTACAATGAAACGAAGGCATAGACAACCCGTTGTTTATGACACTAGTCGGCCTGTGGATTGTGGTCCGGGTTGTTTAGATCATCATTATGTGCAGGACCCACGATTACCGGTTGTACCGCAGCCTGACACCAGCTCCGTGCTAGAGGAAGCAAAGAGGAGACTGGAGGATAATACTCGAGCAATGGGGAAGAGTTCAAGGCGCAGTGGAAGATCAAGTCACAGGTAAGATATAAGGACGATCATACCTGTCGTTATCATTATATTCTAGATGTTAGATTGGCTGCTGAGTATCATTGAGAATTCTTCGTGGCAGCAAGCTTAGAAATTGTCAGATTTTCTTCACAGGGGGTACGCACAATGAAGAATCTTGTTCAAAATTGCCTCATGAGGGTATTTAAAGCAATTGGTCTCAGAACACATTTCCTCCCCGTCTCTGACAAAGAAACATGCAGTGTGCATATTTTTCACAGCCATTTGTCACTTCGCTAGGTGTCTTTACACACCATGCTTGTTGGAAAGAAACTTTGGAACAAGTACAATTTACCCGCTGTTGTCCTTCCAGTTGTCCGTGAGATACATGAATGGACGTTCCTAAACAGGCTCCGTCTCCAAATTTCGTTCCAAACGATGATTTTTCAGTTTTATGAAAGGTGATATCAAACAGGCTTTTAATCTTTTTTTCAAAATGAATGCATTGTTTTGAAGAAAATTCTGTTACTTCACAGAGGAACAAACCAAACGTTCATATCTTTTGCGATTGCTCCGATATAAGTGAATTTTACATGGTCACTTTTTGATGACTTGGCTGCAACCGCCAAACAAACTGCAGAAAACAATGGATGAACAATGAGGTGTTTACAGATTTGTTTACAGTTTGGCGACGGAGCCCCCTTTAGGCCGTTTTTCCCATGGGTAGATATTTTCACGCGAAGAGAATTTCTTAATGCGGAAAATACTTCGAGCAAGAAGCGTGCGGAAAGGAGTAGAAACAGATCGACCTTACATTTTCACTAAAGCAAACAACTAGAGGAAATGGCTCGTGAATAAAATTTCAACTGCACGTTTAAAACTTGAACAAATCATTTCGCGCCAAAAAAATCGCGTGGTGGGAAATCGGCTTTAGTCCGCCAATGTTATGCTTGCTTCTTACGATAAGGACAGAGGTTGTTGAGAGTGTAAGCTGTTATCTGTCACTTATGTGCAATTGTTTGATATCATACTTTTACTTCCTTTTAGGCCGCATCAACCATTTATGGACCCTGGCTACGCAGAAACCGCTCTTAGCACAACATCTGGAAACTGGACTTTATCGGACTCAGCATCGTCCGTATCTCGAAACCAAGTACCGTCTGTTATTTCATCGCTACCGTCGTCCGCGTCCCAGTTCATTAATGAATCGGCTAGCGATGTCCATAGCGACAGTGTTAGAAGTCATGGTAGTGGAAACAGTAAAGGACACAGGAAAGATAGAACAACTGTGACGTATTTCCTAGGACTAGAGCCTATTCCATACCGAACGAGCTTACCTGGCAAGAACATCAATTTAGGACAATTCAAACAGCTCATAACAAAGAAAGGAACGTTTAGGTGAGTTGAATAGATGTTAACGGAGTTGAGAGTTAAAAAGCTGTTAATATTGTTAAAAAGCGCTGATCTACACCCGGAAGAAGCCAGCATCGTTGTAGTTCCAATAGGTATTCGCACATGCGTAACTGTAACCGTTCTTAATCTTGAATGATTTCATAGGGCAAGGATTTTCATAGGTCGCACATGAAAGAACCTCGTAAAAGTTTAATTTCTGTTAATATTGTTAAGAAAGCGCTGATCTAGCCCCTGTTGAAGCAAAAGTTGTTGTATTTCCTATCGGTCTTCCCATGTGCGTAATTTTAACCGTTCGTGATCTTGAAAAATCTTACAGTGCAGGGGTTCCTATGCGTCACACTTGAAATAACCACGTCAGATTCCTTTAAAAATATTATGTCCAACAAACAGCAGCTTTTTACTTCAGAAGAGGAAATCATACTTTTTCAAGAAAGTAATCTTGCAAAAACTACGTGTTTCTTGAGGTTATTGCTTTTAGTCCTTTGCCAAAATTTTCCTCCCTATCCTACCAGGTGACTCAAAATATTTCCCATCTGAAAAATCATTGCAACAAAAGTAGTTCCGTGATAATTATAGCGACTTATTTTTCTAAAAGCTAAAATATTACAAAGTGCTTTTAACATTTTTTGATAATTTTCAAAGTAGTATTTCGAGTTGCCTTTGACCATGTATTTTAAGCAATTTGACGCCCAACGAACATGATTTGTTTAATCTTCTGAATTTACAACGAGACTGCTGTTTTTAGAACTATAAAAAATGCTAAATATACTTCAAACCTGTAGCTACTAGAAAAATCAATTTTGATGATTATAATGCAAGTAAATTTGCTGCAATATTTTTCGAACAGGGAAGTTTTTTGAATCACCCAATACGTGCATTTCTCAGGTTTGCAAGCCGCTTTTCTGAAGTATTTTGGTCACTTTGCCGGTGTTTGAAAGTTTTGCAGCTATAGTTGAAAAACGTCAGGAAATATCTAATTGATTAATTGATTAAAGAGCCACTGCTAACCATGATCCTTTGCGGTGCCAAAATCGAATTTCGTGTTATCTGAAGGTTATTGCTGGCCTAAATTCTCTTTGCCTTGCCTTTCATTTTGGCGCACAAACGATAATGGTTGAAGATAGGTCTTTAGCGTAGACAAAAGCGTAAGGGTCCGAAAGTTGAGATTTCCCTTTCTCGCATTTCTGCCTGATTGATCAAGTAGTTAATGTTCATTTGTTTATTTTTAGATACTTCTTCAAGACGAAAACGAGAGACGATGGGATTGTTTACCAACAAATCGAAGATGATGCTGAATATCTCCCAAAATTCGAAAATAAAATTGTAGTCAAAGTGGAGAAAGTTGAGTAATTTGAACGATACCATAATTTGAATCTGATAGTAATCTAATTATATAACGAAAACCAACACATTTCTGTTAACGTTGTATGCGCACGCACTTTCTGTCTTACATTAAAAACCCGCGTATAAGAACCTAGTGGATTAAGAACCTACAGGCTGAAATTTTGCAATTAAACCCCAATTATATTAGATCCCATTCCGCCTGGAATTTGAAATTGGTTCTTATTTTTAGAGAGGATGGGGTCTTATTCACAACAGAAGTTTGTGGAAGAATAAAAAGTGTTTATATTACCCGATGAGAAGATTTTGAAAGATTTTCTCTGGATTATATAAACATTTCTGATTCTTCCACAAATTTCTGTTGGGGAATATATCTCATAAACTCAACTGATGTGAACTGACAGTAAATAATAGGCCTGAAGTTTGAATCTGAAGAAAAGAAATTCCTAAAAGCCATGAATATAATAAGAACCAATTTAAGAACCCGAACAGCCTCATTTCCCACTAAATACCCAAAACATAAGAACCTAGTTAGGCGGACTTGCAAAAGTGTAGGTTCTTATACGCGGGTTTTTACTGTATTAGCTTCAGGACTAACTGAAGAGGATTTTCCTTTCTTATACTTGTCTTTATTTAGGCCTGCTAATATCTGCCGATTAGTACACCAGTATCACAGTAAGACCTGCCACAAGCTGTCCAAAGATGTTTCAGTCATCCAAACCTTTTTCGTTGAAAGGTCGAAAATGCATCTTAGCTGAAGCAACATGTTTTCACATGAAAGACTGTTTGGTGCTTTACTGAGTTACAATCTGTGTCAATTTAGATGTCACTTGAAAACGCGAATAACAACAATTGAAGTGTTTTTCATGAGTAATTTTACGTTCTCGCAAATCTCACGTGACTTTTAATTTGAGACGGACTTTCCTTATCTCAGCTTTCCTTTAATGATTTTCAAAGTTACCGAAAAGCTTAGTAGCATTTTTTGAACGCTTTAGTGGTGAGTTCTTACTGTTCTTCTACGTAAAATACAATAACAACCCACATGAAACTACTTTGGAGAACCTGAATGGACTGACATTTTATTCCTACCAATGTTCTGACTTGTTTGTCCAAAAGTCTGCTCGCGATACTATCAATCTAAGATATGCCGAAACTGACTTGTTAGTCCCTTTCATGAAATTAACAATGGGCAGAAAGCGTTCGCATTTCGAGCTGTGAGAATCTGGAATCTACGAGGCCAAGCAAGCTCCCTCTTTATCTAAGAATCTACGAGGCCAGACCAAGCAAGCTCCCTCTTTATCCTCCCTTAAGGATATTTTCATGAATTCCAAATAAATCATGGTTGTACTTAATTTCTTTTTGAATTAGTAGATTGTTCTTTTGTAAAATTTTCTGCACGGCGCCCTGAAAATCAGGCTCGCATTACTTCAAAAGGGATGAAAATGACGGAAGTGTACTTAAAATAATAAGGAATTCTCAAATCATCTGCCAAAACCAAACAACAGTATCTTAACTGCTCCATAGTATATCATCAAGTTTACATTGAGTTACTCTGGCTCCAGTTTATTTCTAATACAAACAGAATTGATTGATTTATGTACCAAGGAAGTATTGATTTTCCGCGATTCTGGGTGGTAGCAAAGGATGCATTCGCTAGCTATGAATCGAACCTGATTTCAGTGACTCATCTCGAGTTTCTAAACTTCTGTTGAGAGTGTCAAAAAAACTGGAATTTAATTCAACTGGAATTCAGTTCAACTCGTTCAATAGACCGAGGGGCAAGTCATTCCTAAATCTCATACACTATGGTAAAAACCTAAAAATTGTTTTAAAAATCTTGTTTTCCTATCAATCTGAAAAATCTTTAAAATTCTTGGAAATCCCAACGAAATCTCAAGAAATCCCAAAAAGCTCCCATAATGAAATGATAAAAATTGTCTTTTGACAATTTTTGAACATCTCAAGAATATCCTAAATCCTGTAAAAATCTTGCAAAATCTCGAAAACTCTTTCAAAATTTAGCAAATGTTCGAGAATCTTTGAAATCTGTCAAATCTTTAACTCTCACGAAATGTTACAAATTGCAAAAAATTTTCGAAAAATCTGCGAGATTCTCAAAATCTTAAAAGCAATTTTTACAGTGTTTCTTGCTTGAAGCACCCAATTAATTACTTTACAGCAGTTGACAGGCCTTTCTTAGAGTTGCTTTGAAGCCATGTCATGGCCATATGCGATTGGTTAATCATCACTTGTGATTTACTTCCATGTTGCTGCTACCCAGGTCGCATTTAACCCACTGTACGAAGTTCGGCACAAACCCTGAGCACCTGTAGAAGTTCGTAGCCAAGTATATCATGCAATAGATATTCGTTGTTTGATATTGAACATTTGTTAATCCAAACACATTTTTATATGAGAAGTATTGATAATTTTAAAATTCTGTCTCTGAGAGGTATTGGAACTAATCTGTAAAAAGTTTTGTAATATATTATAAATATTGGAAACGTTAGAAAAGCCGTGTAACCTCATTTGGTTTGGAGGTAGATTTGAATGCATTTTAAATGGATTGATGATCAGTAATTCCTGGTGAACAACTTACTCCTTGTGTTTTTCTCTGCCTTGTATTCGTATGTCATTCTAGAGCGTCTTTGACATTCTTTATGAACGAGAAAGGACCTAGCATCGATCCCTGTGGGACACCGTGGTCATCTATAAAAACCTTCATTCTTGTGCTTTCCCAAACCATACATAGAATGTAGCCTAAAACGTTATTATTTCTGGTGTCTAGAATTTCTGAGAAGTGTAATGAAAGAATGTTGGATTCTTATTCGAACATAATATTCTACGAATGTCTTTGATGTGCTTTATGAAAAGGAGGGACCTAACAACGATCCCTGCGGAACAACGTGGTCATCTCATTTCTATGGGGTCATCTATAAGTACCTTCATTCTCTGTACTCAGCCTGACCATATGGTATGGACTATAAACGTTTTTTATTTCTGATGGGAAGTGCAATAAAAGAAAACCTCGAATTTTGCATTCTGCGAGTGTCTTTAAATGCTTTATGAATCAGCAACGATCCCCAAGGAACACCGTGGTCATCTATAAAAATTGTCTTCTTCTGTGGTAAGCCTAACCATTGCAGATGGCCTGAAACGTTCTTACTTCTGGTTTTAACATTCCACAGAAATACAATGAAAGAGGACGCATTCGAATTTCATATTCTACGAAAGGTCTCTTTTTTGTGATTTATGAAAAACAAGGGACCCAACATTCTTCCTTGAGGAACACCGTGGCCATCTATAAGAACTTTTATCTTCAAACAAAGCCTGTGGCCTGAAGATATTCTTATTTTGCTGGTGTTTAGAATTTGGGAGAAATGTGATGAAAGAGAACTTTATATTCGAAATGAATGTTAAATTATTCAAGCGTCTTTGAAATCCTTCATGAAAAAGAAAGGAAATAGCAAGGATTCTTGGCGAACACCATGGCCATCCATTATAACTTTCGTCTTCCGTGGTAGCCTGAACTATAAAAATAGCCTTTTATTTCTAGAATTTAAAAGAAGTGCGCTGAGAGGAAAGCTTGCCCGGGGGTAAATATTCAACAAAAAAGGAGGATATAGGGAAGACGAACGACACAAAAGATTTTTGCGAAAAATAGAGGATTCTTCTAAAAATCTTTACCCATTGTCTGTTTGGCCTACCCAGTGCATCCTGTAAACTTTCAGCAAACAATTTGTTCGAACTTTAAGCCCTAATCATGGGTAGTTAGACACTGCTGGTGTGCTTCTATGGAGAAGAGCTGGATAATATGTATCTGCGGGGGAAATTTTTTACAGTACTGCGGAGGAGATACCTGCGGGGGAAATTGTTTATAGTACTGCGGAGGAGATATCTGCGGGGGAAATTTTTATAGTACTGTGGAGGAGATATCGGAAGCGAAGAGAGAAGGAGAGAGAAGAATTGTTTTTCATTTTAATAGTTTAATTAATATTTTCGTCCTTTCGATATCTCCTCCGCAGTACTGCAAAAAAATTTCCCCCGCAGATACATAATATGCAGCGCTCCTCCATAGATGTACACCGGCAGTGTCTAACTACCCATGCCCTAATGGTCTGAACCGTAGTGGTCAGACTCTGTCCAGCTTCAAAATCTTTTTTAAACCCACCGTTAATAACAATACGTTCTTTGCTGATGAAGATTTAAATTGTCTTTGCTTTATGCCTTTATTGTTAGTTTTACAATAGTGTGAGGGTGAGCACTAATATAAACTAACATGGTACAATTAAAGAGATTGGATTATGGAATTTATTGACAGCAAATGTTGCAGTTCTGATGAAAAAGCAAATGTTAGGTGGCAAGAAGCAATCTATCTCCAATTTGAAAATTCACCTAAACACGCCCAATAACGTTTCAAAGTAATGGACACAGCACTTCTTTCTGCTGTCCATTAATATTACTTACAGCTTTCAGTGCAGCTTTGTCTATTGACGCCTTCTTACATCTATTTCAAATCAGACTTCAATTTCGACCAGACGAGCTCACACCTTTGACTCAAAATAGTGGAGATTTTCTTATGAAGCACCGGTTTCGTTGCGAAAACCTTTCAGATTCAAATATTGTTTAATGAAAGCAGTCGTTGAATGACGGTTCAAAATCTACTTTAACGCCTGTCAGACACCAAAATGCATTTACAGGAAATTAATTTTGACAACATTTTGCTTTCTCCACACCTCCTTTAAGAGCTCAAATTTCGACCAATTAGCGTTAGCCAGCCTTATAATTGCAAACCATGCTAAAATCGAGCATCCTGGATCCGGACAATTCACGCGAAATAATGTGATCTTCTTCTATGCGTGGCCTTAAATGTTTGCAACAAAACGTGCACTTCCAGTTTTGTTAAGTTAGGACAAAGCCTTCCAAAAGAGATAGTAGTATCCTGATGGAAATGATTGCCAATTACATTTGCAATTTTCGAAATCTGAAGATGGATGATTCTGCAACATTCGTTACGTTAGGTTTTTTGTTGATCTAGAAATTAAAGAAGCTGCCAAACAGATGCATCACTATGTACCAGCAACAGCGGGAAAGGACACGTGGTCATCTGGTCCCCACTATGGCTGCTACAGTTTACTTTTGAACAGCAGACCTGACGAGATTCATGCCTGGGGGGGGGGGGGGTACTTCCATTATGACAAAATGAAACCAGATACCCTAAACAAACCTATTGAGAGAGCTCCTCCTTTAAGAAATTCACTCCATACAATTTATCTCATTTCTCTGTATTTGTATATTGTATTAATTTTCCGTATCAATGTATTAATTTCTGTAATATCTTATTTCTTTGTAGTTTAGTTATCTGTTAGTAGAGTAATTTATAAATTGTATGTTGTGAATTTAAAATATTTATATATGAACTGAACAAAACAAAATGTGATTGCAACCAACCAAGTGAATTTTGTTTTTCTCATACTCCTGTTACAAAATAACGGTTTTGTTTTCAGTGCAAAATATACTCATTTTCAGTGGCGTCGTGGGAGCATGATTTTAGGGGGGGGCCAAGGGTCCGGATTTTCCGACAAAGACACATTTTTCCTACAAAAATGAAGCAGGAATATAACGTATAAAAAGTGGCAAAATGTCTCAGAACTTTTGTCATATAAAAGTTCCATAATAGCGAAGAATTTTTCAAAGGGAAACAGCAGTCCTGTTAAGAGGCGATTCTTGTTGGAGGTGAGGCTGTTGTCGAGACGTGATTGGTGTTGGGGGTGAGGCTGAAGCTAGATGCGCAAGGAGGGAGGAAAACTGGGGGTCCGGGGGCTTGCCCCCGGGAAAATTTTCTGTGACCACGCCCTTTAGATCGTTGCAAAACGCCCCTTTTTTGAAGAATCTACTGTTTGTTTTTCATGGGAAATTTCGAAAAAAGGACCTCAAAAGCACTGAAAAATAGATCGTTTTCAAATTTTAGATAACAACGTGATACCTTGATATAAATCTTCATTTCCATAAGCATCCGTTCACAGAAACTGAAAGTAGTTCTATCTTAGTAATCATTTCCATCTTCCTCAACAATATTCACTTGTGCAAATTCTGACGAGCAACTCATTGAAAGCTTAATGCACAAACCATAAATGCATGACATTTTTAAGTATATGAAGCGTGCAAAATGAATTGTAAATTTATCGTTTTTAACCACCAAAATGAAGGTAAAACGACCGAATTTTCGGGGAAAAGTCCAGGAATGTTTTGACAGAAAGCATTTGTCTGAAATTTCTTCGTCCGAAAATTTTGCGCCTATTGTGTCTATTTTTCCAATAGAATACACAATTTTCTATCGATTGAAAAAGGAATTTTTTGCAGAAAAACGAACGTAGGACCTAGTTTTTTGCCGAAAGACCTACTTTTTCATCAAAAACTGCGTTTTCGCGACCGAAAAAGCGATCTATCATGTACACATTTCGATTACCATAAAGTAGCTATGTAAAGAAAATAGATTAATTAAATTTTTTTCGATTTTCCGACAAGAATGGAAAACTGACGAATTTTCCGACAACATTTTCACAGGGGGGGGCATGGCCCCCTCCCCCCCCCCGGCCACGACGCCACTGCTCATTTTTGTTCATAACAAACAAGGCCCTGATTTTTGCCCGATTTTTTATGGCAGACTTCTTAACATGAGACTCTATTCTTACAGTAAAAGTTTCTCTTAGAGTTTCTTAACTATTCATGAAACTCGATTTCACATTTCATAAAAATTCATCGAGGATTTATAAAACAGAGCAAATCACAAAACGTTATTCTTTTCAGAATCTTTTGAGTTTGTGATACACTCTCTCATTAAGAACTCTTTGCTACTCCCAACTAAAATTGAACAAATTTCTTAACTTTTGATTAACCTCGATCGTTCCTAGCATAGTTTCTTCATTTTTTGGAAGAGGCTGCTAGAGTTTCTTAAGTCAACCTGATCGCAGATATTTCTCATGGCAAGTAATTTGAGACAGACCATAGTCGTTTTAGCTCCATGTCTAAATGGCCTCGGAGTAGTCGGGGAGTAGTCACAGCCTTTTGCTCCTCGGGGTATCGTTCCTGTAGTATTGTATAGTAATTTGTAGGTAGTGTGAGCAATATATATATATTGTAATCTTCTAGTGGATATAGAAAAAAAAGAGTTTCTTACATGCATGGCTATGGCCTATTGCATAAAAGCAAACAGTAGCATAAGTTTCCGGTCTCAAATGCTCTATGAGCCATTAGTTAATTTCATAGTCGTGAACAAACGAGAGAAACTGAAATTAATTTAGAGGGTTTTCCAAATTCATAACAAAGACTTGCTGCTGAATTTTACTATAAGTTTGCTTCTTAGGACCACCTACGTGAAAACACTAATAAGTGGTAGAAAATGAGATTATGTAATTGATTAACCTTCAAAATCGAACTAATAAAAACAAACATTTGTAATAATCTTGCTGGTCAATTTGTTTTGCCCAAATAACAATGTTCTTTCTCTGAAATAGCATGAAAGAAGCTCTGCCGCAGCAGGGTGGCATGTTTTACACCATTCAGCTCCCATCTGTCCTTAGAGAAAGGGGTAAAAATTTTGTTCAGATGAAAAATCTGGCTTCAGTAGAAAGGGGATGGTTTACAGCATAAGAATGAAACAGTTTCGAAGGATCTGAATTTTGGTCTTGGGAGACAAGCTTATTTTGTGTAGGAATATCCATGAAAGGGATGGATAAAGTTTGTCAGAATCGCCGATAAACGGTGCGGTGGGAAATTCTTTCTCGTACTAGTCAATATTCGAATCAAGTTTGGCTTTATTTGGAAAGCTGTGCCAGTTGCACAGAGCAGAGGTTATGCTTAAGATTAAATGGTCAGGACAGTGATCTAGAGCTAAAAAAGCAAAACACGAGGAGGCTATTTCAGCTATGCAGGTTTGATACCTTCAATATAGAAAATCCTGAGGAATGAAGGCAGGCAGCACATAGGCATTGCAAGATACGTTGGTGCGCATGACTGTGGACATTCATTTTCTTAAATCATGCTGTTCTTCTGGGGTTCTTCTTACATGGGATTGTGGCATTTTTTGGAAATGAAGATTCAGCGAGAAAAAAGCGTTTATTTGTACAATATGTGATTGATAAGGGATCAATAAAAACTTAGTTTGTTAGAAATTCGGTTGTGAGAAATTAGTTCTTTGATAGCCACTAGTTGAAAGTAATTGGCTCTGAAGATAAGCAACAAAACAAAACAAATCAAGAAATTTTCTTGTCAAAGTATAAACAGTTCGTGTCTGAAGAAAAATCAAAGCTGTAGCTGAGCAGCAGCTCTGTACCACTGTTCAGTCCCTGCGAGGGAATCTACCTCTTTGTTTTTTTTCCGCTGAGCAATGGTATTGCTGACGCAGCTTCTATTTTCATAACATTGCAAAAGGGGAAAGAAGATCAAGTGCTTCGACGAAAGGGAAAGAAAAAACAACCTTCATTCATCAAAATAGAGCAAAGACTGTAAGGAGAACACCCTAGAACGTTGAAGTGATGGGTATTCTTGGCGGAGGAGGTGGAACTTCGAATTTCGAGCGCTTACTTGGTAAGAAAAAGCGTCGGACAGGATGATAGAATTTCAAGGATATCGTCATGATCAAAAAGGGCCTAAAATTATGTATCGATATAGAGGGGTGTCGCCCTGATTGAGGGTATTTCACATTTGGCCAAATATTTGTGCGGAGCGAAAGAATTTTCAGAAAGAAACTTACCATGAATACGTTCCTAAACTCTTCCCCGTTGTTGATGTAAAATATATTTGTCATTGGCGATATCGTCTTTTGAAGCGAGCTGCTCAAGCACACTGCGGTCTAGAGGGCCTAAATTTCCGACGTCGCCCTGATTGAGGGTATCCAAGCTTTCACTTCATTTCATGTAAATTTAAGACAATTTGATGCGAAAATCATCAGCATATCAACGATTAAAGAGTTTTGAGTGCTCTAATGTTTTCTGATTGTGTTTGCTGCGTTTTGTTACTGTAACGATTGATCTCTGTTACCGCATAAACGTTCGAAGATTTTTCAGCAAGCTTACATCAATTCTTCTTCCTTCTGTCACCTGAACAACATTTAAATGAATTTCTAATATTGAAAAATATTTTTCCAGTCTTTCAATAGAATCAGCCTATTTTTGTACCGTAAATTGTCCTTTTACCACAAATATAGGTCGCCTGTGGAGCTTTGGTAGCCCATATTTTGTTCGAAAACCGGAAGATACCACAATGCCCTCAATCAGGGCGACTTTAGGCCAATCAAACGGCTTACAAAGAGAAACCCATCGTGGCGGAAACGGATTTTGTATTTCATATGTTACGTGAAGTACTTCTTCTAGGCATGCTTGGCCTGCTGTGCGGCCATGTTTTTGTTGGGAAAGTTCAAATAACGTCAAGAAAGCAAGCAAAACCAAAACACTGCAGTAAAATTTGAAATGAAAAATGGCGGATTCTTACAGCTCAGTTCTCGGGTGAGATTTTTTAAACACTTTCTCTCTGTTTGTGGATGGAATTTAGCCAACAAAAACAAGCAAAGATTTAGCAAATGGTGTCAATGAGATATTTTCACGAGAATTTTGATTGTAGCTTGGCACAACTCGCGTTATTCTGCAACAAACGGACAACATAGTGAAAACCGGTCAAAATGCGTTTACCCTCAATCAGGGCGACACCCCTCTAGCTATTGGTGGAAAATGTTAATAGCCTTAATCAAGTTACAACCAAAATGACTCAATTAGGCTACACATGATTAAAAAATTTAGCCATGATAGTGTCTACATGATAATCACAAGACAAGAGAAACAAACACGGCTGAATTGAATGACGTATAAAGATTTTTTTTATAGATCTTTTAAACATACATGTATAGGTAAAAAGCTACTAAAAAAGTTTAAGGGAAATAACAAACTAAACAAGCATACTAGAAATTAATTAAATACTGTTAAAACGTTAAAGGTAACTAATTTACAAATTATTGGCACTGATTATGATATAAAGATTATGGACTCTGACAGGGCAGAGGGTCCCAGGCTGCATTTTATGTTGCGTGCGCGGAATATCTTCCGCGTGCATTTTCTTGCGCGCTTAAATATTATGTTTCCATAGGCGTGCTTTTAATGTGTTGGGGGCGGGAGCGCAAACACGTGCGCAGGATTAAAATGAATCTTGTACGTCCATTTATTGTCGAGCTTTGTTTCATTGAAATATTTGTTGCTTTAAATGATCTGTGTTCCCTGCGACATACAGTATCCCTTTCGCTCTGTTACAACCGGAAAATAGCGACTGGTTACGATGGAATTTGGATTCGTTCCATGTTAGTTTGATTGATGAAACCTTTTCGTAAAGAAATTTCCACAAGGGCGTCCTATCGCCCTCGTAGTTAAGCTTAGGAGGGCGATCGCCCCTTAAAATAATCTCGTGTTTTACTTGTTTTTACTGATAAGCAATGAAAGCTTCCAAGGTCTTGTTCTTGCAACTTGGACTGTTTCCTTTATGTTCACTTCACCAGAGAGAAAAGAGTCCACTCGAACAGACTACACATTTTTAATGCAAAGTTACAAGATTTTATTCCATGTGTTTGCAATGTTCTTCTTTGTTGCTCCATTATTTTTCCTAAGTTAGCAAAAGGTCACAGCAGTTAAGCCAGCCACTTTCCTGTTGTTCCCTTGATTGAGTGTGAAGCCCCAGTCAAGATAAATAAAGATTCCACAAAAGTCATTAACAGATCAGAGAAGGCGATTAGAGTAGTGGATGTAAGCCCTTGAAACAAAACAACCAAGTCTCCATTACAATTTCGTCAGAAAACTTTACTCAAACTTGTAGCAGGCCTGATCTACGTAGCAGAGAAGAACTTCAGAATGTTAAACTGGAGAACGATTTTGTAAGAAAGTTAAGATAACTGTGAGTACTATTCATTCTATTGACAGACCCTGATCTTAAAGAAAGATTTAGTTAAATAAACTGGGAACCTCGATGACGATGAAGAAGAGGGTTGATCCATATATCGCAAATTCTGCAAAGAAATTTTTAAGGACCACTGATTTTGCTCTTCATTTTGCAGTTCTTTCAAGTTTCTTGCTAAAATCATTTTGCTAAAGACAAATCGAGAAACATTAACATTTTAGAGTCTGTTTGGGTTTTCTTCACCTTATTTGCTGCACTAGTGGTTAGCCTTCACAACGAGTTTCTTTTGTAAAGATGTCGAAAAAGAGCTATTCTGTAAAATAGTATGAGCACCGAGTGATGACTGAAGGAACAAGTTCAAATCAAGACGGCTTCGTTCCAAAAGTCTTTTGTAAACGAAATCCTGTCGGAGCTTCGGGCTAAATACGTTTTTGCAAGGGCAGTCAATAGCCCACGTAAAACATTTTGCGAGGGCGCTGGTGAGGGCAAGGGCGATCACCCGCGTAAAACGAAAAGGCCTGCCCCACCGCGAGGGACAAAGCCAAAGGGATTAGATCGGAAAAAAGAAAGATAACGCACATCTTACCTGACTGCAGCCCACACAACTTCAAAGGGTATACTTTTGATACTTGTACTCACTTAACTTTTGCTATATATAGACTGCCAATAAATTGAGGAATTGCATAGTGAATATGCCAATTGAATTGGTCAATTGGTTTGATTTTAATCTTCACTTAAAATAAACATATAAGATTTGTTGATAAAATGATATCATCACTTCTAATTTCTACAGAAAGTTCCACCAGCCAGTTGCAGCTTGAACCAAATTGGGCACACATTCTTGAACTGTGTGATTCTGTCAGGCAAAAGGATGTCACGTAAGTGCCATAATATTTTCATAGATTTAAATTTTATTCATATTGGTTTTAATATAGCAAAAAGGCAAAATATAAAACAAAATAAGTTTATCAGATTGTTGTTGACTTTTCTGTTCATATATGAAGTGCGAAAGGCAATTCTTGTACCATCTATGTCAAAATCATTCCTCATTGCGTTTTCATGCTTTTTATTGTTTGTCCATTGATATTGAATATGCTTGGGGTTCTTGCTTTATATTGTTGTTCAAGATCCACAGCCTTGCTATGCATCATGTACTGTATTATCTTCCTTTTTATATGCACCAGCATAGGTTCCAAATCTTTGAAAAAGCTGGTGTAAAATTCAGTTACTTATTTCTTTGAACTGAATGACTTCAAAGAAACTTTAGCTACCTCTCTATAATTCTACCTTTGGACTTTTCTGAAATCTTCAATATTTTCAGAATTAGAGTGTTTTTGTAATTTTTCAAGAATTCAAGAAAAATTTTCAAAAAACTTAAAACTATCGTAATTTCTAAACTGTTTCAAGCAACATGAAACAATTTTGAAGAAAACTATAGTTTATGGATGTCTAAAATTTGGTATCAAGCAAAAGTGTGTCATTTTTCTGGTTTATGATTTAGAAATTTGATGACGTCACACCCTCAAATGAGTTGAAATGTAACATACGCTAAAATTTCGAAAATATTGAAAACTTCTGAAAAGTCCAACAGTAGGATTAAAGATAAGTAACTGAAGTTTGTTTCAAGCTACTCAGTCAGAAAAAATAGATCACAGAATTTTACACCCACCTTTTACGCCGAGTTAAAGATTTGGAAGCTATGTTATGTCCACCTCCTATGCAAAATCATCTTTCTATGTATTTCTTATATGATTTGTGCACATACAATGAACACAATTTCACATAAGTCAGCAATGTGTAAGTAATACAATTGCAGCTGCAATAATTTATCATTTGTCATTTTCCACAGTGCTAAGTATGCAGTTGCTGCGATCAGAAAGAAAATGCAAGATAGGAATCCACATGTTGTCAAATTTGCATTGGTGGTATGTTTTATTTTATTTTCTCATTGTGACAGTGGGAAATCCGGAATTGCTTGTTACGCTAAAGCTATCAAAAAGGTAGTTTTGGTTTATCAACTCCTGATAGATATTCAATGATTATGCTGCTTACTTGTATCTATATGCTGCACAAAATTTTTTTCCCTGAAATACTGCAAAGAAGAAGACATTTTCCATGCATTTACTTTTGAATTTTGCTGAATATTTACTTTGCATTCAAATTCAGAAAGGAAAAAGTTTAGCTTCTTTTTTTGTTCTTGTGTGTGCTAGTTTTTAAAGTGAATTCAAAAAGCATATAGTGCTTACTTTTACATTTTGCTTTGCTTGATCCAATACAGTATTACCCCGCCACTAAGAAACTGACTTATAAGAAACTGCAGCCTGCCAGATGGCACCATGTTCATTGTCCAACATTTGGTTTCATGTAACATTTATATGATATTTATAAGAAACCAAACAGCCTGGTTTTACAAAATGAGTTTCTTAGTGGTGAGGTAATACTGTAAGATGAAGTAAAAGCAAATTAGAAGATGCAAGACAATCATTATCTTTGATATGATCAGTAGTTTTTATAGCCATAGTTGTAAATTGATATCAAGCATGTGTCAACATATCTGTCATATGATATTTGTCAATAGACACTGGAGGCATGCATGAAAAACTGTGGAGGAATTATCCATGATGAAGTAGCAACAAGAGAAGTCATGGATGAGTTTAGAAACTTGGCAAATGTAAGCTTTTATCTTTGATAGACAAATTATTTGTAAGGCCCCATTTACACTACACTATGCGGTATGAAATGAATATGGCAGAAAGCGGTTACGTATTATTTTTTAGTTCAATCAAAATCACTGTTTACACTTTGCCAGTACAAAATCAATACCATAGCTAAAGGCTTTACTGTGCGGAGATTGAGGATGATTTGTCAGGGCGAATGCTCTCATTTGGCAAATTATTGCCTGGATATGAATAGGACATTAAATGATGCCATATTTGCTGTTGGTTGAGCAATGAAGCCAGTTTGCATGCCATATTCATTTCATATCATATTCAAGTTGAAAACTTTGCTGGTATAATGTAAACAGGAGGCCAATACGGCATGGTTGCATGCCGCCATATTGTATCGGCATAGTGTATAAACGGGGTCTTAAACAGAACCCATAAAGTATATTGATTAATTCTTTGATATCTCAAACAATCAGGGTAATCAAAATTTATGGAAAGGTATTCAAAAAGGTGGTTGATTAAATATTTTGAAGGGAACCAGAAAGTAGATACCAGCCATCTGAAAATCTTTATGTTTTTAATTAGCAACCTCAGTGCAAATGAAATATTACAAATATTAGATGAAGGTGCAAATTGGAGCTCCAGCAAACACAAACCTATAGATAATCAATCTTCTGTCTTAGCCTTCTCTATTATTCTTTCAATCTTCTTATAACACGATAAATATATAGTAAACATATCCATATGTTACTAAAGACTGTATCAAAATCTGTAAACTTTTAATTTTGATTCAAGCAGTATAATGCTCTCTATATATCTTTTGATTAGTTCGTTCTCCATAAGGAGAGACCAACAGAAACTTTGGTATAGCCTTTAGTATCTGTATTGTTATCATTTTCCCATGGTATCATCTTTTGTAAAAATGTTTTTGTTGAATTGTGCATTTTTATATTGTGTATAAAAGAAGGTTGAAGCTATGGACAGATAATTCAATATTGAGTTGTTTGTAGGGGTTGTCACATTTAGAGTACAGGCATTGTGGTCATTATGAAGGACTGTAAATTTTTCTAAACAAGAATTCCTAGGCATAGTAACCATGTTAATGTGCGAAAGGCCTGCAAGCACTATTATTATAAAAATTGATCTTTTGTACCCAAAAAGCTAGGAATTTGAAAAGTTTGAAAATTCACTTTCATGGAGCATAATTCAAAGGCAATGATCAGAAAATTATCACATATATTGTGGTTTGCACTCAAATACTTTGATTTGGTTTTGACAAGGAATGTATTGTTGCTTTTTTACCCAAATGAAAAAATTCCAGGGCACAATTTTGTGGACAGGCCTTTCGTTGCTAAATTGTAAATTTCTTTCGATGATAGATGTTTGATTATTTGGCTGCTCCAGAATCAGATTAAAAGTGTGTTTAATTGGTAATTGAACCTACCAGATGTTGAAAATATAGAACTTTGCAGAGATGATAACAAATAATCTGAAAACGATAGATTTCAGCTTTACAATGACCAAACGAGAATCTCTTTTATGTCTGCCACAGAAGTAAGGCTCAAAGGCCTTCCAAATCCACTAAGGCTAACGTTTCCAGAATAGCAGGGTGAATCAATAAAGTGGAATTTTGAATCTACCAAGTCTGCGCAAAGTTAGTATCAATCAAGTGCACCTTAAAAGATTTCATTATTCAACAAACTGTTCATCTCGTAGACTGGCAGTGATCCTGTGAAAGAGCAAACATTGAGCATGATTCAAACATGGAATCAAACATTGGGCAAGAAGACAACTTACAAGATAATTCAAGATACATATAATTTGCTGAAAGCTGAAGGTATGATACAGCTGTCCTTTAATAACTTAACATTCCTAAATTTTTAAGAATTTATAAGGATTTGTAAGAATCATTATGAACTAAATGCATGTTAAGTTTCAAAAGAACGATTCTTGCAAGCAGAGACAATTCAACCTTTCATGAATTATTTTGCAATTCGAAGAAAATGTTTCAAATCCCAATACAGCCAGAAACATACCATGCCAATCATTTTGATGCAAATATGTATACAAAACCGTCCCATGCGTTGCAGAGAGCATGGACCCTTTTTTGAGGTTTGGCTGTGGATCATATCAAAGCAAGGGGTTCTCCTTCAGTTTTCATTTTTCGCAGTAAACTCAAATCTTATATATTCTCCACAAAATACCAAGTTTAAAATGTCTCTGAACATTTCTACAATCTTCAAATGAACTAAAGACGTTAGTATTATAAAATAATAAGCTTTTAGTACAGGAGGTGCTCTCTCCTCGATTAGTTTATCTATTGAGAGAGCTCCTCCTTAACAAATTCCGTACCTACAAACTCCCTTTAAATTAGTTTAGCTCTTTTTGTATACTTTGATATTATTTGTTGCTGTTAATGTAGTTTGTACTTGTTGTTAGCTGGAATTTGTAAGTTGGAATTTTAAAATGAAAAACTTGAATTTGAACTTGAAGGGTTGCATTTGTACAGAAATGACATAGTTTTTGAAAAGGTCTATCTGTCAGTGAACAGCAAAGAAGTTATTACCCGCATAACAAGCTCATATCAACCTGCGAAAAAGTTGTTAAAAAATGAATTCAGACACAGTAAATGAACAGCAGGAATATCGTATCTTCAATGCATCACGTGAATGAAGTGCCGCCATTATGGATATTTTCAAAATTTTGTTTTACAATGTTTTTAGCTCCAAATTCAGTTTACGCAATAGATGTTAGTCTTTACGCAATTTTTCACATACTTTGCATCTAATTGGATTTTACGAATATTTCACGATTTTGATTTTGTTAGAGATTTGATGGTGAAAATCATTTGGGGTGTAAATTTACCAAGCAATTTGTACCATCAAATTTTACGAATGTCCATAATGGCGGATGTTAGTTAAACTGGTATGATAGAGTTGAACGACAAACTCACCTCATCATCTGAAACAAATTGAAGAGAAAAGCAAAACTAATCGTTCATTTCCCGGTGGAGGGGGGGGGGGTCACATAACATGTTGAAATGGTATGTACGGGTATGTGCCGCCCATATGGGTGGGTTTTTGGGCCCAAAATTCTCTAAATAAGGGTCCTTCTTCGGCAAATTTTCTATAAACTAGTGTGGGATTTCGCAAATTCGCAAAAAATGGTTAGAATGGGCAATTTTCCGCCAAAATTCATCATAAAAGTGGGTACTAAAGCAAATTTCGGTAATTAGAAGAGCGTAGCTTTCTGAACTCCAGGCGGCAGACCCCCGTCCATCCACAAGTCATGTACCCCTCCCCCGGGTGTTCATTTACTTTCTCATATACCTTTTCTGGTACGTTGAAATGGAAAGTTGACTTCTGCTCTGCTCAAGTTCACGATATTCGTTATTATAAGTTCTCCTTACGAAAGTTATCGTACATTGGTCACTACCAATAAGCATGTTAAATGATCCAGTGGGCTGACAATCAGGCAAATTTAACTTTAACCCTAAAGGTCGGTGTTTCTATTTCAGGACACTCTTTTCCACAACTGCATGAAAGCGAAGCCATGTATTCAGCAGAAACGGTAAGAAGTACGACTTATAATAATAATAATAATGATAGACAGGCTCAGCAAATTACTGCAGTCACTTTCATTTTTCAGACTTCGCCTGAACAGTCTAAATATTTTTAGCTCTTTGGAGACAAACTCGAGGAAAATCAACGCAACACAATTCATCATTTAATCTGACTATCTTTCTGCTTCTGAATTACCTTTGTCGCGAAGGAAAGATTGCAGCCACTTATGTAGTTTAAGAAAATGGAGTTCTGAATTGTTTGATTTTATATGTATTAACACCACATAATATTTTGAAATTTCAGGCTGTCTTTTGCAAAACGCCCCTCAACCCGTTCCTTTTGTCTCAGATAGAAATTCAAATTTCATGTTACAGCATTGGAGTTTCTTAATTTTTCGGCGATCTGATAGTTGAGTTTCTTATGGGCAGTTTCTTATAAAAAAATACGTGTATTACAAGAACATCATGCAAAGAGAACAACGAGAAAATAAAACGTGCAAATCAATTATTATAGAGCTAAATAAACTAGACGATTGTGCTTAAGACTGCCAGAAGGAAGGTTCATGCATCGAGCACCTGCACTCTGAAACTAAATCAAATCAATCGAGGGATATAACGTAGAATTGAGGATTTTAATGAGAACCCTCGTAAAGCCATATTTACTGCGATCATCAATAGCTTGAACCCTTCCACTGTGTTAATCCTCAACTATCTTCTTTGTTCTTTTTCAGGCACCAGAATGGGCAGAAGGAGATCTTTGCCATCAATGTCGTGTGAGATTTTCCACATTCACCAGACAGGTGAGTTAAGTCTTTGATAACCGTTGTTAATGAAGGTAACATTTTCACTTATATTTGTTGCTTCATGATTTCCTCAAGAGCCTGTTCATGTGGAGAGAGTTTCCCGTTCTACGGAAGATCTCGCCCGTTTCACCAGGAAATTTGCTCAGCTGGGCTAATATTCCTTCACCTTTCATACAAGAAGAGAACCCCAGCAAGCCAGGCAATAAAAACAATATTGCTTTGTCTATGGCGCCAAAGGAAAAGATTAACGATAAACAAAGGTAGTCTAGCCACTTTGCCGGGAAAGCCTCTTCATATAAGAATACCATGTGTCGCAGAAAAAATTACCATACCCGGCCCCTCCTCCTCCTCTTATTGGTTAAAGGAATGAAGCGAGAAGATATCGGGATTTTCCGAGTTCATAGCTACATTTGTTAGTCTTCAACGTAGATGCTTTTACCTTGCATTTTGAAATCGACACCCGAGCACCGGAGATACCTATTTCTTTGAACCGAATCGCTTCAAAGAAACTTCAGCTGTTTTGCTATACTTCTACCGTTGGACTTTTCAGAAATCTTCGATATTTTCAAATTTAGAGTGTTTTCGAGAAAAATTATAAAAAAACTTAAATCTATCGTAATTTCTAAACTGTTTGACGCAACATGAAATAATTTCGAAGAAAACCATAGTTTATGGACGTTTACAATATGGTATAAAGCAAAAGTATATCACTCTTCTGGTTCATGATTTAGAAATTTGATGACGTCATGTCCTCAAATGAGTTAGAATATGAAATGTGTTGTAATTTCAAAAAACCTCCAAAATTCTTAAAAGTCCAATGGTAAAATTATTTTTAAGTAGCTATCGTGCCTTTCAAGCCATTGAACTGGAAGAAATAGGTCATAGAATTTTACATTCTCCTTTTTATGCCGATTTAAAGATTTAAAACCTACGCTGGTTCAGGAGCTCATTGGGAGGGGAGTCATTTTATCATATTTCCTTGCATGAAGACTTTGATTTCTTTCTTTCCAATAGCATCATTGCCGTTGCTGTGGCCAAGTGTTTTGTGCAAAATGCTCATCCAAGAATTCAATTATTCCGAAATTTGGGATCGAGAGGGAAGTGAGAGTTTGTGATTCTTGTTATGACTCAATCAATCCTGCCAGGTAATCTTCCTTCAAAATTATTGAGCTTTTTCTTTTTGAATTATCTTTTTGAATAAGAGAATTGATTACAATCTATTGAGACTTCAGCTATGTACTAAGCAATCACCAAGTCCCTCTTCGTCAATGTTTCTTTTCTTTGTAAATTCTGTTTCACATCAGAGAGGTCAGGCACTTTACTTACCTTAATCAATAGCAAATGAGTTGCGCTCGCAGCATCAATAAATTCATCGCAACCTCGACCCACCTCGACCTGACATCTGGTGTGAATCAGAATTGAGTATAGTATATTTAAATTTTTAAATGTTCGTAGTGTGACTGTAAACAGTTTGACGTTTCGTGTTTTTATATATTGGCCACGAGGTAGTCAGTGTCTTTCGCTCCCCACGGTATCGTACCTGTAGTGTCGTATAGTAATTAGAATTACGTATAGTAGAATGTAAAATATATTGTAAAATTTTATATTTGAATAAAAAAAAATAAAAAATAAGAGAATCATACGCTGAATATGTTCCTAGAGGTGGTGGGGGGAGGGGTATTTTAGTATGGTGGTGGTATGGGGCCGTGCCATCTTTAGGGGTACTTTTTCTAAGAAGTTGCAAAATTATGGTATCATTTTCAGACTTTTTGCTGAATTATGGGCCCTTTTCTGGAGAAAAAACTGCAAAAGTATGGAAACTAAAGGAAATGTTTCGTAGTTTGGGAATTATGGCCCAGACTTTCATTAAATTTGCGTATTTATGACCCTAGAAGTCTTTAAATTTGTGCAACTATGGGTACCAATTTTTGAGCAAATTGCCACTTTCCCATCAGATCATAGGTCATGATACTCCCCCATCCCCCGAGATGTGTTGTTCTGATACAAGTCACAGCTAATCATCAAAAGGACACTCAACAAAAACGACAATTTACGATAATTATCATCAGTTTTTACTGACTTATGTGTATTCAAAAATCTTAAAGGTCATGCAAAATGTTCATTGCAACAATGATAAAGATTCAGCTGTATTTGAAAATGACTTCTTGCTTATCAATTGCTTACCGAGTTTTGCTTATTATTAGCGCCAGTACGCCAAAGAAGAAACCAGCCAGCGCCAATGGAGAAACACAGAGTTTGGATAGCGATGATCTACCTCCGGAATATCTCAATTCATCCTTGGCCAAAGAAGCACAGGTACATTGCTCCAAAGCCTTCATAACCTTTATCAAATTAGCTGGTCATAACATATCTGTGTTATGTTGTAGGGTTATGAACAATGCGTGGAGTTGAATAATCTAATTATTTTGAGGTGGTATCCGGAAGGAGGTTTGCCCATTTTTCGGACTCTGGTCTGGCCAAACAAATCCGAGACATCTCTCGACCAGATGATGATTATGATGATCAAGAATGGGAATTCCTTCTCTCATATGTCTTATTTATCTTGCAGACAAAGCCACAAACGTCTGCAGCTGAGCTGAAAGCACAAGAGGAAGAAGAACTCCAATTAGCTATGGCATTATCATTGAGTGCTGCAGAAAGTGAAAAGCAGGTAGGCCTATCGTATTTCCTCAACTCAATGTCCAGTCCGTCCTTTATCACACTGTCGCGAATATGATTGGCTAGTTAAGAGTCTTTATTATTTTGGATCATGCTTTCATTCGCGAGTAAAAAGAATAAGATCGTTGACATCCTCATCCTCATGAATTTTGATTTGCAGCAAAATTATTGAAGCTTGCCTCATTGTATTCCTTTTTGGTTGTCTTATTTACTCAATCAGCACCACGACAGTGTGCCTTCAAGTCCCATTTCCATATTTCAATAATTCGATTAGATTAGACGGTTCCTTCTGTTGATATCAGAACTTTGAGGGACGGTGTATATGAGAGATGAGCAGAAAGTTTGAACTTTGCACATTTTTGACATCAGCCATTTCAGAAAATCTACTGACGCTTTTAGCATTCAAAGAAGAATGTGTTGGAGTGAACAAAGAAGAATTTTGATGATGGCTATCGGAGATTAGGTGCACAACGTTGAACAAAAGAAATTGAGGTCAAGAGTACCATAGCAAGAACAATTGTAAACTCAGATTTTGGTCATACCACGCACCCTGTGCAGAAATTGAAATGGTTGGAAGGGAACTGAAGATGCTCGAAACTTTTTATTACAAACTTGTTCTTCATACTGCAGTGCATAATTTTTCAAGGGAGCGTAGGATTTTTGCAAGATTTGGAGGAATGAAGTCATCGTGCATTATATTAGCTTGAATTTACACTTGCTTTCACTAAAACGCTGTTTTTTCATGATAATTTTTAAAACATTTCTGGATAGTAACAGCTCTCTGAGCTACCGGGTGAGTCAATAAAAGAATCCCTGTTTGAAAAATCACCATTCCCTGAATATCAAGATGATGATGGTGAAGGTGAAGGTGAAGTTGCGTTTTTCAGCGCCAAGCGCTGGGATCGCAGAAATAGAGCAGACCTAATCGAGTCCGCGACCCCTTGTCATGACGCTGAAGTGGTGGGGTCCTACCGGGTATCGAACCCACTCCGCCTGACTGTTCTGGCTGCAAAGTCAGTGGATGACACCACTGCGCCACAACACCTTCAATTATATTGGGAAACATACCATTTAACAGCAGACATGTTCAAATGGACCTCAACATTTACAATTTTATGCAATTTTTAGAAATTTCTTGGAGGGGCTTCCTCGAGAAAATCTCTAATAATTGCAGAACGAAATTGCCGACTTTTCGTTCGAATTTAATTTTAAACGTATCATAACTTATTACACTATGTTATGAAAGAAAATAGTTGAACCAGCTTTATGTTACGTTGCAATCTTCTTACCCTCCTAAGAATTTTCCTTACGCAATTCAGGATAATTTTGGATGTAAAATTTCCGAATGACTTCAGGATAATCATATGGTAAATCGTGCGTAGTTAGACTTAGACATTGCTGGTGTGCTTCTATGGAGGAGCGCTACAACTAATATGTACCTGCAGAGGAATAATTTGTATAGTTCTGTGGTGGAGATAGCGCTTACTCCTCCATGGTAGTAAATAATGTTTTCCTCCGCAAAAGAACAAAGCTGTGGAAATCTAGCACAACTGTGGGGTCTAACCACCCATGGGTAAATGCTCTTCGATAAAGATTTCAGGAATATGACAATTCCTCCAACTTCGAATAGAACCTCTAAGGAACCTTTGCTTCTATAGAAATATCGTCGTGCTAGCAATTCAATTCATATGTAGACATTATTAGTGTACGATGAAAAAAGAGGTGCAACAACATAAGAGAACAGGCATCAATTTGATCTTTTGCGCATCGTTTGTTTTTTCAGTATGTTCTGCTCACTAGTTTCGCCCACTAGAGCATATTCAGGGTAACTGATTAATTCTTTGAGTGGTTAAGCCCTCGTCAACTGTACACTATGTTCAAATGTAGACAAATATAGATGTTGATTTTTCTCACCAGCCGGCTAAGAACTGGACCAGTGCAACAACAGCAAATTCATCATACAGCTCAACATCCTCAAGTACTTTGTATTCAGAGCCTAAATCAAACCTTTACTCTGATGTGGTAAGTCTGCCTACTATAATCATTATCAAGACATTAGCGCTGTTTTGAAGATATTGAAATTTGTCATATCAAGCAGAACTGAACAGCATGGTCATCATCATATCTTAAAAGAGCTAACAATAGATAATTATAATAATAAACGAATATTTACACAGGATATTCACTTCAACGAGTTAAACTGCTGTTATCAATGTGTGTCCTGTGCCCTATGCCTAAATTTACAATAAAAATGAAAAAACAGATCTAACTATTTACATTCAAAGTTCCAGATATGATTACCAAATAAATGTCATCTAAAATGTTCTTTAAGTTTTTTCTCGAGTTCCTGGTAGTTCTCAATTTTACGAAGTTCCAGCGGTAGTTCATTGTGCACCTTCGCACCCATAAACAGAAATGATTAAAAGAGCTAAAACATTAAATTTTAAACAGCAATTACATCTTGTTTTGGATTGAATGATTTGAAAGGAACTTTACGTGCTTTGCTATAAGTCTACTATGAATTTTTTGATATCCTGATTATTGTCAAAATTACACCGTTTTTCTTTTTCGAGCGAGTAATGGCAACGTTTGGGAAGCGCAGCTAGATGATTAATTTAATAAGAAGGAAGGTGACAAAAATCATGATTAAGAGCAGCCAACCAGATATATTGACAAAGATGAAAAATTCAGTTCACCATTTGCCAGTTGATTAAGTTATAATGATTATTGACAATTCCAGTTGGATATTGAGACTAGGCCATGTCAAATAATAAATAAAGTTGGCAACTGATAAAAAAATTGATGAATTCAGGTGACTAAGTCATATTGTAATAGGATATTTCGAAACGAGCTTGTCCCATTCTCAGCTATGAAACCAAAACACATGTGAGAATTTATAGCAAATTCATTTCGGATAATTAACTTTGCAATCATATATTGACTAAATAAGGTAAGACTGTTGAAGTGAAATGAATCAGAAAAGTTTAGATGTGAGTAATGACAATTTTTTGACAAAAATTAAATCATCCTATCTTCTAGCCTGATGACCAGACCCAACTTCTTTCGAAATATGGTCTGGTTATCAGGCTACCTATCTTCCTAACTAAAACAGGATGATTTAAAATTTTCAAGAAAACCATACTTTATGAAGGTCTACAATATTGTGGTAAGTACAAACCTATCTCTTTTCTGGTTTACGATTTATCAATTTCACAAGGGGTAAAGCTTTCATTCGACGATTTATCGACAAAAATGGAAGATGTTTTACCCCTGCAAAATATGTCTGTGATTGTCGTTGTGATTGATTGATTGATTGATTGATTTTCTTTGTCTTTTTTCAGGTTGCCGATTCCAAACGAACTGCAGATGCAAGTGGTTCTGAGGTATGGCCCTCGTACACACTTACTAAATGATACAGGGTGTCCCCAAATAATCGTTCGACGTTTGATTAGTTATTGAAAAATTAAGATAAAATGAAAGGTCTCCTTGGAACCACAGCCCTGACACAAGACACACAAAGACCTAAGACACAAGGATCTTGCAAATTCGCTGAGTATTTACGGCGTTAACAGTTTTCAAAGCTCAAGTTTGTGCGACAGCTGAAACCAGAGACCTTAAAAGGACTTGATTTGTAGAAAGGTTCAAAATTGAGGTAGAAGAAAGCTTGCCAGTGCCACACCTCATTTTGATATCAGAACGAACCAAACAGGACTTCGAAAGTAATTTAATTCCTGTATCCAATTTGAAAATTTGCTGAAAAATGTAAGGATCTAAAAGACATTAAATCAAAACTTGATCGTGGAGAGACCATGTCATGTTTAAATTTAACTTAAGAGAATTTCTCAAAGTATCCTTACGCTTGATAATTAGATTGAGCGTTTTTTAAACAATGCCATGGGCTACTCATAGTCTTTTGCTCCTCGTGGTATCGTCCTTGTAATATTGTAAAGTAGTTTGTAAGTAGAGTAGTCCATAACATGTGTTGTAAATTTTTAATGGAATATAAAATAAATGAATAAATATATTGAGAAAAAGGTAGAGTATCGATAATTCTTTCCATTTCCTATTTGGTTTGCTCTGAAATAAACAAAAAACAAACTAAAAGATAGCCCCATACCAATGTCACTGCATATGCGACGAAGAAGCGTCTGATTTCAGCTTCCGCCCAAACTTTAACTTCAAAAGCTTCAAACTTGGTGAATATAAAGCGGATTTCCAAGATCCTGGTGTCTAAAATTAATTCAAGATATTTTATTTTTTTCTCTATCAAATCTTAAAAAGCTAAAAGAACTACAACTACAATTCAACTGTGCCAATCATAGCGGGAAAAGACACAAGGTCATCGAGTTTCCACTATAACTGGCACATTTAAGATATTCCGGACAGGGTTATCTTACCACTTAGCCCGTTTATTTTATCGTTATTTTTTCACATTTAATCAAACGTAAAACAATTTTTAGGACACCCTGTATATTTTCGAATTCATTTTTTGTCAGAAATTTATTTTCAACTTACTCGATTTCCAGCGGTGTCCTTAAACCCATGTAATACCCTATGACGCCATAATGGTTTTAAGAATTTTGGAAAGTATCTTAAAAGAGTCATATTTTATTTACAAGCTGATGATGTTTTGTAGAATTCGTCGATTTATAATCTTTCATGTAAAGAATAATTAATTATTCATTCATTATTCATTTTCACTTCAATTTTTAAACCATAAAGATTAAGAATATATACCACAACATCGAAAAACTTGTTTTTTAAGATTTCTGAAACCCATCCTAGATAAGGCCTAAGTCATTGGACTATCACAGTTCGTGTTGGCTTTCTTCGTGTATTGCGATGTTTACTTTTGATAATCAAGACAAGAAGCATCAATGTTGTTGTAAATCAGAAGATGAAATTAAATTGGACTGGACAGTAATTCAGGGCATTACTGCTGCTGCTTCCGATAGAGAAATATCCTCGACATTTTCTCATTAATGTCTGCACTACGCTGATTTTATACAACGAAGCGAGTGATCAAGGATCTTCAATGGTCTGGTCTCGTATCGCACGCTATGCATAACCTATCAAGTGCAAGAGCTTTGAGGCGCTTTTCTGCACACTGAGAAAATCAACCACTCCTGACTCATCCAAGAGATCTCATCAGCGTGGCATGACCTCAAAAGGCGAAGTACATAACGTAGAGGGCCTATGTGTTATTTTTGAATACCAAGCCAAGTGTTTGACATCCCTAACTCAGACAATAGCCCACAATCGGGATCGGACGAACTCTTTGGATAAAAACTAGCCGCAGTTATGACACATCCAAGAGAGCTGATCAACGTGGAATGACCTCCAGGGCGATGTAACGTAACGTAGAGGGCCTATGTGTTATTTTATGGAAACTGATATGAGTACCAAGCCAAGTCTTTAACTTCCCTGATTCCGACGATGGCTCACAATCAGAATTGCACGAACTTTCTTTGATGGAGATAGGCATATGCCCCGCTAACGAACGCTGCAGAGCTGAAATCAACTGAACATGGTTATAAGTTGCTCAGAGCAGAGATAGAATGCAAATTGGCCTAATCATTACAGCATTTTGAATATTTTCCATCGGTTTCTTTGTTCACATAGGCCGAAACCTGTGGTCTGATAATCCCCGTGCGATACTGGGAAGCTCGCACAGCGTGGCATTCTCTCAGCGCCAATGAGCCGAAAGCAAAGTCCTGAATATTCAGATGCGCTACAAAGACTGGATAAAAGCTTTGATCGGGTGATTAGGATATTTTTTTCTCTGCATCGGAAATTAATTTGTTTGTGTTTTCAACGGTGATTAGTAAACTGCAGGGAATAAGGAAAATAAACTGAAGATTCTCTCACAGCTTTTTGTGAAGATGGTGTGAGTTTTGCTTCATATGATCAGCGCGTAAGCTGTGGATTTTTCTCGAATGTTTAGAGAAGCTTTTAGATTATAATTTGTTATTCTTTTTCAGATTATCGCTCATGCTTTGGAAGTAAAAATACGATAGGAGCGTTTACTCGTTTAGATCAGGGCTGTCACCAGCAGCATAGGGCTCAAATTTTTGAAATGGTCGGTGTAAAATTCTATCACAGTTTCCTTTGAAATAAATGGCTTGTAAGGAATTTAGGGCTTTTTGCTGTACAGCTGCCCTGGAAATTTATTGATATCTTAATTAGTTTCAAAATGGCGGCATATATTAAATTTGAGGATGACGTCACCAAATTTCTGAATCCTAAACCAGAAAAGCTACAGATTCCTGCTTGCCACCTTATCGTAGACCTTCATAATATATGGTTTTCTTGAAGATTATACCATTTTTCCTCTATTGGTTTAGGTTTTACGATGATTTGAATTTTTTCGAAATTTTCCATGAATTTTTTCAAAAATAATTAAATTGCCGCCATGTTGAAAAAAGTCAAGATATCAAAAAATTCCTTCGGCAGATTTACAGCAAAGTACCATAAGTTCCTTTAAAGCCATTCAATTCAAAGAAAAATGTCTTATAATTTTACACCCGCCTTTTAAAGGGGCCTTTGCAACCAGCATACCTTGCACGTGCATCTCTTTGTTGTTGGCCATTTTAATGGTCCATTATTAGTATATATTATATTATCATTATATTATGATACAGTTACTCTATGTACTACATATTCACACTGAATATCTTCTCAATCTTGTGTCTTACATCATATGAACTGTTTATTATGTATGTAGGGAATAACATATGCCTAGTAGACATAATTATTATGTTAACTGAGCTGTCAGCTCGGACACTAGGGCAAACACGAATTTATTATTACTATTATTATTAGTAGTAATGTCACTAACTCAGTACGTAAGCAAACTCTCCTTAATAATTTGCATTATTATATTACCAGCATTATTATATTATTATATTGCATTATTAACTATTATTATTATTATTATTATTATTATTAGTATTATTATTATTATTATTATTATCATTATTATTATTATTCCATCACAACAAGTCATTTTTACATATTACGAAACTAGTCATTTTTACATATTATTGCTTTGATATTGCTTTGATATTATTGCTTTGATATTATTGTTATTATTATTATTATTATTATTATTATTACCAGCATTACTATGAGGCCTAAATGAATGACGATCAAGATGATAATGAATTTTTGTTTCTTGCAGCTATCGCATTACTTGAATCGACAATACTGGGAAAAGAGAAAAGATGACAGAGTTGCAGAACCATCGGCTCCTGTCGTACATGAAGTGGAAGAACACATAGGGAGAGGATCTGCTCCATATCATAAAGATGAACCAGTTGAAGCGGTGGTATGTACATCCTAAGAAAAACAATCAATTTTTTACTGTGGGCAGGTGCGGTGACAGGGCTAAGAAATGGGATTGGCGCGTAGTGGTAGTGATTGCCAGAATGATGTACCTTTTTCACATGGTGTTAAAGGTCTTTCATAGTGATCTTATTTACTGAACAAATTAACCTGTATAAATATGAAAGATTAGTATTATTATTATTATTATTAGTATTAGTATTATTAGTATTATTATTATTATTATTAGTATTATTAGTATTATTATTATTATTATTATTAGTATTATTATTATTATTATTATTATTAGTATTATTAGTATTATTATTATTAGTATTATTAGTATTATTATTATTATTATTAGTATTATTAGTATTATTATTATTATTATTATTAGTATTATTATTATTATTAGTATTATTATTATTATTACGAAACGTTTTGCTCTTAACAGTTTTGTTTTTCATATTATCATTATTAGTATTATTAGTATTAGTATTATTAGTATTATTATTATTATTATTGTTATTATTTAAGTTTTTAAAGATTTGCACCCTTTTATGCAGCACTACAGTAAATCCCCGCATATAAGAACCTACAAACTGTCCAACTAACATATGTACCCTGTAATTAAAAACCTGTTTCAGTTTGATCTCATTAAGTTCATTTTTGTCCCAGTTGGCTGTTAAAATTATCATCTCCTCCCTTGCTTAGAATTGGTTATTACGTACATGATAACTTTTGCCAAAACAACTAACAGAGCTGAACATCTTTGGTGAACATTCTAAAACGGCGTACGCAAGACACTCTTCAAATAGGAACCTTGAAATTTGTCTTAGTACCTTTGAAATAAGAACCTATTTCAGCCTGGCTGTCAAAAAGTTGGTTCTTATATGAGGGGATTTGCTGTATTGATTTGTAGACTTCTTGAAGTCTCCTTTCAATTTCTTAGGATGAAAATGCTGGAGATTCAGATGCATTTGTGGATACCATGTCCAAAAGTATTACCATGTTCATTAACCGAATGCAAACTGTAACATCCAAAGGAAAACATATTGCAATGGACTCAACCGTACAGGTATGTCTCCAAACATTTTATTTCTGCAACTGTAGTGTAAAACGAATTGGAAGAAAGCATTTTGTTGAGAAAAAAGGAAGTGCCTAAAGCTGGCAGTCATTGGACTCTTCGGAGAAGAAAGCCTGATCCCAAGGCACAAGGGTTGAATACCCAATTACCAGATCCTTTGTTATAGATTTTATGTAAAGTTCTAGCCAGTCACATCCACGACAGTGTGCCTTTAAAGGTAATCTGTCCCCTTTGATGAATGAAAATAAACTCGATAAAGATCTCTATTGTATATTCCAGAAGTTAGCGCTAATTTGCTTTATCTTGAGAAATCAGGGTCATAGAGGCTCGCTGATGCATGAATTTCAAGGCCACGTAAATACGTAAGCAGTAACTAAGCTCAGACCAATAGGGGACAGACTGCCTTTAAACCAGAAGCATTTTCTTATAATTATAATTATGATTTAAGTCAGTCGCATTCGATTTCAAAGAACTCGGAGAATAATGATAGCTATCTTTCGGAGCCTGTCTTCTTGTTTCTTTCAAAATAAATAAAAATATACATGATATTAATTTAAGCGCTGATTACTGTGCTCGATTAGCTCAATGATATGAGTGAATTCGGCGTCATAAAACAGCCAATTCAATTTTGAGTAAGGCTGTTTCGGCTCAGTTCAGATAACGTTTTCTTTATTATGAAACCCCGCTGCATCATTTTCCGACAATGATATACACGAAAGCCTAGACTATTTGCTCGCTGGTGCCTTCTTATGTTAGATTTGTTCATCGAAACGTGTGTTTTGTTGAATCCCGACGCGCGTTGTCATGCCCGAAAAGGGAAATTATAATGTGTCGTAAACACTGATATTTTAATTAAGATCCACAGTTAAAGCAGATGTAGCTTGCTTCTCATAATGGAAAATGGTATGGGTTTTATGATGAAACTAAATTTGACAACAAATAAACCTGGCCGCCCCCAACTGACGTCATGAGAGCGCACCGCCCCCTACTGAAGACTAGAATCTCTCCAAAGTCTGCCAAACCTCTGCCTTTTGGAGCAGAAACCTACCGCTTTGAGAATTTTGGAGTGAATAAAATGCAAATTCTGAGTCTACAAGGTTTACCGTTTTCAGACTGGATACCAATCAAACACAAACACACCCTTGGTTTTGTACCATTTTCTTTGTTCCCTGTTTCAGTTTCATTATAGCCTATTTCATTTTTCTGTGTAATATTCCAAAAGGCAGCGTATCCATTTTTGAAAATTGTCGGTTAAGACTGAGTAGAGTTTTTTTGTATTTCTTCTTTTAGCAGAACCTGCCAAAGCTTTAATTTTTTTTTACTTGCCATTTATTGTAAACACTCAAACTTACATTGTTTATATCGTCAAAGCTTTCGCCTCTCTTCTGAGGCCTCATCAGAGTTTTTTTGGGATTAGTATCACCTTTGTGGTTAGTTTCACAGTGGTATCCTTTACCAGTTCTGATTAAGCGATAAGGGCGAAAATTTTTGCAACAGCCAAACCTATGAAGATTTAAAGAGTACGTTCTATTCAGTGTTTTATATGCTATCTTTTCTCATTTCTAGTCATTGTTCCAATCTTTGAGTGCCATGCATCCACAATTGATGAAACTTATTGAAGATGAAGAAGATAATAAAGGTATGACGCCATGTAGTATTTTTTCCAGTAATTTATTTTGAGTGGGCAGGAAGGATTTTTAGCTGCTAAAGCTAATTTAAGGCCACTATGCATGCCGCATCCAGCCGCAGAGAGCATGATTGCAATGCGACCGTTTCTGTACCACAAGGCAATGATTGAACTTATAGACCATTATTCTACCATTCCATGATTGAAAAATGGATTGCTCCTCAAGGTAGAGTAATCTGTAATACGTATTGTACAGTTGTTAATGGAACGTTAAAGAAACACGCTCAGCCAGACAGCGATTGTAAGTAGTCGATTCGATTTCATATTTTTGAAGTACGGTTTTCAAAACATTGGATACATTTTTCTAACTCACCCGGTATGTTTTTGTTCCCCAGAAAATTTGCATCTTTTTATCAATCTTTGTATATTTTTATGTTTGTTCCTAGCAAAATACCAAGCTATGCTGGAGAAAATAGCCTTGATTCGCGAAGCAAGAGCATCCCTAAATGACATGCGCAATCAGCATCGAGAGAAATTACGTCAGCAAGAGTTAGAGCAGGAGATGTTGCGTCGTATGCAGATGGAACAAAAGTTAGAATTGATGCGACAACAAAAACAAGAATATTTGGAATACCAACGACAATTACAAATACAAAGACAACAAGAACTTGAAGCACAACAACTAATCAAATACCAACAAAAACAATACGCCATGCAAGGCCCATTCCCAGGCATGCCGTACCCGGTATCTGGTCAATTTGGCCCCGAAGGAGTTCCTGTTGGTACAGCATACCCTGCCACAGCTTCTCTTGGCCCGGTGTCTCAACCTGGTCCTACATCTATGGGACAAGCCGGTTCCGTTGCTCTCAGCCAAGCTGGTCCAGCTTCTTTGGGACCAATGGGTAGCCCTGCTCAGATGCAGTTTGCTGGCCAATATCCTCAAACTTCAACTGCCTATGGCTCACGACCCGAGCAGCCACCACCCGAAGGGCCTAACCAACCCGTATCTGCAGGTCAAAGTCAAGGAATGCAAAGCCAAGGGCCTCCTCAGTCCATGTCTCAGATGGATCAAGCCATGTATAGGGGCCAAGGACAACCGCCCGTGCCCCAGCAGTTCCGGCAACCGCAAGGGCAAATGCAGCCAGTTGGAAATATGCCCCCGCAAAGCCAGCCACAATCCCAACAACCACAGCAACAGCAGCCTACTCAGTATGCTCCGCAGGTGCCGGATATTCTTGATGCACCAATAGGAGAAGATCTGGGACAACAACAACAGCAAATGCAGGATCCAAGGTAGTTTCACATACATGAGCTAATTTTGTAAATGCCAAGTTCTTACTCCACTAATGATATATTTGAGTCGTAGTTACCAGTCGGTATATACTATGAACAACTGCATACAAGAACCTAATGGATCAAAACCATTAGAACCTATACCGACAAAAATTGTGAATTTAGAATCCCATCATCCCCGTCCACACCTATATGTTTACGTTTGTAAGCGCATAGAATGTTTTCCATCCACACTGATCCACTAATCGTTTACGGAGCGTTTTAGCCTTTCCACACGTAAACGCCAAAACAATTGAAAATGACTGATGAACATAGTTGGTGTGACGTCACCGTTTACAAAAGTATGCGTTTACGACCGTTCACATGAAAACGCGAAATCCAGTTCAGTTCAGTTCATTTCATTTTAAAAATCCATCTAATACATGTTATAACTCTACATACCTACCTATCTAATTAACAAATATGAATTTAAAATAAAATACAACAAATAACATTGAAAAAACACAGGATGGTACTTAGGGCAAATGTAAACAGACTAAATAGGTAAGTATGAAGAGCCATAATGAGATTAGGGGAATTTCTTAAAGGAGGAGCTCCCTCAATAGGCAAGCTAATCGAGGAGGGAACACCCCCTATCTAAAAAAGAAAATTGACTTTTCTATGGATGTTATTTGAAACTGGTGCAGAAAGACATATAATAAAGTGTGAATTACTGGGTGTAATTGTGGCACAAAAAGTAGATCTTTACCTTGGTTTTGAATGAAGCTTTCGAGTGAGAGTTTCTTAATTCAACAGGGATTTCATTCCAAAGCTTAGCTCCTTTATATCGAATGGAGTTGAGCCCAAATTGAAGGGTGTTCTTTCGAGCAAGAAACAAATCACCTTTACTAGCCTGTCTAGTGTTATGCTGATGCATGGATGAATTCAATAGGAAAAAGTCATGGAAGCAACTCGGCGATGATCTATATACAGTTTCAAAGACAAAAGTGAGAAGTTTAAGCTGAAAAAGATCAGATAGTCTCAGAAGTTTTAAAGACTTAAAGATTGGAGCAGAAGGAGAAAGAGCAGGCTGAGAAGAAATTTTTCGGATTAGTCTCTTCTGAAGTTTGTAGACAGGGTCTGTATAAGACGCAGAAGTATTACCCCACACGATAATACCATACTGGGCAAAAGACATAAACAATGAATTATATAAGCAGAGTAACACATCTGGAGTCAGGAGGCTCTTAACCTTTGAAATAACACCACAAGTTCTAGCAAGTTTTTTGGACAACTCCTTCAGATGGAACTTCCAACTAAGATTTTCATCTAGAAGTAGTCCTAAAAATTTAACAAAGTTTGCTCTCTGAATGGTCTTCTTTCCAATCTTAATGATTGGATTTTCATCTATTTTATTGTGTATTGAATGGAATATCATGAAGTTTGTTTTTTCTACATTAAGAGATAATTTATTGGTATCAAGCCACTTTTTAACCTGTCTGAGTTCAATATTGACAACTTTTACTAATTTATTTATATCATTACTCTCATAATATATGTTAGTGTCATCAGCAAATAGGAAGAATTTAAGTCTTTTAGATACATTAGGCAAGTCATTTATATACAATAGGAAGAGAAGAGGACCTAATACAGACCCCTGTGGAACCCCACAAGAGATTTTGAGTAGGCCAGAGTTAAAACCATTTATGCTTACATACTGTTCACGCTCTGAAAGGTATGATTTAAACCAATCTAAAGCACAACCTCTAATTCCATAGTGCTCCATCTTAGAAAGTAGGATTTGATGATTGACAGTGTCAAAGGCTTTTTGAAGGTCAATAAATACACCACAACCATATCTTTTATTATCTAAGCTATGTCTTATAGTTTCAGTCAAACTAATTAGAGCATGGTCTATTGAATGATTTTCCTGGAAACCAAATTGAAGGTCATACAAAATCTTGTGAAATTTTAGGAAATTAAAGAGACGTTTATACATTGCTCTTTCAAATATCTTACTGAAAATAGAAAGTAAAGATATTGGGCGGTAATTAGAAGCCTGCTGGTGATCACCCTTTTTGAATATGGTAATAACTTTAGCAATTTTGAGCTTGTCTGGAAAAACTCCTGACTCAAATGACTGATTAACCATTTGAGCTAGGAAAGGCGATAGAGAGGGGCCAAGAATTTTGAGCAGTCTAATTGGTATGCTGTTTGGACCAACAGATTTAGCTGGATTCAAAGCCGCAATAAGATCGTCAATTTCATAACGTGTGACTGGGGAAAGAAAGATTGAACTTGAATTTCTGTCTGACATATAGGCAAGAGGTGATTTCAAGGTTTTGGGGATTTTATCAGTAATATTTTCAGCTACGTTAACAAAGTAATCATTAAAAATATTTGACATGTGCGTTGGATCAGAGGTGATATTCCCATTGCTATCTTTGATCTTTTTAACAGAAGAAGAGGAAGAACTTTTCACACTTATAATAGATTTAATACCTGACCATAAAAGTTTCATGTTTTGTTTATTGGTAAGAAAATAATTTTGGAAGTAGGCAATTTTACTGTTTTTCAATTCCAAAACTACACGATTGCGAAACTTTTTATATAATGATTTTTTAACATCAGTGTTATCCTTCCTTAGACTACGAAAGATTTTATCACGTAATCTCATCATTTTCAAGATTCTACCATTTATCCATGGCCTAGCTTTTAATTTGATGGCTTTCTTATTTAGCTTTCTAATGGGAGCATGCTTCTCTGACAGTGAGAAGATCTCTTTCAAAAGTTTACTGAATTTATAGTTTACATCTAATGTATTATCATTAACAAAATCAAGGTTGATGGAATTTAAATCTTCAATGCAATTTACCTCATTGAAATTAGTGAAATCATGTTTATAATGACTAGCATTTAACATTTCAAGTTTTAAATTCTTGATGATTAGAATTTTAGGAAAATGATCAGAAATTTGGGTTAGGATGTTACCACTGGTAATATTGAATTCAACTGCATTTGTAAATATATTATCAATTAATGTAGAGGTTTGGTCAGAAATTCTAGATGGGTGAAGAATACATGGCATAAAATTGTTAGAGAAGAAATTATTGGCAAAATCACAAGTTTGAGTGTCTGAATTATAGTTGAGAAGGTTAACATTGAAGTCGCCCATTATAAAAGCAAGTTTATTAGATTGAGTTATGTTTGATAAAATATTGTTAAGGTGAAGTGTTAGGCCATCTATATCAGAACTTGGATGTCTGTAAACACAACAAAACAGCAGATTCTTTTCATTTTTGCGATCAACCTCAATCCAAACAGTTTCAAAATCATCATGACTGCAGTCAAGATCTTTCCTTGGTGAAGGGGACAGGCTGGATTTGACATAGATCCCAACACCACCATTCTGGCTATGAGACCTAGTAAAGACAAAATCATATCCTGGAATCTCAATATTAGTTGCAATTGGATTCTCAAATGAATCCCATGTTTCAGACACACCTATAACATCAAAACTTTGATGCAAGTTAGTTGCTAGGCCAATTAGCTCATCAAGATGAAGGGAAAGGCTCCGTATATTTGAATGAAAAATAGAAAGCTCATCACGAGAAGAAGATTTAGAAAAAGATTTGGACAACTCTTGCAAAGAAAAGTAGTGAGAGTCAATATTTTGCGGCATCTGCTCATCAATATCATAGTCACCTAGATTTGGCAGATTGGAATCCTGATCCGCAAAAACAAGCTGTTGAACTGTTATTTTCTACGAAAAGAATTGAAATCAATCATCCAGAAATTCGTTTTAATAATATTCCAGTGATGAAAGTGGATAAACATAAACATTTAGGAATTATCCTGGACTCAAAGCTTTCTTTTTCGGCTCATATCCAGGCAGCTATCTCTAAGACAAGGAAGGGTGTCGGTTTGCTGAAATATCTCTCCAAGTACCTACCCAGACATACCCTAAACGAATTATTCAAGCTCTATGTGCGGCCCCACCTGGAATACGGAGATGTTATCTATCATATTCCGGCCAAAGTATGTGAATTTAGCGGTAACACTACTTTGTCAAGTTTGATGGAAAAGTTGGAGTCAGTTCAGTATTCTGCTGCTCTAGCCGTTACAGGAACGTGGAGGGGGACATCGCGAGAGAAGTTGTACGCAGAACTTGGTTGGGAATCATTGAGTTCCCGAAGATGGAGTAGACGCCTTACGTTATTTTACAAAATGATACATAATCTGATGCCTGAATATACAGCTGATCCAATCCCCCAACTTCAGCAGTCGCATTACTCTCTTCGCAATCAGGATGTCATTGGGCGAATAAGGGCAAGGACAGAAAAATTCAAATCTAGCTTTTATCCCAATTGCCTGTCAGAATGGAATGAACTAGATCCGGAGGTTAGACTTGCACCATCGGTCGCTATCTTTAAGAGAAAGCTGATTTCAATTATCCGCCCCCCTGCTAAATCTGTCTTTGGGATTCACGATCCAATAGGATTATCCTATCTGACTCAACTTAGAGTGGGTCTTAGTAAGTTATGCTTTCACAAATTCAAGCACAATTTTAGGGATTCCATAAATCCAATGTGTCCTACAAACGATGGTATCGAGACTACGGAACACTTTTTGTTGCTCTGCCCCTCCTTCGAGGTTGAACGTCGAAATCTTCTCGCTAGAGTGTTTGATTTGCTGCGACCATTTGAACATATCGATCTTTCAAATGAGGTTTTGACGCAACTGTTATTATATGGCGATAAAAACCTTCCAAAGGACCTCAACAGAAATATACTCGAGTTGACTCTACATTACATCCAAGCAACTGGTCGCTTCAGTTGAGATCACCGTAAATCTAGTTAAACGTCACCAAACCACTAAGTCCATTTTCGTAAAGTTTTCTTGTCGTAGAGTCCTGTCCATATATTCCTTTGCAAGCCTGTTTCACATTGGATGTTAGGCTTATATTAGAAATCCAGACACGATAGCGGTGTCTCGAGCGATGGGGACCTTGGGTGGGGAGCAGTGACGGGGACAGTTGTTGTCGTTGTTGTTTCCTCGGCCGGCGTTCCGATTGTTCACTATTATATTTTGGCCTGATATCTAATGTGAAACCGGCTCAAATATTTATTTGTAAAATGTTTTTATAATTAGAATTTCTATCTGTATTAGTTGTAGCGTATGTATAGTAGTTAGTATTAGTTGTATTTTAGTTTATATTAATTCCAGGGGGTAGACATGACATTTTGCTCCTCCTGGTCCCCGTCCTTGTAGTGTGGTATAGTAGATTGTAGGTAGTGTTTAGGTAACTTTGTTGTAAATTTTTATATTGAATAAAAAAAAAAAAAAAAAAAAAAAAAAAACGCGAAAACAGCGTTTCCAAAAGTATCCACTTTGGAAAGCGTTTTCGAACGTATGCGTTTAGGGTAACCTGAAATGCCGTTTACGTGTGGACGCAAGGTGTAAACGGATACCAATGTATGCGTTTACGAACGTAAACGTATGCGTATGGACGGGGTCTAAGAATCCATTACGTAGTTCACAATATAAGCACCGAAGCTGACTTGCAAATCGTATGTTGCTATACACCTTTTTTATTAGAAACTCTAGCATATCTTTCTTTATTTATTCGCACTTGTTTCTTGTATCACATTACTCGGAAAGTACTTGAGTAATGTCTAAACATTGGAAAGGATTCAAACACCTTGTTTTGAAATGTTCTGGAGGGCACAGATCTGATAATTTTAAGAAACTTTCAGTACTGGCCCAAATTCTTAGTTTCTTATGAAAGAAAATACGTGTATGTGGGTGTTTGATGTATGTCCATGATGTAGTAAAGCGAGAGGCTCCCAAATCTAAAATGATGCTGATACTAGAGACATAATTATGGCTAAATTGACGACTTGATAAAATTCTGCCGCCTTATTTCAGAAGTATTTCTTTTCAGTAATTTAGCATATTTTGTTTGTGACTCATGTTTTCTCTGCTCTTTCAAGTTTTCTCATATTTCATATTTCTCATACCCGAAGAAATAATCCAAAATGTCATGAACCTGAAAAGTAACATGAGCGTCCCTATCCTAAGGACACAAATGACGGGGTCCGGAAGTTTTTCCATTTTCCAGTTATTTGAAGATCGTATTATGAAGACGAAAAAGTCACCTTACCACATCAGCATAGGGCTCAAATCTTTCAAATCTTTAAAAATGTGGGTGTAAAATTCTATGAAATTTTTCTTTAGATTGAATGGCTTGAAAAGAACTTATGATACTTTGTTGTAAATCTGCGGTAGAAATTTCTTGATATCTTAATTTTATTCAAAATGGCGACAATTGAATTATTTTTGAAAAATTCATGGAAAATTTTGAAAAAATTATAAATCATCGTAAATCCTAAACCAATAGAGGAAAAATGATATAATATTCAAGAAAAGCATAGTTCATGAAGGTCTACAATATAGTTGCAAGGAGAAATCTGTAGCTTTTCTGGTTTAGGATTTAGAAATTTAATGACGTCATAGCCTCAAATTTAATAAATGCCGCCATTTTGAAACTAATCAAGATAACAATAAATTCCCACGGCAGATTTACAGCAAAAAGCCCCAAGTTCTTTCCCAGTCATTTGATAAAAGAAAACTGTAATAGAATTTTACACCGACTTTTTAACGATTTGAGCCCCATGTTTACTCTGTTTACAGCATTCAATCTGATGTCACTATTTCTCATACGTTTTCTACGTTTCCTTGCAGATCTCAGAATTTTTCGCAGCAGCCTCCGCAGCCTATGATGGGAAACCAACAACAACAAGGTCAGCAACAGCAGCAGAATGCTCCATCGCAGCTTCAGCAGCAGCCATATTCGCAATCACAACCTCAAATGCAGCAACAACAACAGTTTCAACAGCGTCCCCCCCAGCAACCACCACCGCAACAGCAGCAACAATCGCATCTCCAACAGCAACAACAACCACAGCAGCAGCATTCGCCTCCGCAACAACAGCTGCCTCCACAGCAGCAGCAACAGTTCGTTTCTCCAACTCGACAACAGATACCTCCACAACAACAACAACAGCAGCAACAATATCCGCCTTCGCAGCAGCAGCAGCAGCAAAGCATGCCTTACCAACAACCCGCAACTCAAACAGGTGCCCCAAAACAGTTTTATCAAGCTGGGGCCCCATCGCCCACCCCAGCTGCTTCTCAAGCACCATACGGGGGCCAAGCACCCCAGCAAATGTATCAACAGGCAGTAGGCCAGGGTCAGCCCCAACTGCAGGGGGGACAGGATCCTTATCAGCAGCAACCCCCAAATCAATATGCTCAGCTAAATTTGCCTCAGCAAAATCAAAGTCCAGCTTCGCTACCATACATGGGGCAAGGCTCTATGGGTACCCAGGGTTCCGGTCCTGCCTCTCTTCCAGCCAATATGAACCAGTATTCAGGAGGAGGTCAAGGTTACCAGCAGCAAAATGTATACTCGCAACAGCAACAACAAGAAACCCAGATGACTGAAACAATGAAAGACCTGCAATTGATTTCTTTTGAATAAGTATCTTACTTTATTGAACAATCATAAGGACTCGAAAGTACTATATAGGAGTACGTTTACAAGTGGTATTGTTATGAGCTAAATCTTTTCCTTTAATAGACCCTATGGCTGTTCTACAAAAGAGTCTGAATCTAACGATGTCTTAATATACCGGGTGCGCCAAAATAAACTATGCACGTTTGACAGGCCACAACAAATCGTACACTGGATCGATTTTGAAGATTTATGACTTAATCTTTAGCAGAAAGCCTGAATTAGATTCTAGGACTTCTTGCACATTTTTCCGTTTTCACTTTTTAGAGCTAGAAGGGAGTTTCTTAAAAGTTTCGTTTTCGAAAACATTGAAAATGATGAAAAAACGTCGATCAAATCCTGCACCCGAACCCTGCACCCTTACTTGCATATGAAGAATAAAAACTTCTTGAAGGATTGCTATTTTTAGAAAAGAATAATTTTCAACTTTTTGCTGAAAAATAGGCCGTTTCAGAAACACCTTATTTTTCCAAAAAAGGCAAGCCTCTAGCCTTACCTTTTGATGAAAAATAGGCCCATTCAGAAACACCTGATTTTGGTGAAAAAGGTAAGCCTATAGTCTTACCTTTTGATGGAAAATAGGCCCACTCAGAAACACCTCAGTTTGGTGAAAAAGGTAAGCCTATAGCCGTACCTTTTGATAAAGAATAGGCCCATTCAGAAACACCTCATTTTGGTGAAAAAGGTAAGCCTATAGCCTTACCTTTTGATGGAAAATAGGCCCATTCAGAAACACCTGATTTTGGTGAAAAAGGTAAGTCTATAGCCATACCTTTTGATGGAAAATAGGCCCATTCAGAAACACCTGATTTTGGTGAAAAAGGTAAGCCTATAGCCTTACCTTTTGATGAAAAGTAGGCCCATTCAGAAACACCTGATTTTGGTGAAAAAGGTAAGCCTATAGCCTTACCTTTTGATAGAAAATAGGCCCATTCAGAAACACCTCATTTTGGTGAAAAAGGTAAGTCTATAGCCTTACCTTTTGATGGAAAATAGGCCCATTCAGAAACACCTCATTTTGGTGAAAAAGGTAAGCCTATAGCCTTACCTTTTGATGGAAAATAGGCCCATTCAGAAACACCTCATTTTGGTGAAAAAGGTAAGCCTATAGCCTTACCTTTTGATGGAAAATAGGCCCATTCAGAAACACCTGATTTTGGTGAAAAAGGTAAGCCTATAGCCTTACCTTTTGATGAAAAATAGGCCCATTCAGAAACACCTGATTTGGTGAAAAAGGTAAGCCTATAGCCTTACCTTTTGATGGAAAATAGGCCCATTCAGAAACACCTGATTTTGGTGAAAAAGGTAAGCCTATAGCCTTACCTTTTTGTTGAAAAATAGGCCCATTCAGAAACACCTCATTTTGGTGAAAAAGGTAAGCCTATAGTCTTACCTTTTGATGGAAAATAGGCCCATTCAGAAACACCTGATTTTTGTGAAAAAGGTAAGCCTATAGCCTTACCTTTTGATGAAAATAGGCCCATTCAGAAACACCTCATTTTGGTGAAAAAGGTCAGCCTATAGCCTTACCTTTTGATGAAAAATAGGCCCATTCAGAAACACCTGATTTTTGTGAAAAAGGTCAGCCTATAGCCTTACCTTTTGATGAAAAATAGGCCCATTCAGAAACACCTGATTTTTGTGAAAAAGGTAAGCCTATAGCCTTACCTTTTGATGAAAATAGGCCCATTCAGAAACACCTCATTTTGGAGAAAAAGGTAAGCCTATAGCCTTACCTTTTGATGGAAAATAGGGCCATTCAGAAACACCTGATTTTGGTGAAAAAGGTAAGCCTATAATCTTACCTTTTGATGAAAAATAGGCCCATTCAGAAACACCTCATTTTGGTGAAAAAGTTAAGCCTATAGTCTTACCTATTGATGGAAAACAGGCCCATTCAGAAACACCTCATTTTGGTGAAAAAGGTAAGCCTATAGTCTTACCTTTTGATGGAAAATAGGCCCATTCAGAAACACCTGATTTTGGTGAAAAAGGTAAGCCTACAGCCTTACCTTTTGATGAAAAATAGGCCCATTCAGAAACACCTCATTTTGGTGAAAAAGGTAAGCCTATAGTCTTACCTTTTGATGGAAAATAGGCCCATTCAGAAACACCTCTGATTTTGGTGAAAAAGGTAAGCCTATAGCCTTACCTTTTGATGAAGATTAGGCCCATTCAGAAACACCTGATTTTGGTGAAAAAGGTAAGCCTATAGCCTTACATTTTGATGAAAAATAGGCCCATTCAGAAAAACCTGATTTTGGTGAAAAAGGTAAGCCTATAGTCTTACCTTTTGATGGAAAATAGGCCCATTCAGAAACACCTCATTTTGGTGAAAAAGGTAAGCCTATAGCCTTACCTTTTGATGGAAAATAGGCCCGTTCAGAAACACCTCATTTTTGTGAAAAAGGTAAGCCTATAGCCTTACCTTTTGATGAAAAATAGGCCCATTCAGAAACACCTGATTTTGGTGAAAAAGGTAAGCCTATAGTCTTACCTTTTGATTGAAAATAGACCCATTCAGAAACAACTCATTTTGGTGAAAAAGGTAAGCCTATAGTCTTACCTTTTGATGGAAAATAGGCCCATTCAGAAATACCTCATTTCGGTGAAAAAGGTAAGCCTATAGCCTTACCTTTTGATGAAGAATAGGCCCATTCAGAAACACCTGATTTTGGTGAAAAAGGTAAGCCTATAGCCTTACATTTTGATGAAAAATAGGCCCATTCAGAAAAACCTGATTTTGGTGAAAAAGGTAAGCCTATAGTCTTACCTTTTGATGGAAAATAGGCCCATTCAGAAACACCTGATTTTGGTGAAAAAGGTAAGCCTATAGCCTTACCTTTTGATGGAAAATAGGCCCATTCAGAAACACCTGATTTTGGTGAAAAAGGTAAGCCTATAGCCTTACCTTTTGATGAAAAATAGGCCCATTCAGAAACACCTGATTTTGGTGAAAAAGGTAAGCCTATAGCCTTACCTTTTGATGGAAAATAGGGCCATTCAGAAACACCTGATTTTGGTGAAAAAGGTAAGTCTATAGCCTTACCTTTTGATGGAAAATAGGCCCATTCAGAAACACCTCATTTTGGTGAAAAAGGTAAGCCTATAGCCTTGCCTTTTGATGGAAAATAGGCCCATTCAGAAACACCTGATTTTGGTGAAAAAGGTAAGCATATAGCCTTACCTTTTGATGAAAAATAGGCCCATTCAGAAACACCTGATTTTTGTGAAAAAGGTAAGCCTATAGCCTTACCTTTTGATAAAAAATAGGCCCATTCAGAAACACCTGATTTTGGTGAAAAAGGTAAGCCTATAGCCTTACCTTTTGATGAAAAATAGGCCCATTCAAAAACACCTGATTTTGGTGAAAAAGGTAAGCCTATAGCCTTACCTTTTGATGAAAAATAGGCCCATTCAGAAACACCTGATTTTGGTGAAAAAGGTAAGCCTATAGCCTTACCTTTTGATGAAAAATAGGCCCATTCAGAAACACCTGATGTGGTGAAAAAGGTAAGCCTATAGCCTTACCTTTTGATGAAAAATAGGCCCATTCAGAAACACCTGATTTTGGTGAAAAAGGTAAGCCTATAGCCTTACCTTTTTGTTGAAAAATAGGCCCATTCAGAAACACCTCATTTTGGTGAAAAAGGTAAGCCTATAGTCTTACCTTTTGATGGAAAATAGGCCCATTCAGAAATACCTCATTTCGGTGAAAAAGGTAAGCCTATAGCCTTACCTTTTGATAAAAATAGGCCCATTCAGAAACACCTGATTTTGGTGAAAAAGGTAAGCCTATAGCCTTACCTTTTGATGGAAAATAGGCCCATTCAGAAACACCTGATTTTGGTGAAAAAGGTCAGCCTATAGCCTTACCTTTTGATGAAAAATAGGCCCATTCAGAAACACCTGATTTTTGTGAAAAAGGTAAGCCTATAGCCTTACCTTTTGATGAAAATAGGCCCATTCAGAAACACCTCATTTTGGAGAAAAAGGTAAGCCTATAGTCTTACCTTTTGATGGAAAATAGGCCCATTCAGAAACACCTCATTTTGGTGAAAAAGGTAAGCCTATAATCTTACCTTTTGATGGAAAATAGGCCCATTCAGAAACACCTAATTTTGGTGCAAAAGGTAAGCCTATAGCCTTACCTTTTGATGAAAAATAGGCCCATTCAGAAACACCTGATTTTGGTGAAAAAGGTAAGCCTATAGCCTTACCTTTTGATGGAAAATAGGGCCATTCAGAAACACCTGATTTTGGTGAAAAAGGTAAGTCTATAGCCTTACCTTTTGATGGAAAATAGGCCCATTCAGAAACACCTGATTTTGGTGAAAAAGGTAAGCATATAGCCTTACCTTTTGATGGAAAATAGGCCCATTCAGAAACACCTGATTTTGGTGAAAAAGGTAAGTCTATAGCCTTAACTTTTGATGGAAAATAGGCCCATTCAGAAACACCTCATTTTGGTGAAAAAGGTAAGCCTATAGCCTTACCTTTTGATGGAAAATAGGCCCATTCAGAAACACCTCATTTTGGTGAAAAAGGTAAGCCTATAGCCTTACCTTTTGATGGAAAATAGGCCCATTCAGAAACACCTGATTTTGGTGAAAAAGGTAAGCCTATAGCCTTACCTTTTGATGAAAAATAGGCCCATTCAGAAACACCTGATTTGGTGAAAAAGGTAAGCCTATAGCCTTACCTTTTGATGGAAAATAGGCCCATTCAGAAACACCTGATTTTGGTGAAAAAGGTAAGCCTATAGCCTTACCTTTTTGTTGAAAAATAGGCCCATTCAGAAACACCTCATTTTGGTGAAAAAGGTAAGCCTATAGTCTTACCTTTTGATCAAAAATAGGCCCGTTCAGAAACACCTCATTTTTGTGAAAAAGGTAAGCCTATAGCCTTACCTTTTGATGAAAAATAGGCCCATTCAGAAACACCTCATTTTGGTGAAAAAGGTAAGCCTATAGCCTTACCTTTTGATGAAAAATAGGCCCATTCAGAAACACCTGATTTTGGTGAAAAAGGTCAACCTATAGCCTTACCTTTTGATGAAAAATAGGCCCATTCAGAAACACCTGATTTTGATGAAAAAGGTAAGCCTATAGCCATACCTTTTGATGAAAATAGGCCCATTCAGAAACACCTCATTTTGGAGAAAAAGGTAAGCCTATAGCCTTACCTTTTGATGGAAAATAGGCCCATTCAGAAACACCTGATTTTGGTGAAAAAGGTAAGCCTATAATCTTACCTTTTGATGAAAAATAGGCCCATTCAGAAACACCTGATTTTGGTGAAAAAGTTAAGCCTATAGTCTTACCTATTGATGGAAAATAGGCCCATTCAGAAACACCTCATTTTGGTGAAAAAGGTAAGCCTATAGTCTTACCTTTTGATGGAAAATAGGCCCATTCAGAAACACCTGATTTTGGTGAAAAAGGTAAGCCTACAGCCTTACCTTTTGATGAAAAATAGGCCCATTCAGAAACACCTCATTTTGGTGAAAAAGGTAAGCCTATAGTCTTACCTTTTGATGGAAAATAGGCCCATTCAGAAACACCTCATTTTGGTGAAAAAGGTAAGCCTATAGCCTTACCTTTTGATGAAAAATAGGCCCATTCAGAAACACCTGATTTTGGTGAAAAAGGTAAGCCTATAGCCTTACATTTTGATGAAAAATAGGCCCATTCAGAAAAACCTGATTTTGGTGAAAAAGGTAAGCCTATAGTCTTACCTTTTGATGGAAAATAGGCCCATTCAGAAACACCTGATTTTGGTGAAAAAGGTAAGCCTATAGCCTTACCTTTTGATGGAAAATAGGCCCGTTCAGAAACACCTCATTTTTGTGAAAAAGGTAAGCCTATAGCCTTACCTTTTGATGAAAAATAGGCCCATTCAGAAACACCTGATTTTGGTGAAAAAGGTAAGCCTATAGTCTTACCTTTTGATGAAAATAGACCCATTCAGAAACACCTGATTTTTGTGAAAAAGGTCAGCCTATAGCCTTACCTTTTGATGAAAAATAGGCCCATTCAGAAACACCTGATTTTGGTGAAAAAGGTAAGCCTATAGCCTTACCTTTTGATGAAAATAGGCCCATTCAGAAACACCTCATTTTGGAGAAAAAGGTAAGCCTATAGCCTTACCTTTTGATGGAAAATAGGCCCATTCAGAAACACCTGATTTTGGTGAAAAAGGTAAGCCTATAATCTTACCTTTTGATGAAAAATAGGCCCATTCAGAAACACCTCATTTTGGTGAAAAAGTTAAGCCTATAGTCTTACCTATTGATGGAAAATAGGCCCATTCAGAAACACCTCATTTTGGTGAAAAAGGTAAGCCTATAGTCTTACCTTTTGATGGAAAATAGGCCCATTCAGAAACACCTGATTTTGGTGAAAAAGGTAAGCCTACAGCCTTACCTTTTGATGAAAAATAGGCCCATTCAGAAACACCTCATTTTGGTGAAAAAGGTAAGCCTATAGTCTTACCTTTTGATGGAAAATAGGCCCATTCAGAAACACCTCATTTTGGTGAAAAAGGTAAGCCTATAGCCTTACCTTTTGATGAAAAATAGGCCCATTCAGAAACACCTGATTTTGGTGAAAAAGGTAAGCCTATAGCCTTACGTTTTGATGAAAAATAGGCCCATTCAGAAAAACCTGATTTTGGTGAAAAAGGTAAGCCTATAGTCTTACCTTTTGATGGAAAATAGGCCCATTCAGAAACACCTGATTTTGGTGAAAAAGGTAAGCCTATAGCCTTACCTTTTGATGGAAAATAGGCCCGTTCAGAAACACCTCATTTTTGTGAAAAAGGTAAGCCTATAGCCTTACCTTTTGATGAAAAATAGGCCCATTCAGAAACACCTGATTTTGGTGAAAAAGGTAAGCCTATAGTCTTACCTTTTGATGAAAATAGACCCATTCAGAAACAACTCATTTTGGTGAAAAAGGTAAGCCTATAGCCTTACCTTTTGATGGAAAATAGGCCCATTCAGAAACACCTCATTTTGGTGAAAAAGGTAAGCCTATAGCCTTACCTCTTGATGAAGAATAGGCCCATTCAGAAACACCTGATTTTGGTGAAAAAGGTAAGCCTATAGCCTTACATTTTGATGAAAAATAGGCCCATTCAGAAAAACCTGATTTTGGTGAAAAAGGTAAGCCTATAGTCTTACCTTTTGATGGAAAATAGGCCCATTCAGAAACACCTGATTTTGGTGAAAAAGGTAAGCCTATAGCCTTACCTTTTGATGGAAAATAGGCCCATTCAGAAACACCTGATTTTGGTGAAAAAGGTAAGCCTATAGCCTTACCTTTTTGTTGAAAAATAGGCCCATTCAGAAACACCTCATTTTGGTGAAAAAGGTAAGCCTATAGTCTTACCTTTTGATAAAAATAGGCCCATTCAGAAACACCTGATTTTGGTGAAAAAGGTAAGCCTATAGCCTTACCTTTTGATGGAAAATAGGCCCATTCAGAAACACCTGATTTTGGTGAAAAAGGTCAGCCTATAGCCTTACCTTTTGATGAAAAATAGGCCCATTCAGAAACACCTGATTTTTGTGAAAAAGGTAAGCCTATAGCCTTACCTTTTGATGAAAATAGGCCCATTCAGAAACACCTCATTTTGGAGAAAAATGTAAGCCTATAGCCTTACCTTTTGATGGAAAATAGGCCCATTCAGAAACACCTCATTTTGGTGAAAAAGGTAAGCCTATAATCTTACCTTTTGATGGAAAATAGGCCCATTCAGAAACACCTGATTTTGGTGCAAAAGGTAAGCCTATAGCCTTACCTTTTGATGAAAAATAGGCCCATTCAGAAACACCTGATTTTGGTGAAAAAGGTAAGCCTATAGCCTCACCTTTTGATGGAAAATAGGGCCATTCAGAAACACCTGATTTTGGTGAAAAAGGTAAGTCTATAGCCTTACCTTTTGATGGAAAATAGGCCCATTCAGAAACACCTCATTTTGGTGAAAATGGTAAGCATATAGCCTTACCTTTTGATGGAAAATAGGCCCATTCAGAAACACCTCATTTTGGTGAAAAAGGCAAGCCTATAGCCTTACCTTTTGATGGAAAATAGGCCCATTCAGAAACACCTGATTTTGGTGAAAAAGGTAAGCCTATAGCCTTACCTTTTGATGAAAAATAGGCCCATTCAGAAACACCTGATTTTTGTGAAAAAGGTAAGCCTATAGCCTTACCTTTTGATGAAAAATAGGCCCATTCAGAAACACCTGATTTTGGTGAAAAAGGTAAGCCTATAGCCTTACCTTTTGATGAAAAATAGGCCCATTCAAAAACACCTGATTTTGGTGAAAAAGGTAAGCCTATAGCCTTACCTTTTGATGAAAAATAGGCCCATTCAGAAACACCTGATTTTGGTGAAAAAGGTAAGTCTATAGCCTTACCTTTTGATGGAAAATAGGCCCATTCAGAAACACCTGATTTTGGTGAAAAAGGTAAGCCTATAGCCTTACCTTTTTGTTGAAAAATAGGCCCATTCAGAAACACCTCATTTTGGTGAAAAAGGTAAGCCCATAGTCTTACCTTTTGATGGAAAATAGGCCCATTCAGAAACACCTGATTTTTGTGCAAAAGGTAAGCCTATAGCCTTACCTTTTGATGGAAAATAGGCCCATTCAGAAACACCTGATTTTGGTGTAAAAGGTAAGCCTATAGCCTTACCTTTTGATGAAAAATAGGCCCATTCAGAAACACCTGATTTTGGTGAAAAAGGTAAGCCTATAGCCTTACCTTTTGATGGAAAATAGGCCCATTCAGAAACACCTCATTTTGGTGAAAAAGGTAAGCCTATAGCCTTACCTTTTGATGGAAAATAGGCCCATTCAGAAACACCTGATTTTGGTGAAAAAGGTAAGCCTATAGCCTTACCTTTTGATGAAAAATAGGCCCATTCAGAAACACCTGATTTTTGTGAAAAAGGTAAGCCTATAGCCTTACCTTTTGATGAAAAATAGGCCCATTCAGAAACACCTGATTTTGGTGAAAAAGGTAAGCCTATAGCCTTACCTTTTGATGGAAAATAGGCCCATTCAAAAACACCTGATTTTGGTGAAAAAGGTAAGCCTATAGCCTTACCTTTTGATGTAAAATAGGCCCATTCAGAAACACCTGATTTTGGTGAAAAAGGTAAGCCTATAGCCTTACCTTTTGATGGAAAATAGGGCCATTCAGAAACACATGATTTTGGTGAAAAAGGTAAGTCTATAGCCATACCTTTTGATGGAAAATAGGCCCATTCAGAAACACCTGATTTTGGTGAAGAAGGTAAGTCTATAGCCATACCTTTTGATGAAAAATAGGCCCATTCAGAAACACCTGATTTTGGTGAAAAAGGTAAGCCTATAGCCTTACCTTTTGATGGAAAATAGGCCCATTCAGAAACACCTGATTTTGGTGAAAAAGGTAAGCCTATAGCCTTACCTTTTTGTTGAAAAAGAGGCCCATTCAGAAACACCTCATTTTGGTGAAAAAGGTAAGCCTATAGTCTTACCTTTTGATGGAAAATAGGCCCATTCAGAAACACCTGATTTTGGTGCAAAAGGTAAGCCTATAGCCTTACCTTTTGATGAAAAATAGGCCCATTCAGAAACACCTGATTTTGGTGAAAAAGGTAAGCCTATAGCCTTACCTTTTGATGGAAAATAGGCCCATTCAGAAACACCTGATTTTGGTGAAAAAGGTAAGCCTATAGCCTTACCTTTTTGTTGAAAAATAGGCCCATTCAGAAACACCTGACCTTTTGATGGAAAATAGGCACCTTACCTAGGCACCTTGCCTTACCTTTTGATGGAAAATAGGCCCATTCAGAAACACCTGATTTTGGTGAAAAAGGTAAGCCTATAGCCTTACCTTTTTGTTGAAAAATAGGCCCATTCAGAAACACCTTACCTTTTGATGGAAAATAGGCCCATTCAGAAACACCTGATTTTGGTGAAAAAGGTAAGCCTATAGCCTTACCTTTTTGTTGAAAAAGAGGCCCATTCAGAAACACCTCATTTTGGTGAAAAAGGTAAGCCTATAGTCTTACCTTTTGATGGAAAATAGGCCCATTCAGAAACACCTGATTTTGGTGCAAAAGGTAAGCCTATAGCCTTACCTTTTGATGAAAAATAGGCCCATTCAGAAACACCTGATTTTGGTGAAAAAGGTAAGCCTATAGCCTTACCTTTTGATGGAAAATAGGCCCATTCAGAAACACCTGATTTTAGTGAAAAAGGTAAGCCTACAGCCTTACCTTTTGTTGAAAAATAGGCCCATTCAGAAACACCTGATTTTTGTGCAAAAGGTAAGCCTATAGCCTTACCTTTTGATGGAAAATAGGCCCATTCAGAAACACCTGATTTTGGTGCAAAAGGTAAGCCTATAGTCTTACCTTTTGATGAAAAATAGGCCCATTCAGAAACACCTGATTTTGGTGAAAAAGGTAAGCCTATAGCCTTACCTTTTGATGGAAAATAGGGCCATTCAGAAACACCTGATTTTGGTGAAAAAGGTAAGTCTATAGCCTTACCTTTTGATGGAAAATAGGCCCATTCAGAAACACCTCATTTTGGTGAAAAAGGTAAGCCTATAGCCTTACCTTTTGATGGAAAATAGGCCCATTCAGAAACACCTGATTTTGGTGAAAAAGGTAAGCCTATAGCCTTACCTTTTGATGAAAAATAGGCCCATTCAGAAACACCTGATTTTTGTGAAAAAGGTAAGCCTATAGCCTTACCTTTTGATGAAAAATAGGCCCATTCAGAAACACCTGATTTTGGTGAAAAAGGTAAGCCTATAGCCTTACCTTTTGATGGAAAATAGGCCCATTCAGAAACACCTGATTTTGGTGAAAAAGGTAAGCCTATAGCCTTACCTTTTGATGAAAAATAGGCCCATTCAGAAACACCTGATTTTGGTGAAAAAGGTAAGCCTATAGCCTTACCTTTTGATGGAAAATAGGCCCATTCAGAAACACCTGATTTTGGTGAAAAAGGTAAGTCTATAGCCTTACCTTTTGATGGAAAATAGGCCCATTCAGAAGCACCTCATTTTGGTGAAAAAGGTAAGCCTATAGCCTTACCTTTTGATGGAAAATAGGCCCATTCAGAAACACCTGATTTTGGTGAAAAAGGTAAGCCTATAGCCTTACCTTTTGATGAAAAATAGGCCCATTCAGAAACACCTGATTTTTGTGAAAAGGTAAGCCTATAGCCTTACCTTTTGATGAAAAATAGGCCCATTCAGAAACACCTCATTTTGGTGAAAAAGGTAAGCCTATAGCCTTACCTTTTGATGAAAAATAGGCCCATTCAGAAACACCTCATTTTGGTGAAAAAGGTAAGCCTATAGCCTTATCTTTTGATGGAAAATAGGCCCATTCAGAAACACCTGATTTTTGTGAAAAAGGTAAGCCTATAGTCTTATCTTTTGGTGAAAAATAGGCCCATTCAGAAGCACCTGATTTTGGTGAAAAAGGTAATCCTATAGCCTTACCTTTTGATCAAAAATAGGCCCGTTCAGAAACACCTCATTTTTGTGAAAAAGGTAAGCCTATAGCCTTACCTTTTGATGAAAAATAGGCCCATTCAGAAACACCTCATTTTGGTGAAAAAGGTAAGCCTATAGCCTTACCTTTTGATGGAAAATAGGCCAATTCAGAAACACCTGATTTTGGTGAAAAAGGTAAGCCTATAGCCTTACTTTTTGATGGAAAATTGGCCCATTAAGAAACACCTCATTTTGGTGAAAAAGGTAAGCCTATAGCCTTACTTTTTGATGGAAAATTGGCCCATTCAGAAACACCTGATTTTTGTGAAAAAGGTCAGCCTATAGCCTTACCTTTTGATGAAAAATAGGCCCATTCAGAAACACCTGATTTTGGTGAAAAAGGTAAGCCTATAGCCTTACCTTTTGATGAAAATAGGCCCATTCAGAAACACCTCATTTTGGAGAAAAAGGTAAGCCTATAGCCTTACCTTTTGATGGAAAATAGGCCCATTCAGAAACACCTGATTTTGGTGAAAAAGGTAAGCCTATAATCTTACCTTTTGATGAAAAATAGGCCCATTCAGAAACACCTGATTTTGGTGAAAAAGTTAAGCCTATAGTCTTACCTATTGATGGAAAATAGGCCCATTCAGAAACACCTCATTTTTGGTGAAAAAGGTAAGCCTATAGTCTTACCTTTTGATGGAAAATAGGCCCATTCAGAAACACCTGATTTTGGTGAAAAAGGTAAGCCTATAGCCTTACCTTTTGTTGAAAAATAGGCCCATTCAGAAACACCTCATTTTGGTGAAAAAGGTAAGCCTATAGTCTTACCTTTTGATGGAAAATAGGCCCATTCAGAAACACCTCATTTTGGTGAAAAAGGTAAGCCTATAGCCTTACCTTTTGATTAAGATTAGGCCCATTCAGAAACACCTGATTTTGGTGAAAAAGGTAAGCCTATAGCCTTACATTTTGATGAAAAATAGGCCCATTCAGAAAAACCTGATTTTGGTGAAAAAGGTAAGCCTATAGTCTTACCTTTTGATGGAAAATAGGCCCATTCAGAAACACCTGATTTTGGTGAAAAAGGTAAGCCTATAGCCTTACCTTTTGATGGAAAATAGGCCCGTTCAGAAACACCTCATTTTTGTGAAAAAGGTAAGCCTATAGCCTTACCTTTTGATGAAAAATAGGCCCATTCAGAAACACCTGATTTTGGTGAAAAAGGTAAGCCTATAGCCTTACCTTTTGATGAAAATAGACCCATTCAGAAACACCTGATTTTTGTGAAAAAGGTCAGCCTATAGCCTTACCTTTTGATGAAAAATAGGCCCATTCAGAAACACCTGATTTTGGTGAAAAAGGTAAGCCTATAGCCTTACCTTTTGATGAAAATAGGCCCATTCAGAAACACCTCATTTTGGAGAAAAAGGTAAGCCTATAGCCTTACCTTTTGATGGAAAATAGGCCCATTCAGAAACACCTGATTTTGGTGAAAAAGGTAAGCCTATAATCTTACCTTTTGATGAAAAATAGGCCCATTCAGAAACACCTCATTTTGGTGAAAAAGTTAAGCCTATAGTCTTACCTATTGATGGAAAACAGGCCCATTCAGAAACACCTCATTTTGGTGAAAAAGGTAAGCCTATAGTCTTACCTTTTGATGGAAAATAGGCCCATTCAGAAACACCTGATTTTGGTGAAAAAGGTAAGCCTACAGCCTTACCTTTTGATGAAAAATAGGCCCATTCAGAAACACCTCATTTTGGTGAAAAAGGTAAGCCTATAGTCTTACCTTTTGATGGAAAATAGGCCCATTCAGAAACACCTCATTTTGGTGAAAAAGGTAAGCCTATAGCCTTACCTTTTGATGAAAAATAGGCCCATTCAGAAACACCTGATTTTGGTGAAAAAGGTAAGCCTATAGCCTTACGTTTTGATGAAAAATAGGCCCATTCAGAAAAACCTGATTTTGGTGAAAAAGGTAAGCCTATAGTCTTACCTTTTGATGGAAAATAGGCCCATTCAGAAACACCTGATTTTGGTGAAAAAGGTAAGCCTATAGCCTTACCTTTTGATGGAAAATAGGCCCGTTCAGAAACACCTCATTTTTGTGAAAAAGGTAAGCCTATAGCCTTACCTTTTGATGAAAAATAGGCCCATTCAGAAACACCTGATTTTGGTGAAAAAGGTAAGCCTATAGTCTTACCTTTTGATGAAAATAGACCCATTCAGAAACAACTCATTTTGGTGAAAAAGGTAAGCCTATAGCCTTACCTTTTGATGGAAAATAGGCCCATTCAGAAACACCTCATTTTGGTGAAAAAGGTAAGCCTATAGCCTTACCTTTTGATGAAGAATAGGCCCATTCAGAAACACCTGATTTTGGTGAAAAAGGTAAGCCTATAGCCTTACGTTTTGATGAAAAATAGGCCCATTCAGAAAAACCTGATTTTGGTGAAAAAGGTAAGCCTATAGTCTTACCTTTTGATGGAAAATAGGCCCATTCAGAAACACCTCATTTTGGTGAAAAAGGTAAGCCTATAGCCTTACCTTTTGATGGAAAATAGGCCCATTCAGAAACACCTGATTTTGGTGAAAAAGGTAAGCCTATAGCCTTACCTTTTGTTGAAAAATAGGCCCATTCAGAAACACCTCATTTTGGTGAAAAAGGTAAGCCTATAGTCTTACCTTTTGATGGAAAATAGGCCCATTCAGAAACACCTCATTTTTGTGAAAAAGGTAAGCCTATAGCCTTACCTTTTGATAAAAATAGGCCCATTCAGAAACACCTGATTTTGGTGAAAAAGGTAAGCCTATAGCCTTACCTTTTGATGGAAAATAGGCCCATTCAGAAACACCTGATTTTGGTGAAAAAGGTCAGCCTATAGCCTTACCTTTTGATGAAAAATAGGCCCATTCAGAAACACCTGATTTTTGTGAAAAAGGTAAGCCTATAGCCTTACCTTTTGATGAAAATAGGCCCATTCAGAAACACCTCATTTTGGAGAAAAAGGTAAGCCTATAGTCTTACCTTTTGATGGAAAATAGGCCCATTCAGAAACACCTCATTTTGGTGAAAAAGGTAAGCCTATAATCTTACCTTTTGATGGAAAATAGGCCCATTCAGAAACACCTGATTTTGGTGCAAAAGGTAAGCCTATAGCCTTACCTTTTGATGAAAAATAGGCCCATTCAGAAACACCTGATTTTGGTGAAAAAGGTAAGCCTATAGCCTTACCTTTTGATGGAAAATAGGGCCATTCAGAAAGACCTGATTTTGGTGAAAAAGGTAAGTCTATAGCCTTACCTTTTGATGGAAAATAGGCCCATTCAGAAACACCTCATTTTGGTGAAAAAGGTAAGCATATAGCCTTACCTTTTGATGGAAAATAGGCCCATTCAGAAACACCTCATTTTGGTGAAAAAGGCAAGCCTATAGCCTTACCTTTTGATGGAAAATAGGCCCATTCAGAAACACCTGATTTTGGTGAAAAAGGTAAGCCTATAGCCTTACCTTTTGATGAAAAATAGGCCCATTCAGAAACACCTGATTTTTGTGAAAAAGGTAAGCCTATAGCCTTACCTTTTGATGAAAAATAGGCCCATTCAGAAACACCTGATTTTGGTGAAAAAGGTAAGCCTATAGCCTTACCTTTTGATGAAAAATAGGCCCATTCAAAAACACCTGATTTTGGTGAAAAAGGTAAGCCTATAGCCTTACCTTTTGATGAAAAATAGGCCCATTCAGAAACACCTGATTTTGGTGAAAAAGGTAAGTCTATAGCCTTACCTTTTGATGGAAAATAGGCCCATTCAGAAACACCTGATTTTGGTGAAAAAGGTAAGCCTATAGCCTTACCTTTTTGTTGAAAAATAGGCCCATTCAGAAACACCTCATTTTGGTGAAAAAGGTAAGCCCATAGTCTTACCTTTTGATGGAAAATAGGCCCATTCAGAAACACCTGATTTTTGTGCAAAAGGTAAGCCTATAGCCTTACCTTTTGATGGAAAATAGGCCCATTCAGAAACACCTGATTTTGGTGAAAAAGGTAAGCCTATAGCCTTACCTTTTGATGAAAAATAGGCCCATTCAGAAACACCTGATTTTGGTGAAAAAGGTAAGCCTATAGCCTTACCTTTTGATGGAAAATAGGCCCATTCAGAAACACCTCATTTTGGTGAAAAAGGTAAGCCTATAGCCTTACCTTTTGATGGAAAATAGGCCCATTCAGAAACACCTGATTTTGGTGAAAAAGGTAAGCCTATAGCCTTACCTTTTGATGAAAAATAGGCCCATTCAGAAACACCTGATTTTTGTGAAAAAGGTAAGCCTATAGCCTTACCTTTTGATGAAAAATAGGCCCATTCAGAAACACCTGATTTTGGTGAAAAAGGTAAGCCTATAGCCTTACCTTTTGATGGAAAATAGGCCCATTCAAAAACACCTGATTTTGGTGAAAAAGGTAAGCCTATAGCCTTACCTTTTGATGTAAAATAGGCCCATTCAGAAACACCTGATTTTGGTGAAAAAGGTAAGCCTATAGCCTTACCTTTTGATGGAAAATAGGGCCATTCAGAAACACATGATTTTGGTGAAAAAGGTAAGTCTATAGCCATACCTTTTGATGGAAAATAGGCCCATTCAGAAACACCTGATTTTGGTGAAGAAGGTAAGTCTATAGCCATACCTTTTGATGAAAAATAGGCCCATGCAGAAACACCTGATTTTGGTGAAAAAGGTAAGCCTATAGCCTTACCTTTTGATGAAAAATAGGCCCATTCAGAAACACCTGATTTTGGTGAAAAAGGTAAGCCTATAGCCTTACCTTTTTGTTGAAAAAGAGGCCCATTCAGAAACACCTCATTTTGGTGAAAAAGGTAAGCCTATAGTCTTACCTTTTGATGGAAAATAGGCCCATTCAGAAACACCTGATTTTGGTGCAAAAGGTAAGCCTATAGCCTTACCTTTTGATGAAAAATAGGCCCATTCAGAAACACCTGATTTTGGTGAAAAAGGTAAGCCTATAGCCTTACCTTTTGATGGAAAATAGGCCCATTCAGAAACACCTGATTTTGGTGAAAAAGGTAAGCCTATAGCCTTACCTTTTTGTTGAAAAATAGGCCCATTCAGAAACACCTGACCTTTTGATGGAAAATAGGCACCTTACCTAGGCACCTTGCCTTACCTTTTGATGGAAAATAGGCCCATTCAGAAACACCTGATTTTGGTGAAAAAGGTAAGCCTATAGCCTTACCTTTTTGTTGAAAAATAGGCCCATTCAGAAACACCTTACCTTTTGATGGAAAATAGGCCCATTCAGAAACACCTGATTTTGGTGAAAAAGGTAAGCCTATAGCCTTACCTTTTTGTTGAAAAAGAGGCCCATTCAGAAACACCTCATTTTGGTGAAAAAGGTAAGCCTATAGTCTTACCTTTTGATGGAAAATAGGCCCATTCAGAAACACCTGATTTTGGTGCAAAAGGTAAGCCTATAGCCTTACCTTTTGATGAAAAATAGGCCCATTCAGAAACACCTGATTTTGGTGAAAAAGGTAAGCCTATAGCCTTACCTTTTGATGGAAAATAGGCCCATTCAGAAACACCTGATTTTAGTGAAAAAGGTAAGCCTACAGCCTTACCTTTTGTTGAAAAATAGGCCCATTCAGAAACACCTGATTTTTGTGCAAAAGGTAAGCCTATAGCCTTACCTTTTGATGGAAAATAGGCCCATTCAGAAACACCTGATTTTGGTGCAAAAGGTAAGCCTATAGTCTTACCTTTTGATGAAAAATAGGCCCATTCAGAAACACCTGATTTTGGTGAAAAAGGTAAGCCTATAGCCTTACCTTTTGATGGAAAATAGGCCCATTCAGAAACACCTGATTTTGGTGAAAAAGGTCAGCCTATAGCCTTACCTTTTGATGAAAAATAGGCCCATTCAGAAACACCTGATTTTTGTGAAAAAGGTAAGCCTATAGCCTTACCTTTTGATGAAAATAGGCCCATTCAGAAAAACCTGATTTTGGTGAAAAAGGTAAGCCTATAGCCTTACCTTTTTGTTGAAAAAGAGGCCCATTCAGAAACACCTCATTTTGGTGAAAAAGGTAAGCCTATAGTCTTACCTTTTGATGGAAAATAGGCCCATTCAGAAACACCTGATTTTGGTGCAAAAGGTAAGCCTATAGCCGTACCTTTTGATGAAAAATAGGCCCATTCAGAAACACCTGATTTTGGTGAAAAAGGTAAGCCTATAGCCTTACCTTTTGATGGAAAATAGGCCCATTCAGAAACACCTGATTTTGGTGAAAAAGGTAAGCCTATAGCCTTACCTTTTTGTTGAAAAATAGGCCCATTCAGAAACACCTGACCTTTTGATGGAAAATAGGCACCTTACCTAGGCACCTTGCCTTACCTTTTGATGGAAAATAGGCCCATTCAGAAACACCTGATTTTGGTGAAAAAGGTAAGCCTATAGCCTTACCTTTTTGTTGAAAAATAGGCCCATTCAGAAACACCTTACCTTTTGATGGAAAATAGGCCCATTCAGAAACACCTGATTTTGGTGAAAAAGGTAAGCCTATAGCCTTACCTTTTTGTTGAAAAATAGGCCCATTCAGAAACACCTCATTTTGGTGAAAAAGGTAAGCCTATAGTCTTACCTTTTGATGGAAAATAGGGCCATTCAGAAACACCTGATTTTGGTGAAAAAGGTAAGTCTATAGCCTTACCTTTTGATGGAAAATAGGCCCATTCAGAAACACCTCATTTTGGTGAAAAAGGTAAGCCTATAGCCTTACCTTTTGATGGAAAATAGGCCCATTCAGAAACACCTGATTTTGGTGAAAAAGGTAAGCCTATAGCCTTACCTTTTGATGAAAAATAGGCCCATTCAGAAACACCTGATTTTTGTGAAAAAGGTAAGCCTATAGCCTTACCTTTTGATGAAAAATAGGCCCATTCAGAAACACCTGATTTTGGTGAAAAAGGTAAGCCTATAGTCTTACCTTTTGATGGAAAATAGGCTCATTCAGAAACACCTGATTTTGGTGAAAAAGGTAAGCCTATAGCCTTACCTTTTGATGAAAAATAGGCCCATTCAGAAACACCTGATTTTGGTGAAAAAGGTAAGCCTATAGCCTTACCTTTTGATGGAAAATAGGCCCATTCAGAAACACCTGATTTTGGTGAAAAAGGTAAGTCTATAGCCTTACCTTTTGATGGAAAATAGGCCCATTCAGAAGCACCTCATTTTGGTGAAAAAGGTAAGCCTATAGCCTTACCTTTTGATGGAAAATAGGCCCATTCAGAAACACCTGATTTTGGTGAAAAAGGTAAGCCTATAGCCTTACCTTTTGATGAAAAATAGGCCCATTCAGAAACACCTGATTTTTGTGAAAAGGTAAGCCTATAGCCTTACCTTTTGATGAAAAATAGGCCCATTCAGAAACACCTCATTTTGGTGAAAAAGGTAAGCCTATAGCCTTACCTTTTGATGAAAAATAGGCCCATTCAGAAACACCTCATTTTGGTGAAAAAGGTAAGCCTATAGCCTTATCTTTTGGTGGAAAATAGGCCCGTTCAGAAACACCTTATTTTTGTGAAAAAGGTAAGCCTATAGTCTTATCATTTGGTGAAAAATAGGCCCATTCAGAAGCACCTGATTTTGGTGAAAAAGGTAATCCTATAGCCTTACCTTTTGATCAAAAATAGGCCCGTTCAGAAACACCTCATTTTTGTGAAAAAGGTAAGCCTATAGCCTTACCTTTTGATGAAAAATAGGCCCATTCAGAAACACCTCATTTTGGTGAAAAAGGTAAGCCTATAGCCTTACCTTTTGATGGAAAATAGGCCAATTCAGAAACACCTGATTTTGGTGAAAAAGGTAAGCCTATAGCCTTACTTTTTGATGGAAAATTGGCCCATTAAGAAACACCTCATTTTGGTGAAAAAGGTAAGCCTATAGCCTTACTTTTTGATGGAAAATTGGCCCATTCAGAAACACCTCATTTTGGTGAAAAAGGTAAGCCTATAGCCTTACCTTTTGATGGAAAATAGGCCCATTCAGAAACACCTGATTTTGGTGAAAAAGGTAAGCCTATAGCCTTACCTTTTGATGAAAAATAGGCCCATTCAGAAACACCTGATTTTGATGAAAAAGGTAAGCCTATAGTCTTACCTTTTGAAGGAAAATAGGCCCATTCAGAAACACCTCATTTTGGTGAAAAAGGTAAGCCTATAGTCTTACCTTTTGATGGAAAATAGACCCATTCAGAAACACCTGATTTTGGTGAAAAAGGTAAGCCTATAGCCTTACCTTTTGATCAAAAATAGGCCAATTCAGAAACACCTGATTTTGGTGAAAAAGGTAAGCCTATAGCCTTACTTTTTGATGGAAAATTGGCCCATTAAGAAACACCTCATTTTGGTGAAAAAGGTAAGCCTATAGCCTTACTTTTTGATGGAAAATTGGCCCATTCAGAAACACCTCATTTTGGTGAAAAAGGTAAGCCTATAGCCTTACCTTTTGATGGAAAATAGGCCCATTCAGAAACACCTCATTTTGGTGAAAAAGGTAAGCCTATAGCCTTACCTTTTGATGGAAAATAGGCCCTTTCAGAAACACCTGATTTTGATGAAAAAGGTAAGCCTATAGTCTTACCTTTTGATGGAAAATAGGCCCATTCAGAAACACCTCATTTTGGTGAAAAAGGTAAGTCTATAGTCTTACCTTTTGATGGAAAATAGACCCATTCAGAAACACCTGATTTTGGTGAAAAAGGTAAGCCTATAGCCTTACCTATTGATCAAAAATAGGCCCATTCAGAAGCACCTCATTTTGGTGAAAAAGGAAAGCCTATAGCCTTACCTTTTGATGGAAAATAGGCCCATTCAGAAACACTTCATTTTGGTGAAAAAGGAAAGCCTATAGCCTTACCTTTTGATGGAAAATAGGCCCATTCAGAAACACTTCATTTTGGTAAAAAAGGTAAGCCTATAGCCTTACCTTTTGATGGAAAATAGGCCCATTCAGAAACACCTCATTTTGGTGAAAAAGGTAAGCCTATAGCCTTACCTTTTGATGGAAAATAGGCCCGTTCAGAAAAACCTGATTTTGGTGAAAAAGGTAAGCCTATAGCCTTACCTTTTGATGGAAAATAGGCCCATTCAGAAACACCTCATTTTGGTGAAAAAGGTAAGCCTATAGCCTTACCTTTTGATGGAAAATAGGCCCATTCAGAAAATCCTGATTTTGGTGAAAAAGGTAAGCCTATAGCCTTACCTTTTGATCAAAAATAGGCCCGTTCAGAAACACCTGATTTTGATGAAAAAGGTAAGGCTATAGTCTTACCTTTTGAAGGAAAATAGGCCCATTCAGAAACACCTCATTTTGGTGAAAAAGGTAAGCCTATAGCCTTACCTTTTGATGGAAAATAGGCCCGTTCAGAAAAACCTGATTTTGGTGAAAAAGGTAAGCCTATAGCCTTATCTTTTGATCAAAAATAGGCCCGTTCAGAAACACCTTATTTTTGTGAAAAAGGTAAGCCTATAGTCTTATCTTTTGGTGAAAAATAGGCCCATTCAGAAGCACCTGATTTTGGTGAAAAAGGTAATCCTATAGCCTTACCTTTTGATGAAAAATAGGCCCATTCAGAAACACCTGATTTTGGTGAAAAAGGTAAGCCTATAGTCTTACCTTTTGATCAAAAATAGGCCCATTCAGAAACACCTGATTTTGGTGAAAAAGGTAAGCCTATAGCCTTACCTTTTGATGAAAAATAGGCCCATTAAGAAACACCTGAGCCTATAGTCCTACCTTTTAATGGAAAATAGGCCAATTCAGAAACACCTCATTTTGGTGAAAAAGGTAAGCCTATAGTCTTACCTTTTGATGGAAAATAGGCCCATTCAGAAACACCTCATTTTGGTGAAAAAGGTAAGCCTATAGCCTTACCTTTTGATGGAAAATAGGCCCATTCAGAAACACCTCATTTTGGTGAAAAAGGTAAGCCTATAGCCTTACCTTTTGATGAAAAATAGGCCCATTAAGAAACACCTGAGCCTATAGTCCTACCTTTTAATGGAAAATAGGCCAATTCAGAAACACCTCATTTTGGTGAAAAAGGTAAGCCTATAGCCTTATCTTTTGATGGAAAATAGGCCCATTTAGAAACACCTGATTTTGGTGAAAAAGGTAAGCCTATACCCTTACCTTTTGATCAAAAATAGGCCCGTTCAGAAACACCTTACTTTGATTAAAAAGGTAAGCCTATAGCCTTACCTTTTGATGGAAAATAGGCACTTCCAGAAACACCTGATTTTGGTGTAAAAGGTAAGCCTATAGCCTTACCTTTTGATGGAAAATAGGCCCATTTAGAAACACTTCATTTTGGTGAAAAAGGTAAGCCTATAGCCTTACCTTTTGATGGAAAATAGGCCCATTCAGAAACACCTCATTTTGGTGAAAAAGGTAAGCCTATAGCCTTACCTTTTGATGAAAAATAGGCCCATTAAGAAACACCTGAGCCTATAGTCCTACCTTTTAATGGAAAATAGGCCAATTCAGAAACACCTCATTTTGGTGAAAAAGGTAAGCCTATAGCCTTATCTTTTGATGGAAAATAGGCCCATTTAGAAACACCTGATTTTGGTGAAAAAGGTAAGCCTATACCCTTACCTTTTGATCAAAAATAGGCCCGTTCAGAAACACCTTACTTTGATTAAAAAGGTAAGCCTATAGCCTTACCTTTTGATGGAAAATAGGCACTTCCAGAAACACCTGATTTTGGTGTAAAAGGTAAGCCTATAGCCTTATCTTTTGATGGAAAATAGGCACTCCCAGAAACACCTGATTTTGGTGTAAAAGGTAAGCCTATAGCCTTACCTTTTGATGGAAAATAGGCTCTTTCAGAAACACCTGATTTTGGTGAAAAATATACGCCTATTGCCTTACCTTTTGATCAAAAATAGGCCCATTCAGAAACACCTGATTTTGGTGAGAAAGGTAAGCTTATAACCTTACATTTTGCTAAAAGATGAGCCCTTTCACAAATCAGCCAAGTTAGAATTGTCTTCGTACCTAAATGATCAAAAACAAGGAACAGAGAATGAAAAGTTTAACAAATTATTTTAACGTTCTTTCTTGCTGAAATTTTTAAATAATAATAATAATGTATAACACGTTAAATTCTTGAATGCAAACAACTAACTTTAGTAAATTGTTTTAATTTGCGTGGTTATCTTATACCTGAATTGATTGTATCATGTGATCATTATGGGACAAGAAATGTAATAAAAAATTGTCTAAAACTGTACAGCTCAAATTGTTTCTGGTTCGATCTTATGCTTCATCATTGTCAGAAATATCTTGAATCCAAATTGTCCCCAAAAGCATTCCTTCAATTTTAAAACCATTTTATTTTTCCTCAAAATTTATTTTGTAAAAAGGAATTATACTGTATCGCATCGGTACAGTCGTGGCCAAAAATTTAAGACCACATTTTTGTCAACAACGTTTCTTTGGGTAACGATATAGAACCCTACCATTCTGCCTATTTTACTCTCTTGGAGCTTATTTAGATCAACTTTCCATGTAGATTTCAAATTTTGATGTTGTTTTTGAATGTCGGCACCATTTGCTATGACGTCACAATGAAGTCTAAGAAATTTTTGGAAATTGCAATGGTTCTGCCGACAAGGGGTGTGACCCAGAAATTGTATTACTCAGCTGGATTTTACATCAATCTATGCACAATTCATTTCTCTGATTTTTCTGCAGAATATCAAAACTCCACAAAGAATATGGCTTCAGGGGAAAAGTAAAGCGCATTCAGTCCACAGCTATGGCCATAAGTTTAAGACCAGCCCTTGGATTTCAGTTTGAAGTTACAAATCACATAGTTATTCGAATAAATGTTCAAGAATTATTTTATTATTTGAATAATCGAGCGTCACAGGCTCTTACCTCATAAGCACAGAATGTTTTTCACGCTTTTCCAAGGGTTCCATATCGTTATGCCAAGAAACGTTCTTGGCAAAAATGTGGTCTTAAACTTTTTGCCACGATTGCAGTAATTTGGTTATTTCCTATTTTTAAAGATTAGGTGGTAAAATGAAGACTGTGCGTTTTAAGATAAGTGTCTTACGCCTTGTCCACAGAAGTTCTTTAACTGATTGACCAAAACTTCTCTTCAACATCAGAGGTAGTTTGATAAATTTCTTTCCAATCTTGGACTACTTTTTACCTGGAGGAAAAAATCCAAAATTAATTCGAAAAATAATATATAAAGCAAATACCGAATCTTCTAAAATTAAAGTATCCTTCAGGATGCACAAAAGAGGAGCTCTTTACCATCTTAAGAAGAGAAGCTTACGGTAAAGAGAAACTTTCTCAGAAAGATAGAATTAAGTACACAACATGGAATCTTTTTACAACCAATACATTTTTGGTTCAAAGTGTAAAGTCATTTAGTAAATGATCAAACTTTGAAATTTTCTCAGAAATTTTCTAAGAAAGATAGAATTAAGTAGACAACATACAACATGGAATCTTTTCACAGCCAATACATTTTTGCTTCAAAGTGTAAAGTCGTTTAGTAAATGATCAAACGTTCTATTTTGCTACTAAACTTGACAGTATTTCTTACATATTTTCAAAGTATCAAATGATATTTGAGCTATTGTTGAAGGGCAATGGCTTGTCATTGCCTTTGATTTGCTTCATTTTGGTGATTTTATTGCAGCAATCAACAAGGACAGATTTTGTAATACAATAGCATCAGTTGCTTTTGATTGACGCCTCAATTCAAAGCGATTAGCGACTGCAGACAAAGAAAATTCTCTCAACCAGTAATTTAAAACAAACAAAGCCGCAAAAGTTTCCCAAAAGAGACCAAACTTTGTCTCTAAATATGAAGCTATGACTAGCAAGGAATGACCTTTAGAATTTCTAATTTGTACGTCAAGAATCTTTGGATTGCAACAAATGAATATAAACAATTAAAGTAAGATAAATCATACTTGGAACAGAATGTGATAATTTGACGACATTTCGAACTACGCCTGTTTTCAAGCTATAACCGTTATGATTTGATAACGGGCTTTCAAATCATTTCATATCAAATTATTTATGACACAAAATCCCTTCAGCATAAAATAATACACCTTAAAGTTAACAATCTATAATACAATTTAATATAGTGTACAAAAAGAAAAAGTAATTTTGAACTGTTGGGGCCTGTTTTTTGCTGCTCTTCCAGGGAGTCGTGTTTCAATTTAAATTCAGCTCCTGAAGTGAGTTTTTAAATATCTTTTGAACTGCGGGAAAGTTGGGAGTTCCCTTAATGGGATAGGGATGCTGTTCCATGCAGTAAGAGCTGAATAATGGAAGCCTTTTTTCACATATTCAAGGTTATATCTTGGAATTTGGATGTCCTTGCAGTTTCTCGTTCTGTAGTTTGAATGCAAGGATATCTGGGAGAATTTATCCCAAAGGCTCTCTGGGCACATCCTGTTCATAATCTTAGGTCATGGCTAATCGATCAAATTTAATTAGTTTTTCTACATCGAACCAATTATACAACCAGTTGTCTTTAATTCTAGCCCTCTCAATCATGGTTCGGGCTCGGTCCTGTAGATTTTGTAGGATCCTTAAACGTTTTTTTTTCTCTATTCATTTAAAAAACAACAACTATTCACAAAAACAACAAGGCTAATTAACTACATGCCATCCATTGTGGGAAAGGACTTATAGTCAGCGAGTTCCCACTATGTATGGCACTTACAATTAAATTTAAATTGTTCCAATAATAGTCGTAAGAGAGGGACAGCCCAAGAGCACACAATTCGCCACTGTGATTGGCATGGCGCTTTAGGGTTTGACGAGCAACATGAACAACCCAGAGGTCCTTCTGAGGTCCAGGCTCGAGGAATCTACCAAGAGTTAGGAATTTAGTGCCTCCAGGCCGTCTCCCTCTTACGACTATGTTCCAACAAAAGAAGAAAAGCAAAACTAACAAAGTACAGGCAGACACAGACAGACACACACATGCGACAGGAACACTACAGATATAGACTAGACAGATACAGTGAACGAAATTCCTTTAAACGTTTAGGCTTGGCTCGAAACGTTTAGGCTTAGCTTATCTTTAAACGTTTAGGCTTAGCTCGAAACGTCGTGAAATGATCATACTCTGTTCCAAGTACGATTCACCTTATTCAGTTGTTTATATTGATGAAACATTTGTACAAATACGCATGCAAAAAGATTGTTCGTGCAACGAAATAAATGCTGTCTTATTTACTGTGTATCCAACATCTCAAAATTAAATACAAAATAATTGCAGGCTGGGTCATTCATTTTAAAGCAATCATTCTTGTTGAAACCTTCTACAGAGTTCTTTAGAGGAAAGATGTAACTAACTTTATTTCCAGACACTTTAAACTTTTTCTGTAATATAACCGGTATTACAAGTCCAAAGACAGCAAGATTCACCATAAAACATAATTTCAAATTACCTGAATTAAACCATTTAGGCCCTTTGCCATCTGATTTTGTTGTTGTTTTTGACGGCATGAATTCTGAATTGTCAGGTTTTCGGTTTGTCTGACTTGACGATGATGTTGATTGACGACTCGCAGTTTTGTTGCTGTACCTGGAAATAAAATGGAATTTGTAATGGTTTGTATAGCGGATAAAACAAAATGCTTTCCAAAAAGATCCCTGTCGCCGCACCTTCCAAAAGTCAGAACGGAGACTGCAAGAATGTCATTTAGGTTTCAAGGTCCTTCTTGCTACAACAAAGTCCCAATTGACGTCCGAAACTTACACTCGATAGTTTTGTTCAAGCATCATTTAAAAGGACATTTCTTGAACTATTAGGCCATATCAGAGACCATTTTAAACGATTTTAACGTTTGCTTTACACTTCAAGATTTAGGATTAGATAATAAATATTGTACTTGATTAAATTTGCAATTATTTTCACTTTTAACGATGAAAATATTTTTGTTGTTTCAGGACCATTATTGATAACAGTGCATTTGGCACTGAAAAGGTTTTAACCTGTATAAATATTTCTATTATTGTTAAACTCGAACCACCATCAGAATTCAAATTATTTGGTTGCAGGCTATCCTGACTTGTAGCTTAGTTTAATGTTCGTATGCTGTTCGTTCTGTTCTTTGACCCCTTTAAACACTGGTCTGGTATTGTCCTCGCTTTTTGTTTCATGTTATGGCCTTGGGGTAGTCGTGCCACTTCGCTCCTCTTGGTATCTTCTCTGTAGTGTCGTATATTTGTAATTAGAGAGTATAGTAGGAGGTATCATTGTATTGTAAATTTTTATCTTGAATATATATGAAAAAAAAACCATCAGAATAAAACAGAAAGAAATAATGAAAATCACAACTGCTCTAGTTCAAACGTTTCGATGCAAAATCTTCTTCAATAAAATCTTATTTCTATTATTGTTATTGTTATGTCATTTTTACAGCAAATTACCAAAATTAGGAAATTTGACTGTTACAGTTTTTGCTTTAATTAATCCAGCAGCCTGGCGTGCACAATGTTGGGAGCAAAGCTCCCAGGCAGTTTGTCCAAAGCTTCATTTTTTGGTAACTGTTTTTCTTAAATAGTTAGCTATGAAATAAGCAAAAGCTATTTCATTTATATCTACGCTCAACATGAATAAATACAGTCTCTAATGTCTACATACACCATCTTTTACGCGAAATTGATTAGGGGGAAGCTTCGAAAACTTCTACCGCTCCCGGGCAGATTTGAACATTATGCCTGCAGCAGGCATTCTTCAATCCATCAATTTAGCCTCATGTCAGACAAAAATACCAACATGTCAATCCTATCGATATAACTAGGCCTTTACGATGTGTTTTTATATTTTTCCTGGCAGAGATAATCAAACATATGTATGTAGAGGACAAACAAGTAGAAAAACAGAAAACCTAGATACACAACAGTAAAATCAACCGGGCATTAACTTTAATAATAACCTTTTCTAATGATCAATTCATGAAAATACACGAAAGAAATTAATATCTTCATATTTGATTAGTCTCTACTATAATTCATACTCTACCTTTGACAGGCCATGATAAATCGTGCAATGGATCAATAGTGACACCATACACCAACACTCGTGCAGCAGGTGAGAACTAATCGATTTCTAAATCCCGAATCACAACAAAAAGGTTTTCTCTTTGCCTATTCATACTGAGTCTTTGGCCAATTTGATCAATGTTTTTTTCAATGGTTTCAGTGTTTTCGAAACCGAAATTTTAAGAAACCTGCTTATGGCTCAAGAAACAGAAGATAAAAAATGTGCAAAAAATTTTAAGAATCTAACTCAGACCTTTTGCTAAAGATTAAGCCATAAATCTTCAAAATCGATGCATTGTACGATTTTTAGTGACCTGTCTAAAGGGGATAGTATTTTTGGCACACCCGGTCCGGTGGTACAATTAAACAACGAATTGAAGATATGTTAATGTTGAGAAAAGTCTAAGGGTATATTTACCTCCTCAGTATAGTAAATGCTGCTTCTTCTGCTTCATCACAAGTGATTGCATTTTCCATTAATTCATTTTTCAACCAATTTTCTGTGAAAAATATAACAACTTTGATGAATCTTCAACATAAAAGCAGGCCATGCAGAAAAATGCAGAAATTTCAGAATATTCTTGATACGTTTTCCTGAAATAGAAAATTTCACTGGCTTTAAAAATTCGTAGAAAATGTTTTGAACAATGCAGGCCGCTTTGAGCAGTAGCCCTCAACTAACTTTCGTTACATCCATTACTTATGAAACTTAAATTTGAAAGATTCCATAAGAATTAAAAACAAACAAACTGAAAATGCAAGACAACATTAATCATACCTACCGGGACTCTTTTCTCCAGAGACATGAACAACCCCAGAGGGTGTCAGTTTTGCCTGAAACAAAATTTGGTCTTTGTAAAGTCTCAAACAAACATTTTACAAAATAAAAGTGCTATAAATTAATTTTTCTAATTTAATGTTAAATTAATTTAATGTGGCTGAATGAAATTTACAATGTATCTATGTTCATCCCTTCACTTTCTATAGTACCAGGGGGTGTCCCAAAAAAGTACTCCTGTTTAAAAATCACTAAAAATTGATTATCAAACCTTTGATAATCAATTTTCTTTTTGAGCTGTCTCGTCAAAGACCCAAAAATATTCAAAGATGATAAAATGCTTGCAAGGTAGAAAAATTACACGCTGAAAAACCTCATTTTGAGCTATAGTTTTTAAACAAAATACTCAATCTTGCCTAAGAGTCAAAATTTTCAGATTTTTATCATCACTGAAGTCTCTAATGATAGTGCGCATTTCCCTCTGTCATTTATGACCAAACTAGAAGCTTTACATGCACAGAGACATTGATCTGGCAATCACCAGTGCTTTTTGCAGTATGATTCAAAACCAGGTAGCCCTAAAAAGAGCTAAATTTGCTAATTTTTAAACCAATTACAAGATCAGCTATGTCTTGGAAAATAATTTGGTCCATGATCTACTGGACAAAAAAGGAAAATTGAAGATCGGCCGTGTAATCAAATTTTGATGATTTTTCAAACGGGAGTACTTTTTTGGGACACCCGGTAGATGATTTGAAGTTCATCGCTGGAACACGGACGACTGACTGGGTTCCTTTCAGTAAAAAAGACTTTTCTTGGACACTTTACCGAAAATAAGCACGACAAAAGTACTCACTATAACACTTATAGCCAATTGAGTAAAATTTTACAAAAGAAGTTCCTCAATGCTGCATTTTTAAAGTCACCCAAAGCATACCAGAACTTCTTTTCTTTCAAGTCTTAGAATCCATTTAGAATAGACCTTCTGGCTATTCTACAAAAGAGTCTGGATCGAACATTATTTTTATACATTTTTACACGCGACGTTCGATCGACGTTAGAGCTTCCATCACTATTGTGCACATTCGAAAATTCTACAAAATGTAGCAAAATATGGTTGCATTCTGATTCTTTTCAGAATAGCTAAAAGGCCTATTAAAGGCAAAGCATTGGAATCTACGTCGAAAAAATCGCAGGTTCCAAGATAGAAAAAATGGCACTATGCAGCATACCTGATATAATGTCTGATTACCATTCTTCAGAATACATCTCGGAGGAGTGGTATCTAAGAAAGAATAATTAAAGATATGTGTTCAAACTGACGTAATTTCGATAAAATGTATCAACTGCTTGAAAATTTGAAGATAGCGGTGTACACTGGAACCATGATTTGACAAAATAATAAACTTTTTGTACGACATTGTTGATAGAATAAAACGTCTGATAATCACTTATAGTAAAGATTATTGAGAGAGAGCATACCAAGGGGCTGTATTTGGGATCGTCGCGTTGGATCAATTTCTGCGGTTTTCCGAAGGGTGGGGGTTTTTCGTTAGTCATCCGCCCGATAGCTCTTCTCTTTTCTTAATTGACTAATGATGCTGGTCAACGTATGTTCTTCTTGAACCTAGGGACCGTTCATTATTTACAGAGGGGTTGGTACCGAAGAGAAATGTTTCTTGCCCAAAAAATCTTCTTACCCAACTCTAAAAGTGACAGCAAAAACATCTACCCAACAATTTTCAGGTTGAAAAAAAATGTTGTCCAACCCCTACCTATATACATGGTTTCAATGTCAAACGATGTAAATTGTAAATTCAATACTGTAAATATTGATGACAAAGATGAGCAAAGTAGACACTGAAAGTGAAATGGATAATGTTGATAATATTGATGATGATGTTGAGATAATTTTGGACTGTAAACATTTGGTACTAATTGGTGGGAAAAGTTTGCTTTTCCAATCTTGAAATTACATGGAAAAATATTTACCCAACCTTTTTATATTAGAAAATTTCTCTTACCCAACCCATTTCTCTTCGGTACCAACCCCTCTATAAATAATAAGCAATCCCCTAGGTTTTAATTGTGATATAGACAATAAATGTTGTCAGCTTTTCTTCTGCAGCAAGCTTCTAAAATAGCTAAATGAATAAACCATCTTGCCTTACCAATAATATTTGGGAATCGAAATGTTGTGATTAAGCATAATCTGGGTTTCAAGTAAATGCTAGCCTGCGTGCAGCCTCAACTCCTCCTACTTTTCCTTTGAGGAAGAGTTGAGGCTGCACGTAGGCTAGTAAATGCTAGCTTCATTGGTTGTTTTAAAAGGATTGGCTCTCTTCTCCTTGAACCAAATAAGGACAAAAAAAGCACGAAGTACACCAGATTCTCAGCCATATGATGGGTGAAAGTATCTCTCCAGATGTCGGTCAGGTTTAAAAGTAAAACTTATCCTTTGAAACCACACCCAATCACAGCAATGACTGAACTGACAAACTGATAAACTTACAGTACAACAGATTGTTGGCTTACGGTAGAATTAGAACTTTTTGGTCTATCATTTGGTTTCTAAGATCGACAAGGTGGCAGCACTTGATTGCAGCAAAAGAAGAGCATTCTAACTTCCTCCAAGTAGAACTTTTTCACAAGAATAGTAAAATTGATAGCAAAAACAACATAAAACTTCACTTACATAGATAAAATCTTTCATCTCTATTTTGTAATTGTTCCCGTACAAACTCTTTCAGAGTTCTCACTGCAAAAAATAAAACGTTATTTTTAGATATTTTACTACATGTTATACCGGGTTTCCCAAAAAAAGGTAACAGATTTGATGGGGACAAGCGATGCGAGTATTAGTCGAATCGACCCCAAATAAGTTTTGAAGTACTCTCCGATAGTTAACTTGAAGATTAATACCTCATTTGTTAATATTGCCGCATCGAGAGTTGAAATATTAATATCAAAAGCCAAAATTTGCGTCCAACTACAAACCAGAGCTTTTGGGTTTTGGCCTAAACTGCTAACGCGCTGGTTAGGGAAATCTCCTCAGTCAAAGACATTTTTGGACAAGGATCGGTCCTTTGGGTACCCCTTTGAAAAGAACGTAAATAACTGAAAACTAACAAACAAATTAATGAATACAGTCACCAAGGAATATTTTCTCCAGTCAAAATGCATTTACAAAAGTACACGAAGCCAAGCGCGAATGAGCATTTTTTATGTTCCCTTGGGCATATACGATTGCTTGTTTCGTAATAATTTCGTGAGAGATGATGCAAAAAGCATTTCATTCAAGCAATGAAGATTGCAAGATAGTCTATGTGTTAAAGCCTACGGGACTTATTTCGCTGATGAATAACTTTTCTCAGGCAGGTGTAATTTAAAGTTTTGTAGAATCAAGAAAGAAGTCTCTTCAGGGCTAAATTCTTGAATCTGATTGTAAAGTTCAGAGCACAGTGATCCAGAGGATGGAATAAATAGGAAAAAGCGAAGTTTGAAAAACTTGCGGCATTTAATATCCTCCATGAAAAGGGGGTGTCAGGGGTCAACACAAAGCAAAAATTTTCGAAATCGGACGAATGGTTCCGTCACAATGATTTTTTGAAGTTTGGGGAAATGACATGTTGTTGTTTATCATAGCATTTCCGGCAAAATTTATTGTTTTAGCTTAACTTTAAACTTTCATAGCTCCGCTCATGATTGTCCGATTTTTACAAACTTAGTTTCATTTGAAAGATGATCATCTACTTGTACATCACATGTAACTTGTTTTCAACAAAATCACACTAAAGCATGGGTAACCGGACACACATTATGCTTTATTTTTTTGAGAATTTCGTGACAAAATAGCCACTCAATAGTAAAAACAAAAAATTCAAGTGATATCAAGTGTTAGCTATAAACATATAAAAATACTACAAGGTCTTGGGAACATTTCTGCCAAAGGGTTCGTTCCAGATCGTTTTAGTTTTTTTTCAAAGTTTTTTGAAAAATGCAACCAGAAGTCCTGATCTGCAAGCTGAGTTAGAAAAAGAATCATCGTGTGATATCTGGCTCTCTTTTCTGTTTACCAATGTTCTCTGCATACTCGGAACCATCTAAAAATAAGAAACGATGACCTACTGTTTCCATGAAAGAGGTATCAATTCCGTAAAATTCTATCTTATTTGTTAGCGTTCGTTGCATAAAAGACCACACTTGAAAGCATAATTTTTATGAAATTTAAGGCTTCGATTGACACTAAAAGAGGTCAATTGCATTGGTTCTGTGCAAGTAATACACCTTTTAATTGTGTAGCGGAAGCCTTCAGATTTAACCGTTGAGTTCAAGTTATGAATAGAAGGATTTTTTAGAATTGTCTATGGCCAACTTAATGTATGTATTGGTTTTTAACAGAATACAGACAAAGAACACTTGTCTAACATGATACATTTTTGTATGTTGAAACACTTAAGCATTGCTGCTATAATATGAAGCTGCATCTTTACCTACACTTTACCCATCCGCCCATCCGATGCTTGTTCACAAATGAGAGCATGCTTTAAATGATTTATATTGATGAAGGCCCTGTTGCAGTTTGGTCTGGAAGCGGTTTAGAAGAATAGAAAAAGGAACAGAAGAAGCCTTGGAAGTGGACCTGGTTGCAGGGTTAGGCAAATTTCAATATAAGCAAAGACTCCAGCAAAGACTCCGATTTTGATCATATCAGCTTCTTTGTAGCTAAGGCCAAGCAAAATTTCTTAAGAAAGCACTGTCATTATATCGAAGTGCACACAACAGATACCAAAGAAAGTAATAAATGTAATTATCGCTATGTAATATCGATGAACAAAATAAAACTTGTGTCATCAGTGAATGCTTGGTTTTTGACACAATTTCATACATTTTTAGCTGTGGCAGATTGCATATATTGTTAGTTGTTCAGAGGGGTAAATGCTCAACAATAAGGAAGCAAGGCTTGAAAATTCATGCAATTATTTGGAAACAATAGACTGTTGTTTTGCATTACTTCAAAAATTTAATTGCCCTGATTGTACAAATGGTTGCTTCTATAGCTGTGGGAAAAAATTTTGAAAAGGAGGGATTCCACATTAATTCTTTTAAGCTTAACTTGCAGATCAGGACTTTTGGTTGCATTTTTCAAAAATTTGTTGATAAAAAACTAAAACGATCTGGAACGAACCCTTTGGCAGAAATGCTCCCAAGACCTTGTAGTATTTTTATATGCTTATAGCTAACACTTGATATCACTTGAATTTTTTGTTTTTACTATTGAGTGGCTATTTTGTCACGAAATTCTCAAAACTACAAAGCATAATGTGTGTCCGGTTACCCATGCTTTAGTGTGATTTTGTTGAAAACAAGTTACATGTGATGTACAAGTAGATGATCATCTTTCAAATGAAACTAAGTTTGTAAAAATCGGACAATCATGAGCGGAGCTATGAAAGTTTAAAGTTAAGCTAAAACAATAAATTTTGCCGGAAATGCTATGATAAACAACAACATGTCATTTCCCCAAACTTCAAAAAATCATTGTGACGGAACCATTCGTCCTATTTCAAAAATTGTTGCTTCGCGTTGACCCCTGACACCCCCTTTTCATGGAGGATATTAAATGCCGCAACTTTTTGAAAGTTCGTTTTTTCCTATTTATTCCATAATTTCTCTGATCTGGATCACTGTGCTTTTTACTTGATTTCAAGAATTTTTCATTATTTATGTTGCTCAGATGAATGATTTCCCGAAACTGGCTTCCCATGGACTGAAGATAAAAGCGTAAGTAAGTTGTCCAATTTAATTCAGTGTTCTACCATTGAAAAATGATTTTTTTCCAATGCAGATAATTCTCTGTAGTGCCTTCCGGTGATACCGGAAACCGTTAACTATAAAAGCAAGCCAATTAAAGAGAAAATTCTGTTTAAAAAATACTGAAAAATGAAAATTAAGTGGAAGCCTCAGCAAAACGATGGACTAAAAATTTTACAAATTGGCTGCATGATTTTTGCATTACGATTTTTCCAACAGTGGATAAATATTTTCATTCAACCGGTAAATATCGTGTGATAAATATATAAATTTCATTTTGATACCTGTTTATATTGCGATATTCTGTCTGCCTCTTTTGCTTCTCTTAAACCTTTCGTCAACAAGGGATCATCTCCTCTGCGGAAAAAACGAAAACGAATATATTGATTTCATTTATATTTATCATTATCGCAAAGCTTGGCAAGGTATTCAGCAGTTCTTATCTTTCTTTGACATCTTTAGGTTGTGTAAGAATATTGCTTGTGTTGATGAGAAAAAGGAAGTCTCTGTCATTCAAAGATTGAGACAAAACAGATGATTTCACGTTGATCTTTTCAGCAGTTACTGGTGAGTTACTAACTTATTTCTTTCCTTTCAGGTTTTAAGGTTAATTCGGTTTGTCTTAAAGGATTCAACAGTTTTTCCCTTGTTACAGGCTTATTTTGGTTATTGCTTCTTTTACAGGAGTTAATAGTCTTCTTTCTACTGATTTCGGTGTTTTTGTTGCGTTTATGGGTTTAATATGATGAGTCCGTTATTTAACGCTATTTTTGATTTCACTTTGTTAAAAACATTAAAGGATGCCAATCAAGGCAAACACTTTAGCTATTTGCAATTCTAAAAAATACTTTATTTGCAAGATGTCTTAAAATTTATCACATAAATTCACATAAATGCTAAATTCAGGATAACTATTTTGGATGATTAATTCTTTCATGGAGCATTCTTTTACACGGTGTATGAAATTAGCTTTTGGATTGTTTTTGGATACTTTTTTGAAATACTGTAAAACAGTTATTTTGTGAACTTTGTTCATCTATGATCTGCAATTCTATACTACTGGCCTGGCAGTGTTTATATCATTCTTTGTGTAGTTATTTGGCACATTATTAGAAACCTTTTCAAAATGATCTTGGCAAAATGAAAGGTCATTCCATCGAATTATATTTTTATATTTATTTTCGACCTGCCTTTAAACTATTTTGGATGCACCGATTTCTGCAGTGTTTCTGCAGGTCATTTTTGCATTTACTAGGTTGTATTTCAGAAAATTTTGCATGGCTTCTTTATTAACAGTACACTCTTTTGCTTTATACGAATAATGTTTATAAGAATATTCAGGCTCAGAATCATCCAATTTTCAGTATAAGAGTATTCAGCTCACATATTTGTGTCTCATTTTCAGCAGTTGCCTAATGCCTATTTTGCGATGTTCATAACAGAGAATCGCATGACTGACATAAAGACCTGAAGAATATATTCAGGATCGTTCTTATAGAAAAAGAGTGTAGTCCTGAAAATTCGAAGATTTAGTACATTTGCCATTCCAGATATTTAAATTTTAATAAAATGAAATTATGAACAAACATGATGACAAAAAGTCTACCAATTACGTAATTTATACTCATTTTTTGTAAGAAACTAAGGTCAGGGGCTGGTAGGTACTTTCTTAAATTTTAGGATACTTGCTACCAATTTCTAAGTTTCTATTCCTAAAATTTTATAACTAGCTGTACTTGGTGACAAGGTCTCAAAAACAAGTAATAACGTAAGTACTTCGCACTCACAAAACAATTGATATTACAGACTGCAGGGTCAAAACATTGTGAGTGCAAATTACAAAAGTTTCTTACGTTTTTTAACTCACTGTCAGGTAAGGGCACCGAAAAAATGAGCGTACCGTTGTTTTTTAATTCTTATTTTTAAGTTGTTTCTTATAAAAAATGAGTGTATACAGGTTCTATACTGTAACTAAGGAATGAGAAAATTAATGTCTAAAAATTATGTAAGAATCTAAATTTCTTTAAAAGGGCTCTTATTTGCCAATGGGAAAAGTTTCAATAATTTCCAAGAAAATATCGCAGAACGAACAATATTTCTAGGAACTACATGAAAAACAAACAAATAAAGGATAAAAGAGGGCCTGTCCGGGAGTTGAACCCGGGACCTCTCGCACCCTAAGCGAGAATCATACCACTAGACCAACAGGCCACTTACTGACACAAGCATTTCGCAGCGATATTATTGCTGTTAGCGAACAAAAACTGTATTCACATTTGAAAATAGCCAAAATTCGATTACAAATAACAATTTTTAAATGCTCTTTTTATACGAAAAAGCATGTTCAACCTAAGGATTTGCAACATTTTTTAAACGAAATAAAACGGGAATTTTAGATTTCCAAGGATGGATTATGGAGAAGTGGGGAAATTGTGATGCGCTATCCATCCAGTAAAAGAACTTTACGATGACCCGAATAGAAAAGAAAAAGTTCAGATCAATGGTGAAGAAGGTCCAGATTTATTGAAGAGTGAAGTAGAACGAGCAATCAAAGTTATCAAGGCAGGAAAAGCACCAGGGGTAGACAAAATTTTCATAGAGCATCTAAAGGCCTTAAAGGATGATACAATGAATATTGATATTGTATATGATATTTGTAATGAAGTATACAAAACAGGATACTTTCCACATGACCTAAAACATTCAATTTTCATAAGATTACCAAAGAAGCAAAATGCCCAAGAATGTTCAGAACATAGAACGATTAGCTTAATGAGTCATGTTGTAAAAGTAATTCTCAAAATTGTTCTTGGAAGAAATGAAGATAAAATTGAAGGAGAAATAAGAGACTCGCAGTCTGGATTTAGGGCAGGAATGGGGACAAGAGAGGGCATTTTTAATCTCCGGACAATACTTGATCGATACCTTGCAGTGAAGCAGGATATCTTCATATGCTATATTGATTATGAAAAAGCGTTCGACCGTGTGTATCATGAAAAATTACTCAGAGCACTCAAGAAACTTCCCATAGACATTACCGATTTAAAGCTCATAGAAAATCTATATTGGAACCAAACGGCGAGTATAAGACTAGAGCAGGGTGAGTCGAATGATTTTGAAATAAAGCGTGGAGTTAGGCAAGGGTGTGTTCTGTCTCCCAAACTTTTCAATTTATACACTGAAGAAATTTTCCAAAAAGCAGATGAACTCCCTGGCATAAACATAGGTGGGACCAATATTACCAACTTAAGGTATGCTGATGATACTGCCTTGTTAGCAGAGTCCGAAGAGGCTCTACAAGCAATAGTCAATGTTGTAAGAGAAGAAAGTTTGGTGAGAGGATTAAAGATGAACGTGAAAAAGACGAAGTCAATGGTTGTCAGTCGGAAAGAAAATCGACCAAGTTTGGGAATAATAGTAGATGGCAAAATATTGGAACAAGTGAATTCATTCAAATATCTTGGGGTGACAATAACGGATGATGGAAAATGCGAGGCAGAGATAAGAAAAAGAATTGAAATGGCCAGACAAAGGTTTATAAACATGAAAGATGTTCTAACGACGAGAAGCCTTAGAATTGAAACACGAAAAAGAATCATGAAATGCTATGTTTTATCGACCTTCTTATACGCCAGCGAAACATGGACATTCAGTAAGGAAATGTGGAACAAGATAGAGGCCTTTGAGATGTGGATGTTTCGAAAAATTCTCAAAGTTCCATACACAGCCCACGTAACAAATGATGAAATTATTAAAAGGGTCAAAGAAAATGGCAGATCACTTAAAAGAATATAATAACGAGAAAATTGCAATACTTTGGTCACATGATAAGAAGTGATAGAATGAAAAAGACACTGATAGAAGGAAAAGTAAAAGAAAAAAGACAGAGAGGAAGACCATGCAGAACATGGTTGACAGACATCAAGGAGTGGACAGGAGCAAACATCAGGAAATGTGTTAGATGGGCTGCTGATCGGGAATACTGGAGGGAAATGACCGCTAATCTACCGGCGGTAGTTGCGACACCCAGGTAACAGGTAATCCATCCAGTATTGAGGAACGTGCAATTTCTTACAAAAGTGTTGGACCCTTCTGCAAAAATCTACGTTTTGGAAAAGATTGTCCCCCCCCCCCCCATATCAATGTTATTTGCTTTGACGAATCATTCTTTTGACGGATCTGCATGAAAAACACCTCTTTGCAATGCAATAAACATTGAAACAGGGCAGGTAGGGGACAAAAATTCGGGTTTTTTCAATAGGGGTCCAACACTGTTGTAAGAGATTGTGGGTTTAGCTTCCACAGTAAGAGTACCCAATGTAAAGCGAAAGCAGAAGCAATCATGAAAACTTACCTTAATTTTGCTTTCATTTCTTGCATTCGATGTCGAATATCATCAACTGTGACTTCGTAGAAATTGTCGTCTGGTTCTAAAACAAAAAACCAGATTACAGCAAAATATTTAGATTGGAAAATTTACCATGGAGAAAATTCGTAAATACAAAAGCGTCAAGACAAGATGCCTCTGGAGAATGCTGTTAAATGCGAACCAAAATTATTAAATGTCTGAAAAGCTCGATAATCTCTGGTTGGATCAAATGTTGATGCTTACGTTGTGTGCGCCATCTTATTCTAAATCGAAATAAATTTAGCTCAATTCTAATTTAATTATTTAAAATATAGAGGTTAACAAATCAATAAAATAAAAGATTTTTAAGTAAATAGGCCTTTACGCAAAATCCCACAAGCCATCGTAAAAATAGGAGAATCTATCGAAAGACTGACTTGAAGGTTTCGCCTCCCTTCCAAGTCATCCAAGGGTGTGTGTCTCTAACGGCAACCCACGAGATTTGCTAGTAATATCTAGATTGAAAAACAGAGCCCCTTGTTTGCAGCAACAAAGTCAACTTCCTTTGGGAATACATGCTTCGCCTCGAATTGAAAGCTACTTTGTGTAAAGGCCTATTTTATGAAAACAATCTAAATCACTCAATTTCGAAGGCATACATTGTATCTAATCTAAAGGTGGCCCAATCCTATACTTTTGAATTGAATTACATTTTCTGCTGATTTAATTTCATCTGGCAAACGATTCCAAATCTGTGCTGTAATAGACTTTTAGATAACAAGGGCAGATTTTGTAATACAATAGCATGAGTTGCTTTTGTTGACACCTCAATTCAAAGCGATTAGCGATCACAGACAAAGGAAATTCTCTCAACCAGTAATTCAAAACAAACAAAGCCGCAAAAGTTTCTCGGAAACCCAGGTGGCTAGCACGCTCGTTGTGCATTCCAGCTTTGGTCCAGAAGCTGAGCAGTAAATGTTTGATAACACCCAAAAAAAATGAGAGAATTGAATCGCCTCCTAAACGGCTTGTGAACCAAACAAATCAAATGCCCGCGGCAGATGTGTAGATGCATCCTTCTTCTTTCGATCTATGCTCATGTTTGCCCTTAAACCAATTTCTGGAATGCACAACGAGCGAGCTAGCTACCTGGGTTTCAAAGAAACATTTGCGGCTTTGTTTGTTTTGAATTACTGGTTGAGAGAATTTCCTTTGTCTGCAATCGCTAATCGCTTTGAATTGAGGTGTCAACAAAAGCAACTCATGCTATTGTATTACAAAATCTGCCCTTGTTCTTTTAGATGTTACAGCGTTTCAAAGTCTTTCAAACAAACTCAAACACAGAGACTTGTACAAATTATTCATTTTAAAGTACCGTAAAAGCTCTATTAAGCCCCCGGGGGGCTTCTTTAATTTCGGACCCTCCAGAGGGGGAGGCTTATTAGAGAGGGGGCCTATTAGAGAGGGGGGCTTATTCACAAAATCAAATGACAGGGATACAGATGACAGCTTTTTAGTTCTTTTACACCATATTTTGCGGATTCAAGATACAATTTTACAAGTCAAATACATAAATTCGACACAGTTTTATCTCAAACCATATCAAAATTAACATACAAGCTTATCAAGCTCAATAAATGGGAAATCTTTGGTAACCACTGGAATTTGATATAAGAGGAGGGGGCTTAATAGAGAGGGGGGCTTATTTAAAATTTTGACTCAGAGGGGAGGGGCTTATTAGAGAGGGGGGCTTAATAGAGCTTTTACGGTATTCAAGTGAATGAGAAATCTTCATTTAAAGGTATTATCGTTAAACAGTCCATCTCAAAATAAGATAAATCCCTATTGACTTTTCACGAACTGATCAAGTCACCCCATTTGCAGGATGACTCTGAAAATTGTTTCATTCCTGCAAAATGATTAGCAAACAGTACCAAAATATTCTTTTCTTTCAGCATATCATAAGTTTGATGCAAAAAGCTTTCATGAAAATGTTTTTACACATGTCACCATTTCTCATCAGAATTATTCAGATAATATTGAGGTAATAGCTTTTTTAAAAGCAGAAACATCCCTTTCTTTCCTTGCCATAGATTGTTTTAAAACATATAATACCTGTTCGTTCAATTGAAGGCTGTTCAGGGCGATCAAGACTAAACACAAGTGTTTGTCTTTCACATGGCATTGCTAGTCTTTCCTCCATCATCCTGCGATTTAAAATGAGACATATTCAATCGCTGATTGAGATTATAATCTATTCATTAAATTTCTTGGAATTTTTCACCCTAGATTTTTAAAATATCTTGGTGTTAGTGACATTGCTCATTCTTTGGTTTTATTTTCTTGTTTTGTGCTTTCTGGTACATTTCTCGGGATATTCTCGTGTTCTTTTCCATGCTCCTTATTGTAGCCTTACGCACATCCAAGGATTTTTGTTGCAAATAGGTTGAGTGCACTTTGAGAAGTCTCTTTCTTTTAAATTGCTCGTTAGTGCAGGAAATTTTTCTGTTTATTGATCTTTAAATGAAAATAACAACAAAATACCGGGTGTCCCAAAATGATGTATTATTGTTTGATTGCTTACTTGTCCATAACCAATGAACCTATTTTCAAAAACTTAAAATTTTGTTTTATTTGATTGCCTCAAGGCTAAATTGTATTTTAAGATCTTGCTTGCGGTTTTATCACGGCGTTTTAATGTCGAAAAGAAGATTGATAAATTGCTCAAATTCAAGCCTTAGATGGCATGAGAAGGAAACGGCCTATTTTTCAGTCAACATTATAGATGTGATACAAAAGGCTGAACTCGTATTCGCATTCTCTGAACTCAGTATTAACTGAATTCGTATTCTCTGAACGCCATATATTCTATGAACGACATATAAGTTCAGTCTTTTGCATCACATCTCAAATGTTGACTGGCAAAGAAAGCCGTTTCTTTTTCAAGCTATCCAAGGCTTGAATTTGAGCAGCTTTACCGATCTTCTTTCGATATGAAGAAATCAGCCTAAACCACAACCAACAACCTCAAATACAATTTAGCCTTTCGGCAATCGGATAAAATAAAGCTTTTGAAAATCGGTTCATTGGTTATGGAGATATAAGCAATCAAACGATAATACATCATTTTGGGACACCCGGCAGATGGATTACTATGCGGGGAAAGGCATTTGGTCATCTGTCCCCATGATGGCTGGCACTTTCAACATACAGGACAGCGCTCCTACCAATTGCCTTCATAATGACATAAAAGGGGACATTTCTTAGAACGAAGATTAATTCTATATTTGGCTTAAATTTACATAATTTCAAGGCACTATGCCATTGCCGATGAAAGAAGTATCTATAAATTCAGACTTACATTCTTTTAGGATCGATAGCTTCAATACCCGATGCATCAACATGTTGTTGTGACCTTTCCGGAAACTGGATGGGAAACAAGAAGAGACAATTACATTACAGCTCAGCCTTTGACTGTGAATGTGTATGAATAAAACATAGGGCTCACATCTTTAAAAAGGTCGGTGTGAAATTCTATTACAATTTTCTTCGAATTAAATGGCTTGGAAGGAACTTAGGGTTTTTGCTGTAAACCAGCCATGGAAATTTATTGATATCTTAATTAGTTTCAAAATGGCGGCATTTATTAAATTTGAGGCTATGACGTCATCAAATTTCTAAATCCTAAACCAGAAAAACTACAGATTTCTACTTGTCACCCTGTTGTGTCATAAACTATACTTTTGGTGAAGGTTACACCATTTTTCCTCTGTTGGTGTAGTATTTACAATGATTTAAATTTTTTCAAAATTTTCCATAATTTTTTTGAAAAATAATGAAATTGCTGCCATTTAAAAAAATCAAGATATCAATAAATTTCCATGGCAGATTGATAGCAAAGTACCATAACTTCCTTTCAAGCCATTCAATTTAAAGAAAAATGTCATAGAATTTTACACCCACCTTTTTAAAGATTCGAAAGATTTGAGCCCTATGCTATGAATAATTGTTAAACCTGCGAAGAACTAAAAACAAAGATCTTTTGAAACACTTCAATTTGTGATATTTGTCGATGAACATTGAATAAATTATCTTCAAAACTCCACTTAGTTAAGGTTAAGGATGGAGCTAATATCAATATATGTTATATGCAAGGTTACACCTAAAATCGTCTTTATCCCTTGTTCATATTCAAAATTATTCCCCTTTTCGCGAATGGTGATGAAGCTTTGTGGCTTGCGGGGTAACAATACTCCATCACATTCTTCCATTTTTAGCAAAATAAAATCTTTAATGAACACTTACAAACATTATGGTAGAGTATTGAGATAAAAAATACATATGCACACGTATTATCTTTATAAGAAACTAAGAATTTGAGCCAGTACAGAGACTTTTTAAAAAAATATAAAATATTGAGTATAGCAGTATGACAGTTGAGTAGACAGTTGGACAAGTTGAAGCAAGGGCCTTAGGACGAGATTATAGTCGTTCCTTTGCAGTTAATTTCTAATGTTTGGTTTGAAAAACTTACCTATGTGGTTAAGTGTATGTCCTTGGTGGTTACTTCTTTCATAAATTTCTTGGTTTTGCTTTCTAAACGACATAAATCCCATCTTTTCTCAAGTAGAAATGAACTGCTTGCTCTGCATGTACTGTTTCATCAAAGCCATTTTTAATTTGGAGAATTAAACAAAAGTGAGGATAATCTCTGGCAAGCGTCGGAAAATTCAATAATTCAAGAGGCTGAAAACAACCTCACTTTCGTTATGTACATTGCAAATGGCCGCCAGAGACGACAGTGACACGATCAACAAGTTCATTTCTTCTTGAGAAAACATGTGATTTATGTCGTTTAGCAAGCAAAACCAAGAAATTTATGAAAGAAGAAACCACCAAGGAGAATACAGGTAAGTTTTTCAAACCAAACATTAGAAATTAACTGCAACGACTATAATCTCGTCCTAAGGCCCTTGATTGAAGTACGAGTTGAAAATACACACAAGAAACAGAAAGATGATAATATCATTTTAAGTTAACAATATCAGTGCAAGTTTAAAGGTTCCATAACAATCTTCATGTTTACTACCAGTGCTCTTGTGATCATTTCAAAACAATGTTTTTTGGAAGCCTTTCCAATATTTAGACATTATACTCAAGGACCTTCCGAGTAATATGATACAGGAAACAAGTGAAAATAAAATAAAGATATGCTTATGATTCCTGTTTCAAAATAAATAGTTTCGTACGTTACACTTTGCCAGTACTGGAGTTCTAAAATGTTGGCAATCTGACAGTTGAGTTTCTAATAAATGGTTTCTTGTAAAAAACATGTATATACACATACCTTGAATTCTGCCAAAGGACGAGTGTTTCGTGAAATTATCTCAATATCCTCATCAGTTACGATTGCCTCCTTGGGTAACTTTGGTTTCTTTGGTAGTGGTTCTAAAAGCGAAGGATCGAAAAATCGTCATACAGTACAAATTGGATAACTTATTGCACTTTATGAAATCATTTTCGGAATGTGTGATGAAACTTCCTTGGTACATGCTTTACATAAAATTGTAAAAAAGGCTCTGTAAAACAAACTTTAGACGAGGAACCCGTTCTCTTTTTATTAACTAGATACACATATTTTTTATAAGAAACTAAGGTTTGGGGCTGGTAGACAGTTTCTTAAATTTTTGGGCCTGTTTCCTCCCAAAAGTTTCTTACGTGTTTCTTATATTTCTAATGCCAGAAGTGTAGAGTTAATTTTGTTTTTGTCTAACGGGCTCCCAAATTGCTTAGTAAGATCTCAAAACAAGTAAATAACGTAATTCACACTCAAAATAATTTCGAAACAGTTGCTATAACCGTACAGTATCAAAACATCTTTGAGTGCGATAGAAAAATTAAAACTCCAAATTACAAAAGTTTCTTAGCTTTATAAATTCAGGTAGGGTTGTTTCTTAACTTTCGAAAAATTGAGCCTACCGTTTCTTATAGGCGGTTTCTTACAAAAAAATACGTGTACCCTATTAAAATTGCACAAAGAATACCCTCTCTTGGGTTTACAAATCCCCAAATCCTTCACGAAAACTGTAACAACACACTAACGGATTGTGATGATTAAAATGAATCAAAAATGATTTGGTTAACAAAGCAATCAAGTTAGGGTTTTTGAAATAGAAGGCAAATCTTTTTCGTATAAACCAGAATCAACATATCAAGTTGTCACTTTGTGTAGGTTTACACCTAGTATCTAGAATCATACAGAGAGTCTAACTTAATAGTACCAGACACAATTTCACACACCTATTCTATCCTTTGGATTTTTGAACTTTCCAATTTCTGTTTGCTCTACATTTGATGAAACATCTATGTCCATGGCACTTCCTCTTGACAGTATTTCATCGTCTTGTCCTTGTTGAGATTCAGTCTCCATTGATGAAGTTTGCTTCGATAGTGACACAGAAGAATCTTCTTGTGAAGGTCTTTTCTTCTCAATACGTTGAGCTTCGATAGATTTTTGTTTTGATTTCTCGTTTAAATCTTCTTTTGACGTAGATGGGCTGGTCATCTCCAAATCTTCATCATCTCGATGTGATAATCTGTGAGAAAAAATTGTCATATCATTTTCAAATGTTTTACTGGTGTTGTGGCGCAGTGGTGTAATTCTCTGACATTCCAGCCAGAACAGTTAAGCGGACAGGGTTCGATCCCCGGTATAGCCCCACCACTTGACAAGGGGTCGAAAACTTGATTAGGCCTTCTCTACTTCTGCGATTCCAACACGCAAAGGCTACTTGGCGCTAAAAGCCGCAGCCTCACCTTCACTGGGCTATTCATTGTTGCGTAAATATAAAGAAATTATAATGATGAAAATGGTATATTCTATTGTATATGTAAAACAAAAGTATTATATGCTTGATGTCTTTTTAAATAACCGACATGTTAAATTGATTTTAGAAATTTATCTACCAGAAATCGGCCACTTCGTTTCAGAGTGATGAGAGATTTCTCGAGAAGGTCCCTTTAAAAAACCTTGAGAAAAGGCATGAAACCACCGCCGAATTTTCCTTGCAAGCTTTGCCCTTCCATGATTATTAAAAACACTTTAGCATGAGTTATGCTCCTGAAAGAATGAATAAGTCATCCCCACCAGTATAACAGAACTATTTACAGGGATGCCATCCTTCCAAGCGGAAAAAGTGCGATTAAATGTAACTATCATTGCTGTAAGGTAGCAAACTGACAACATTTATCAATCAATTTTATCAGCTTTTTTCAGATCTTTTAAGGGACCTTTCCGAGAAAATCTCTCATAACTTTGGTCAGGAGAGGCAGATTTAAACCAAATTTCTTCTAAAATATGATTGTATATGTCAGCTATTAAATAAGACATTTACAAATATCATTTCTTTGATATTCAAATTGATACTCTTTTGATATTCCTGCACTCAGTGGTGGACACTTCACCAAACATTTGGAGCCGAGCTATTGTTTCAAATAAAAAGCATTGTTTATTCCTATTGTTTTTGAACAAAAGATGTTTGTTCTAGCCAACATTGGGGAGGAGATCGCACCCCCTTGCCCCCAGGTGTCTGTCACTGCTTGCATTTCATTTTTGACTTGCTTCACAGAGTTTAAAACCTATCTTACAGGCATCTAAAAACTTAACCAAAATATGCTTGAGCCAGATAAATCTTTATCTAATGCATTACACGTAGAGCATACCTTAGAATTGCATTTCCACCAATCAGTCCTAGCTTTTCTAGCGTTGTTGTCTGCAGATTTTGTAGTCCACATATCTGTAACAAGATAGATGCAGATGCAAAAAACGGAAACTTTTCTTGGCACACTAAGGCCTCTTTTCAAAACTTGTGTGTTATTATCAGAGTCACCTATCTTTAAGTACAAATTGTTACCAATATATCTATAATCAAATTGTATCAAATTGTTACCAATTGTTACCAATATAGTTACCAAAATTGTTACCAATATATCTATAACAAAGAGAAAACTAAAAATAAAAAGGCATGAAGTATCACGGAACTAGTTTCATCCTTTCAACGAGGAATCTTCAGCCAGGCTATTACTTCATGGCTTTTTATTTTTAGTTTTTTCTACATTACCAGTTAGTATGTGATCTATTTGTTTTACACCTCTATAACAAAGTATACATGTAAAACAAAAATATTTGCCAAATCACTAACAAAAAAAGTTTTGTGCACTGGCAGCAAAATTTTTCTTAAACATATAAAGAAAGAACATTTTACCAAATGCATCAAAATAATTTCAATTTTTGACAGGCCGCCATAAGTATATAAATCATACATATGGGTGCTTTCAAAGATTGTGGATGTAATCTTTCGTCAAAATTCCTAATAAGACTTATCTATTACTAAATTAATATTTATTCCTAATAAGACTTACTTAACTCAGTTTCCTCATAGTTGTCACGAATCTGGAATAGTTGAACCATTCTCCACGAATAACATTTCTTAAAACTTAATAAGACGAATTTGTTTAAATTTTTAGCCTCGTAATGAACTTATTGCACTCCAAGTGATTTCTTGAAAAACCTTGTTCCAGAAACAGCCGGAGTCAATCGATAAAAGAATGATCAAATCTTAAAGATTGAGCTAAGCAAAGCAAAGGAAAATGCTATGTTGTTACTGAGACTGGTAAAGCTACCTGGTGACTCATATATATGACAACTGGTATTTTGTGGATGATCTTGCCATGGTAAGCGCTGAAGCGGGAGAAAGGAGAATCAAGTTAAGCAAACAATCTGATGCTTTGGAAAATTTACCAAGCTACTAGTGTGAGGGTAATGTATGAGTCAAATTGTTACCCAGATATCACACACCTGGGCCACCCTGGATCACATATACAATTCAAGGGGCATGAAGCGAAGAGCAAGGGGCATGATATTTGAAACAAAATGAAAAATACATTGGATGATTCATTTGAATTATGTTTATGTATGTATGGCATGGCCACATCTACAGTAACTCCCTTTTAAGTCTGCAAGGCTTGAGCATTTGATGGGGTTGCTAGCCAAAGGGTGGGGCAGGGAATTTGACCACTGAGAAGGGCAAAAATCAGATGCCCAGGGGTGGAATCTCAGCATTTATGAGACTTGTGCATCACATCAAGATATGTAACATTCACATGAATGAAGTTCATTATTATATAAGCTGCTCGGAAATCAGCACAAGGCACTTGGGTAAAGCAAATGCAGTGTTGTTACTTCAATATAAATGAATGACATTGATTAACAAAAAAATTTACCTTCCAGGCTCTCCTTCCCAATGCTTCAAAACATCAAGAAGGCTTGAAGAAGGACTGAACTGGCTTTGAAGTCTTTCACCAAAATCTGTTTGTATAGCAAGATTCACAGTTGAAGCTAAATGTGAAGGAAATATAAAAATGATATAAGACGCATGAGATTAATCAAAGAAACCTTAGAGGTAGTTCACTATGTGCACCAATTTTGAAACATTTGGAATGCACAAAAAACCCTTGAAACAAGTCCCCTACTGATGTCATCACCAAAACAGTCTAGCTTATTGAGTATGACTGAAACCAGCGGTCGGCCATTTTGTCTTACTTTTTGCAGCGATAAATAGCTTCAGGTGAGGTAAGAAATAGTTTCTGTGGGGTGCAAGAAATAGTTGAACTCTCTGATAATTATCGGAATTTTAACGAGAGCTATGACGTTGGAGGCTGCTGTTTCATTTCATCCCTGAAGCTATTTATCGCTGCAAAAAGTAAGACAAAATGGCCATCCGCTGGCTTCAGTCATTACGCAAATTTGAAGGTCACAACTCCATCACTTTTTGACGGATTCTTATGGGGATGGCAGCAAAATTTATTTGAACATCTGAAGAGCAATATCATATAAAAATTCGATGAGAATCTTTTGCCGTTTTGTCACAATCTTCAGGCAAACAGGGCACAAATTTTTTGGGACACCCTGTATATGATTCCTATGTTGCAAAATCTACTTACTGGATATTAACATTACCTTTCTTCCTGGGAACTGTCCTTTTAACCATTTCCAGTTTACCATTATTTGGTATATTTGTGTATCTCATGGTAGCAGTGATGTCAAGAACTTTCCTTTGGTGGCTAGCGAAGATTTAATAGCAATGTCAATGAGAATTCTTCATAAAGGTAATATAAAAAAACAAGAACTCTTATTGTATTGATCCAATAGCCCTTCTTTTAAACTTAGACCCATCAAGCATAGAGCTCAAATCTTTTGAATCTTTAAACTGGTGAGTGTAAAATTCTATGACATTTTTCTTCAAATTGAATGGCTTGAAAGGAACTTATGGTACTTTGCTGTAAATGTGACATGGAATTTTTTGATATCTTGATTTGTTTCAAAATGGAGGCAATTTAATCATTTTTGAAAAAATTCATGGAAAATTTTGGAAAAATTTAAATCATCGTAAGTCCTAAACCGATGGAGGAAAATGATTTAACCTGCAAGAAAACCATAGTTTCTAAAGGTCTACAATATAATGGCAAGCAGAAATCTCTAGGTTTTTTGTTTAGAATTTAGAATTTGATGATGTCATAGCCTCAAATTTAATAAATGCTGCCAGTTTGAAACTAATCAAGATATCAATAAATTTCCATGGCAGATTTACAGAAAAAACCCCTTAGTTCCTTCCAAGCCATTTGATTAAAAGGAAACTTTAATAGAATTTTACACCAACCTTTTTAAAGATTTGAGCCCTATGTTGATCCATCCATTTTAAAATTTTTGAAAAATTTCTTCAAAACTGTTGACTCTAAGTGAGGATTCTGTACCCAAACTTTCGAAATAATGCAGTATGTCAAGAAACATAAGTCTATTGTTTGTAGCATAGGTTCCAAATCATTAAATTGATGTGAAAAGGTGGGTTTAAAATTCTAGGACCTATTTCTTTTAATTGAATATCTTGAAAGAAACTATGGCTACTTATCTATAATTCTATCACTGGACTAGCGTATCTTACATTTCAACTCATTTGAGGATGTGACCTCATCAAATTCTTAATTGTAAACCAGAAGAGGGACAGATTTTTCTTCTTGAAGCCATATTGTAGACATCCATAAACTATGGTTTTCTTGAAAATTATTTCATGTTTTGTCAACAAGATTATAAATTACAATGGTTTTAAATTTGAATTCTTGAAAAGGAAGAAATACACTGAAACTATTGAAGATTTCAGAAAATCCCATTGTAGAATTATAGCTAAATGGCTAAAGTTTCTTTAAAGTCATTCAGTTCAAAGAGATAGGTCATAAAATTTTACCCTAACCTTTCTAAGATTTGCAACCCATGCTGTTGCTTGTGATTTGATTTGATGAGAAATAGAATTTGAAAATACATGAAAAGGATTTGACTACAAAAAGGGTGAAGAGTTTACCCTGAGTCATTTTTAACGGAGGTATCAATTTTTATAAAATCAAAATATATGGCCTGGCTGCAGTTGAATGATACTGGATTGTTTCCTTCCATTTATCAAATCAAGCAGTTTTAGAGTCAACGTTATTTTGTAAAATTTAGTGTCGCTAATTATCAAATGAAAGTTAGTACAGTATAGAAAGGATAATTCTTAAAATTTTTCATTTCATAAACTGAAAAATGGAAGCAAAACAATTTCCTGCATGGCAGGACGAAACATTGGCAAAAAATAAATTCATCATATTTGCTGTTGTTTTTTGTCGCCTTGTGGTGTTTCTGCCTTTAAACTTATTCATTTTTTCATCACCGCAAGCATCTTCGGATCCGACAATCGACGCTGGTATCGTGGCCTTTACTTTTTCAAATTAAATTTGCATAATGCTGAAAAATGGAGAAGTGTAAAAAAACTCACATCAAATCTACTTCAGCATCATCAAATCCTTGCTTTTTGCATACTTCTTGTAGTATCTAAAATTAAAGAAGGCAGACTAATTCTGGAATTGCTTGATTCAACATTTTTGACTGCGATAGGAAAATCAAAACTGTAAAATTACAAATTTTCTTAGCTTTCTAATCCAGGTAGGCCTTAGGGTTGTTTCTTAACTTTCGAAAAATAAAATTTAGCCCACCGTTTCTTATAAGCTGTTTCTTACAAAAAAAATACGTGTAGTGTATTCTCCTTTTTAGTATTGAATGGTATCTTATAAATAAGTAGTTGTACTATAGTAATTATGTAGAATTGTATTTAGGATTGATTGATGAATATTATTGAAACTGTGAGAAAAAGATGGAGGAGTGCAACTCCAAAAGCAGACAGAGGGCTTGAAAACGAACCTGTAATATCGTGAAACCTGCCGTCGTCTTGACCTTTTGTCTGTGGCCATTCAAACACAAAACTTCTACAACCTTATTTGCAGCCATCTTTCAGGTTAACAAGTGCACTTCTGATGTAGTTTTCAAGAACTTTCTTCGCTGCTTCGTCCAGTCATCCCGTCATCATCGTTCATCTTGATGAAATCTCTAAATTTAGGCCAATTTTCAAATCGAGGCAATTTCTGATTTATACCTACTACTTGCATACTTGTATCTATTGGTCTGTTGAATTGAATTGTTTTCCAAGGAAGCTTTCCGAGGCAATCTTTCGATTTGCTCATTCAAGTCAATTAAGCAAAGAAAGCGCAAGTAATAAGTACAGACTTGTGATTTACAAAGATTTGATAACGAGGTTGCGCTGCCACGAAAGTACATTATTTGAACATGGCCTAGATTGCTTACCCGAGAATATAAACCAAAGATCCTTGAAAATTACGCTGCGATTACTCATCAAAGACCGAGAGAAACTCCAGAACTCGAAAATGTGTCAATGAAGGCTAGTCGAAAAGGATTGATGATGCACAGCTGACTCGGGGTGTGATTTTCTCACGCAAAGAATTGGTCTTTCAGCGGGGGCCTAGCATAGAGCAAGCTAACAAACAAGACACAAAGCATTCATTAATAAAACATTCATTTGTAGCCGCACTGAACTGATGCAATTATGAGTACCTGGGTTTTGAATTTTGCCAACAGCATTGTTGGTGTTGGAATATTAGCTGTGCCATTTTGTTTTCATGTTGTAAGTATGAAGTCGACAAAACGGTTTTATTAGGCGCCTATAATAGCAGATAGCTGCAGTTTTCAATGGATGGGCATTAGTAGCAGGCTTATGATGATGAGGGGTGTTTTTAAAACGAAAACCGAAAACGAAGATAAAAAGCGAAAACACAAAATGAAGACCGAAAACACAAAGCGAAAACACAAAACGAAAACACAAAACGAAAACACAAAACGAAAACACAAAGCGAAAACATAAAACGAAAACACAAAACGAAAACACAAAGCGAAAACACAAAGCGAAAACACAAAACGAAAACACAAAGCGAAAACAAGCGAGCAATCGTAGAAGATATGAATGATTTATGTCCAAACAGCAACAAGATATGAATATCCTATGTGTGTATCACCTTTCAAAAAACTGCAAAAACCATTGTATTGTTTACATTTTGACGACGAAGTTTACAACCTTGCCAATTTAGTAATTCAAGAGGCGGTACATTCATTTTTTTTTATAAACCGCTTATAAGAAACGGTAGGCTCAATTTTTCGAAAGTTAAGAAACGGCCCTACCTGAATTGAAAAAGCTAAGAAACTTTTGTAATTTACTATTTTAATTTTCCTATCGCACTCACAAATGTTTTGACAGTGTAAAGTTATAGCAGCTGTTTGGACATTATTTTGAATGCGGATCATGTTATATACCTTTTATGATTGAAATCTTACCAAGTAATTCGGGACCCTTTAGACAAAAAAAATTAATTTTACAATCCTGCCATTAAAAATATAGGAAACACCTAAGAAGGTTTAGGAAGCAAAACGACCCAAAAATTTAAGAAAATCCCTACCAGCCCCGGACCTTAGTTTCTTATAAAAATGATGTATCTGAGACTTCCGAGAGATTGCATCAAGGTGGCAGCATTTGAAGAAAAGTGTTTCTTCCTTTCCTTTTTTCCTTTTATCTCATTTTATCTTTCTCGTTTTCTTGGATTTCTTGTAATGTTATGAATCCCATAAATAGTCCGGGAAACAAGTAAATAGAAGTCTGGATTCTTGCCTGCACGAGTTGTTATCTACCACAATCGTAAATGTTTTGACAACAATGTTCGTGAGTAAACCCAGAATGCGGCACTCTCCGAACATTGCTGTTGAATAGAAACGATGAATTGGTGAAACAATCACCCCCAACGGCCCCGACGATCGCAACCGCCAAAAACTGACACGAGCCCAGATCCGAATACAAGGTCCGGGGCTGGTAGGCGGTTTCTTAAATTTTTGGGCCATTTTGCTACCACAAGTTTCTTACGTGTTTCTTGCATTTTTATTGCCGTAAGTTTAGAGTTGATTTTGTCCTGCCCAAAGCGCTCCCAAATTACTTAGTAAGTCTCTCAAAACGAGAAAATAACATGATTTGCACTCAAAATAATGTCAAAACAGTTGCTTTTTAACTGTACAATTTTCGCTTTGTGTTTTCGTTTTGTGTTTTCGTTTTGTGTTTTCGCTTTGTGTTTTCGCTTTGTGTTTTCGTTTTGTGTTTTCGTTTTGTGTTTTCGTTTTGTGTTTTCGTTTTGTGTTTTCGCTTTGTGTTTTCGTTTTGTGTTTTCGTTTTGTGTTTTCGTTTTGTGTTTTCGTTTTGTGTTTTCGTTTTGTGTTTTCGTTTTGTGTTTTCGTTTTTTGTCTTCGTTTTCGGTTTTTGTTTTAAAAACACCCTGATGATGAGTCTCTTGTTTCCCTGTGCTCTTTATCTTCAAGATGGCGCTTCAGTCAACAGAGACTGATAATATTACTCTGAAAAAGTTGACCCTATTTAGGCCTAATATGCTGGGATTCCTAGCATACCAATTAGATTGCGAGATTTGGCAGAGAACAATCAGTTTCGAACCTTCAATTCGATTGACGCAGTTGACTAAATTTGAAGGAAGTTGCTGCAGCAGGTACCTGAAGATTTCTCTCATATGTCTTGGTCTTAAAAACATAGAAATTGCAGCATTAAAAGACTTATTTTGCACTCATTAGGTAAAGTGAACTTTCTTCTTCAAACGAATACCAAGTTTTGTTGATTAAGTGTCTGCTTACCGTGGTTTCTATCGCATTTCCTTTCTGAGGAGTGACCGTTGAACAGAGCCGAAGCAGTCGTTCGATCCAGATTCGATCAATCAAATGCAGAAGATAGGGTCAGGTTTTTAACTGTTTCATTATGAGTCCCTGTGAGCAAGGTACCGCAAGGATACAAGGGACTCATCATCATAAGTCTACATTAGTAGCACAAGTTGCCACATGGCAAAATCCGATGTTTTAGAGAAAATTGCTTCCAAAATTCAAAACGGTCAATTGGGCGAGATAAGATAGATTGTTAGATTTTCAACACCAGAAATGCATCCTGGTGTTGCCTGGTTGGAAACTTTGTTCTGTGCATCAAAGAACTTAAGATGCAAAATTTCAGAGATAACAATGGAAAAAACAATTGGTTCTTGTTTTACGTACAATAGATTTCAGTGTACATTTTGCAAAGATTCCAATCAGGTGGTGTTTGTGTTATTTCATATTTTTTTTACAAAATATTAAGTGCTTCCAACATATAAAAGGTATTAGATAAGATTGAGTTTTACAAAATCTAAACTCATATCTCGTGATCTGCAAGAATTTTGATACTTTTATATGGCGAAGGTAAAGGTGAAGGTGATTTTTTTAAATTTTTTTGAATTGATTATTCCTCAGGAAAATGCTTGCCAGAAAATCTAAAGAAATTTGGAACAAAATTAATTTTGGATTTTGGCTAGGGGTCAAATCATCAATCTTCATAATCAGCCTAGCGTCCGAAATAATGTTAAAAAATTCAATGAGATGACAAAAGCAGTGACGTGAACTGACAAAGGCTAACAAAAAGAATTTGTAAAGAAATTATGCCTTCCTCACTGATTTTGGTAGATGACCAAAAACTTAATTCGTAAAATAGAAACCTCTTGCGTCACCAAATTTTCCAAAAGTTTGTGACGAGAATCAATTAATTTGCATTCTTTGGTCGTAAGCCGTAATGTAGGGAAATGAGCTTCTGCATTGTGTAGGGGACGGATCATTTTGGAAGGTAAAAGTTTTAATTTGGAAAATGTTCTAAGACAGTGTGCCTAGCCTCCCAGCTCTGTGTTCCTTTGTGGGGGAGGTCTCTGTCCTAAGTCCATAAACCTTAAATTAAATTTTCTTGCGATCCATTGTTTACTAATTAACATTTTTCTTTATTTTACACCTGATCATATATACTCCGAAGCGGTCCTGCGCCTTTGATAGATGTACTGTAGATGTTGGCAGATATGGCATTGTGACTTGCATACTGGAGAAGGAAAATAAGTTTTCATCTGTTGCTTTCTTTATTTTTATAGTGTGGAATCGGTATGGCTATTTTGATGGTATTGGCTACCAATCTGCTAACAAGAAAGACTTGTGAATTTCTTCTGAAAGCAGGCCAGCTGACAAGAAAAACTGGATATGAATCACTTGGTAAAATCTCTTTCTTATTCTTACTTTGGTATAATATATATTTTCCAAAAGTAAAGAGATTAAGATATCCTATCCATAGCTTTATTTTCAATGATATGCTTAAGAATGAATTACCAATGAGTGGTGTTGAGAGCTCAAAAATTTAAGAATTGCTCTTTGAAACATTATTTTAGATTTTTTAAGTCTATTCCTTGAAAGTCTAAGATCTTTCTTGAAAAATTGTTTTGATGCCAATATTGTGGGATTAAAAATTAAGAATTAACCAATTAAAAATTTGGTCAAAGTGCCTCTAATAAAAACTAGCATAGGGCTCAAATCTTTCAATTCTCTAAAAGGGTGGGTGTAAAATTCTATTCCATTTTTCTTTGAGTTGAATAGCTTGAAAGGAAGTTATAGTACTTTGCTGTAAATCTGCCGTGGAAATTGTTTGATATTTGATTTTTTTTCAAAATGGCGGCAATTTAATGATTTTTGAAAAAATCCATGGAAAATTTTGAAAACATTTAAATCATCGAAAATCCTAAAACAAAGGAAGAAAAATTATATAACTTTCAAGAAGACCATAGTTTATGAAGGCCTACAATATGGTGAAAAGCAGAAATCAGTATCTTTTCTGGTTTAGGATTTAGAAATTTGATGACGTCATAGCCTCAAATTTAACAAATGCCGCCATTTTGAAACTAATCAAGATATCAATAAATTTCCACGGCAGATTTACAGTAAAAAACTATAAGTTCCTTCCAAGCCATTTAATTCAAAGGAAACTGTAATAGAATTTTACACCGACCTTTTTAAAGATTTGAGCCCTATGTTATAAAAACTCACACTTTTGGACTACACTCTGTAACATTCAGAGGCAGCATCCTTTGGAATGCACTAAGTGACGATATTAAAACATGTGAAAATGTGACAGCTTTCAAAAGAAAATAAAAAACATGGAAGGGGGCAAACTGCAGCTGTAAATTATGTTGTAAATAGGACATTGTATTATACTTTATATTATGTAATTATTTTTAATTGTAGTTTGTTTAAATTAGTTGATGTTATATTGTTATGCAGATAACTATTTTTAAATAACCAACTTTAAAGAATGATAAATAAAAAGAGAAATGTTAGTGCAGTGTTTATTTGTTTGATTAATTTTCATTGCACAGTTATTTCCATCTTTGTCTATTTCCATATGTATTTTATTTTCAGCTCAATATCATTTGGGTCCAATTGGTAAATTGATCACTGAACTTGGGTAAGAATTTTTAAGAGAATTGTTTGTATCATTTTGTAACTTACAGTAGCGTTGTATATAGCTGTTTGAAAGTACATTTGGCAGCTAAAGAAATCTTCTTGATTGGATTTTAACATCAGTTGTAAAATTAGAACATTCAGAATCAAGTCAAAGATTAGTATTGAAAGCAATGCACTGTAAATTGTGTATCTTAATTTCTGTACAGGAAAAGAAAGTTTCAAATTTTAAATAATTCTTTTTAGGTTCTTCTTTTCTTGCTAGGTAAATTTCTAATAATCTGTGCTCTTCTAGGGTCATTGGACTAATGCTTGGAACACTTATCTCATTTCAAGTAGTGATTGGTGATTTAGCTCCTACGCTAATCAACAGTGTGTTTGGTGTTCCAGTAAGAGCTATTTTTTTTGCTTTTTAGTAGTGCGAAAATCTTTTTGTAAGTAGATATATTTAAACATACAGTACAGGCCTGCTCACATTAATACTGTCTTAATGCCAAAGAATTCCTGAAAATTCTTGGGAACTATTTACTTCCTAAGAATTTTTGTTTCAAAAATTTAATAGTCTCTGTACCTCTTGAGAATATCTATTAGAATGTGAAAATCTCTTCAAAATTCTCAAGAATTTTTGCGCACAAAGCCTGTTTATTCATACAGAAAATAATTTGTCCATAAAATACTAAAAGCAGCTCTCTCGAATTTGCTTTAATGTAGTTTTATAACACTTTCAAAATGTAATATACTAGTTTCTAGTGAAAACTTGCATTTGTTTACAGCACTGGAATTATTTTCATTGAATATTTTAATTTTTCTGCAAATACTGTAACTGAGAATGAAGATCTCATACAACTCTATAAAATGATGAAGATTTTCAACTATAGGTTGCTTATTTTGTAAACATTTTCAGTTCCATTTCATTGGAGAAAATTTTTTCTCTTGATGATGTGAAAACTGTGTGCTAATATTTCAAATTCCTCAGGAAAATATTGAATTTTAATGAAAATCAATTATGTTTTTCTCATGTTTCTTAGTTGATTGTCTGTCATAATATGTCATAAACTCTTTTTCAAGGAAACATGGAGCTTGAGAACATTTCTGATGTGTTTGTCAGCAGCTGGGGTTATACCTTTGGGATTGATGAGAAATATTAGCAGTTTAGCAAATATGAATGCCATGTCTATGGGGTTTTATTGCATTTTCATAGTAGTAGTAAGTTCTTTATGTTTGCTATTTCATTTTTCCTTGTTTGTTGATCTTTATGAATTTAACAGGAAGCAGCAAAGGAAAGAAATCATTTTGTTGCAATTGTTAAAAAAATGAATTACCGGGCGGTGTACCAAAGGGAATTCTAAATGTTTGAAAATTGACTTCAGAGAGAATAATTGACAAAGTGGAATGAATCATAATTTGGCAAAGCTGTAAAGCTAAAGCATTTTTTGTGATTTGCTGTCTATTTTTTAAAGTAATAGGTAAAATTAGATTGATGAAAGAATTCTGTTACTTTGAAATATGCACGAGAAACAAAGATTGGTGCTTCTGTTTTGTTAAAATATTATGACTTTTTTTCACATTGAATATTGCTAACATATAGATGCATTGATTTTGCAAGTATAGAACTATAGTAACTTATATTTCGAATCTCAGGTTACTGTTTGAAGAACATCATTTTTATGATTAAAAATTATTTTGAAGTTAACTTCTAGGTTTCATATTATACACATTTCTTGGTCTTTAAACTGCAATTTTAGTTAATTCTTTATCATAGTTGGAGAGACTTTTCTTAAAAGGCCAGCGTGGGTTTGTGGCATTGAATATTTTACTGGATATAGGTATTTATTCATGACTCAGTTACGATATAAATTTGTTATTTTTAGGCCATAAATTGTATGATTGATTATTTTTCTTCTTTGTCGTTTTTTCTAGGTATTTTTCATGTCAACGAAGAATTTATTTTCTGGTTTATGGTATTTACATGTGAATTTCTGGCGACCAGAAGGATTCTTTCATTGCCTACCAATCATATCTTTATCATTTAGCTGTCAAACGTAAGTTTAAATTTAATCTCAAAGTATAGTATATGGTGGAATTTTCAGTTTCTATCATGCTTGTGAATATAAAAACAATGTTGATTTTGTGGGCATTGGGCTAATTTGCGACGCGAAGCGGAGGGTGCAAATAGCAACTGCAGGGCCTCAAATTTAAAACTGAGGGCAGCAAAATTTGCCAAATGCCCAGAAAAAGCAACGTCATTACTATTGTTACTCACACTTAATGACAAAAATATAGCATGAGATGTTTACCAAAGTCAAAACATTTGCAATTAAAATTTCGTAATTCAAATGCGAAGAAATTTCACGAATCAAAACGTTACTTTTTTGCTTTGCAAAGGTGTCCTTTTGATGGTTGCAAGGGGCTGCAAGTACCATTATAATGCCCACAAAATCTTTTTGCAGGCATCAATGTTATTTGCAGCTCTATGACTTGCACCCGTCATTCGTGATCTACCAGAGTGGTTATGCCTGCTTTATGAGTAATAATGTTTTCTTTTTTGTAGGCAAGTGTTTGTAATGTATGAAGCAATACCAGATCCCTCCGTCAATAGTATGATGGACATCGTTAACAAAGCTATTAATCTTGTCACTGTCATGTATATCTCGGTAAGTGATATTTTTCAACAGATTCGTAAAACCACGGGCGGTATAGGAAACGCTGAATTTAGCAAAAGCTTTACGGGTGATACATCGAGTTATTCCTCTCCTAATATATCAATCCATTCGTGATATATCGACTTGTTTTCCTTCTGTGTCTACGTTTCCTGGGAAGGTGCTATTTCAATCCGATTGACAGGACCTCAAGGGCACTAGAGTAATTATGCCACTCAAGTGCTTGGAGGAGTTTCCGTTTGAATGGCATAATTACTCTAGTGCCCTTGAAGTCCTGTCAATCGGATTAAAATGGCACCTTCGCAGGAAACGTAGACAAAGAAGGAAAACAAGTCGATATATCACGAATGGATTGATATATTAGGATAGGAATAACTCGGTGTATCACCCGTAAAGCTTTTGCTAAATTCAGCGTTTCCTACCGCCCGTGGTAAAACGTCTGGCTCATTTGAAAATTCATATTAGTCGTTGGCAGCAGAAAAGCGGAAAAATGATGGGGAAATGAGAAATATGAATATAAAGTTGCGCTAAAGGTGGCATCAGAGATTTTTTACCATGATCTTTTGCGTCAGAAAGAATCTGCCGGGTGTCCCAAAATGATGTATCATTGTTTGATTGCTTATATATCCATAACCAATGAACCGATTTTCAAAAATTATGTTTTATCCGATTGGTGAAAGGCTAAATTGTATTCGAGGATGTTGGTTGTGGTTTTACGTCGATGTTATTAGATGTTTTCATGTCGAAAAGAAGACCGATAAACCTTCAAATTCAAGACTTTCCAGTCAAAATTTTAGATGTAATACAAAAGGCTGAACTTATATGTCGTTCTGAGAATACGAATTCAATTAAAACTGAATTCAGAGAATAGTGAAAATACAAATACGAGTTCGGCCTTTTGTATCACATCTAAAATGTTGACTGGAAAAATAGGCCGTTTATTTCTCATGCCATCTAAGGCTGGAATTTGAGCAGGTTTATCAATCTTCTTTTCGACATGAAAACATCGTCGTTAAAGCCACAACCAACATCTTTAAATACAACTTAGCCTTTCGGCAATCAAATAAAACAAAGTTTTTGAAAATCGGTTCATTGGTTATGGATATGTAAGCAATCAAACGATAATACATCATTTTGGGACACCCGGTAGGTTGATTTGATTGGTCGATTAATCGTTAAAAGCAAAGAAACATGATAAAAAGCCCCTGACATCATTTTTAGCACAACCGTAGATTGGAGTACGTTTTTGACGTTTGAAATCTTGCAATTACAGAAAACTGAATTACAGTTGTTTCATTTAAAAAAGTACTTCATCTGATAGAGAAAAAAATTACTTCTTGGAGGAATATTTGTCTCAGGGCAACATTGCCTTTCAGCTTCAGATCGAGTGTGCTAAATTGCGTGGGTTGCGTGGGTGCGTGGGTCAGAACATTTGCGTGGGTCGTGGGTCGTGAGTCGTGGGTCGTGGGTAAATTTGCGTGGGTCGTGGGTAAATGTACGTGGGTCGTGGGTCTTTTTTGGAGATAATTTTGCGTGAGTAGTCTTGCGTGGGTGAAATTTTTTGCGTGGGTATCTGGTTTTGCGTGGGTCCAGCTTTTCGTTGCGTGAGTGGCACATTTCACGTGGGTAATCCATTTTGCGTGAGTCTAACTACAGCAAAAAAATCACCCACGCAAGACTAGGGTAAGACGGGGTAAAGTGAACTACTTTGGAGGTTTTTCAAGGATATCCTAAAGAGACTGTAGCTGAGGGCAAACTTTTTAACGTTGTTTTGACATTATGTCTTTGGGTCAGTTTATCCAGCAAAAGTATTTTTCAAATCTTTTTCCATTGTCTCACAAAAGAGCTTTCTTTGGCGACCGCTCTGCCTAGTTCACTTTACCCCGGACCGGGGTAAAGTGAACTACTTAGCAATTGTTCGATAAAAACAAAATAATGCTGGTAATACCCGAAAATATGATTTATTTTGCAACGCTAAGGAGTTCTTCGCATGCCAAAACGAAGCAAACCCAAAAATTTCACAAGAGTGATATTTAAAAAAATTAAATTGTGACCTATGTTGAGAACGATCTTTGCAGATCAAATATTAACCAAAAGCTATTGTCTAAGTCACAAATTCGAGTCAGATTGCGAGACCTGAATACGAGTCGATGAACAATAATGGGACTATTCTTCGAAAATACTATATTGCATATAAATACCAAATTACCACAAAGAGAAACAATATTTTCAAAGTAGGTCACTTTGCCCTGAAACCTCCGCCCAGAAATAAAACCAAAAATAGTTATAAATCTATAACAATTATCTATATTCTAATTTCACAGTGATGGCCATTTATCCTTTTCATGTCGATAGGTATGCTTGCTTCATCAAATCCCAACAAAATTCTTGGATCAGTAACCGCATCTTTGAATGAAGGTCAAACTTCGACTGTCAAAAGTTTGGAGGTTTTTCAGGGAGCTGGTATCAGAATATATTTCTGTGCCATCAGAGCGAAAAATTATCCTGCAAATTATGATTTTCTGAGGGCAGACTTATGAACCAAATGAGATTGAAAAGGTCTTCTTCATCTGACTTCATGTTCACATGAGAAAATGAAAAATCATGGGTAGTTCACTTTACCCCTGTCGAAGGAAAATATCGACTGGACGGTAGATATTTTAAAATATTATGTAAGCGTACAAGAAAGTCTTTCTTGGACACATGGTATGTGCTTCAAATCGATCAAAACAATAATAGAAATTGATTTCGTCTTGGGGTCAAAAATTAAAACCAAAGATAGGAGCCCAACCCTAGCAACCATGATTTCCCGAGGTTGTTTTTATTGCCTCGGGTAAAGGGATACTTTGCAACAACAGGAAGAATCTTTTTTGCAAAAATGATTTCATTTCCTGTGAGCACATGTAACAAAGCATTTGGCATAAATCATGTTTTATCATTGCATGTTTGCTTTTGGAGAGAAGTGCGAAAGTTCTGAGTAGATCACTTTACCCCGTCTTACCCTACTCACGCAAAATTATCTCCAAAAAGGACCCACGACCTACTTACATTTACCCACGACCCACGCAAATCTACCCACGACTCACGACTCATGACCCACGCAAATTTTGTGACCCACGCATCCAAGCAATTTAGCACACTCTGTAGGGTAAGACGGGGTAAAGTGAACTACTTTGGAGGTTTTTCAAGAATATCCTAAAGAGATTGTAGCTGAGGGCAAACTTTTTAACGTTGTTCTGAAATTATGCCTTTGGGACGGTTTATCCAGCAAAAATATTTTTCAAATCTTTTTCCATTGTCTCACAAAAGAGCTTTCTTTGGCGACCGCTCTGCCTAGTTCACTTTACCCCGTACCGGGGTAAAGTGAACTACTTGGCAATTGTTCGATAAAACCAAAATAATGCTGGTAATACCCGAAAATATGATTTATTTTGCAACTCTAAGGAGTTCTTCGCATGTCAAAATGAAACAAACCCAAAAATTTCACAAGAATGATGTTTAAAAAAAATTAAATTGTGACCTATGTTGAGAACGATCTTTGCAGATCAAATATTAACCAAAAGCTATTGTCTAAGTCACAAATTCGAGTCAGATTGCGAGACCTGAATGCAAGTCGATGAACAATAATGGGAATATTCTTCGAAAATACTATATTGCATATAAATACCAAATTACCACAAAGAGAAACAATATTTTAAAAGTAGCTCACTTTGCCCTGAAACCTCCATCCAGAAATAAAACCAAAAATAGTTATAAATCTATAACGATTATCAATATTCTAATTTCACAGTGATGACCATTTATCCTTTTCATGTCGATAGGTATGCTTGCTTCATCAAATCCCAACAAAATTCTTAGATCAGTAACCGCATTTTTGAATGAAGGTCAAACTTCAGCTGTCAAATGTTTGGAGGTTTTTCAGGGAGCTGGTATCAGAATATATTTCTGTGTCATCAGAGCGAAAAATTATCCTGCAAATTATGATTTTCTGAAGGCAGAATTATGAACCAAATGAGATTGAAAAGGTCTTCTTCATCTGACTTCATGTTCACATGAGAAAATGAAAAATCATAGGTAGTTCACTTTACCCCGGTCGAAGCAAAATATCGACTGGACAATAGATTTTTTGAAATATTATGTAAGCTTACAAAAAAGTCTTTCTTGGCCCTTTCCTTTTGGAAAATGTAAACACATGGTATGTGCTTCAAATCGATCAAAACAATTATAGAAATGAATTTCGTCTTGGGGTCAAAAATTAAGACCAAAGATAGGAACCCAAACCTAACAACCATGATTTCCCGAGGTTGTTTTTACTGCCTCGGGTAAAGGGATTTTTTGCAACAACAGGAAGAACTATTTTGCAAAAATGTTTTTATTTTCTGTGAGCACATATAACAAAGCATTGGGCATAAATCATGTTTTACCATTGCATCTTTACTTTTGGAGAGAAGCGTGAATGTTCTGAGTAGTTCACTTTACCCCGTAGTTCACTTTACCCCGTCTTACCCTAATGATGTAGTTAAACTCACGCAAAATGGATTACACATGCGAAATATGCCACTCATGCAACGAAATACTGGACCCACGCAAAACCGGATACCCACGCAAAAAATTTCACCCACGCAAGACTACTCACGCAAAATTATCTCCAAAAAAGACCCACGACCCACGTACATTTACCCACGACCCACGCAAATTTTCTGACCCACGCACCCACGCAACCCACGCAATTTAGCACACTCCTTCAGATTGGTCCAATGGCAAAAGTCGCATCGATTTTTGCAAAAGTTTTCCCAAGTAGACCAAAGTGATTTTTGTAATTTTTTCGATATGCAGGCTGAAAATGTAGATTATTGGCATCACAGAAAATTAAGGATTAAACGCATGTGAATAGGCCTGAAACGTTGATAAAGTCGTACCAATTATTTGCCCTTGAAAAATTCAGAAACTGCCTTTTTTACTCTGAACATTAACATAAGAGCTTCGTTACACAGCAAAATGGAGATATAAGTGGAAGATTTTCAGCCCGGCTAAAGTTACAAACGGGCTGAAAACTCTCTTTTCTTGTTTTGTCGTCGCTGTTAAATCTTCCGTAACGCGAAATGTGAGTAAGATTTTGCTGGTGAATATTGCGATAGTAAAAAGATTTCTTTCATCCTTTAGGTTGGTACATTTGGTTACATTGCATTCTATGAGACTGGAGTGCGTGGGGATATTCTTGCAAATTTCCCAGGAGGACTTTTAGCAGATGCTATCAAGACAGGTACGCAAAAGCTTTTTCTTTGGTTATGGAAAATGTAAAAAATACGAAGGAAATTTTGGAACTACCGAATTTCGGCCATTCGAGTTGCGTAGTATCAGGTGAATAAATTCCCCGTAAATTCCAATTTTAATTCTAGATAAATTCCAATTTTTTTTCGGATGGAGAAGGATTCTTCAATTCTGCAAAATTGCCCAAAATCTGTCGAATATCGGGAGCTTTAGAAATGGGGAGTTTAAAAATTCAACAATTTTCTAAACATAAACATGTTGTCCCCAGAAATGAACAAATCACTGTAAAGCCTGTGACAAATTTTCTTCTGTTTTTTTTTTGGCTAATTATAGTCAATATGGGCTTTTTTCAAGCTTAGGAAGATTTCTTCCGATAATTTTTACTGTTGTCTTTTCTTTTGTAAAAACAGGATTTTTGAGAAAAGATTTTAGTAGTGGTTTTTCTAACAAGTGGTTATTCAAATCTCGATAAAAATGAAGAATTTTTCCCTTCCATTCCATGCATATCCAAAATGCAATGCACCAAGTTTTTTCAAAAGAATTCCTAAAGAAATGTCGATTTTTCCGGTCGAGCCTGGACTAGAGCGTATTTAAATTTTCAGAATATCTTCTCATTATCATGTTCTTAAATTGGTCCAAAAAAGATCGGAAAAAGATTGTAAAACATCATTCATTTCGGAGTGGAAGACATTTCATTGTATTTTAATATTGATGAAAAATATAACATGGAAGCAAAAAGCGCCCAACGTGGGGCTCGAACCCACGACCCTGAGATTAAGAGTCTCATGCTCTACCGACTGAGCTAGCCGGGCTGGTTGCAAGTGAGCGCATTTGATTTTAATTATTCGAAACATCAGAGCACACATGCAGTTCCTTTTCCCTTGAGCCCGCCAGAAAGCAAAGCAAAGGTATTTTTTATAAGAAACCCCGAAGAAAGTGCAGTGCTGGGAAAATATACTCATTAAGGTCAACTAATTTTTCCAAATGAAATCCTCAGCATGTTTTCATTTCAGTTTTACTTGTTTCTTGCATTACATTACTCGGAAACTCGGAACGTACTTGAATAATGTTGTATAATCAAAGGCTTCAAACAACTTGTTTTGAAATATGTTATCGAGGGCACGGTAGAAACTCGAAACTCATAAGAAACTCTGAATACTCCAATTCTGATAATTTAAGAAACTTTCAGTTCTGGTTCCAATTTGTTTCTAAGAAACTTACAGTGCAATTCTTTGGATCTTCTTTTTCAGGTTTTTGGATATCAGTCATTGTCAGCTTTCCATTAATCATCTTCCCAATTCGAATGTCAATTCATTCGTTGCTCTTCTCGAGAGAAAAGGTAAAGTGACCTGACTAATTTTCCTTGTTGCCAACATGATATCTTTTTCCATCCCACTAGCTCGTATCGTATGTCCGAAGAAGGTCAGCGCTTGTTTTACAATCACGCCTTCTAATGAAATTTCTGGCTTTAATTCTTCTAAAACAGACTTATCTGTTCTTCTTGCTGTCCATGGTATTCTCAGTATTCTACGCCAACACATAGCTCAATCTTCCTTCTTTCACTTTTCCTGATTGTCCAGCTCTCACAACCATGCATCATCAGGGAAAACTAATGTCTTCGTCTTCACTATAGGCGCACTTTCGTATCCATTGATATCTCTTTGTCTTTCATGACTCTATGAAGACCTGTCATCGCCGCCTTGCCCATGGCAATTCTTCTGATAATTTCTGATGTGCAACCTCCATCTCTTTCAATTTTAGCACCGGAGGAATATAAAGCTATCTACGACTTCAACCTTTTCGTCCTCGTCCCCAATTATAAAGTCTTCCAGCTCACTTGATGTAACCATTACTTGATGTAACCATTACCATTAAAACGAGTGCAAGCGAATAAAGCGACGAATTCCGACACAACGTCTACCTGTGTTATTGCTTAATCTGTAAATCACCTTCAGTTTTTTAACGTTGTAACGACATTTTTCAAATATGTTTCAAGCTTGATTAAATATGACAAGGCTATCATGATTTACAAGATAACTAATGATTTGTGCCCTGACAGCTTGAAAGGAAGATTTTGAACAAGGTCACAGCTATCTATATCGACATGCCAAGGGAAAATTTAGAATTTCAGAACGGGAAGGGAAAATTTAGAATTTCAGAACGGAGTTCTGGTGCCAAAGTTTGGAATTAAATTCCATTGAACATCAGAACTGGTTCTACAATTTACACTTTCAAATTAAATATTTCTAGCAAAGTCAGAAGATAATACCCGAAGCATGATCCCTAGGAAGAACAGCATTCTGTAGACCTGACCATTGACCTGACCAAGGGCGCCTACCTTATAGTAACTGTATTTATTCCCAGTACTGTAGAGTAATTGGTGTCCTGTGACCCAGTACACAGAGTATCCCAGTACTGTACCATGACCCAGTAAACAGAGTCAGTCCTGATGGCGTATGAATAACTTTGTGGTTTCAAATTCCGATGTTGATGTAATATGAGATGAACTGTTATACGAGCTGGCCACAGGGAACAAGACAGGGTGATTTTTGATTGGTCAACACTAACAGACGCTAGAGTTTTAAAATCCTAACTAACACAGATTAACAGGAATGGGTCACAGGACACCAGTTACTTTGTGTACTGGGTGACGGGTATAGTACGGGGATGAAACACACTTCGTACAAGGTAGGCGCCCTTGACCTGACTGTGTATTATGGCATTTAGGGTATCATGGTTTTTGTTGTTTTAGTAGCGGATAGGGTTTTTATGGATGTGTTATAAAGTGAAAAAAATAAAATCCTAAATCAAAGATTCTTTCATTTGCAGCAAGGACAACAGGTTATATCAAGTGCTGCTGATTACATACCCCAAGAGAGGTTCACTGCCATTACCGTTTTGTTAGTAGCTTGCACACTTGTTGTTGGTATCCTCATTCCACACAGTATGTATTTTGTTGAATACGATTATTTTTTATGATGAAGTTGGCTGGTGTTTGTAGTAGGGTTTCTTAACTTTAGGCACAATTCCCTTAGTAAAAGTTTATTCTTAATTTTTGATAAAGTTGAATTTCACTTGAACTAAAATCAAAAGAAAAAGAAGAACCAAATCATTTACAAAAATTGGCAATTTTAATTAAATTTGGATTGGTAGTTAATACATTTTGTGTTTAATACTTTGCGACTCACAACCAAAAATTTAAAAGTTTCTTAACTTCTGATTGACCTCTGATGATTTCCAGTAGACGTTCTTACTTTTGTGGAAAATTCTACGACAGTTTTTTTTTAAGATGTTTTTCATAAAAAGAAATGAGTGTTAACTTCTAGTGGTACCTGTTTTTTTTATATAAGAAACTGATTAGTGAGAAACTATTACTAGGACTGTCAAAATATAAGAAGCTCTTGTGCTACGGTGGGGACGCAGTAAGAGACTTTTATATCCTCCCTCAGCAGCCCTGCGCCAAAAGTATAAAGGTCACCAAGAAACTTTGCCCGTAGGAAGCGGGGGGGTAGGGGGGGCTGAAGCCCCCCCAATAATTTTTCAAAACAATAGTGCTACGTCACATGACTTAATTAGATGTATTGTTCTCTACTGTTTTAAGAACAATTGCCCCCCCAATCCGAAGCTTCTTCCTACGGCCCTGCTTTGTTCTAACACGTGGAAATTTTCACAAGAATTTTGCATACTTTAGAGCCATGGGCTGATCCAAGTTTCTCACGAAAGTAACGTGCAAAGAACTTGAAATTATTACCATATCATTGAATTTTGTAGTCAATCAATTTGGGGCACAATCACTGGTTTGAGATTTTTTAGAAAGGTTAAAGCGATAATAGAAGTAATAGGCTCCCATTCCCATCTAAGGTAATTTGAAATCAGCCAATCGGAAACTCACTGCACTAGCGAGAAAACACATGAACTTGAGTTGGTCATTTAAAAGGCATGACGATACTGAGAAATTGTAGCTGCGGTGGAGCAAGTCGTGAGAATATAGATAATTAAAGAGTTGTGTCTCATTCTAGACATGTCAGGTTGGCCGAGCGGTCTAAGGCGCCAGACTCAAGATGATATCTTCCTCGATTTGAGGATTCTGGTCCACGATTGTGGGCGTGGGTTCGAATCCCACACCTGACACACTTTTTATCTCTTGGCCAAAATTTTCATTTTTCCACAAGATAAATCTTGAAAACCTGAATTTATTTTGGTTCAAATTTATTCATTTTCAACAGACCAACGTTATTTTGAATGGCACAAAAGTCCTTTAAATTTTTTCAATCGTTTATTTATTTTATCATTTTTTATTTTCCTTTTAATTAGATATTTTTAGTTATTATTTTATCTACCTTATAGATAGTTTATGTTTAAATAATTTCATGTCGTCATTACAGATAAAAAGTTACTATTTATGATTGCAAACAATTTAGCCTAAAAATCAGATATAATCATTGTACAAATTGTATCACATTGTATATATTTTTAAAAGATTTCATATTTTTGCACATGTATTCTTCTTGAATACAGGTTTTAAGCTCGAGCAAGCTTTGACACGTATAATATAATAAAAATAATTATTCACAAAAAATTAAATCAATCAAAATTGCAAGTAATGCAAATACAAGAAAGGGTAAAAAATTGTAATGTATTTATTTTTCATTCAATATTAGCCTGGACGAAAGCTGTATTTGTTTTTAAATGTTTTTCAAGAGAGAAATCATTTTAAGGTAATTATAACGAATTTGATCTTTCTGTTTTAGTCGAAACAATATTGTCAATAACTGGAGCATTGGTTGGAACTTTCCTGTGTTTTGTTTTTCCGGCTGGATTGTATATTTTGTCAACAACAAAAGGAAGCAGTATGAGAAATTTAGCAAAGGTAACTTTAAACTTTCCGTATCTGATTATGCACTGGGAGGACCGAAAAGAATTTCACATGTTTGAAAATTCTTTATGCGAAAAATACTTGAGGTATTGGAATGAATCAAAATTTGATTGGTACTCGAATTTCTAAAGTATTTTTGTATGATTTTCTTATATTTTTCTAAGCATTGTAAATATAGGAAAATTGGATTTATGAAAATTCCTTCATTTCAAAAGTAGTCTCCTCGTTTGGAGAAAAATTCAAACACCTTTCATTTTCCTCAAGGCTTAGTTTTGCAAATGTATCAGATCATATACCGGGTGAGCCAGAAAAAAGTTCCCAATTTCGAAAATTCGTAGCACAACAAGTACTTCATGGATTTGAATGATTCAAATGCTAGTTAAAAGCCAAAAGATCAAAGTATTTTTGTGATTTTTCTCGTCTCCTTACGAGCATTGCAAATATAGGTAAATTCGACTTTACAAAAATGTCATGGTTGCAAAATTACTGAAAAAGGGCCTAAAACACTTGATCAAACCGTTAGGACTCTCCTCACACAGAACAATACTCACGGGCGTTTCACCTCTCCTCTCTCAAGAGTAATAAGACATAGATTCTCAAACAGATACTAAACATTTTCAATCCCATGGCAATAAATGTGCAGACGATATCTCTCAGCCATGAGAAGTTGCATTTTCTCTGTTGTTCTGAGCGAGGAGTCCTTTATGATTTGATCACGTATTTTAGGTCTTTTTCAGTAATTTTGCAAACACAAAGTTTTTGAGTAATTTTGCAACCACAAAGTTTTTGTAAACTTGAATTTATCAATTTTTCCAGTTCTCGTGAGAAGGCGAGAAAAATCACAAAATTACTTCGATCTTTTGGCTATCAAGCAAATATTGATTCATTCCAATCTATCTAGTACTCTTGATGCTACGAATTTTCAAAAGTGGGAACTTTTTTCTGGTTCACCCGGTACATCATTGCTATTTTATAAAGATTTTATTCTTAGCTCCTGGCGGTAATGACTTATACGTGAATGAGGAGATTGTTTATAGTTTTGATGGAAGGTTTCAGGCCTCTTTTCGAAACCATAAAACCATAAAAACCATAAAAAACATCGATCAAGTTTTCCAAAGAATCGACATGAATGGACAAAGAGAGAACTTGTTCGTGGTAATTTGTGATTTAGAAATCGACCAATTGTAATCTGCCGTACGAGAGTTCGTACTAAACCCCCAAATCCCCCTGAAAACGTTTTCTCTTTGTTCAGTTATGTTGAATCGTTTGAAATTTGATCGACGTTTTTTGATCGTTTTCGATGTTTTCGAAAACGAACCTTTTAAGAAATTCACTTCTAGCTCTAAAAACTGATAACGGAAAAAATTGCAAATAGTCATAGAAGCTAATTCATATTTTCTGCTAAAGATTAAGTCATAAATCTTCAAAATCGGTCCTGTGTACGATTTATTGTGGCCTGCCAAACGTGCATAGTTTATTTTGGCGCACCCGGTACCGGGTGTCCCAATAAAGAGTACTCCTGTTTGAAAAATCACCAAAACTTGATTATCAAACCTTTGATAAAATTCCTTTTTAAGTTTTAAGACCTAACAATTGATAAATATTTGCTTTTGATATAGAAAAATAGAAAAATTGCACGTTGAAAAACCTCATTTTGAGCTATAGTTTTAAAGCAAAATACCCAATCTTGCCTTAACTTTCAGATTTTGTATCATCGTTTAAGTCTTCAATGATAGTGCGCATTTCTTTTTCTCATTTATAACCAAACTAGAAGCTTTACATGCACAAAGAAATTGATCTGGCAGTCATCAGTGTTTTTTGCAGTATGATTCAAAACCAGGTAGCCCTAAAAAGAGCTAAATTTGCTAATTTTCAAACCATGATCCATGATCTACTTGACAAAATAAGAAAATTGAAGATCGGCCGTGTAATCAAATTTTGGTGATTTTTCAAACAGGAGTACTTTTTTTGGGACACCCGGTATATTGCCAATGCTGAGAAAAATAGAACAAGAATCACTATAATACTTCTGCCTTTCAGCCATTAACTAAACCTTGATCCAGTCAAATATGTGGAAAATCAAAATTCTGGCGGTGCAGGCTGATTTGTAGCTAAAAACTGCGTTCAAAGCAAATTCATCGGTTGATTAATCAATTTTATAGCAAATCTTATTGGTGCTCTTTAGATCACAGGTAGCGGGGGAAATTGGTGTAAAATCAATACAAATACCTCTCTTTCTTGTTGCAATTTCTGCTAAGTTCACCTGCCATCACAAACAGTAGGCCAACCGCCATTTCTTGCTTACAACTAGTTCCAGCCTCCGAAAAAAATTAACGCGGAATTTTTTCGGAGGCTGGAACTAGTTGTAAGCAAGAAATGGCGGTTGGCCTACTGTTTGTGATGGTAGATGAACTTGGCAGACATTGTAGCAAGAAAGAGAGATATTTGTTTTGATTTTACACCAATTTCCCCCGCTACCTGTGTTTAGATCACACGATATTTTCCATGATTTGAAAGAGTTCATGGAAAATTTTCTATCTATTTCCCCTTTTTCACCAACAGGTAATCTTCGTCATCAGTATCATTTGCATGGTCGCAAGCACCATTGCCGTTTTATCATCAACAGGCAGCTCCCCAACCGGAGAGGAACACAAAGCACACCCAGGACACGAAGACAAGAAAGCAGACACTCATGATCATGCAGTTCATATTGCAAAACCTTTTCAGCTACCTGGAAATTTACCAGGTGGCATTGAAGATCGGGCTGATGTCGCTAAAGGTGGAGGGGACAAAGATAATCCGGGAAATGCTAACCATGCTGATGTGAAAGCCATGGAAAAAGCTATTCTGGAGCAAAAAAATGAAGCAAGAATTTTGGCTGAGAAAGATGCGAAAGAGGAAGCCAAGGTGGGATTACCAACGTCTAAAATCGCAGTGGCACCGGTGAAAAATGATGGTAATGTTGCAGCGTTGAAAGCAGGTGATAAAGGGCCTAAGGATGAAAGAAAAGGACCTAAAGATGGGAAAGCGCCAGAAAATGCAAAAGAGGCTGCAGTAAATGTTCAGAAAGAGGCTGCTAAGAATAATGATAATATAGTTGCTGTTAGTAAAGACAAAATGGCCGAAAATAATGTAAAGGAAAAGGGCACGAAAGAAAATAAAGAGGCTGAGAAATTGGATGGCAAAGCGGCGGAAGGGAAAAAGGAGGAATTACAAAAACAACAGAAAGAACGAAAAGAGAGTGCTGAAGATAAAAAGGAAGAGACAAAAGAAGGGAAAAAAGAGGGGGAAAAAGAGGGGGATAAAGGTGCAGAAAACAGGATAAAGGCCCGTGAAATTAAAGCATTTGATGAGACCCCAAAAAGTAATGAAACTAATAAACCAAAAGAGGTGAAACGAGATGATGTGTTAGCAACTACACCCGCTGTGATCGCGAGCACCAACCCTGTTGCCCAGAACTCGAATGTTTCAGTTATAACTGATAAACACAGGACAGAGCTGCTAGTTGCAAAAAGTACTGCATCTTTAGTAGAAGACAAGAAAAATATCGAGACAAAAGGGAATAATAGTGTCGAAATGAGAAACAGGAGTTAATCAAAAGGAATGATGATGAAGAATGTTGACAGAAGGGATCCTTGTGGAACCCCATATTTTGACATAGTTGGGATATGAAGTAGGAATAGAATATGAAGAACAATGTATTTTGGATAGTAGGTAGAATAGGGAGCGTAAGTGCCAAATCTTGATAGAGCTCTTCAACATTGTTTTCAAATCTTTAAAGGAAGTGGTGCAAATTTGAATGGAATGTTACACTTGACAAGCCTTGTATTGTGTTAAGTTTCGTCCGCTCGAAAAATTCTACTTATTGGAAATCAGCCTTAAGGTAACTCTGCTTTCCGTTCTAGTGCACAGCGAAATGCCGTTTTGCAAAACCACTCTCCTCAGAAAACAGTTAATTTCTCCAATATTATTCGGCCTATCGAAAAGCAGTAAAAAGGATGCTGTTCTGTATAATCTGGGCAATCGAAAGATGTATAAATCGCAATGTTTCCGTCAACCCTGGTTTCGCAAATCCTATTTCAAATCTTTTTGCTAATTTCAGAAAAGTGAATTTATCTCCAAAACTACTCGAAAAATTTTCGATTTTTTTTCGTTCCATTTTTAGCTAGGTTGTTGATCTACAACTTTGCGAAGTCTGATTGAAAAAGCTAGGCTAAATTTCCTGCAATCGAATTTCGTATTTCTGTTTACTTTTCGACTGCGAAATGGAGAAACCTTGGTCAACAGATTACCATGCTATGAAGCACGCTTGCAAAAGCTCAGGCTTGAAATAACTTTCAGAAGTTTTTCCATTGGCAAACAAATGAACGTCATCTTTTGGGAATACCATACGCAGGTCCCAAAAGACATCCTTAGTGCGCTTGTAAAAGTATCATTTGCATCTATTGATTAGAAATTACTGATTTTTACCGGCAACTTCACGAAACTATGCTTTGGGTGCCTTTCGAGACTTTCGTAAGCATTCACAGATTATCAATTTCTTTTAGAGTCAACAATGAGCATAGATCTTAAATCAAGAACTAATTTTTTTGCAAAAAAACATTCAACGGGCGTTCAAATCGTTCTGCATGGGCTAAACTGCTGACCAACGCTTTTCCCCTTCGATGTCGAAAAGTAAACAGAAATGTAAAATTCGATTGCAGGAAATCTAGCCTAGCTTTTTCAATCAGACTTGGCAAAGTTGTAGATCAACTACTTAGCTAAAGATGGAGCGAAAAAAAATCGAAACTTTTTCGAGTAGTTTTGGAGGTAAATCCACTTTTCTGAAATCAGCGAAAAGATTTGAGCAAGGATTTGCGAAGCCAGGGTTGACGGAAACATTGCAATTTATACATCTTTGGATTGCCCAGATTATACAGAACAGCATCCTTTTTACCGCTTCTCGATAGACCGAATAATATTGGAGAAATTAACTGTTTTCTGAGGAGAGTGGTTTTGCGAAACGGCATCTCGCTGTGCACTAGAGCGGAAAGCAGAGTTACCTTAAGAGATGTAGCCTCACTATACAAGGACCCTCAATTTACGCTCGTCTAATTGAAGTGAATTGATGTTGTTGTTGTTGTCGCTCCAGTGAGGGCCTTATTGCCAAACTTTTTTCAAAACGGCAAAATTTCCTGCTGGGAACACATTTATTTCCCGACCAATCACAACAATCAGTTATAGTTATAGCGTCCATCAGTCTGTCAATAGCGATAACCTACGAACATATAATCATTCTATAAAAGATGAGTGATTTTACCAAACGAGATTTTCAAATCAAAGCTAGCCTTTGACTGACAGATAAACATTTAATGTTGAACATCGGGCAAATATTTTTTATTCCACAGCCCGCGAAACGAGTTAACCTTTTTTACTCACCTGTGACCATGGGTAGTTAGACACTGCTGGAATGCTTCTATGGAGGAGCGCTGGATAATATGTATCTGCGGGGGAAATTTTTTGTAGTACTGCGGAGGAGATTCGAAAGAACGAAAATATCTCCTCCGCAGTACTATAAAAATTTCCCCCGCAGATATCTCCTCCGCAGTGCTATAAAAAATTTCCCCCGCAGATATCTCCTCCGCAGTACTATAAAAAATTTCCCCCGCAGATATCTCCTCCTCAGTACTATAAAAAATTTCCCCCGCAGATACATATTATCCAGCTCTTCTCCATAGAAGCACACCAGCAGTGTCTAACTACCCATTCTGTGACAGGCTAAATCCTACATGGCTAATCATTGTTTTTCCAATTGATAAAGTACTTGTTACTTTTTTGATGGAAATAAAAGTCACAGATAACAACATTTGCTATCAAGTAGATTTGACGTGAGGGACATTTGTGGAAGATTATTTTCATTATATTCAATAACGGCCGTTTTGAAAATTTTGGCGTATTAGTTACTTTTGAACTAGTTTTAAGGAAGATTCCAATCCTTCCTGTGTCCCAATTAAATTTCATTCGTATTTTTACTTTCGTTCCTAAATTTCTTCAGACATATTTATTCCTGAATTCTTGTTGTTGATGCAGAAGTATCCGTAGAAAATAGGACCTTAGAGCAATGAAATTTATCTGTAATCTATTCTGATGATTGCTAGACATATGACACAAGCCTTCCTTTATCGTACAATCTCTTCGGTTGCTTGCATTGCAATGTTTCAATTATTAGTCCCAAGGGGTCTAGAAAAAAGGGCCGATTTGGGGGTATTCTTTCAGGCATCTTCTGTGTAGAGTTTAAAGGAACTGAGATCCTATTCTTTTCATACCCTCTCCTGACAATGGTAGACTTTGCAGGCTTTGTTTTCTTAGGTTCTACCGGGTGCGCCAAAATAAACTATGCACGTTTGGCAGGCCACAATAAATCGTACACTGGATCGATTTTGAAGATTTATGACTTAATCGTTAGCAGAAGGCCTGAATTAGATTCTATATATTTGTGCAAATTTTTTCATTTTCAGTTTTTAGAGCTAGAAGCGAGTTTCTTAAAATGTTCGTTTTCGAAAACATTGAAAACGATCAAAAATGTCGATCAAATTTTAAAAGATTCAGCATGAATGAACAAAGAGAAAACGTTTTCAAGGTGATTTGAGGGTTTAGTAAGAACTCTCGTACAGCAGATTACAATTAGTCGATTTCTAAATCGCAAATCACCACGAACCAGTTCTCTTTTTATCCATTCATATCGATTCTTTGGAAGAATTTATCGATGTTTTTTGGACGTTTTCAGTGTTTTTCGAAAACTAAAGTTTTAGGAAATTCGCATCTTACTCTAAAAACTGAAAATGAAAAAATTGCAAAAAATCCCAGTATCTAATTCAGGCTTTCTGCTGACGATTAAGTCATAAATCTTCAAAATCGGCCCAGTGTACGATTTATTTGTGGCCTGCCAAACGTGCATAGTTTATTTTGGCACACCCGGTAGTTTGTGGGGTTTTACTATAGACTTATGACGATGAGTCTCTTGTTTCCTTATGCTCTTTGACTTCAAGCTGGCGCTTCAGTCAACAGAGACTCTGAAAAACCTGACCCTATTAGGCCTTATATGCTGGGATTCCTAGCATACCAATCAGAATGCGAGATTTGGCGAAGAACAATAAGTTTCGAACCTTCGATTCGATTGACGCTGCTTACTAAATTTGAAGGAAGTTGCTGCAGCAGGTACTTGAAGATTTCTCTGCAATGTTTTGGTCTTAAAAACATGGAAATTGCAGCATTAAAAGACTTATTTTGCACTCACCAGTTAAAGTGAACTTTCTTCTTCAGATGAATACCAAGTTTCGTTAATTAAGTGTCTGCTTACCGTGGTTTCTATCGTATTTCCTTTCCGAGGAGTGACCGTTGAACAGAGCCGAAGCAGTCGTTCGATCCAGATTCGATCAATCGAATGCAAGAAGATAGGGTCCGGTTTTTAACTGTTTCATTATGAGTCCCTGTGAGCAAGGTACCGCAGGGATGCAAGGGACTCATCGTCATAAGTCTAGTTTTACTATACACCATGTCAAACAATAGACCTTTTAGATATTCTGAAAAAGAGTCTGGATCGAGCGATATTTTACGGCTAATTAGTCACAATGCAATTTACATGAATTACGTGTACCATAAAAGATCTATTAAAGGTAATGTGTCCATGTAAGTACAGCGCCTTTGCTATTTTCATGTGACATTTCATGTGATCACTTTACTGTAGATTTAGAAAGATAGCCAACACTGTTATAAGCAGACCAGGGGCGCACATTAGGGGGGGTGTGGGGGGGGGGGGGGGGTGAGACACCCCCCCCCCAATAATTTCTGAGGCGGTCCAAAAATTTTCTCAAAAAGGAAAAGTCGGTCCACGACAAAATCGGATGGACCAACTTCGTGGACCGACTTCGTGGACCGAATTTTTCATTGACCTACCAACCACGACGAAGCTCGAAAGGTCCACAATAGTTTGAATCAAAGTTGGTCCGATTTTAAATCTTTTGGGCAAAAGTCGACCCATGACGACAGTTAGAATATTCACAAGAAGTGCTTGACAATAACTAGGAGAGTCATTCTAAGCCAAAGCAGAAGATGGCATTTAAAAAATTTCTTAGATGCATTAGAAAAATTGCACAGGCTTCCATTTTTAGGGGCAAGCAATCATTGGCTTTTAAAAAGCGGTCTAACACAAAATGGAAGGTGTTTGTTGTGCAAAGATTGTCCCAAGGAACAATGCTGTTACAAATACTCAAAATTTCTAATCTGGCACTGGGGTGCCGGTGGTGGTAGTTATGTGGCGTTGGAAAACAGACACTTGTGTATGAATCCCAAAGAAGAAAGGAGACATGGGTTACAAATATTATCCATCAAAGTGGTAAACGCTTCTACCAAAAGCTAACACTGCTGACACTATGATCATAAGGGGAAACCTTCTTAGAGGACAAACACACTAAAACAAGTTGCTTTTGCTAGGCTTGCCGGTTAAGAAGTCGTTGTTCTTAAGATTACGCCTATACCTAAAACTCCAAGTCCGTGATGCATTCTAAGCCAAAGTAAAGGATCTGTCTTGAAAAATTTTCCTCGTGCGATGCTTTATAGCATAATTGTCACTAAACGGTCAAGGTTTCCTTGTCGCTAAAGGCAAGCATGATATTGGGAGATGCATTCTAAGCCAAAGTAAAGGATCTTTCTTAAAAAATTTTCCCCGTTCACTGATTTATAGCATAAATGTCAAAAACGATAAAGGTTTCCTTGTCACTAAAGTCAAGCATGATATTGGGAGATTCATTCTAAGCCAAAGTAAAGGATCTTTCTTCAAAAATTTTCCCCGTTCACTGATTTATAGCATAAATGTCAAAAACGATAAAGGTTTCCTTGTCACTAAAGTCAAGCATGATATTGGGAGATTCATTCTAAGCCAAAGTAAGGGATCTGTCTTCAAAAATTTTCCTCGTGCGATGCTTTATAGCATAATTGTCACTAAACGGTCAAGGTTTCCTTGTCGCTAAAGGCAAGCATGATATTGGGAGATGCATTCTAAGCCAAAGTAAAGGATCTTTCTTCAAAAATTTTCCCCGTTCACTGATTTATAGCATAAATGTAAAAAACGATAAAGGTTTCCTTGTCACTAAAGGCAAGCATGATATTGGGAGATGCATTCTAAGCCAAAGTAAAGGATCTTTCTTCAAAAATTTTCACCGTTCACTGATTTATAGCAAAACTGTCACAAACGATAAAGGTTTCCTTGTCGCTAATAGCAAGCATGATATTGGGAGATGCATTAAGCCAAAATAAAGGGCGTAGCCCCGAAAATTTTCCTGGGGACCCCCTCGTTTCAATACCTCCATTTAATTTACCCTGGCCACACCGCTGCTTGCTATACGTTCAGTCGGTCCGAAAAAATTTAGTCGGTCCAGAGCATGTTGACACCCCCCCAAACAAAATTTGAATGTGCGCCCCTGAAGCAGACTGATGACTAGCTTGCAGCTGCGATTCCAGAGCTGAACCCAAAGTCTCACAGCAGGCAGCCTCGTTGTAAAATTTAAATCCTAGTTTTGCATGTGTTCAGTTAAATTCTACCAATCACAGTGCGCTCCTCGGGCTCTTCATCAGCATCGTGTCAGCACATTTTGACAAGAGTGTATATGCTGCTGTACTTACATGGACACATCTTCTGAGCAGCAAAGAACCTTTAAGCCCCCGGGGTTATTTAATTTCAGTATTACACTTCAGAGGGGGGCTTATTAGAGAGAGAGACTTATTCACAGAATCAAATGACGGAAAATCTTCGGTAACCTCTGGAATTTGATATAAGTGGAGGGGGCATGAAAGAGAGGGGGACTTATCTAAGATTTTGGCTCAGAGGGGAGAGGCTTATTAGAGAGGGGGCTTAATAGAGAGGGGGAGCTTGATAGAGATTTTACGGTATACGATACCGTGAAACTTGTGTGACCAACTCACTTGCTACGCATAGCACCGTGGATTTCCTCTTATGATCGGCGATCTACCGTATAGACACGAGTATCAGGGCATACCCGTGTAACATACAGAAAATTTAAAGAAACCAGGCTGTTTATTTTCTACAGTTATTCGCCTATAGTTCTGTTCAGTTTAATTAAATTTGATTCAAAAATTCCATTACATACAAAAATCTCCAAGATGTCTCCGTAATAAGAGCATTGGGCTCAAATCTTTAAAAAGGTCGGTGTAAAATCCTATTACGGTTTCACTCGAATTAAATAGCTTGGAAGGAACTTAGCGTTTTTTACTGTAAATCTGCCGTGGCAATTTGTTGATATCTTGATTGATTTCAAAATGGCGGCATTTATTAAATTTGAGGCTATGACGTCATCAAATTTCTAAATCCTAAACCAGAAAAGATACTGATTTCTGCTTTTCACCATATTGTAGGCCTTCATAAACCATAGTTTTCTTGGAAGTTATATGATTTTTCCTCCTTTGGTTTAGGATTTACGATGATTTAAATGTTTTCAAAATTTTTCATCAACTTTTTCAAAAATCATTAAATTGCCGTCATTTTGAAAACAAATCAAGATATCAACAAATTTCCACGGCAGATTTACTGCAAAGTACCATAAGTTCCTTTCAAGTCATTCAATTCAAAGAAAAATGGAACAGAATTTTACACCCACCTTTTTAAAGATTTGAGAGATTTGAGCCCTATGCTATGCTCGTAATAAGGGTAAGGGCATGCTTTATACCTAGTATCCCCGTCTTTGCTTTATTTGGAAAAGGGAAAACAAAATTGACTTGAAGTGCCGGCCATTTTATACTTCGAGATATCTTATTTGGTAAGGAATCTCGTGCATTCAAATTGATTCAAGTGCACCCAAAAGTAGAAGTCCATGTAATCAAGAAAAATTATTTGTTTTGCACCAGTAATTTCGCTTTATTGTAAGACCTCGTTAGCACTGTAAATTCATATTTGGATCTGTAGCAAAAATGTATCAGATCTGTGTGCTTCACATTTGCACTGTTCCTGCTCATCTGTAAAACTTTTGTTTCTTGTCTGGAGTAGAAAATTTTGTTTTGAAACAGCGTAACAACTCTAAATCTCAACTGGCACTTATTTCAAGACAGACCCTAGCAGATGGCAGCAGCAGATGGTTCTCAAGTTCTCAATAAAATCAATTTTTCTTTGCTCACCTTGCTGAGTTGCTTGACGACTTCCCTTCGACCTCGACAACTTCCTTCCATCTTTGCTTTGCTGCCCAGGTTACGCAGGACATGTCTTCGCCTTTACTCATGGAAATGCCTTCGCCTTACTTATGTCTTCGCACATGTCGTCCGACTGCAACCACAGCGCAAATTCTCATTTCTTGATTCTTCCTTTTCAGCGGTTTTTGGATTTGTTCACCGAGTTCAGCTGATTCCCAAAAGTTTTGTTTGAAAGTAAACTTTTCAAGATTTCGGATTCCCAAGGGAGAGCGGTTCAAAGTCCTGAGAGATGCAACATTCGATTAGACTATCGTGAATCGTCTCATAAAACAAAGGAATTCCTTTAGAACATCTCTCCCTGCTGAAACAGGCTAAGGCTAAATGGCATTTTCGATAGAAATTCATGGCCAGTTTACATTGTCGCAAAAATTGAAAGTAACCTATTGAAAATAGTTTTTTACAACATTTTCCAAAAAATCGAGCTAAATCTTGTTTTGGTGCACATAAAACCCTTTCTTCGTCGACAAAAAGGATTGTTTCACGCGACGCTTTTTCTATTGACCATACCAAAAATCCTTCGAAAATCTTCTTCATAAGATACTCATTGATAATTAATTTGGACCAAACAAAGGTAGATTTTGTAATACAACAGCATCATCAGTTCCTTTTGATTGATACCTCAATTCAGAGCGATTAGCGATTGCAGACAAAGGAAATTCTCTCAACCAGCAATTAAAAATATTACAAATCCACAAATGTTGCCCTGAAACAAGGATGGCAAACTCTCGCCTTGTGCACACGAAAGGTGGCAAAAGGTCATGAATTTCAATCATTTTTAGAATTGGTACCAATAAAAATCGCAACACTCCAAACATGCAATCCAAAAGCACCCCCCCCCCCCCCCCCCCGACTTGCTAACGCAAATCCATTTCTTGACGTTGAGCTGGTGACAGCGAGATCTGAGAGCAACGACAAAGAAAAAAACATAATTATTTCTGAGACACAAATTGGTAAATTCCATGTTGTGAGATCATTTGAACCAATCTGGTACCAATTCACTCAATATTACAAAACATAAAATCTGAAACTTCTACCATATATCTATTTACAACGCTACGAAAGGTTGAACGATGGACACAAATTCAATACACAAGGCGTTTTCAGAAAGAAATTTATAGCACAAAATTTAACTTATTAGAACAGATTGAAGTTAAAGGCTCTTGGGTAACCGGCATGCAATGCGATCGTTTGCTTTGCTATTCGTAGAGTTCATGGCTTTCATTCAATTCAATTCATTCAACTCAATTCAAATGTCTAACACTCATAACAAGAGCAGATCTTGCGATACAATAGAATTGGTTGCTTTTGATTGACACCTCGATTCAAAACGATTAGCGACTGCAGACAAAGGAAATTTTCAAAACAAGCAAAGCTGCAAAAGTTGCTCCGATACCAGTAAGGCAAACTCTCGCCTTGTGCACGCGAAAGGTGGTTTTTAAGAGGAGTTATGTGCTTCTTACGAAAGAAGAAAGGCAAATCTAAAGATCTGCCTGGAGGATTTTGTTTATTTGATTCAGCGAGCTGTGTGGTAATTGTTTCATTGAAGCCCAAAATATGTGAGAATTGCAATGCCTTCTGCTCGGCTTCTGAATCAAATAAACAAAATCCACCATTCAGAATTTCCAATTTACCCTTCTTCTTCCATTATAAGCACATAACTCCTCTTAAAAACCAACTGTCGCGTGCACAAGGCGAGAGTTTGCCCTACTGGTTTCGGAGCAACTTTTGCGGCTTTGTTTGTTTTCAATTACTGGTTGAGAGAATGTCCTTTGTCTGCAATCGCGAATAGCTTTGAATTGAGATGTTAACCAAAAGCAAGTGATGCTATTGTGTTACAAAATCTGCCCTTGTTTGGCTACAGTACATGCCAGTTGCCAAACAGCCCTTAAAATAACTCAACGGAGTTAAAAGTCAGATTGGGGAACTGGGGCAATCTAAATATAGCTTACGGTATTTGACATTCTCGATAAATAAAAACAATGGCTGCACATGCCTTCTTTTGTTCTGTTCTCAGATTTGGAAGCTAAATCTTCGTTCACTTACTTTGCATCACCAGAACAGTACTGCAAGGGCAATGGTGCAAGTATATGACATATTGGGGGAGCCAAAAATGTTTCCAAAATCTTGGCATGAAAGCCGTCGAATTTTACCAAGCTCATAATGCTGAAATTTTCTAGCATCTTGTGACATTATTGCTGACCTAATTACTGTTTTCTTGCAGACAGCCTAGAGTTCTCTTACAAGAGAGGTTTTGACTCCCTTCCTCGAGGTTCTTATCTAGAATTTTCAAGGGCAAAACAATTTAGAAAATCAGGGCAAACTGGATGGTTTAGTACGAAATCTGAGTTTTTGACGCAAAACCGTCAAAGATATAAAAACAAAAAAAGAAGAGACATTACGAAGAGTTAGCAAGCAAGCATGTTCCCGACCCAAAGTCCCTTCGAAAATTCTTAAATTTTCTTTTTTCGAACTTTAAAGAAAATCCAAACAGCATCTAATGGAAATATCTATCGCAAGTGGAACGAGGCTAGTCAGGGGAAAAAGGGCTTTTCTGAACGTAAATACAGTCTAGAATACACAAACAAAAAATTAATTCACGCAAAACTATGACTGTCTAAAGTTAACTAATCTCAAGGCCCGCATCTCTTTGATATCGCGACCTGACAAAATACTGCCTGAAACATTGGAACTATAAAAAATCTACTGATCACATTTCACAACGAGTTTTGAATTGGGAAATACATCAAATGCATTTCGAATTATTTTTTTAAGAAACCATTAAGACTTTAAATTCAAAGTTTTCAAGTGTTAATAATCTTAAATTTTTTATCTCAAAGTTCGCATAGAATGAAATAAATAAAACCTGAGATACATGCATTGCCCTCTTAGGCAAACTACTGCAAAGGAAGCTAGTGATTTCGATGCATAAATTTGAAGCCGCAAATTAAATTTGAGATGGGCCTACAGAATAGTCGCTACATGTCCATGGCGATAAGAAATTAAAAGCGTAGTTGTTTAAATCAATATTACAAATTCTATACAATTGTTTGAATAAATGCATATGCGTGAACATGGGTATGGCTGCCCTTGGGTGCCAGAGCCAAACAATGAAAATAAAACACACTTGACAACAGATAAAACTTCCTCTCCTTTCCTTTCCCCCAGTTCTTTCCCTTCAAGTTTTCGTTCCCTTTTCACTGCCTCCCTTTTCTTCCTTCTTCACACTTTTTAATTTCTAACTGCAAACAAAATTTGGCTTTGGTACTCAGGGTAGTGCATGGCTAATTAACTGACTAATCACGTGACTTACACCGAGCATTGGGCGAATGCTCTCTGAAACCAGCTACAGACCTTCCCGACGATACTTATCAGTCCAAGTTAAGTCGCTGCAAGTCCGAAGCGAAGTAGATTGTAAACAAAATGGATATTGGCGAAACACGCAAGAGAGCAACACGCACCATTCTCAAAGGACAGCAATGTGCTGCTTACTTTGAAATCAAAATTGAAAAGTTCTATCGTCGAGAAGGTCTATTGCTACTAATATCATCTGTCGTAATACTGCTAAGCTCGAAGTGAGAGACAATTTTCTGACATACACGTATTTTTCTTTGATAAGAAACTAACTGTAAGAAACTCAACAATCAGATTGCCAAAGCATTAAGAAACTCCAGTACTGGGAAAATATAACTTAAGAAACAATTTATTTTCACAAAGGAAATCCTTCACATCTTTTTGCTCTATTTTCACTTGTTTTCTGTATCATGTTGCTCGGAAGGTACTTGAGTACTGTCTAAACATTGGAAAGGCTTCAAAAACATTGTTTTTAAATGTTCACCAGGGCTCATGAGGATTGTTGTGGAACCTTTAAGAAACTCATAAGGAACTCTGAGTAGTTGAGTACTCAAAATCTGATAATTTTGAGAAGCTTTCAATACCGGGCCAAATTCTTAGTTCCTTATTAGTCCGGTAGCAGAAGGGGGGGTAGTACCACCAAACGAGGTAATTTGTGAGACCAAGTGATTTTGGTCAATTTTGGGGCGTAGAATTCGAATATCGATGTTCTTTTTGTGGGGGAGGGGCCGTTTTTGAGATATGGGGGTAAATGCCCCCAAGATTGAAGGAAAATGTGTTATTATTAAGACTCTCGATGTACCCCTTTAAAAGTTCATTTTTAGCTTTAGAACATTGATAATGGCCCCATCTAGCTCATAAAAGGTATTTTCGAGGTTTCGGATCATTCTGGGGTAACCCTGCCCCCAAATGGGGGCAACAAAGCAAGATGATTCAAAATTCACTAAAAGTACCTTACCATACCAATTCAGGGGTGTAGAACCCGAATTTCGATGTTATTTTGATGGGAGAGGAACAGTTTATGAAAAATAGGGGCAAATGCCCCCAAATAGGGGTCAAAGGTCAAACTCTTTTGGTAACCTTTGGTGCTTGTCATTTCAAATCTTGTAATGATTCTCATAGAAAGATGTTATTTTAACAGGAAAAGGGAGCTTTTCAAATATAGCGGCGACTGCCTTAAAAATAGGGTAAAGTTTGTTGTTGTCGAACGCCTCACTCAAAGCATAAACATTTTGATCTTCAGCTATGGGAAATGGAATTTGGGATCAGTAAATTCATGAATAGCAATAGCTTAATCTATTTTTTCAGGTTGTTACCTTCTTCTAACCCCGAAATGTTACCCCGAATTTGGGGGCAATGAGAGAGATTATCTGTGTCCACTTCATGGTCGAAGTGCCTCATCCTATGAATTTCCGACAGTAACATTTGCAACAGAGAGCCTTGTTTGGTCCTACTGTGTTTACGGTTCAAACTTCATACCTACCTATGGTTCCTTTCAATCAAGGGAAACATTGGATGGTGCCCTCAGCCATGATCCTGTAAAGAGGCTCAGTTGCAACATGTTGAATGGATCGTTAATAGACCAGTTCAGTAATAAACAAATTCTGTAATTACCGCAAGTTCATGTTACTCTATTTTTTACATTTATGGCCAATTTCCAGTTCCCTTGGACTTCGAATTCGCATCCAAATCCACACTTCAAAGACATTAGGACGATGGCTTACCATTAAATCATCCAATGAAATTACGCGAATCTATTCATGATGCTCTCTTGTAAAGGATAACAATGGTGGTGTGCCCGTTTGCACTTTCGGCTGCATTATTGTGATTTGCATCTTTCATTGAGACATTTCCGTTTGGAATCCTTCCTTACATGTCAAATTCGGATGCAATTACCTGCCGATCGGTGAGCAAAAGATTCGGATGCAAATCCTAAATCCAAAGGAACTAGCAATGGGCTAACAAATCAGAACTTAAGATATTGTCACTATTCTCGACCATCTCTTCCATTGCTGGCATTAATCAGCAACTCTGCTATCCTTTCCTGGACTTAGGTGCAGCCTAATGTTTAGATGGGCTTATTTCATGGAAAGTGCCCAATATGATGGCTTCGTTGCTTTAATAGTGCTTGAATCGCGCCTGAAGTGAAATAACTTTTGCCTGATTAGAGGGGCTATGCAGCACACCCCAGCCACCCGACTCTTATGCCAATGCCAATGTATCTGTTCTGAATACACTTCCTCTGTCCAATTTTATCATTATATCTGGTAATCAGCCTGATTGGCCTGGATAACCTTGCGATCAGGATTTGATGCATTTCACCACATTTTGTAACAAAATTTGCTGTCTGGTATGGTGGAAGGAGAGACAAGTCAATGCCATTTTCATATTCTTTCAATCTCCTAAATATATTTTTCATCACTTTGTTTGATGAATACTGCTGCTTTCTTTCAAACTTCTACCTAAAAGAAGTGCCAATCCATCCAGCTCTGGTCAGATATTATATCTTGCTTGACTGTTCCCTAAACAGCGAACAAGAAATGTACCTTTCATATGTATCCACCAAAACTGTTTTCCTTTACGAAGAATACCGTAAAAGCTCTTGCAAAGAATACACGGGAGGCTGGTGTAATTTTGGAAACCCGAGAGGGGGCTCGTTAGAGAAGGGAGGGTTATGCACCTTGTCAAGGATATAAACAATAGCTTTTTAGTTCCTATGCCCCATATTCTGTGGAGTCAACAGACAATTTCACGAGTCAAATGCTTTTTCGTCGTGGAGGAAAGCTTCTGTGGCATTTGTTTTTTCGTGATCATGCTCAATTTCTTTCACACGTCAATCGATGTTCCATTCTTGGCCTTTATACAGGACATATCTCATGCCATAAAAGTGAGCGTCCAATGAGTTAATGACTGGTTTCAAGCCATACATGTTTCATCGGCCTTGAAATTATTTCTTTCCTTCCATTATTTCTAAAAATTTGTTAATGTCAGCAGGAATACGAATATCGGGAGTTCATATGCCAAATTTATCTTCGTCACAAGAAATACTGTTCTATAAATGTGTCTGGCGTTCTCATGATACCGTTGATGTTAGCAGCCATATCCAAAATATAAGATGTTCTTCGCGCTCTTGAGCAGTGAAGTCCCGGCTGCATTTAAGATTTGTCTCCCTGTTTTCCTCCTCCCGTTTTTCGACCAAAGTGGCAAGTTCATCAATGGTGTGAGGGTAAAATGCAAAATATTTCTACCGGAAGAGATATTGCTGCATAACATCGAAACTCAGATTCTACACCCAAGAATAACTGGAAATTGATAAGATCATGTGTTGTTAGTGAAATAGCAATCGACTTCCTTGGTTGCTCCCATTTAGGACAGCATTGCCTCGGAGAGGAATATGATGACTTTAAACCTAAACAGCGCTATGGACCAGCATTTTAGTACGAATATGATAGTAAGATTTGTGATTTAATTAGGGTGACAAACATCAAAATTTACAAAAAGATTTTGACCTTTGACCCCTGTTTGGGGCATTTGCCCCTATATTTCAAAAACAGTTACTCTCCCATCTAAATAACATCGAAATTCGGGTTCTACACCCCTGAATTGGTATGGTAAGGTACTTTTAGTGAATTTTGAATCATCTTGCTTTGTTGCCCCCATTTGGGGGCAGGGTTACCCCAGAATGATCCGAAACCTCGAAAGTACCTTTTATGAGCAAGATGGGGCCATTAACAATGTTCTACAGCTAAAAATGAACTTTTAAAGGGTACATCGAGAGTCTTAACAATAACACATTTTCCTTCAATTTTGGGGGCATTTACCCCCATATCTCAAAAACGGCCCCTCCCCCACAAAAAGAACATCGATATTCGAATTCTACGCCCCAAAATTGACCAAAATCACTTGGTCTCACAAATTACCTCGTTAGGTGGTACTACCCCCCCCTTCTGCTACCGGACTATATAAACAAAGTACGTGTATTTAGGGGTTGTGTTCGAAGAGTTTTTGAAGCGTTGCTTTGAGCCATAGATCAAACTCAACATCAATTTCGTTTGAACTTTAATTGCCCAAAAACATTTCAAACACAACAAGAATGCAACATGAAAGTTTGACCGAGGCTTGCCAAATTTACCCAAACAAGGTTATTGCAATTTCCCAGTCATGATTATAAATAGATTCTTTAACTTACCAGTTGCTTCGATTGAGCGATAAATTCGAACGATATGTTAGATACATTCTGAAGAATGTTCGAATGTGCACAATGGTGATAGAAGCTCTAACACCACTCGATCGAACCTCGCATCGATCGAGGTTCGAACACAACTTAACCCTATCCAGACTAACGAACACAACTTAGCCCTATCCAGACTCTTTGGTAGGATAGCTTAAAGCTTAATTTAGCATCAGCTCAATGTGATTTTCTATTTTCCGTTAGAACTTATCGCTATTGTTTTCACTGTGATACTCACTCATTGGGAACCAGCCTGAAAGGTTACAACAATATCATTTGATTGTCGTGAGTTATTTCGCAGTTAAACAAAAATGTAAAATAGACCTTTTAGCCATTCTAAAAATCGAACGATATTTTTATAGATTTTGAAGATTTTTCGAATGAGCACAAAAGTGATAGAAGCTTTAACAACACTCGCTCGAACCTCTCGTATAAATAGACCTTTTAGCTATTCTACAAAAGAGCCTGGACCGAGCGTTATTTTTATACACGAGGTTCGATAGAGTGGCGTTAGAGCTTCTATCAATATTGTGCATATTCGAAAATTCTATTGTGCATATTCAAAAATTCTACAAAGTGCACTTTGTAGAATTTTCGAATTTGCACAATAGTGATAGAAGCTCTTAACACCATTCTATCGAGCCTCGCGTATAAAAATAACGCTCGATCCAGGCTCTTTTGTAGAATAGCTAAAGGTCTATTAATAAAAATATCGCTTGATCCAGACTCTTTTGTCGAACAGCTAAAAGGTCTATTGGCTACTTACTATACTATAGCAAATATTTGAATACTTGTCTATGTAACATGCAATGCCTGCTGTACAATGCAGAATGTTCTTCTATATTGGAGCATCAATTGTGAGCCAAAAGCACGGAACAGCTTCATGGACTGGATATCGTGGTTGCTGCAGCGAAAGGGAGATTTGGGGATCTATTTGCCATGTTTTTCCCAAGCAAATGCGTACGCCAGTACAATGGCACGCGAGCAAGGGTACATTATTTGGACAGACTCTCACTCGATGTTGAACCCACACGTTTCTTCAACGGCAATCGTCAGCTTTTCGAGTGTCTTTTCGTAGCTTTCGTAATTTGGAAGGTCCAAACGATTGAAACTGAAAAGAAAGAAACAGCGTCAGGATCATATTATGGGAACGAGAGGGATTCTACTCAACATTAGCTTGATTAAAAACTAACAACGCAACGAAGAACGATCCTCATACCTCCACAGATGACTAGCGTTTTTAGCGCTGCCTGGTTTTGAAGCATACTGCAAAAAGCACTGATGATTGCCAGATTAATTTCTTTTTGTATATCAAGGTTCTAGTTTGGTCATAAATGTCGGAATAAAATGCTAACTACTATTGTAGACTTGAAGGATAATGAACAAATTCAATATAATGACTCTTGAGGCAAGATTAACAATGTTGCTTAAGGAGTATAGCTCAGAATGAGGTATTTCAATGTGTTATTTCATGCCCTTTCAGTAATGTAAACAAACATTTAATCATCTTTAAATATATTTGGATCATTGACTGGAGGGCTCAAAAAGAAAACTTTATGATAGATTTGATAATCACACTTTGGCAATAGACCTTTTAGCTATTCTACAAAAGAGCCTGGATCGAGCGTTATTTTTATACACGAGGTTCGATAGAGTGGCGTTAGAGCTTCTATCAATATTGTGCATATTCGAAAATTCTACAAAGGGCACTTTGTAGAATTTTCGAATATGCACAATAGTGATAGAAGCTCTTAACACCACTCTATCGAGCCTCGCGTATAAAAATAACGCTCGATCCAGGCTCTTTTGTAGAATAGCTAAAAGGTCTATTTTCTAACCGGGAGCACTTTTTTTGGACACCCAGTAGAATGAAAAGCTTTGAGAGAAAATAAAGAGAAAATAATACATACCATGTGTGTGCTTTTGGCAAGCTATTGGTATTTGATTCAATAATATTGATGGCAAATAATCGTGGTCCATTTGATCCAGTTGACCCTTCAGAATGAAACATATTGAGCATCAGAAACCAAATTAATTTTTAATTAAATTCACTAAAGGGTGAATCAAAAAATTAACACGTTTGGCAAGCTGTGGAATAAAAAGTACGCAGCCGATATTCAAAACTGAAAGCTATAATCAGTCAAAGGCTACGTTAGATGTGAAAATCATGTTAAGTAAACTCATTCATCTTTTAGACCCAGAAATTAGGAATATCCTGGTAAGGGGTTTCTTAGACTTACGACGATGAGTCCCTTGTATCCCTGCGGTACCTTGCTCAAAAGGGACTCATACTGACACAGTTAAAAACCTGACCCTATCTTCTGTATTCGATCGATCGAATCTGGATCGAACGACTGCTTCGGCTCTGTTCAACGGTTACTCCTCAGAAAGGAAATGCGATAGAAACCACGGCAAGCAGACACTTAATCAACGAAACTTAGTATTCATCTGTAGAAGAAAGCCTGCCGCAGCAACTTCCTTCAAATCTAGTCAAGTGCGTCTTTCGAATCGAGTGTTCGAAAGTTATTGTTCTTTGCCAAATCTCGCAATCTGATTGGTATGCTAGGAACCCCAGCATACTAGGCCTAAATAGGGTCAACTTTTTCAGAGTAATAATATGAGTCTCTGTTCACTGAAGCGCCATCTTGAAGTCAAAGAGCACAGGGAAACAAGAGACTCATCGTCATAAGTCTAGGGGTTTCTATGTGTACCAGCATTCCTCATTCGATTGTGGTCGATGGTTTGCTTGCCATTGAAATTTAAATTCTATTTCTTAAAAAAAAACAGGTAATTGTATTGAACTTCAATTTCAATAGCACGTAAATCATCGACCAGAATGGAATGTGGAATTCTCGTTCCCATACAAACCCCTTACCAACATTTTTCCAATTTCAGGGTCTAAAAGATGAGTGATTTTATAAAACAAAATTTTCAAATCTAAGTTAGCCCTTGACTGATAGATCAACAGTTTAGTTTTGAATATTGACCACGTACTTTTTATTCTGCAGCCATCCAAATGTGTTAATCTTTTTATTCACAGGGTAGATTTTGCTACAGAATGAAGAATGGGGGTATCTTCCCTACAATAAAACATGCTGTTGTGGATGAGAAACACGGACAAAATTCTTCCGAAAAATTTCCAGCTTTTGTCAATTATTTGCACGATCCCACTCCTCTCCAAATATATTCTGTGACTTCCAATAATGCATAGATTATTCTAAATTGGTAACAAAAACTCACGAAATCAACAGAAATTGTTGGTCAAAAGCCTTCTGTTCAAGAGATGTTCCAAAAATAATTCCAGCATACATTTTTGGAAAGTATAACGGGTGAGCCTTCAAAATATTTAGACCTTTGAAAGCATGTGGCTCTCAAACCATAGACCTTTTACTTGCCAGAAAAGAGGTTTGGATCGAGCGTCCAAAACTGGTAAACTTGGAGAAGGATGACAAAAGCACGACCTCCGTTGTTGGCAGATGCATTGCTTGCTGTGGCATGAACACTTTGGATTTCGAAACAATTTTCAGAGGGTTATATCGATACCTTTACTCTGAGTGAATTTGGAACGGTTCAGTTTATAAACAGGCAAGTTTTAATTGCCTCTTGGCCTATTTTTGTCGTTATTTTCATTCATCGTTAGCTGATTTTGTTGTGTAACAGTTTCAAAACAAAGTGCGACCATACAAGAGTTTCATTTTGCGAGTTTGCAAATCGAAGTTAGCTGTCTTCAACCGTTGCTATTCAAATAAAAGGAAAATCAGCTAAAAATGAGTGAAAATAACGAGAAGCAAAGTAAGAAGACCTATAAAACTTGCCCGTATATAAATTAAACCTTTGCTGACTCATTTTGCGCAAAGTAGTCGACAAAAATTCTCTGAAAAGTGTTGAGATCCGAAGCAACTTCCTACCGCAGCTAGCAGTGTATCCACTGAGAAAGGGGGTCGTGCTCTCGTTTTCCTTCCCAAACTTTACTACATTTGAACGCTCGTTCCTTTTCTAGCACATAAAAAGGTCTATTTGTCTGATTCCTATAAATTGATAATACCTTACCTGCATAGCTAACATGTCAAGTTAGCTAAGAAAATTTAGTTTGATCAAAATCTGCCATATCAGTCTCGAATAACAAGCGATTTAAACAAATACTTATAAAAAAGTTTAGAAAAATTTGTGAAATAAAGAGCACCAATTTTACCTTGTAAAGCTTTGAATCCTTGCACAGGGACTCTTGACGAACCAGTTACAAATTGTAGCAATCTCGCTCTCTTTTCTTCATCGTACGATTCAACAACCTGAAACACAAAATAAGAAATATTTAGACAAGAGTTTCTTTGCCACGGAGTGTTTTTACATATGAAACAATGTTAAAGACATAAATGCAAAGTTTAAAAGAGGGGATTTAATCAGTTCTGAGACTTTTGAGGAAAATTCCATGAATTCCTTCAACAACAAAAATAATTCCTCCATTTTGAATACAATTAAGATGTGAAAAATTTTCCACGGGTAGGATTAGAGCGAAGTACCCAAAGTTCCTTTTAAGCCATTCAGTTCAATTCATGGAAGAACGTAATAAAATTGTACATAGCCTTTTTTAAAGATTTGAACTTCAAGTGTGTGCTGACAGGTTGTTCCACAACTGATCATGTGAGAAAAATTTACTTGAATTTTGAACATAAAGCTTTGAAAGCCCTGGCTTTTTGAAATAACAAAAACTTCAATATCTCTGCAAAACTTTTGGGTTGTGAATCGTTGCTCTTTGGATCGTAAAGGAGCACAAATCACAGTGTTTGAAATTCATCAACTTTTTGATGATCAAAAAGCACCTTGCTGATTATCTTATTAGCTGATTGCATAATCGACTGATACATTGATTAACTGATTAAGTGTGGATTAGACAATGGCATTCAGGGTCTTCTCTTTGGATCGCAAAGGAGCACAAATCACAGTGTTTGAAATTCATCAACTTTTTGATGATCAAAAAGCACCTTGCTGATTATCTTATTAGCTGATTGCATAATCGACTGATACATTGATTAACTGATTACGTATGGATTAGACAATGGCATTCAGGGTCTTCTCTTTGGATCGCAAAGGAGCACAAATCACAGTGTTTGAAATTCATCAACTTTCCGATGATCAAAAAGCACCTTGCTGATTGTCTTATTAGCTGATAACATAATCGACTGCTAGGATTGGTTAACTGATTACGTATGGATTAGATAAAGCCATTCAGGGTCTTCTCTTTGGATCGCAAAGGAGCACAAATCACAGTGTTTGAAATTCATCAACTTTTCGATGATCAAAAAGCACCTTGCTGATTGTCTTATTAGCTGATAACATAATCGACTGCTAGATTGGTTAACTGATTAAGTATGGATTAGGTAAAGGCATTCAGGGTCTTCTCTTTGAATCGCAAAGGAGCACAAATCACAGTGTTTGAAATTCATCAACTTTTCGATGATCAAAAAGCACCTTGCTGATTGTCTTATTAGCTGATTGCATAAGCGACTGATAGATTGATTAACTGATTACGTATGGATTAGACAAGGCATTCAGGGTCTTCTCTTTGGATCGCAAAGGAGCACAAATCACAGTGTTTGAAATTCATCAACTTTTCGATGATCAAAAAGCACCTTGCTGATTGTCTTATTAGCTGATTACATAATCGACTGCTAGATCACAGTGGTTAACTGATTAGCACCTTGTATGGCTGATAACATAATCGAGCTAGATTGGTTAACATTCAGGCATTCAATGTCTACAGCGAAGAGTAGTACAGCATTAGCAATAGCGGGAAGGCTGATAGCTATTGGCCAGAATCGATATTTCGCTCAGGTGAATCATATTTGTTACCATAGAACAGTTTCCTTGTTCTTCATTGATAAATCAACAACATTAAAATTATTAAAATGAGCATTAAAATTGTTAAAATAAAAAGAGAAATTTTAATTAAAACTGTAAGAGCTTGGCGCGTAGCTATCTCAAAAGGAGGCAAGTTTCTCATTAATTTGGCATTTTCGAAAAAGTTGTGGCTACAGCGGCAAAGGCATATCAGTCACTCGGGGAGATTACAAAGATTTTCAGTCAGTTCTTTAGAAGGCTTGGCGAGAATCATTGAAAGCTAGACCACATGCGCATCTAAGACAGTTAATTCAATAAAGTTTGCAGACATAACAGCCAATTTATCCTCATGTCGTTTTTGCATAAGCATTGTACAGGCGCCAAACATCACGCCTCATCCACCAAACTCTTAAAACACGTGGTTATCTTAATAAAGACGACGTCAGGAAGGAAGAATGGCGTCCACAAAATTTACAGTTGATTGAAGAATGGACAAAAAGGAGGCAAATCCATGCCGACAACCTTGGAATTTCTGCAAGACTGATAAATAGAGGAAGGCTACGCTTCCATAAAAATTAGACTTGACTCAAGAATTGACAAAAAGGAGGCAAATCCTTGCTGACAACCTTAGAATTTCTGTAAGACTGAAAAAGGGAAGGAAGGCGTGCACAAAAATTGCAGTTGATTTAAAGTAATTCAACGGAGTTAAAAGCAACTTAGGTCGGGGACTGGGTCAGTCTAAATATAACCTATTGTATTTGATGTTCTCGATCGATGAAAACAATAGAAACATAAGTCGCTCGTGCCGTTCTTTTGTGCTGTGTTTAGATCATGTCGCTATATCTCCGTTCATTTACTTTGAAGGTAATAGATTAAAAAAAAGATAATAGACAGAGGTATATACGTCCGTCTATTAATAGAACAAAAAAAACCTACGTACTCCTTGTCTCCTAAGCTCTTACACGTGTAAATTTCACCCATTTCAATAGATTTTTTATTCGTGCCCAACCCCTTGTTCATGAACACACATTTTAATCCTGAGGATTACCTTTAAAGTCTGACAGAAAAGGGTCTACTTTAGGCCGAATGGATTAAAATCATAGAATTTCTGCTGGACCGAAATAAGGAAAAAGGCTTCGACAACAATGACAGTGGATCCGAGCAATTTGATACATGTGATACAGGAAACAAGAGAAAGTAAAGTAAAAGAGATTCTGAAGTTATATTTTGGAAGCACTACAGTTTCTTAATTTTTTGGGCAATCAGAGAGTTGAGTTTTTTATAAAAACGATCAGTGTATATAATAGATCTTCACCAGTGCCATTTTCCTACATTCTAGCTTCTACAAGTGACAAAGCCCATTAAACCTATGTCGTACTTTTATCTAACTTCAGAGCAATTAATATTTGTATCATTTATCAATTCGATAACGATATAATCCACTTGGGAAAATTCCGTTATCTGAGCGAAATATTTATGGGCTCCTGCTTAACAGTTAGTGGTAAGGCCTCAAATTACGAACAAGACTAGACTCATTACTCAAAATGTCTTAAACTTCTGGAATTATCCTGAAAACATGACAAGCTTGGCGACAATACTTAAAAATATGACTAATTTTCCTTCAAAATACACCATCACTAATAAAATGGTCTTGATTTTGTCTAACTCGTAGAAATTATGGTCAAATTTCAGACAGACATATGTTGATAAGGAAAAGAGTGGAGACAAACTGTTTACACCACAGTCGTCTACTTAAAATAAAACCGACACGTTGTCGGCTGTAAATCCGTGTCTTTAGGAGCCGTATGAGACATAACATGACGTTAAAAAATAGATAATTTTATATTTCAAAGCTGTGGGTTGATAATTTTAGAGCTGCCACTTCCCCCCACAAATTCGATTGGTACCTCAAGGCGTAATGGTAAATCTTTACAAAAAGCAGACTTTGATCCTCTTCAAGTTGGAATTAAACTATTTCTTTCCAAAATTAAGATTGTACAAATTGTTTTTGGATACGTAATTGATCGGGGAGTCTTTGAAAAAGGGGCAGCTGGGCCCCCTTTGTACTCGCTACATATTCCTTACAAATGTAATCAGTAACTGGATAGACATACAAATTTAATCAGTAATTGGATAGACAAAATAATCTGCTGTCCTAAAACACCTCCTTGTTTTCCCACTTTCCCTACAGAAAACACAATTGGTGACATGTATTTTGAAAAACTAAGAACTTTTAGAAGTATCCAAACTTGGGTAAAGCTGTCTTAAGAGTCGTTGTCACCCAGGGTCCTTTGCGGGCACGCTGCAATTTACCTCAGTTGAATTGATGCATCATGAACAGATGTATCAGTAGCATAGGTTCCAAATCTTAATCTCAGCGTAAAATTCAATGACCTATTTCTTCTGATTGAATGGCTTGAAAGAAACTTTAGATATTTATCTATAATTCTACCGTTGGACTTTTGACAAATTTTGAATATTTTTGGAAATTACACCGTATCTTACATTTCAACTCATTTGAGGATGTGACGCAATCAAATTCCTAAATCATACTCCAGATGAGTGACAGACTTTTGCTTGATACCATATTGTTGGCATTCATAAACTATCGTTTTTTGTTCGAAATTATTTCATATTACGTCAAACAGTTTAGAAATTAAGATGCTTTCAAGTTTTTTTGAAAATTTTTCTTGAATTCTTGAAAAAGGAAAAAACTTTCTAATTCTGAAAATATTGAAGATTTCAGAAAAATCCACCGGTAGAATTATAGAGAATTAGCTAAAGTTTCTTTGAAGCAATTCAGTTCAAAGAAATAGGTCACTCAATTTTACACCAGCCTTTCTAAAGATTTAGAACCTATGCTTGTATCAGCTCAACTACTACACTCCAGTCTCCAGATCTCCAGTCCTTTTCTAAATATTTTTACAGCCAATTTTATAAAACCATAGGCATATGACCTTAGACATTACTCAAGTAATATTGAGAAAAACAGTAACAGAACCAAGCAAAAGAAAGCATAGGTTCCAAATCTTTAACTCAGCGTAAAAAGGTGGGTGTAAAATTCTATAACCTATTTCTTCTGATTGAATGGCCTGAAAGAAACTTTAGATACTTATCTATAATTCTACCATTGGACTTTTCAGAAATTTTGAATGTTTTTGGAAATTACAGCGTATCTTACATTTCAAGTCATTTGAGGATGTGACGTCATCAAATTTCTAAATCATAAACCAGATGAGTGACAGACATTACTCAAGTAATATTGAGAAAAACAGTAACAGAACCAAGCAAAAGAATATTCGAATTTCAATGACTAAATCAAGAAGGTTTTCAGATATTTTCTCCAATGTTTCTCAATTTCTTGATTTCTCGTGAAAATACGGCTCTAAATAAAAATATGTGAACTCTACTACAGGTTCAGATATGTTTTGGAGTTGCTTATACCAGGTTAAAACTGGTAAAAGATAATTTATGGATCTTAAGTTCGGCAAAGACCTGAAACAGTTTTGACTCATCAAGAAATGAATTTACAAGCTGAGGTGCCTCAGCGATAAAGACAGGAAAATATCTCTTTGCTGATTTCAAAATCAAGCAAAAAATGACAATATTTAAATCTCAGGATAATTGCTATCATGGGCACAAAGGATTGACCAAAGGCAAGGAAAAGCGAAAATGTGATTGCAGTGCCCTGGAAATCTTCAATACATCCATTGAAATCCTTCAAGAAATGCTTTAATGCAACAGTGTAGATCGCATACATGTTGTCATAAGCGTAATGGAAACTGTCTGCATCGGATAATTAAACTTTCAACCGTTGTATGAAGACAAAAGTCTAGCCTTACACAAATCATTTTCACCATGAAATACGAAACGTGGCAAAATTGGTTTTTTTAATTTTTTTCAATTGTTCGTTAACACACTTTAGGCGGAGCGAGTGAGATAGACATTGTCAGTTACACCTGATTATGCTATCATGACAATATAAGTTCAAAAGGACATATGCATTTTAATAAGCTGAAGCCTAAACATAAAACATTTTTGAGAATTACTTTCAGAATTCAAATGGCACCAGATAGATCTATATCATATTAGCTAAACATATTAAAATTTTAGGAAAGTCAGAATGGGGTGATTCAACATATCATGCAAAATATACCTGAAGAACAGGTTTCTCAAAATTCCTTGAAAAGTTCCGTCAAAGAAAGCACGTAGTTTTTTCACGATAATAGAAACCTCGGACCAGAATAGCATTCGCATTGGGGGTCGTCTTTGCTTCAGAAACTGGATAATGCGAAAATGAGATACGACGCAAAAACAAGTTTAAATAGCAGATTTTATCATTTAACAATTCTATTCAGCTGCATCGATGTGAATTTAATTTCAGATAATCTTTAAAGACACTCGTCTAACCATGATGCCTTGCGCGCTATTACTGTCCCGTGATGCACGGCGGAAGGATCTTCCTATTATCAGAAAGTTTGCGAAGCTAGGCCAGTGTTTTGTTTTCAGATTGTTATTTCATAACGAGTGACAAGTCTAGTTACAATGATGAGAAGAAAATAGGTTGTCTAGGATGCCCAAAGTAACGCCCAACATGGTCTGTTCTTTGTGTCCTTCTTCGAACCTGATAGTTAGCATAGGTTCCAAATCTTTAAAAATGTTGGTGTAAAATTTAATTACCCATTTCTTTGAACTTAATGACTTCAAAAGAAATTTTAGCTATTTCTACCGTTGGACTTTTGTGAAATCTTTAATATTTTCAGATTTAGAGTCGTTTCCTTCTTTTTCAAGAATTCAAAAAAAAAATTCGAAACAACTTAAAACCGTTGTAATTTCTAAACTGTTTGACGCAACATGAAATAATTGACAAGAAACCCATAGTTTACGAATGTCCACAATATGGTACCAAGCAAAATTTTATCATTCTCGTTTATAATCTAGAAATTTGATCACGTCACATCCTCAAATGAGCTCGAATAAGAAATTGTAATTTCGAAAATATTCAAAATTTCTGAAAAGTCCAAAGGTAGAATTATAGGTAAGTAGCTAAAGTTTCTTTCAAGCCATTCAACTAGAAGAAATAGGTCATAGAATTTTACACCCACCTTTTAATGCCGATTTAAAGATTTGGAACCTATGCTGAACCTGATATGATAACCGTAAAACTCTACCACCGATATGATATTACTCAGCTTGCGTTCGTGTTATTCTTCTCATGCTCGGCGCGCAAAGCCTAATGGTTAGCAGAAGGTCTTTAAGCGATAGGACAGAAAGAATCTATTTCTCACCTGCCAAAACCACTTGATAACCGGATGATCTGCAGTGCAGTGCTTTAATCTCGTGTGGGTCTTCCAATCATGTATGTCGATTTTGCCAAGGCCACAAATTAATAACTGCAAAATAAAGAGATAATTGAGAAAATCATAACTCCTCGTGGTACTGTCCTCCAACCTTGAGCTGCAGCAGTGTGCTGAACGGCTAATGTGGTCCGGCACCGATTACCGTAAAACTACCGGGTGAGTCAGAAAAAAGAATCCCCGTTTGAAAGGTTACGGCTGCAGCAGTGTGCTAAACGGCTAATGTGGTCCAGCACTGATTACCGTAAAACTAGTATACTGCTATTCAGAACTTTCATCCTAAAATTTTCGATAAATATTTCTAAAATGTAGGAGAAAGGCTCATCAAACGCAATAACGATGTTACAAGGAGTTGGATGCATAAATTCTGCAATAAAAAGGTCTTCTGGGTACCGAATGCTCTCTTCACTTCAATATTTTGAAATTATAGATCTAATAACATGCAACTGTTGCAAAACCAATTAAGCAGAGATTGTTATAGGCGGCTTTTTCCTTGCAGCAAAATCGGCCAACAAAATACGGAAGAAAACACTGAAATAAAAGGCATCGAGTTTCATAGGGTCATGGTAGCATAAACTAAGAGCCTTGATAAACATGGCTTCTGAAAATCTGATAAAAATTAAGGGTCTTGATCGTTATCAACTTGAAAAATTGCATGAACCTTTTTAGGCCCATGGAAATAAGAACAATATTTGCTTTAGTTCAATGAGATTTTTAGCTTAGCAAATCAAAGTTTAAATACTACAGGGCAGGGGCACCATGAAGTTTTCATCAATATGAAACAGAAAATAACTTGTTGAGGAGACGAGATACGCTTTGTCCGAGGAAACGTGTGTGTCCCTCCGTGCAGTAGGTTAAAGCTCATGCGCAGTAGCGTTTTGGGGTTGGAGCTCTGATGGGCGCATGAGCATTAACCTACTGCACGGGGGGACACATACGTTTCCTTGGACAAACCGTTTCTCGTCTCCCCAACAAGAACAGGAAATGAGGAAGGCATCGTACCTCTAATTCTCTTTCATCGAACATTTTGATGAGATGCTGCGGAACAATTTCATTGAAACCCTTGAGAAATGAAACAAATTGTTGCTCGATGCCATGCCGCAGCCTCCAATTTGCGAAGAGACTAAAACGAGAAAATAGATCATCAACAACAAGAATTCGGGAACCATTTGACTGATAACAACAGTTTTAGGCCCATGTTTAGTTATCGCTATTAAAAGGCCTACTATTAATCGCTACTATCAAAATCAGAATCGATCAAACATTTTGCTACATTTTGTAGAAGTTTTGAATATGCACAATAGTGATAGAAGCTCTGACGGCATTCGATCGAACCTCACGTACAAAAATGTATAAAAATAATGCTCGATCCAGGCTCTTTAGTAGAATACCTAAAAGGTCTATTTGCGACATTGACACACTACTATATAAGACCATTACAAATTTCAACTTTCAGGAGGAACTTGTTCAAAAAATAAATTTTAGCTTCATGGTTCTTATAAAACTAGGTGGGTTTCTTTTCTTTGGGTTTCTACCAGGCCTGTCCATAGACCATCGATTAATCGATGAATTCCGAATGGTCAATTACCATTTGGCCTTATCGATTAATCGATTAATCGACTACAGGTAATAATCGACTTTGCTGAAATAATCGATTTAATCGATTTTGAGTCACGACTGATTATCAGGAAATGATCGATTTTCATAAACCATCTTGAAAAGAAACCGGAACGTCATTTAAGAAAGTGATCGACAATTTGATTAGTCGTCTGTTTGTTCTTGCCTATGACGTAATTATTACATTCAGGCCCTCGATTAATCGATTGATCGGCAATTTTGCATACGATTATACGAATAGCAAAATCATGGTCGATGGACAGGCTTAGTCTCTACTGTAAGCATAGGTTTCAAATCTTTAAAGCAGTTAGTGTAAATACCATGACCTATTTCTTTTAGCTGTATGGCTGCAAAGAAACTTTAGCTATTTCGCTATAATTCTACTTTTGGAGTCCTCGATGTTTTCTAACTTGGAGCGTTTTTCTTCTTTTTTAAGAATTTAAGGAACATTTTGAAGAACATTTAAAACCATCGTTATTTCTAAACTTTTTAAGGAATCACAAAATAAGTTTCAAGAAAGTCATATGAATATCAACAAAAAGTCTTTCACTTTCTACGTCACGATTTAGAAATTTGGAGACGTCATATCTTCAAATGAGTTCAAATACAAAATGCGCGGTAATCTAAAAAAATATTGAGGAATTCTGAAAATTCCAACGGTAGAATAATAACAAAGTATTTCAAATTTCTTTAAAGCCATTCGACTATACACACACACCTTTTTACACTAATTCAAAGATTTAGGGTCTATGCTTCTTCTGTGCCGTTTCCCATTCGTTAGTGCAACATTCAGCAACTGGTCGGAAAATACTCCTGACGGCCTAAAGTAACTGTGGCACAGCTTTAAATGTATATGAAAATTTGTTGTTTATGAGAGGAAAAAACGTCGTGTTCTATAATTGAATAGAAAGTTACGGCTGAGCGACCTTTTCTTGGTAAAATTCTGCCCGCTCGGAAATTAAGGGCGTGTGGGTTGCAGGAAATTCGCCCACTCAGTACAGAGTACAGAGAGACGGGATTAAGCGACATACTGAGTTAGGCCCGATTTACGGTAAATATGATAGTACTCAGACATGCAAATTTCCTTTTCTATAACGCCAACCGCCAACCTCGAAGACATGTGCTTCCCATGCAAAGATTTTTCTTCCCATGATATTTTTCCTTGCTAGATTGAATGAATATCTATTTTTGGAGGACCAGCATAGCAGGATAAATCCTGTGAGAAGTTTCGCCAAGAGCGATGCTAAACCACAGGGAAACCAGGAAATAATTGTTTCTAAAGTTGAAAATCGTCTTTCTTTGTCCGCTGTGTGAATGAAAATTGTTTTTCTTGGTCCCTTGTGCGCTTCATAATTTTCGTACCTTAGTTCCCTGAGCTCCGCAACAGAGCGAGAACAAATGTTTCCCTCCTGTGAAGCCTACGGAATCGCAACTAGAGCACAGGGGACTGAGGTATAAAATGACCAGGCGCACAGGGGGGAAAAGACAATTTCTAGTCGCATAGGGGACAAAGAAAGACAATTTTCATTTCTATCAACAATCATTTCCTGGTTTCCCTGTGGCTAACCATGGCAAGCTACCGCAATCCCTCTCCCCTCCACAGAGGCTAAAGCAAGCACCTCTGCGGAGGAGAATGCTGCAGCCAGGGAAATGGAAAATTTAGCTATTCTACTGGATCGAGCGATATCTTTATACATTTTAATACGAAAGGTTCGACTGAGGGGCGTTAAGGCTTCTATTCCTTTTGTGTACATTCGAAAATTCTACAAAATGTATCAAAATATCGATTCAGATTCATTTCTAGAATAGCTAAAAGGTCTATTGGGGGATCAGTCTGCTCGATGACGACGACAAAGCAAATATTTCAAAATTTCAAATCATGACATCCTTGATGTCACTGTCCTATTGGGCAATCAGTCATTAAAACTTAAAAAGCCATTAGATGCCTTGCACACGCGACGATTGGAAACTATGACAGCACAGTGTCTGCTATGCAATGGGATTCACCGCTACCACGATATACATAATTATGTCACAAATCAAGATAGGATATAAATGTAAATATTTGCCTTTCATTGAAATATGGAACGTTGAATTTGGAATGGCAAACGAACATCCATTGAAATTAAAGGGCTTATGTCGCATCGGCAGCTGGTTAATACAACAAAGAAGTTTGAAGTGGAATTTCAGTGTATCGTGTCTTTTTATTTCTGCTTCATGAATTTTTACTGCCGCAAAAATGCAGCCTCGATCCTGTGCTTTGTACTAAACAAAAGGGATAATTGTATGCAATAGCCAATCAGGTTCACGACATATGCCCTTTAAATCTCAAATTAGATATCACGTGAACATATCCGCGAATGAAAAAATAGGTGTTTAGCATGAGCAGTTTTGCGTTATCGCAAATCTCACATGATAGCAGGACTTACAGAAAGGGCTGTGTTTGGATTTATATCCCATTGTCACCTTTCCCATGGCCGATGAAAATGCCGTAAACAAAGAGACGGCACGTGCAAGGCATGCTGCAAGGTATTCAAGTCCTAGCAACTTGGGATAGATTTGCAAGATTTTCAAGTCACTAAACTTTCATTCTCTCGAGGTGACCTGTTTTTCAGTTCCATGTTCTGTGTTTAAAGATGGTTAGCAATATTTGACATGTAACCAATATGGGCAAAGATAATATAAATTGGGGTAAAAGATAAGAACAGTGAACATGTAATATCAATCACATAAATGGAAATTACCTCTTGGAGATAAGGGGTGCAAGTATAAGGATAAACCGCTGGAGCAATATCACTTGTAATTCAAGGTTTAGAATTACGTAACAAAATTGGAGCGCTACATTTGGAAAGTTTTGATATTCCAGTGCAGTCAGGGTGCTTCACATTTTCCAATTACTACAGTGGAACCTCCATTAAAAGACACCTCAATACAACGGACACCTCCGAACAACGGACAAACATTTTCGTCCCAAAATACAGTATGAAAAAAGATGACACTTCCATACAGCGGACACTTCTCTACCACGGACAATAAAATTGGTCCCATAGGTGTCCGTTATATGGAGGTTCCACTGTACTAACAAAACATATTAAATTTGATTTGGCACTGCTGAACACAGCATATGCAGACTATATTCCATATCTTCACGAAGGTGCGAAAGAAAATTTAGCTGTAATTCTACCATACGACTTTTCAGAAATCTTCACTGTTTTTTCGAAATTGCAGCATTGAGGATGTGACGTCATCAAATTTCTAAATCCAAGACCAGAAGAGTGACAGGCTGTTGCTTGAAACCATACTGTCGACATCCATAAACTATGGCTTTCGTGAAAATAATTTCATGTTTAATCAAAAAGTTCAGAAGTTACGATGGTTTTCGGTTTTTTTAATTTCCTTGAATAGTTGAAAAAAGAAGAAAAACCTTCAAATTCTAAGGACATTGAAGATTTCACAAAAGTACAACGGTAGAATTATAGCGAAATAGCTCAGCTGAAGTTTCTTTGAAGCCATTCAGTTCAAAGAAATATGCATATGCAGGTCCGGTTGCAACAGTTTCTGAGGTGGGGTAGGAAGCGTCCAAGATTTTTTTGCAATAAAAATTCTTACGAAAATGAATGAAAGAAATCAGTTCAATATAGTTTGCGATGGAAAGGCGCTCTGTTTCGAAGGCAACGTACGTCAAAGTCTCGTTCAGGTAAAAAGAAATACCCCGAAGCTAGGATAAACGACCATCTAAACTGTGAGATAAATTCGAGACGCAAAGAATATCCCGCTTGTTCAATACAAGTAATACGATAATGCTCCATGCACTTATACAATATAAAACATTAATTCCAAGGAAATATTGGGTCCTGCCTAATTGAAGGGGAGTGCCTTTACGACATTACTGTTTAACTATTTATCGTTTAAAATGGACATAAACGTAAAATCGATTGAATTTATCAGCTAGCGGCATCTAGAAAAACTTGTTAACGACATTGCTTAAAATGATTTTTGACTGTTTGTCAGCAGAAGCGAAAAGGTGAAAAACAACTGACGCAAGCTATGATTGTGAAATCAGGAAATTTTAACTGCGCATCCTACATATTTAAGTGTTCTGAGTCAAAATCTTCAAAACAGTTTATGATTTGTTTCTTAAAGGGGCTCCGTCGTCAAAATGCAAACAAAACGATGATTTTTGCAGTTTTTTGAAAGGTGATATCACACAGGAATTTCGTATTTTTTTCAAAATGAAAGTTGCTGTTTGGGCATTAATCCTTCTACTTCACTGAGGAACAAACCAAACATTCATATCTTCTACGATTGCTCGGATATAAGTGGATTTGTAACGGTCGCTTTTTGATGGCTTGGGTGAGGTGAAGCCACCAAACAAACTGCAGAGAACGAAGGACGAACAATGGATAATCGGCGACACGTGCGAGTTTACGGATTTGTTTACTGTTTGACGACGGAGCCCCTTTAATCAAAGTGCCCTTGAGGGGATTCACAAAGCCTTGGTGAAATATGCTGAAAATATACTAAGTTAAATGGTTTCGATCTTTGAGGCTGTCTTTCAAGGTATCACTACTTCGTAGCCTGAAATTGAAGTAACTTTAAATACATTGATGAAGGCCATGTAAACATTTTGAATGGCACTTACTGGACATATTCTTTTTTGTTTTCCTCCGTGACAGGAATGTCTTTTCCGTCGGGTTTCAGCTCGAACGAATTCAGCGACCCAAAAGAACTTTTCTCGACAGCAAATGACTGATAAATCACATTTGTAATGTCATTCTCCCTGCAAAATGAGAAAAGTAAAAATCAAACAAGGCCTCCAAAGTGGATTAAGATGTAAAGGCATAATTAAAGGTGTTTTATCCTTTTTGAGAGCACAGAGGTGTCGGCAAAAATCTCCTGCCAATAGCAAAAGAACTTCTTTGCCCCTTCGGGTGACCTTAATCAACAAAATTATGAAAGTGAAGAGCAGAAAAAGAACTCAAATGAATTAACAAATTGATATCAAATAGGGATGAAAACTGAAAATTTTCTCCAAAGAGAAATCATGAAATAATAGTGGCTGAGACCCGTGCTTCGAGCTATGTCCTTTAAAATGGACCATGTAAGCTGCGTTTCTTACAGTAAAGGCAATGACATTTTCCGTATGATTTTAATCAGTCGTATAAACTTATATCAACATCGAAATTTGGTAGATAATGAACCATTGTGTTTACTTTGTTAAGCGGTCCCAAGAAACACGAAAACACGTTATTTTTCAGAAGAAACTAAGAATTTAAGCCAGCACCGAAAATATCTCAAAATTAATCTTCAAGTTTAGTTCCTGTGCCTTCGTGAACATTTCAAAATGAAGTTGCTTAAGCTTTTCTAATGTTTAGACACCAGTCAAGTCCTTTCCAAGTAATATGATACAGAAAGCAACTGAAAGGAAACTAATAGACTGATTACATGTCGCTGTTTCATTCTTTATCTGAACTGATATACCTCACCGAAGCGAGAACAACAACATCAACTCAATGAGCGTAAGTTGAGATTCCTTGTGGAGTGGGGCTAATAAAGTAAAGGGTTTCTGATCACATAGCAGTGCAATGGAATAAGCTGCAAACATCATTACTTACAACATCCAACCGAGACTGCGATGAAGCTCTGGATCTATGCTCTCAAGGTCTTCAAGTTCATATGATTTCGAAAGCATTTGTTTGTAAAAAGGCATGGTGAAACCACCGTCAAGATAATGACCATGAAATACTGCAATGAAGATATAGAAATTCGCAGAAAGCAACAACAAAATTCGAACTCGAGAATGATGATAATTTTTGAGAAATTAATGCTGTTGACATTAGATTTGCAAAACATCTTGTTGTGTGTAGTGCAATTGTACAAAGATAAACAAGTAAATAAAGTAAAATATAAGCACTTTGATGCAAATTGAAATAAGCACGACTTTTCGAGCATAGCCCATTATCAAGCCATGCTTGCTGCAATGCTTGTTATCAAGCCATGCTTGTTGGCTTGATAACGGGCTATGCTCGAAACGTTGTGCTTATTTCAATTCGCAACAAAGTGCTTATATTTTACTTTATTTACTTGTTTATCTTTGACATTAGATGTGCTTTTCTTCTTTATATAATCAGCGAAGAATGATCTTAATCAGTCGTATAAACTTATATCAACATCGGCATTTGGTAGATAATGAACCATTGTGTTTATAATGAACAATTTATGTTTTTCTTATATATTTTATCAAAAATGCCTAAACTCGCGGGAGTTTTCGTGCACCAATGTTCTGCCATAAAATCACTCCAAAATCTGGTTTAAAAGAGCTCTTGAAGATTGAAAACATACTGTTAATACAAAGAATTATGTTTCCCTGGCCTACTAACTGTAAAATGTGTGCCTGTGATCTTCCTCTTTATCAATATATGCGAGAAACGCATGGAAATAAGGGACTCAAGGTTATAAGTCTAGGCTCAATACACATTGTACAAGTTCAAGTCTTTCAGTTTCGGTATCCAAGAGATTCTTGTATAAGGTTGCTAAAGAAATATCAATCGTGAAGGTCAATAGTGTACACCTGAAGGAGAATTTGAAGCGAATTTCATGTCCTGTGTGCAGACTTGACTGATTCATTTTCAGAGAGGGTTCTCCTCCAGTAGAAGCTGCAAGTGGAGGAGAAACCTCTATAGAAAGGAATCAGTCGAGTCCACCCGCAAGGAAGGAATTCCATAGAAATAATGAACAAACCTGCGATTCCCACAATTCTGCCAACAAAATGAAAATAGGAGAGATGGTCCTAAAAGAGAAAAGAAAAAGATGGTTACATTTCGAGTTATATAATTTTCATATTCTATGCCCCGTCAGTCAAGAAAACTTGCTTTTCAGGGGGGCCGTGTATACAATCTTACAAATCAATTCTATGGCTAATTTTAGAAAAATAGTTACGAGAAAGCTTTGTCGATGTCGCCAGGATGAGATATTGGCAGCTGCCTCTTTCCAAGAGTTCATTTCTTAGTTGAAAAACTGTAGCATAAATAATTGGCTACTCCCCCAATAGCTTAAAGGCGCGGTTCGAAATGGCAACGAAGGAAGCAGTTCACCACAAAATACGACTATATAACACAGCAGCAGTAACGATTCTCATCAAATGGGACGTTATGATTTGAAGACTAACATTAAGTTGAGCAAAAATTCACAGATCTTATATTCTCTTAGCTTAATTAAAGAGAAATAATTGAGTTTTTGGCTAATGTTGCAAGGACAATATTGTACCCCTGCCGCCTTTCCAAGAACTCGCTTCTTTTCACAAAAAAGCATAACAGAAATAATGGCCCTACCAGTAGTGGCACAATAAAGACATGCTTCGAAACTATTGAAAAGAAGAGCTATTGCACAAAATACGACTTTGACAAAAACCAGCAAGGAAAAATGCTCATTAACATTCTCGGAAGCTCGAGCTGTCAAAAAATATCAAAGTCCGAACCTTTTTGCATTTAATGTAAGCTTTCAGGATTTAAACCAACAAGGGTGGAATAAGTACCATAGCTTGGGAACAGTTCCTTGAAATATTCTTGGGTGTAAATTTTCACAGAAAGTTTCAAAGAAGAATAGAAAAATAAGACCGATAGTACAATGGACCGAGAGAAGTTATTCTTCCAGAAGAAGTTCGTTCATGTTCCATGTTCTTTTGAATTGAAGAAAATTATTGAACTGTTTGCCAGTCAAATCTCACTGAAAGAGTGACAGAAAAACAAACAATGTTAAGCTCCCGAGTTTCATTCAGTCTTTGTTGTCGCCATTTTCTGATATTGATAACAAAAGCAAAATTATGATGACATGTGGGTCGATCATTTAGCTCCTGCGCAGCATTATAATCAATGCTTTTAGTTTATTGGTTTATTCTATATGGAGAATCTTCTCGGTCTAACTTTCTCTGGGTCGTGTGCAATAGAAATAGACTCTGTAAATTCGACACAGTTTTATCCTAAACCATATCAAAATTAACATGCAAACCTGTTTAGAACTAAATAAATAGAAAATCTTTGTTAACTTCTGGAATTTGAAGTGGAGGGGGGCTTAATACAGAGGGGGGCTTAATACAGAGGAGGGCTTATTTGAAATTTTGGCTCAGAGGGGAGGGTTAGGGTTAAGGTTTTTTGGGGGGGGCTAAATAGAGCTTTTACGTTATCTTATATTTTGTACAACAGAAAACTTTTCAAAGACGACTCTAGACATGGTTAATGAAGATATCTAACTTACCGGGTTGATTCCGGAGTCCGGGTTGATTTCTAACGTGTATTGGGTGTCTTTTGAGTATTGGAATAAACCATAATATGGGTTGAACATTTCGTGTGACAACAGGAATAACCACTCTCTAGAAAAGAAAATAAGAGTAAATAAAAAAAAAACAATTCCTGGTGCATCTTAAACATTTTTCTTGAGTTTGAAAAAGCCTTGCGGCAAATTGAGGATAGCAGCTGCAAACAAATCATCCGCTACATATCTCTGTAGTATAATTTACCTTGCAATTCCGCCATAATCTAGACCATCTTCCCCTTTGAATTTAACCATCAGTCTTTTCCTTAAATCCCTTGCTTTCATCCGCATCACTGTCCTGTATGACTCCTTTAAAAAGAGGAAAAATGAAATAAGACGGGAATTCAGTAATCCTGACCTCTGGCATTTAATTTGTTTGGTTCAAAAGCCGGTCAGGAGGCGATTCAATTCTCTTAATTTTAGGGTGCAATCAAACACTTACAGTTCAGCTTCTGAACCAAAGAACTAAATGCCCGAGGAAGATGTGTAGATATATCCCTCTTCTTTCGGTATATGCTCATATTTGCTCTTAAAAACAATTTCTGGAATGCACAATGAGCGCGCTAGTTACCTGGGTTTCAGAGAAACTTTTGCGACTTTGTTTGTTTTGAATTACTGATTGAGAGAATTTTCTTTGTTTGCGATCGCTAATCGCTTTCAATTCAGGTGTCAACAAAAGCAACTCATGCTATTGTGTTTCAAAATCTGTCCTTGTTTCAATAGCATTATTCTGTACCGGAACAGTGAAACAGCGTAAAGTGTAAATGGGGTCTTAGACACGGAGCTTTTGAAAAACTCAGTTGGTTTTAGAACAAAAGTCATTCAAAGATAAAATTTTAACAGAATCCCATTTTTCTCCCCAATGTTTTGTTTCGTTTAATCCTAATAAAAATGTCTCGAAAATGCAACAAATGTATAGTTGACCATAACAAGCAATAATCGAGACTGTGGCTTGACAAAATCAAATGATGCAATAAAAACATTGTTGATAAAATGAACTAATACGATGCAAAGACGTCTGGTCGGAAATTCTCCCTTCTGATCTTTGCATCAAAAGTCATAAGAATGCCATACACGCTAATCTTTATTCACGAAAAATTGGATAAAAAGTCACGTTATAATTAGCTTATTTTCAATTACCTCAAACACGTCTTCTCTCGAGACTTCAATTCTCGCGTGCCCAGACTAAAACAAAGGAGAGAATGAAACATTTAAAACATTTACTCAGGAAGTTGTATGGTCAAAGATGAGAAGTCCAACCCTCTGATAAAAGAAATTGGTGTTCGTACGCCTGTTATAAACGAAGTGCTGCATTGAACTGCTGGCTAAAATCGAGGCAGCATTTAAGAAAGTGTACTCAAGATGGTGCTCCCAGGGAATTATAGGATTCAACCCATTAAGAGTATCGTTTGCGCCAATTTGTTCACCGCCGGGTATCAAAAGAAAGGAGGTTTCTGCTAGAACCAGTTATCAAAAGGGTGTATCTTTGGGGCGATTTGTTACTTCATTGCTACCCGGGAGGAGGTGGTACATAACTTGTGGATGGACGGGGGTCTATCACCCGGTTTTCAGAAAGCTACCCTCTTAATTACCGAGATTTGCCTTGGTACCCACTTTTATGATAAATTTTGGCGGAAAGCTGCCCAATTTAAACTATTTGTTTGCGAATTTCAGCGAAACCCCATCCATGTTTATGGAAAATCTGCCGAAAAAGGACAATTATTTAGACAATTTTGGGCCCAAAAACCTCCAATATAGGCGGCACATACCCGTACCCTGAACATGTTATGTACTCCCCCCCCCCCCTCCGAGATTGCTACTCAGTTTGATTTGTACGCTTCTTTTTTTAGTTGGCTATCGTTTAGATGAAAATTCTGAAGCCGGGTAAAAACCTCTTTCTGCTGAGCATAACCCTGTACTATTGATGGTTAAGCACCCCCCCCCCCCAGATATGGCTTCTTTAAATATCGAGTTAATTGAATTGAATCACGCTGCATAGCAAAACAAAGGGCACTTGTTGTAAATCTAGGGTCACTCGTTACAATCTCCACATCAAAATCTGTCTCGAATCAGATGTCACCTGAGATTTGCGATAACGCAAAAATAATCATGTAAAGTACTTCAGTTTTTTCTATTCGCTGACATTTTCACGTGACATTTAATCTGAGATACTCTTCAGTTGTTTTTCTCAACTTACAGTTTGTCGTAACGCAGATAATTCCGTCCGTAGAGTTTTGACTTTCTGCATAAGGTCTCTTTTGTACTTAGGTAACTCCTCGGTCCTAAGGAAAGAAAATAAATTGTACCTGTTATTAATACTTAACAGAATGTAAACAGAGCAGCAGGGGAAAAATACCACGGTGGTAGGTATCCAATTACATGCGCACGTATGGGGGCAGGGGCTCCAATCAAAAGCATACACTACATAAAAAATGGCCTATTCCACCTATTGAAAAGCCTACTGGAGAGGGGTTGGCCTCACTCCATACGGACCCTCAAGTTACACTCATCCCATTGAGTTGAATTGTTGTTGCTGTTGTCGCTACACTGAGTCGACCGAAGGGCCAGCATCAAGTCGAAGAGCACAGGGAAACAAGAGACTCCAGGTCATAAGTCTAGAGAGGGGTCTAAAAATTACAAATCTTGTATGGAGATGCAATATATCCCGCAAAATCGGTCGCATCTTTCAAAGTTTTAATCGTTTCACCGTTTCAGCAGTCCAGTTGAACGCGTCTTTGTTGGCTTTAGGCGAGAAGCTAGTTTTAAAGAAGGACTAACTATTCAGAGCAAAGTTACTCAAATTCTGATTTCTGATTGGGACTGCAAAAATGATCTACCGATTGAGATTTTTGTCTTGGTTTAGAACCATTGGAAAAGATGCCATTATCGAAGAAACAACAACAACAATTCAATTCAATGAACGAAAGTTGAGGGGTTTGTTGAGAAAGGCTGATAGATCGGTATGCAACAGGGAATTCTTAAAGACCATGATCCCGTGTGCGCCGGATGAAAAACTGTAAACAAATCTGATAACACCGCACGTGTCCATTGTTCTCCACTGTTTTCTGCAGTTTGTATGGTGGCTTCACCCAAGCCACCAAAAAATGCTCGTTATATCCAAGCAATCGTAGATGATATGAATGTTTAGTATTTTTCCTCTGTGAAGTACACAGATTTATCTTCAAAATGATGCTTTCATTTTTGAAAAAACAGGTAAACGTCCGTGTGATATTGAACGATCAAAAACTGCAAAATCACAGTTTCGACCGAAATTTGGAGACGGAGAACCCTTGACTGTAAATTATACAAGCTAACACCCAACAGACTTGTACAAGGGCTTCAAAGCGTACACAAAGTATTCTTGGCGTCAAGTTTGTGTTGTTAAACGAGAAAAGAGAGCGAATTTTAGTAAAATTCGCAGCATTTCTTCACAGCAGCACGTGGTAGTTCGTTAGCCAACATTCTAATCATAAATTATACAAGCCAACACCTATAAGACTTGCATAACGGCTTGAATGTGTAGACAACATATTCAAGGCGTCAAGTTTGCGTTCGTTAAATGAGAAAAAGAGTGATTATTGGTTCACGGAGCCTTGAGATCCATCTGCCACACAGTAGAGGCGTTAAAAACAGACAAAAACAAGACTAGATTTCGCAAAACAGTGTGGCATTGTCGCCATGCTAGGAATTAGTGCACAGTTAGTTGTTCATATTCACGAGGAACAGCTGCAAAATTCACATATTTCCATTACTGTTTCGAGGAAACTCGCTTAAATGCATGAAAACGCACTCCTCAAAGAGCATGCAAGGTGATTAACTTGACCATATGGGACAATTCCAACCTTTAAGGATTAAATACAGACCGAATTATCGAGAAGCAGTGTCGCTTTCCTGGTGCGTACGCGGATAACAACTAGACTTATGACGATGAGTCTCAGTTGTCCGCATTGAATTGGATGATGTTATGGCTTCAAACCGAGACTCATGACCATTGTATTGAGTGAAAATAAAACATCAGATTAAAAACGTTGAACGAATACAAGGAATCACGTTGTCAGTCTAGATAACAACTACGTGTACTGGTTGACCAAAAAAGAATTCGTGAGCTAGATCACAACAAGCCCTCAAAACCATGAGCTACAGTAAAAACCCGCATATAAGAACCACCCACTTATAAGAACCTAAGGCCTAAAATGTTCTAATTACACCCCATTACAGAAGAACCTGAAATCCTGAAATTCAAGGAAGGTTCTTAAGTTTTAAAAAAGTTAAATGTAAACTACTGGTTGGTAATATGTGATAAAATATTTTAAGAAATTTATCCATATACAAAGCATTTGTAAAAAATTCCTTGTGTGTATATTGTTCTTTAGAAAATTGTGTCATGATAATGAGTAGGTGAAAACCTTGTTTTCTTATATTTGGCCTAAATTCCCGAAGATCTGTAATTAATTCTTTGATAAGAACCTATTTAAGAACCTTATATCCTGTTTTCAAGAATAGTATCAAGTGCATAAGAACCTAAAAAGGGTGATTTCAAAATGTAAGGTTCTAATATGCGGGTTTTTACTGTACTGACAAATGCTTTGTTTCAAAGTTTATATTCAAAGGCTTGGTTATCTTTTGAGATGCTGTATGGTCACTTCATGCAATGAATACTGTCCGAAAAACAATAATGAAAGAAAATCTCGAATATATATATTGGTACAAATTCGTACTTTAAAGATAGATACTAGAAGAGTGAGCTGCAAAAATAAAACGAAAACTTTTCTCAGCACACTAAGCCCTTCCAATCTTCTGTTATCATCAGATATTATCATCACTCTGTTGATAACATAAGCTTGAAATGCCTTAGTGTGCTAAGAAATGTTCTCGTCTTTTTGCATCCCACTCTTCTAGTATCTATCTTTCTCTTTCAGAGTGAAGTTACGGCCATCCTATTCCAGCCAATATTTTGTGAAACCTCCACCTAGAGATGGATTTGAAGTCGTCTAGGAAAATCTATTGTTTGTCAAATTATTGAACTCTTTTTCTTATTCCAATTTCATGTTCGCAAGCAAATTTGGAATTCAGCTTTGTCACATCTTCCAAAACATGGACGGGAATGTCGGAGAAACGAACGAATTACCATAGTTTTGAAACTGGTTCTTGGGAGGGCAGCTATAGATTATAAATTCCATCATTATGAACTCTGCCCTAAATACATAAAGGATTGACATAAGTAGCATTCTGGCAAATATTTGAAGTTTGTCTAATTAACTGTGGTCAATCATCGACAACAGTAGAGTTTGACGCCAAGAAATTATTTCAGCCCTTGCTCAAAATGAAAAGTGACCAAGTAACTCCTCAAAAGATAGCTCAACCCTTCAGCTACGTGCTAGAGCCTTATTTCTGTTTATAACAGTTGCTTTCCGGAAGTTAGGCATGATCTAGCTCGTTAATCTTTTTTGGGTCACCCAGCAGAAATAATGGCCATAAATCTTCCTCCTAGCGTTGCGAATGGCAAGATTCATAAACGTTGCGGGCATCAAAAGTCGTGAATCGAGTTAATTCAAATTGTGGTGTGAATTCAAAGTTGCGAAATTTGGAAAAAAAGATTCGCGACTTTTACTTCCCGCAATTTGTCCTTCCTGTTACAATTTCTGACAATAAGGTCTTAGATATGAAAAGAACTTACTTTGGTGGGGATGGATGCGAAGGAGCAGTGTGTCTCCTTCCAGATGATTCTTGGCATAAGCGTGATAGCCTTGGATCTAAAATGGAAATCAACACGAATGAAAAAAATGCTATTAAAACGAATTTGGGAAAACTTAAGAACAGCTGAAATTTTGCATAGAACACGATTTGGTCAGCATTGCAATTGATGGTGAAAAGGCCCCGTTAGGCCGAAAATATACAACTGAAAAGTCGATGCTTTTGTTTAAAATGCTTGAGAGAAATCTAATTTGATCAGCTATTTCTACTCATTTTTGGCGTTTCCTCAAAAATAGAGTTTTGAAGAAATCTTGTTTATCGAAACTTAAATTGACAATATTGCAGTAAAAAAATGCACTTTGTCTCAGCTCAGCACGACGAAACTTTAGCAAACAATTTTGAACACCAGGGTAAGAAATAGGCCTAACACAGCAAGAAGAAGAAACTGGCTAGATGCCTCTAATTACATGCCTCATTTCTGTACCGATTTTTCGACTGACCCTTGTGGCTGACACTAAAATATACAGGGTGTCCCAAAAAACTGTGCCCTGTTTGCCTGAAGATTGCGACAAAACGGCAAAAGATTCTCAACAAACTTTCATATGATGTTGCTCTTCAGATGCTCAAAAAAATTTGCTGCCATCCCCGTAAAAATCTGTTGAAAAATGATGGAGCTATGACCTTCAGAAGTCCAAATTTGCCTGATGACTGAGACAAGCGCTCCGCCATTTTGTCTTACTATTTTGTAGTGCTGAATAGCTTCATGTGAGGTAAGAAATAGTTTCTGTGAGGTAAGAAATAGTTGAAACTCTCTTCTCTGATGTTTATCAGAATTTTCACAAGAGCTATGACATTGGAGGCTGCTGTTTCATTTCATCCATGGAGCTATTCATCGCTGCAAAAAAGTAACACAAAATGGCCGACTTTTGGTTTGAGTTATCAGGCAAATTTGGTTTTCCAAAGGTCTTAGCTCCATCACTTTTCAACGGATTCTTACGGGGATGGTAGCAAACTTTAATTGAATATCTGAAGAGCAACATCATGCAAACTTTTAGTGAGAATCTTTTGCCGTTTTGTTGCCATTTTTAGGCAAACGGGGCACAATTTTTTTGGACACCCTGTACACTCTTCAGTGGGATTGCACTTTGTAACACTTACCCGTGAATTGTGTCGTCCTTGTGTTGTGATCAACATGGTACACTCTACCACTTGGTGTGTGCCGTACTTCCCATCCATTAGGTAATGCTCCTAACTCTTCATCGGTTAGAAAACTGGTGTCCCTCGGCATGGTAGGATCATGCCACGTTGTGTGGCCAGTTATTCTATTAACAAAATAAACTTGTCCTTGGGGCGTCGTTCTCCTATCAAAATTCTCCGGAGCTTGGGCTCCATGTATCAAAGTCCTGTTCATAAAACTCTCATGTCTGGCCGATTGCCGTCGTTCTCGTCGGTCTCGTCGTTCCCGAAGTCTACTCGTAACGGGATCCTCGCCAGACGAGCTTGACTCGGTCGTTGTTCGTGATGAAGAAGCCGATGACGAACCAGGTGAAGAGCTGATCGATGAAGGTGGCGAGCTTGATATCGATGAAGACAAGTTGGTTCCTGTTTGACGAACAACTCCACCACTGCCGGGTCGTGAGGGATTATAGTCGTATGCCGACCTACGAAAGAAAGATTATATACACATTTGTGTTTTACATAAGAACCTAGTTTACTAGTACAAGGGTGGCAAAAAATTGAAGAAACTCTGAAAGTGCTAAAAAACTTTTAAAAAAGCCAATCCAAGAAAATCTGGGGGAAGTTGTCGTTGAGTGATAATCATGATCATTTTAAGTTTCGAGTCCAAAAGAACTCTCTTTCTCGCTAAAAATTGTGCCGTATGTCAAGATTTCAAGAAAGAAATAAATGTAGTGGCAGAAACTACATGCATCCAAAAAATAAGAAACAGATTAAGAAACTTTTGGTACTAAAAAGGTGACATTTTCATGTGAAATTAAGAAACTTTTAGTACTATGAGCTTATCCAAGTTTCCTATAGCTACAAGAAAAAACGTGCATACCAGGTGCATTAAAAAAGGCCAGACTTGTTAAGGCCCATTTCCACTTCATTCGCAATTCGCAAATCGCATGCGATCTTTTGTTTGAAATTCGCTTGCGAACGTTCGCAAATCGCATGCGAGCGTTCGCAATGCGATTTTGACCTGTTCGCAATGTTTGATTTCTTGCGAACGTTCGCATGCGAACGATTGTCCCGGATTGCAGGCAGCCAATTAGAAAACAACCTTACGGAACAAAGAGACAAAGGCGGCACGCGCTATCAAAAGAAGACAGATTTCATTGGCTGGATAAACAACTGAAATTCGTGCGAATAAGTTTTAAGTGTGCATTGAATTCGTATACGTTGGGGATTCGGAATTCGCAAATCGCATTCGTTTTGCGAATTGCGATTGAAGTGGAAATGGGCCTTTAGGGAGACGAGATGCGGTTTGTCAGAGGAAACGTATGTATCCTCCCGTGCAGTGGGTTAAGGCTCATGCGCAGTAGCGTTTTGGGTTGGGAACTCTGATGGGTGCATGAGGATTAACCTACTGCACGGGGGGGCACATACGTTTCCTAAAAAAAGGTCAGACGTTTGAAAAATCGTAGTACCTGGAGTAATGGATTCTACTAAATCAATGGTTGTTAGCAAAAAGACGAAAGTATTTTTGTAATTTTCTCGTGTTTGATGAGAACTGAAAACATGGGGAAAATTTGACTTTACCAAAATCCGTGGTCTGCAAAATTCAGTCATTCTACCAAACATTTGAAACGGCTCTGAACATAACAAACTATACCTTGTCGGTCTTTCCCATTGGACAGTTCGAGTCACGTGATTGACATACTGTACTCTTCCATTCGGAGTTGTGCGTTCTTCCCATCTGGAAACAAAAACAACAATTAGGATTGTTCAGCAACCCCCTGGACTTGCCCAAGTCGAAGCAACCCAAAAACGGCGGCTGACCTCAGCGTCTCGCATGCCGGTTAGATTGCATTGTGAGTGGATCACGGGATAAAACAAGCTACATAATTTGTCAACAATTTGGACTGGAAGGTGCAAGGAGGTAGCGGTTTGTCTCAGCTTATCACTGACACAAGCTGTTTCTTGAGAAAGGGCAGCTTTTCATTCATCAGAGCACGTATTTATCATCATCGAAGGTGTTGTGGCGCAGTGGTGTAATCCTCTGACATTGCAGGCAGAACAGTCAGGTGGACCGGGTTCGATCCCAGGTAGAGCCCCATCACTTCAGCGTCATGACAAGGGGTCGCGGACTCGATTAGGCCTATTCTACTTCTGCGATCCCAGCGCTTGGCGCTAAAAACCGAAACTTCACCTTCACCTTCATCATCATCACGATCATGATCACGATCACCATGTATTTATCTACAGTAGGCTACAAAAAGGAATAGCTCAGATACAGCAAATTAACGCCTAATAATTAACGTTTTAGCTCACACGGCCTTAGAAAAAAAAACCAAAACAAATTTCATAACATACCCTGGTGGAAGCTCAAAGATATCGCTACAGACAGCAGGGGTAGATGTCATATTTCCACGTGAATCAACAACTGCATTCGATCCAGTGCCACCTCTGGTTTCAATGCTCACTGAAATAAAATTTTGAAAATTTCAGCTGACCTTAAAGGGTCGGTGTAAGGTTAAAATCGAGGCTCCACACGTGCCGTGAACAATGGACAGCCAAAGGAAACAATGTCGTGTCTTCTCATTCTGTTTATAGACAAGCCTATTTACCATTAGGGGAGACCAGGGCTTGTTGTAACACTTTTTAGAAAGATGACATTTTCTCCTTGAGAGCAAAACGCAGACCTGTCTTTATACGACCATGTGTTGTGTTCGACCATTTGCTATTGAACATAAGTTGTTTCACAAATATAGCGCTTTTAGATTTTCGGTAAATTGCAAATGAAAATCAAGATTGGAGTGTTACAACTTGCCCCGAGCTGGGGGCAAGTCGTAACAGGTGCTGGGGCAAGCTGTAGCAGAACAAAATAAACAGTGAATAAAGTTTGTCAGCTAGTGTAATCCTACTTTTTACACAAATAAACTCAAAATCAGGGAAAATACAATAGAATAAACTCAAAATTCGATAAAATACATTTTATTCAGTATCATTTCGTTATTTGCACACCAGCTGTCTCAACTGCTTTCCTTGATCTGAAAATCTTGAAAATCACCAGCTGAATGTATCAGTTTCACTCGATTTCACTCGATTTCACTCTCAGTAAACTCTAATTCTATTTCAAGCATGTCGAACAATTGTTTTTTTTATTGTTTTTTACTGAATAACTTTCAGAAAGAAGTTACTTGTTTTTGGTGTAATTTTTTGTTTTGTTACAACTTGCCCCAGACCGACAAGGTGTGAAAATGCACAGTTCTGGAAAAATACATCTAAATATAGCATTCAAGCTCGATAGCAGGAGATACAATACATATTTTACTCCAATACTGCATAGGAAGTAGGAATTCACACGCAGTACGGGACGCTGAAGACCGAAAAGTTCTGAAATCCAAAAATGTACATTCAGGCAAAAAAAATGGGGATAGCAGTCCTACAGAAATAGCCACCGGTAAGAACGATTAGAACCACTGTTTAAATTGAAGGTACTAACAAAACATTCATTCTCACAAACGCTGGTGAGCACAGCTTTAATAGCGGCAGAGAATTACCCCCTGTTACAACTTGCCCCAGTTACTTCTAGCCCCGGTCTCCCTTACACATTCTCGATAAGATCTCTTTGAAGGTGGTATACATCAAATGAACTATTTTGAAGCTTGCTGTGGGATTTTGGTGCAAAGACAAATATTTCAATTCGTCAACTTGAAGAGAGAAGTAACCAATCTTTCGAGTAACTGAACAACATCTTTTTACTATCAATATTACGTTTAACAATATGTTGTCATATATTTAAATCCTTGATCTTCTTGCAATATGTTGTCCCTTATGCCATCAAATTAGCCTAGGTATTTTTTCAGTAATATATCTGAAGTGGGCTGAAAGGATTTCTAGCTATTTAAAGCTAATTTCGGGCCACTCTGCATGCCGCATCCAGGCATGGGACCCCTAGGTGATTTGCGAGGTCAGGCCTCCGAGAGGTCACTTATCCGGAGTTTGGCCTCACTCGACTGAGCCTAACTTCAGTCACACGATGGAAACTGCTTAAGCCACTCGGCCACTCAACCCACTTATGCACCTATTTCAGCAAACAACGCTATATATGATATGCAATACTTAGCTCGCGCAAAATAACAGGAACTTCTAAACATTTACAGTCTATCAAAAATCAAATGTCAGTCAGGTGAGATTTGCGATAACGAAAAATTACTCTTTAATTATTTTTAGTCGCGGATATTTTCGCCTGATATCTGATGCGATACATACTTTAATTTGCATTGTAGCAAGCAGTAGTAAAATTGAATTGAATTTATACACCCGCAATGAGCCATTCCAAAGGCCCTCATCACCTGGCTAAAGCCCCGAATAAGTTGAATGATAAACCCTAATCTTGAATCAGAACAAGCCACGTTCAAAACTGACTCGAGGCTGAAAAATGTCAGAAATTATCATCCAATTTCTTGTCGGAAATTCAGGCATGCGATCATCTGCCATCAGATCAAAATAGCATCAAAACAGACTTACCTACTATCTGCCCCCGCACATAATCTTGAACATATGGTAAAATCTTGTTCAATTCAAGCCTTTGGTCTGAAAAATATCGAGAAGGATGGATCAGAAAATAGATAGATGAAATAGAAATACTAGTATTCTCAAGGACGTCGGAGGCACGGCTTTCGGAGGGCAAACTTCAAAAGTAAGGGCAAGCAAAACAAAAGGAAAATGACAAATTTAGGCCATTTTCGAGAGGGCAGGAGGGGCGACGGTCAAGGGGTTAAAGAGCCATTGTGAATATGGGCCCTTTGCCGGCACGCTGAAATTTCAGACGGTCTGAAAATCAAATTTGGCCTAAGCGGAAACTATGGATCCGTACTGCAGTATCATCATCATTATCATCAATTTATTTATCGTTGGATTAAAACATATGATAGCTAAATAAAAGACGTAGCTAATTAACTCCAACGTAGTTAAATTGATCTAAAGTTTTTGCTTTAGTTGAACTGTTCTATTGCACTGTGAACCGATAGTTTCCGTTTAGGCCAAATTTGACTTTCAGGCAATCTGAAAATTTAGCGTAGCCGCCAAGGACCCTGCGTGACAATTGCTCTTTAAAGGGGTACAGTGAGTCGATATTCTTATGAGAAATTTTATCGATATGCAAAGCCGACCATCTAAAAGGGGGAATGATTTGTCCCCCACAGTCCCCCAGTTACGGTACCTCTTCACAGGACTGTCCTAGAGGAGCTTGTCACCCTCGAAGGCTCTTTAACAAATTTCTGTAGATCCAAGCAACAGACCTTTTAGCTGTTCTACAAAAAGACCCTGGATCGAGCGATCTTGTTATACATTTTAAAAGCGAGGTTAGATCAAGCGGCTTTAGACCTTCTATCAGTATTGTGCACATTCAAAAATTCTTCAAACTTTGTAAAAATATCGTTCGATTTTGATTCTTTTCAGAGTAGCTAAAATGTATATTTCTTTTCATTACTGTTTCTATGGGCAACTAATCTGCCTATAAAAGATCATCGGTTATAAGAAATCAAGGTGAATGGGCCTAAACATAGTCTGGCCTAAATACGCTTCTCTAGCTGCCTTAAAAAATCTTGAATCATCATGACAAAAAGCTGACATTCGGATCAAAATGTCTGCGGTCAGCCTTACCGAATATGAATCTAACCACCATTATAAAGCTAGGACTCGAAGTATGACAAGAACCTGCAACTTGTTTAGAAGTATTTTCAATCCCTTTCGCAACAATAATGAAATATATCATGTTTTACAAATCGCACTGAGCACAGTAAAAACCCGCATAAAAGAAACTGCACACTAAGAACCTCTTAGTCTGCGGTGCGACCTCTACGGGGGAGGAAAAATTGAAGAAAGCAAAATTTTCCCTCCCCGTAGAGGTCGCACCGCAGAGTAAGAACCTCCAGGTTGAGTACCCTCCGTGTAAGAACCACTATATAAGTGTATAGGAGCCATTTCAGCCTATTTGTTACAGAAAATCACAGGTTCTTTAAAGGGAATGTAAGCATATAAAGTGGCCTGAGCCAATTGCCGTCAAATTCTAGCCTATCAGATATCAGGATTTCCTGTTGACGTAGATAAGTTACCCAAATATGGTGCTGCACGTGTGTCGGCCTATTGTCTTTGTATGGTTATTTTTATCAAACGCTTATTTATTATATGGCGTTCGAAAATACGGCTCCTCGGACCGGCAACGCAGCAATTCGATTGGTTCTTGATCGGTCCGTAAAAGCCGTATTTTTCGTTCGAAGCCGTATTGGACCGGGCGTTGCCTTAAAAATCAACAACAAGGGAGGAGCTTCTTGTGTAGGCTTTGGCCGTAAGAAGTGTCAGCCAAAGTTTAGCTTATTCATCGAAGGTTTCTTTTCTGTAAACTTTGAAGACGAACTTGCAATTATACACGAAGAAAATGCCAATGTAGTTAACGTTGCAACGAGCAACTACAGTGATGCACAGGATCGAAGACACAACAGAAAAGTACGATACTATAAACAACGTTCTCAAAAGGTTCTGCCATATAATAAAACCTTTATTAAACGATTACTCGATCCATGCTGGAAAATATTTGGACCTTAGTTCATTGTACGGACCTCACTGCGGTCCAAATATTTTCCAGCATGGACCTCGTAATCGTTTAATAACCGCATATTATTATATGGCGTTCGAAAATACGGCTTCTCGGACCGGCAACGGAGCAATCTGATTGGTTCTTGATCGGTCCGTAAAACCCGTATTTTTCGTTCGAAGCCGTATTGGACCGGCGTAACCTTGGAAACAAAAAAACAAAAGAGGCTTTTGTTTGGGCCTAAGCCGTAAAAAATGGATAGCCCAGATTTTAGCTTGGGTCTCGACGACTTATTTGGCGTTGATTTTGAAGAAGAGTGTCGAAGAAAAGACAAAGAAAATGAGAAGGTAGTGATTATCGAAAAAACCACTACCAAAAAGAATGACGACGAAGAAATAGATGCTTTCATTCTAGCACAAAGGAACGAAAACACTGCAAAGAAGACGAAGTCAGATGTAAATGTTTTCGAAAGTTACTTGAAGAAACTGGGCGAGACGAGAATCCTACACGACATAGATTATGAGATGTCGAAGGTCAACGAAAAGACGGAAAGGATTACGAGCCAGATACCCTGTCTGCTGTTAACAGGAGTGTGCAAAGACACCTGAATAATGCAGGAAAACAAATAAATTTTAAAGAAAATCATATCTTCCGTCGTTCGCAAGGAGCCCTTGCAGCAAAGAGAAAGCAGCTCAAGAAAAGGGGCTTAGGAAACCACCCAAACGCTACGAGAGAGCTTGAAGTGTCGGAAGTGGATAGTCTTTACGAGCAGGGCCTCAACGAAAAGACGGAAAGGATTACGAGCCAGACACCCTGTCTGCTGTTAACAGGAGTGTGCAAAGACACCTGAATAATGCAGGAAAACAAATAAATTTTAAAGAAAATCATATCTTCCGTCGTTCGCAAGGAGCCCTTGCAGCAAAGAGAAAGCAGCTCAAGAAAAGGGGCTTAGGAAACCACCCAAACGCTACGAGAGAGCTTGAAGTGTCGGAAGTGGATAGTCTTTACGAGCAGGGCCTATTTGGCTATGGTGATCCTGTTGCAGTGCAGAGAACTTTATGGTGGCATATTGCTCTACATTGTGGGTTCAGAGCAAGAGACGAATCAAGGAAACTATCGTTTGGAGATTTTATCCTTTCTCAGGATCCCACAACTGGCAATGAGATGCTAGTCTTCATTACAGACAGGGGTAGCAAATGCAACAATGGAGAAAAGGAGCAGGCTCCTGTCAAGACATTTCAACCAAAAATACAAGCAACTAACGATGAAAGATGCCCAGTACAGCTCTACAAATTTTTCAAGACTCACCGACCTTCCAATGCCAATGCAGAAGATTCTCCATTTTTCCTCCGAACAAAGCAAAAGTGGTGTCCACACGATGAAGTATGGTACGAGAATAGGCCTCTTGGTAAAAATCAGTTGGGTCAGTTCCTGAGTTCTGCTGCAAAACAAGCTGGTTTCAAGGGAAAGAAAGTTGCAAACCATTCGGTCAGAAAAACATCAATCGGAAGATTGCTAGATGCTGAGGTACCAGACGTTTACGTTATGCAGCATAGTGGTCACAAGCGAGTCGAGAGTCTGAAAAGATACAAGACACCATCGCTTTCCCATCAACGCAAAATGTCTAATATATTAAGTGCCAAGACAACATCGGCCTTCACTGCTTCTTCAGAAACTGTACTTCCTTCATCGGATGTCTTGAAGCCTGTCCCTGCCCCACTTTCAAGCTCAGCAAGAAACGATAACAGCATGACAGGTCTCTTTGCTGGTGCAAGCTTGTCAGGTTGTACTTTTAACATTTTCCCTCAACTCGATAACCAAAAAGAGATCCATAAGAAACGAAGAAGATTTTGTCTTTTGGATAGCGACGAAGATGATTAACTTTGAACAGTTCGTTTACTTCAGGTTCAACAAGATGACAGAGAATGTTACACGTGACATGACCGTTGTTTTGATTTCGAACAATAAATGTTAAATGTTACTTCACTTCTTCAAAACGAAATTATTTTAATTTCTAGAGGTTTGAATAAACACTTGAAATGACCAGCAGAATCAGGCAATGAGAATAGATGAATTATAATTTGATTATGAAATGTTAATATTGATGTAAATGATGCTCCTTGAGTTGTAGAAGAGAAATTCAATCTGTTTGCCCTTCCTTACCCTAGCATAGATATACTAACCAAAATTATAGCAGATCGAGAGTAACGTTAGCAAAACAATGATGTTGAAAAACCTTTGCCATATAATAAAGCCTTTATTAAACGATTACTCGATCCATGCTGGAAAATATTCAGACCTTAGCTTTTTGTACGGACCTCACTGCGTTCGGTCCGTACGTCAAGCTGCGGTCCGAATATTTTCCAGCATGGACCTCGTAATCGTTTAATAACCGCATAATATTCTTAGATTCCCTTTCAGTATGCGGGTTTTTCCCGTATCTGAATCATGTGCTAAATATTGTCGTCTGAAAAATTTCTATTTTAATTACATTTGATTTAAATTAGTTAACTTTGCAAATATTGTACATATTATACTGTTAGCTATGCGAATATCGCATTAAATGAATAAACACCAACAACAGCAACAGCAACAACAGTGGTCACAGCAAATGTTTTGCAAAGCTCAAGCCCTTAGTTTAGTTTCGGCGAAAGATGCCCCAGCCTAACTCTATCTTTCGTGCTCCTAACAAATAAAAATCTCGAAAGCTCCATTTCACCCTGTTGCGGGTCAAGCAACATCCCGGTGAAAATATCGCTCGTTCCAGACTCTTTTGTGCTTTAAGGGACAATAATGTGAACGGCATTAACTGGCCCCTTGAATAGACTGTGTTTAAATGGCATGCCAAACACCGCTAAACCAAGCCTCACTGCAGAATTCGATAACTTGGCAGTATTTTTTTCTTCAGACTTTGAAAAGCCAGCAAACTGATTGCCAAATAACGTCAAAAAGCACTTGGCCTGGTCACATAATTCAATTTTATCAGCATGTTGCCGGAAAATTTCAAGATAAAAACTGCAGTTCTTCTATTTTCAACTTTCTTGCAGCGTCAAAAACGTTCTTTAACAAGATAAACCTTATCACAACATCTAACTGGCTTCCAGGGAGAAAAAACTAAAATCTTCCTTAGAAAATGCTAAATTAATTACGAGTTATTTTCTTTCGTTTCCTGTCACTTTCAGAAAGGTATGCTGGCATTCTTGTGAAACAAAGGACAAGCTGGGGCAAGCAGTTATGGAATAAATCCGCATTTTGCAATGCCAAAATATCTCAGTGGGGTTGCCCTCCTTTGACGTTAGGGGTGGCTTCAACCTTTTTTTTTTGAAACAATTATAGTCTTACTCAACTTTCTATGGTCTCACTGATCAAATGGAAAAGAGGCTTTGAGTCTTGAGCAAGAGGTTAAAGGCACCCTCAGTCCGTCTTGCCGCTCCCTTTTCGGTAGTTCCTGGATCCACCATTCCAGCCTTGACGGAATGTTGGAATGGCGGATCCATGAATCACCGAAAGAGGAGTGGTAAGACGGAATGAAGAGATAGACTTGGGGCAAGTCCAATATCTCGTTCAATTCCTACTTTGAAAACTCCCCCCGGGACACCCTCGGGCATTTGCTCAAAACATATTCCCACCCCCCGGGGTATTTGACCGTAATTTTTTTCCTCGCCCGCAGGCATCTGAGCAGCATTTGCATTGTAACTGGAAATATGGCATTTTCTCAGTGCCAGGCTCCCGGGTGCCCGGGGGGGGGTGGTCAGGGTAGGAATTGAACGAGATAAAAGACCCAAAAAAATCTGCATACTATTTTATCTGTATTCAAGTAAAATATCAAGGAACATTTTGAGAGCGATCAGCCATTAATTAACGCTAAATTCACATTGCTGGACCCATCCAAATCTGTATACTCTTTTCTGGGACACCCGGTACCTCGCTCTACCAGAACTCCCCATTAAATTTCCCTCCTGGCTGTTTTCCAACATCTCATAGACCATTTAATTGAGCTCACTTTGAGACACCTATATCATGTGAATCATACATCATAAATTTAGCGATTTAGTTCACTGATTAATTTGCTTCGAAGATATAAATCGTATAACACGTTGCAGACAGAAGAAATTCCACTGGCCGCAAACCGAATATTTTGGCCTCATCACCAACCAACAAACACCCAGGATCTGCTTGACTGTTCTCTCAGCTAATTCTCAAGCTGCAAGCTGAATCTGCCTGTGAAGCGTGTTCTTCACCCTCCCCAAATAACGCTCGCGTATGCGGGGGACACTTGCACTGGCGCACACTTGGGGGGCGAGGGAGTGCGGTCACCCCAATGCTGGGTTAAGCAAAGGGTTTGGGGACGTCAAAATAAAAATATATTTACGACTATTAGAATTCTGTACTCAGCCAGGTATAAGCAATCATTTCATCATCATATTCGTAGACTGTTTCATAATAGACCTTTCAGCTAATATAAATACGAATCTGGATCGAACGATATCTTGATATATTTTGTAGAATTTTTGAATGTACCGGGTGAGTCAGAAAAAAGAATCCCCGCTTGGAAGGCCACTGCTCCATGAATATCAAAGCAATAATATTGAAAACTGTCTTGTTTTATTGCCAATATGTTCAATTAGGTTCAGTAATTTACCCGGCTTTAATCAGCCATTCCTTCCCGTTGATATGGGTGATTTTCTGCAGAAAGCCCCCGGGGGGGGGGGGGTACTTCATTGTTAAGTTGTACTGGACGTGCCGCTCATATGGATGGGTTTTTTCATCCGAAATTCTCTACATATGGGTCTGTTTTTAACCACAATTCTGGTAGATGGGTACTTCTTTGAGAATTTTCTTATCAATCAGCCCCATAATGATAATCCAGGCCAAAAAACTAAAATTTTCCTTTGTTTCAAATCGACAAATTCATGCACATGGGTCAAAAATTTCCTGATATTCATGCAAATGGGCTCGAAATTTTTGAATACTCCGTCATACGAATGGGTCCTTTTCTCAAAGTCCAGATTCAGGTCGAATCATGTTGACAATGAAGTACCCCCCCCCCCCCCCGGGAGAAAGCCCCTTCCAAAAACCTGCAAAAACGAATGAAAACATTGAGCAAATTTCCTTCTTAAAATTGATGACACTCACACAAATTCATGTATTTTGTCCTCTTGGGAGAACGGAATCCCCTTAAATCGATACCAGGGGGGGGACTTGTTCATCCTCCCAGGAGGATAGCACGTCCACGAGTCATTTCTGTAAGGTCATTGTAAGGCAGAAATGTAAGGGAAATTCGTTCATGATTTTGGGCACGTTTTGGAGGTTTTTTGAAGAGGCTTCCTCGAGAAAATCCCTCATAATTTCAGAATGGAGTGGCCGATTTCAGCGAGGGGCGTATAACTCTGTAAAAATCTCGTACACCTTTGGCAAAAATCCCTTTGTTTTCAAGAAAAATGCGCAAAAAATCCCTAAAGATCTTATTGTTTAGAAAAATCTCGTACGCCATTTCAGTCAAGTAAAATTCATAGTAGATTTGAACATTTCTACCATTAAACTATATATTTGCCGATATCATCGTCTTGAAATCCAGGGAGCCGTGACCTTTCAAACGGGAATTCTCTTTTCTGACTCACCCGGCACATAATAATTATAGAAGCTCTAATGTAACTCAGTCGAACCCTTGGTATAAAAATGCATAAAAATATCTGTCGATCCAGTTTCAAGAATGGCTAAAAGGCCTACAAAAAGGAAAAGATATCATGAGATAGATTTGCACTTACAGCCAGTGTCTTTCAGTCTAACGATGGCTTGTGCTGTCAACCTAACGCAACCAAGAAATCCTGCACCTTGTCTTTTGTGGACCTTTCGTTGGTTCCAAACACTGATTGTGACAGAATCATTTTTGCTTACAAACCTAAAATGAGATTGAGGATGAAAGCATGAATAATACCTAAAATAAACAAACAGTTAGGCCTGCAGACAGAAAGCGTCGAAGAAGCCAATGTCACCCAGGGTCCTTTGCAGGTATACTGAAATTTCAGACTATCTGAAAATCAAATTTGGCCTAAGAGCAAACCATGGATTCACATTGTAGCAAAGTTTTATTTCAGTTCAAATCTTTTTTCAGTTCAATTACTGCACTGTGGAACTTCAGTGTCCGTTTAGGCCAAATTTCGTTTTCAGACAGCCTGACATCTTCTGAAATTGTAACGTGCTCGCAAAGAAGCTTGGGTTATAATGGCTCTTTAAAGAAATAAGATTGTCAATCAAGGGGCAGCAGTTTTCCCAATGCAGTAGTAGTAAAGGACATTTGGGACAGCCTCGGAATAGCCTTAAATTTAAAGGAAGCTGCAAAAAAGCATTTATTACCCATGGGCGTCTGAAAGCACGGGGGGGGGGTCATTACAGGCCTACAATAAGATACCTCACGTAAGAGACCTTTGAAACTATTAAATGATAAGACCTACTTGTTTTACACAGTGGTTTTCCCACTTGGTTTTCCTCATAACTATGCTTAGAATGTGAAAGCCAAACTATGGGAAACACACCACGAACACGAACAACCATGTTATGGATATCAGTCAATGCCTCAGTGGAAATGAAATGTGCAAAGAACTCGCGAAGAACAGAAGTACCACGAAGCTGAGGCTGCGTCTACACGAGGCCAGCCGAATGTTTGGCTGGTCAAATATTTGGCCACTAAGCCTTCCCGTTGACATGAGACTTGCATAACCGGCCGAATATTTGGACGCTTAGCCAACCTTCACTAGGTCACCCAGGGAAGTGGCCTTCGCCTTCTTGCGAACTGAGCTGATCAAATTCGTGGGCGGCCTCGTGTAAACGCTGTCAGCCGAACAAAAATTTACACGGTACCACATCGAGGATGGAAAGCTTTGAATAGGATGCCAATGAAATATGGTCGCCAGAGAAATTGCCGCCAAACCCCAGTCAGTATATCGGTTCATTGCTAATGCGCATGCCCATAAAAGATGGCTGCCCTTGTGTGAACGCGAACCCATAGCTACTGACCAAATATTTGCACGGTACAGCAAAATGACCAAATATTCGGGAGGCCAAAAACTCGAGCGGCCCCGTGTAAACGCAGCCTGAATGAAAAGTCTGTGTGAAATTGCCTATCAAAAGATGCAAAAACAAAGTCTCGACCGAAATTTGGAGCTGGAGCCCCTTTCATCGAAGTTGATCCTGTCGCACCAAATAATGCCACAAAATCGCATTAACTGTTTTATGAAGTAGTGCTGACTTGAGAAGACGCCATGCATATTTTGCTACCGGCGATAGAATGCGTTCAGCAAGAATTCAGCAAGAAGTAAAATTCTTCGCGCAAGTGAAACTGAAAACCACCACAACGAACACTACAACACAGTAGATTTCTGTGGACCTAACAGGGGCCCATACCTCTGGGAATGACTGAATGCACGGTAAATTGGTAGAAAAATGAATTTCTATTTACTTAAGACCATTTCTCGATAAACCATCGCAAAAGAAACCATAATTGGTTATCATGATCTATGAAAAACCCGACTTCAAAACACATCAGTGCCAGCCGAAGGAGAAAAGCACTGCCTGCGGCCTAAGCGCAGTCTTTTCGCGGAACTTCACACACAGTCAAACCTTGCCATCCAGTGAGAACTGAAATCATCCTTAGGCCCACAGTTGAGGATTTGTTGGCGTGACACATGATCAATCGGCCACCATATTGAATTTGGTTTTGTCTCTATGACGATTCAATATGGCGCCTATAAGCTATTGTATTTGGTTACTTCATTATTAATGCATATCGGATTGTGAAACAAAACGGCATTTATTTGTACTTCTTTGACGGCCTAGTACAGACAGAAGTCTAGGCAACATTTTACTTTGAAAGAAAATATGAAGAAAAAGCAGAGTTTGAATGATACACGGGTCAAGAGCAGATGATGTGAGATACACGATGTTATTATTCGGGCAGACGTGAGTCTGGGCCTAGGCAGGATTTGCAAAGAAAACGCGAATGCTTAGTTAAGTTATGGCTTCTTTCCAGAAGATATGCTTGTTTTCGTAATCAACATCTCATAAACAAGCGTGTATTCGAGACAAAACGAGCTAAAACAATGTGTTAGGTCGAAGATACCATGGCGTCTGTCAAGCGAATGTCTCTCAATGCAGGCAGCGGTAATCGGATACCATTATCTTGTCATATAACTAAATTTTAAACTGGAGCCGGTGAGAAACAATTAAAGATAGGCAAACCAGATCTTCATTAGAATTAACGAATGAATTGAGATCTTAAGTCCATTCATACCAGTGATTCATACGAAAACACGTTGCTCGCATATTGAGTTAACGAACGCAACTATCATATGAAGGGTGGGAAAAAAGCTAGGCCAATAAAAAACTTGTGTTCATCATCTCATCATCTGTATTTTCGAGGAAAGTTTCATGCTACTCTCCTCCGCCGGTTTCCTTTGAAAAATTACGGACCACGGAACCATGAACCATGGATTGCGGAACCAGAAACCGCAGCAAAACGATCTAGAAAAATATCCAATTGAAATTAGACTTGCCCCAAGTCCATCTCTTCAATCCGTCTTACCGTTCCCTTTATGGTAGTTCATGGATCCGCCATTTCCTTGATCTGCCATTCCGAAACGTTAAGACGGACTAAAGACGGACAAATTGAAGTTGCACATGTGTCGTGAACAATAGATAACCAAAGAAACAATGATGCATCTGAGTACTGCCTTGTTCCATTTATTTACAAACATGCCGATTTACCATTGTACATTTCCTTTACAGACTCTTGGTACCGCGATCATGAAAATTGCAAACATTTTATACCAAAATTTTCGATGCTAAGACCCCGCCAAGACTGATATACATATTTCACGTCACGTTATTTTGCCCGAGGGGTGATTCACTCCTGAAAAGGGTGTACGAGATTTTGAGATTTTGAAAAATCCCATGATAAAATGAGAGATTTTGAGATTTTTCGGGATTTTTCATGAGATTTTAAGATTTTTAAAAATCTTTATGAGGTTTGACTTTTCATTCCGATAAAGGTTGGAACCTAAGGATTTTGGAATTTTTGGAACATTTAGCAGCTACGGCAGCAGCATACAGAGTTTGTTCGAGTTTGTTCTTGAAATAAAGGTGCATACTAGTATAGTATCGTATTTGTGATAAATTATATTGCTATGGTCAAGATGAGGCCTAACATAAAGTCTATAGAGTTGGATTAGAACATCTCCAGAGACATATCTAGACAAATGCTTCATCCGTCTCCCTCGAATCTCGGGAGAGATAGAAACACCATTGGGGCAATGTGAGGGCATGAGCGATAGGACAACAAGTGTATGAAAGTTTTATTGGTAGCGAGCCACCTTAACCAATTGTTTTTGTGTGTTTTTACCTATTTTTACTTGGTAGTGAGCCACCTTATCGCTGTTTTGTCATTTTGAAATTTTTGGCAGTGATCCACCTTAAGTGCAGATCCACCTTAAGTAAAAATAGGTAACAACACAAAAAAGGTGGCTCCATGGAGGTTTTACGGTTAAGGTGGATCTGCACTATATCTCCCTGCACTAGTCTATATCTCCCTGGTAAAAACACACAAAAACAATTGGTTATGGTGGCTCGCTACCAATAAAACGCTAAGGTGGCTCGCTACTATTAAATCTTTCACACACTTGGTGTCCTATTGCTCATGGTGAGGGATTCCTTTTTCAAAACAAGAAATCTACGTAGAGTCAATCTACCTCATTTCCAGTGCTCATAAAAGCAAGAAAAAAATGCAAGAATATTTCGATTGGCAATTGATTGAAATTTGATTCCTCCAAGGCTTTGAATTTTCCGAAATTGCGCAAATTCTTTCGGTTATTGCGAAAGATTTTGAGATTTCACGGATTTTTCTTCAAGATTCCAAGATTTTCTGAAAGATTTCGAGATTTTTATAAGATTTCTTAGATTTTATGACTTTTTTCCAAAGATTTTGAGATTTCAACAATTTCATAGAGATTTCAGAGATTTTTTTTGGTAATTTTTGAAAGGTGTACGAGATTTTTAGGAGTGATTCACCCCTCGATTTTGCCTCGACACCATTATGCACACTCGGTGTTTCCTTGCGTCTGAGCATGGAGGGTTGACATGATCTGTGTGGACCTACAATTTCTTACAAAAGTGTTCGAGCTCCAGGAAATCTATGTTTTTCGGACATATTGCATGCACCCCCCCCCCTCCCATATTAATGTTGTTTGCTTTGGTCAATCATATTTTGATGGATATGCACGAAAAAGGAGCTTTTGCAATGCAGTAAACATTGAAACGGGGGGGGGGGGGGGGGGGAGGGGGTGGACCAGAATCAAACTTGGAATTCTCGTTCACGTACAAACCCCTTCCCAGCATTTTCCTAATTTCTGGGTATAAAAGAAAAATGAATTCACAAACACAATTTCCACATCAATATTAGCCTTCGACTGATCGATTCACAATCTAGTTTTGAATATTGGCCTCGCAATTTTCATTCCACAGCCCAACAAACATCTTAACTTTTTTTACTCACGCTGTATTCATCTTGGCCTAAACCTAAACAGATCGTCCCTACACGCCATCCATGATTGAAACATGGAAATTTTCCGTATCCTGACTAAAAATAATACTTTAAGGGAAGAAACTTTCGCCGGAAGACACTTTCACGAATTCGAATCATGCAAAATGTTTGGAATCAACTTTCGTGAATCGAAAAACATGGGACATTTCAGAGAAATAAACTTTCGCGAATTAGGTTTCTTGTCAAAATTTTATAATGTCTCAAACGTTTGTTGACTCCTCGATAACTCTTGCAAATCTTCCATAAATATGCTGATAGTAGCATAGCTCGAAAGGGTTGCTCTCAAAGAAGAGGAATATAACTATTTGATTACATAACATTTGATTCTATATCTCAAAAAAATTCACAGAAGTAAACTTTAGCGAATTTCGGACAAAAAAGCAAAAAAGCGAAAGTTTCTTCCCGTGAAAGTTCTTCCCTTTGAAGCAGCAGAAAATAGGCAGCAGCAAAAGCTCTCGATCAAGAGATTTTAAGCCTATTAGTTGGTACCGTAAAAACGCATTATAAGGCAAGATGGCAGACGGATAAAAGAACATGGCGTCATGTGTTATAGAACATGTGGCTTGACATTGAGGAAATCTTGTGAAATGGGCTGCGAGACAATTGTCTAGCATTTAATTCAAAAACGCGGTGCGAGGAGGAATGCTCGTAAAAGATCATGTTTAAATATGGCGGGTATTCTATTGAACAGGCACCGCTCTTTCCGAACTGTCTTCACCGTCACCTGCTTATGTGGCTCCAGATCACTACTAAAGTGATGAGACAAGCAAGCCGGGCCTGCATATAATTTACTTTGAAAATTGCTAAATATTTTCGTCTATACTGGACAGGAAAGGCTGCAAACTTCAAAATAAATCGTGCAAATGGTTATCACTTTTCCAAATCAATAACTTATAGGAAATTTAAAGAAATTTAAAGAATAATAAGTGTGACCTCGATCACATACATTAGCAAAACGAGGTTTTCAAAACTTTTAGCATGTGTGGAAAACTCCGCAGTTGTGCTATTTCTTATTTATACACTGCTACGGAGGAGCTAGCGAAAGAGATCGAAGGGAAGAAAGAAAGTGAGGTTCTCTTCCTTTCAATCTTTCGAAATTTCATCTGCAGAACGATCTAAATTTTCCTCCACAGGAGCGTACACGTTGAAGCACAACTGCGGTGTCTAGCTACCCATGCTTTTCAGGCCATTTGAGTCGATTTGAATACATCAGAAATGGAATTTTCGGCTAAGGCTGACAACATCTTTGAGAGTGTTTTGCCCTTCACGTTTTGAGGAAACTCACAATAGTCGGAGTCTCTTTCCATATGGCTCAAAGATCGGCCTCACTCAAACATCAATAAATCAATCTTTCAACTTCGCAACGAATTCGATAGGGAAAAGAAACTAGTGACGTCACAATGGTCTCTATTATCGATCACAGTGGTTTGCAACCCGTAAACATAACTGGGTGCGTCTTATTCCCAAGACGAAAGATTGCATCATATCATGAAGGCATCTTTGTAAGCTTGGCACGAAAATGAGATGCCACCAGTCATGCTGATAACATTGGCTGTGCGAGCAAATTACCTAGACTCGCTACAAGGGGCGGGCGTGCTTTTGCTGCTGATCTGATACACATCGCTACAACCACAGCAATGCCACAACAGAAGACGGAGACAACAACAACAGCATCAATTCAACTCAATTGGGGACGCAGTTTGCAGGGTTTTCGTAGTGCGTGCTCTATCAATGTGAAGGTGAAAGTGAAGTTGGGGTTTTCAACGCCAAGCACTGTGATCGCAGAAGTAGAGAAGACCTAATCGAGTCCGAGACCCCTTTTCATGACACCCAACAGACGATTGCGCTAAAGATGGCGGCGAGGAATTTTTTACCAAGATGCATTGTTTTCTGTAATCGAATTCCTATAGAATCGTTAAAGAATCTTAATTAGAACGGAATGCATCTTGGTAAAAAATTCCTCGCCGCGATTTTTCTGTCTGGAAAATCATCGGATACTGCGCTACAACACCATCGCAACAACTACAGCAACACCACGACAGCATACTGAGAGACAGCAAGAGCCTCGACAACAACACCAATTCAATTCAATTCAATTCAATCTTGCGCGCATCTTGCAGTGTTTCGCAGTACGTTGCTTACATTGGTTGAATAGTAAGGAGGGCATTGCTACTAGGACTCCTGCCGTAATTCTACCAAGGAATAAGAAAATCTTCGCTTAAAATGTGAGGCGTAATTATGTGTTTCCTTGATTCCTAAAATAGTAGGGAATCCGGAAATGCTTTCAACTGGCAGTTAGGGAGTTAGAGGTGGAACCCGCAGGGGTGTGGTACAAAATTGCCCCTCCTCTGTCCATATGGCTCAGTAAACGTTTAACGCCAGTTTTCTACATCTGTGAGTAGTCAACCATATCGTCCATTTTTTCACCTGTGTGGCCCATGCAACCAGCTGAACCAAACTCCGCCCATGACTGACAGGAAGAAATGTAATTTTACCTCAAGGGGATTCTTTTACTTAGCTAGGGTTGTAAGCAGATCTTACTTTCAAAGGCACTGCTGTCAGAAGGGTGCTTTTAAACATAACAAGATAAAACAGACACTTTGAGATCAAAACGGGGTACTTTCGAAAGACTTGGAGGGGCACGGTAACCCCCTGTGCCCCCTGGCACCTACGAATCTAGGCCTGATCATTTTCGTCACAAAAATTGACACCCAGAGCAATAACAAACGGCAAGTACACAAAAGCTTGTTCAAAAGCGTGTCATACAAATAACTACTTCCAAAAGTCCATAAAAACTAAAAACAGAAAAAACTTAAGCCGTTTCAGGGACACCAAGTAGTCGTTATGAGGTACAAAGCTTCACAAAATTCCAATTTCAAGCTGTGAATAGAATCATGTGAGATTTATGGCCCTTTTAAAGAGATCTTGAAAACACCTCCAAGGGTTGGTTTCATCTAATAACCATGTTCTAAGCTGCGGAAGAAATCTTCTTGTGGTTATCTTAACGAGGTTTTCAAAGATTTCAAAAGTTTTCAAAAAAAAGCTTGGGGAAGTGCAACGCTAAACCTGAAAGCAGTTAAGTGCCTCCGCAGTAGCGCTTGGATAGTCTAACGTCAACGGACAACAAGTCTGTACTGACTACAGCACATAGGTGCCGAGCCATCCTCACTTCCAAAATATGTACCCCTGAGCTTGGTTCAGCCTCATCTTGACGGACCCATCAGATAGCGTGAATTTGAATCAGCAGCGTAAAAACGCAATCACGATCTCCAAGTTTTGCTCAATTTTCACCCTTCGTAAATCCACAAAACCCAATGAAGACACTAGGTTATTTGGGTTCTGGCTCGTCTTCTTCAAAAATACTTCTTTCACGGTCTAACAACTGAAAAGATTAACATCTTTCATGGCTTCTTGACAAGCCTTTCTGTGGACTTGCTCGAAGTCCAAGTCTCGCTCTTGATCAATTCCCTTCCGTTTTCTTCTTCCGAAACATCGGGCGAAACAAAGAGCGAAACATCAGTTTTGAAGTTCAAGACTTACTGCAAGGATTTTAACTTTGACTTTTAACATTTTCTTTAAACTCTATTATTGCAAATAACTTTTAAAACTATAATGGTGTAAATTATATATTTAGGTATTTTAGGTTGACAGGTAATTGGTTGATAGCAGCAAATTCATTTTGCTGCACAAGTTTACCTGTATAAATATGGTTTTATTATTATTATTATTATTATTATTATTATTATTATTATTATTATTATTATTATTATTATTATTATTATTAAGAGCGAGACTTGGAACAAGTCCAGCCTTTCTGAGACTTCTTCTGTCTACACTACGGAAGCAAGGAAGACAAGAGTCGCCGAAATTTGGCTTGCTACCAGAATTCGGTGTCTGATGAACAGGAAAGGCTTTAAACTTTGTTCTCCACAACAAGTATGCATTGTGAATGGAGGCACCCCTGATCCTGGATCATGTGCTTTTGCTAGCCTGGCATCCGACGTGAAACACGCCTCAGTATTTACTGGTATTAATCATTTATGTGTAGCTTCTTGTAATTGTATATTTATTTATAATTAAGTTGCATGTTTCTTTATGTTACGACCATGGGGTAGTCATTGTCTGTTGCTCCCTGTGGTTACCGTCCTTGTAGTGTTGTATGGTTGTATAGTAATTAGAAAGTATAGTAGGTTGTAGCATGTATTGTAGCATTTTAGAGGAATATAGAAAAAAACAAAAACAAAAACAAGTATGCTTCCAGGTCTGCACGTATTTTTATAAGAAAATGCTTCAATGCAGCTTGGCTGTTAATGTATAATCTTAATATTGAAACGCGTGACTTCTTACAAGGAACGAACACTTTGATCCAGTACTGAAAGCTTCCTAAAATCCTCAATATTAGAGTTTTCAAAGTTTCTTGAAGGTTTCTTAGCAGCTTCACCAAATTCTTGTTATGCCTGCGTGGGTGAACATTTCACAAAGAAGGATTTTGAAGTCCTGCCAGGCAAAAATTCATTTTAAAACTTCTTTGTCAATTATCAGAGCATTTGTCACTACACGTTTCTTTTTTATAAGAAACTGGCTTCATTAGAAACTAGTACTACGATGACCAAAAATCTAAGAAACTCTAGTACTATCTAAAGACAGTTAAGAAACTCTAAAACTCTATTTCTGCATGTCTCTCTTATTCTATGTCTCTCTAACAAAGGTACATTCGTCTTTTCTTGACTTTTAACTGCAAAATTGGTAATTTTTTGCCTTGATGTGCATGGCTTCTTCTTGATGACAATGTCAATGCAAAATGGAAGCCCTTTGTCGAGAAGAAGGCTCAACTTCGAACAACACCGCAATTTTAGGCCCAAATAAAACACCGAAATTTCATACGAAATTAAGAAACTTTTAGTACTAAGTGCTGATCCAAGTTTCTTATAAAAAAAACGTGTATTACTTAAATACCTTCCGAGTAATACAGTGCAAGAAACAAGCGACATTAAAATTGAAAATATGATGTGGATTTCCTTGACTGAAAGAAAGAATTTCTCAGATGATTTGTCCTAGGATTGAAGTTCCTTAACCTTTTCGTGATCTGAGATTTGAGTTTCCAATCAGCAAAGAAGCATGCTAATACAGGGAGATATAACTTTACACATGTTTACAGCACTGATAATAATACTGACGTCCAGCAACAATCCACCTGTTACCATGGAGATACATTGCCATTTGTAAACAGCCTCATTTGCATGATTAATTGGAATTTATTCTCTTAAAAACCGTTACAGTGGTTTAATTTTCATTTAATGTGACCAAAATTTCAATACATTTTTCCAATCGTTACATCCCACAAGCGCGATAAGAAATGATTAGTAATTCGATCGTTTATAAAGATTTTTAATTGATTTGTGGCACTGTTTTATTTCAGCTAAAATTTTCCAACAATACAGTGACGGAGATATGGGGGCGAGAAAAGGTAGCCGCTACTTATCACCCTAGCGATAATGCCAACGAGATGACTTCGTTTTGACAAGGTAATTATTAATATCCTCTAAAACAGATACCCTTTTAAGAGCCATCATCACCCAGAATCCTTTGCAGGCTAAAAAAGTAAATAATTAAAATAAAATCATTTTAATGGAAATTGAAAAAAACATGACGCTTCAAGCATAGCCCGTTTTAAAACATAAGACCAAATCAAGTAACTTTTGGTTCAAATAGCCTTGAGTCCGTTGGGCCACGAATATGGAATGGCTTACCAAGCAAATTGAAATCCGCTGAAAACTTGCATGAAGCAATGGAATGGCCCAGAATGTAAAGTTTCATTCAATAATATTCTTTGTATACACCTTAATTTCATTCGATTTGGATTAGTTAACTTTGTATATATTGCATATATTGTTAGCTATGTAAACATCGAATCAAAATAAATCAACAACAACAACAACAACTACAACAACTACAACAACAAAGCCAACCAAAACGAGCAGCTCCTACTTGACTTGATTATTAGCAGATCTAACAACTCCCTTTTCCTCTTTTGAACATTTACATAAAAATTAAACAATGACTTTAACAAGATAGCAGTTCATTTGCTTGACTACCAACAGCACCTTTTTAGGCCTTAATGTCCTCTACTTATCCCCTTGGGAAAACCTCGTTCCCGTTTCATACAACTACACGATAAACTATATGACATCTAATTCAATGTTTGCAATTTTTGCGGCCTATACTTCTCCCAGCAGCAAAGTCTGCACAGAGGCTACCTCAGTACATCAGTTCAGGCAAATAGCGAAACTGCGAATACGTAGGAGTCTAGAGGCTACCCACTGAGGTGATACAAAGACAAGCAGCCACGCAAAAATCCACAAAGCGGCCTAAATCAAAGGGATATCATGTGAAGGTGGACATCTGCTCGCCCGGAAACATCCACAGGGCGGAATCTATCCACCAGTGAGACCGCAGACACAATTTTGCATACCACCTACTTCTGGCACCGTTCGCAGCTATAACGGGATGATTCCAAAACTCATTCGACCAGACGACGCGCGGTGATTCACAAGCTAGGTGGGTGTTATAAGAAATTTCGTAAGAAGAAACTGAACTTTCAAATTAAGTTGTGATGTTAATTTTACTCAAAAAATTCATCATCGTGAGTGAGTTCTAAACTGACGCAGCCTTCTTTTAAAACGCTCTGTAGGGTCATCCTTATTTACCTTTTCAATGGATTCCCCACCAGTACAAAATCCGACTTAGTATACGGCTAAAGAAGAAATATGGTACAGTACCAGCGTACAGTAAGCCAATTGTTAGATTTAAAAAAAAACACTGCGCCAAAATCAAATATTCATTTTCGGGAAAATATGGCAAACCACCTGTTTTTAGGGTGCAAATTCAAATGTCAGTCTACGTTTTAAACAGGAGACTCAATCTATACTCGTTGGGGAGATGAGATGCGGTTTGTCCAAGGAAACTTATGTGTCCCCCCGTGCAGTAGGTTAATGCTCATGCGCCCGTCTGAGTCCCAACCTAAAACGCTAGGGCGCATGAGCATTAACCTACTGCACGGGGGGAGGGACACATGCGTTTACTCGGACGAACCGTACCTCGTCTCCCCAACAAATACCCTGGTAAAACGCAAACTCAGACCTCACAAATTCCGTTCTTTGAACTTTCGTCCTATCAGCTCATTTAAGAATTTAGTGTTGCATAAAGAACTGACCATTGTCTCACCATTAAATTTGATAAAAGGGAGCCATGATTGGGCGTGACTACAAAGCCAAGGCCGCCGCCATGTCTGGCTTGACTAAAACACGGGCTGCCCACTACTACCTTAAACACAGTTTTATCTGCTAGACTAAAACAATTATAACGAACCGAACCAATGATGTTTATTGAATATAATGCAGATTTAATGGATGTTAAATGAATTGTGATCAAATTGTACCCAATAAGCCGGCTAGCATAAATTCTTAACAGATTGACGCTCCGTATGCGATAACGCGAGGCCGGAGACATGTCAACGTTACGTCGCATCACACTACGCCAATCAACGCTACTCAACGCCACACCACACGACGCTACGACACACGATGCCACGCCACATGACGCCACGTCATCACACCTTACGCCACTTAACGCCACGCCAAGCAGCACTCAGTAACAAACTAGCAAATTAGCAATGAAAAAACTACTAAGTGCCCCACATCACTGTGCAAACATTAAAAAAAGATTTACCAAGAAACATTTCTTGTGAATTTGGCTTATTATTGCAATTCTGCTGACTTTGTGAGACTTGAGCCACAACAGCCTATCCAGTTATACAAAGTCTCTTGAAATAAAGTGCCGTTGATTGGCTGTGCCTTGTGACAACTGGCAACAAATAGTTCCCCCACATTAAACCGTTAAGGGATCCAGAACAAGTAATTGTGAATAGTGCCATTAAACTCCGTCGCTCACAAGACTGTGGCCTAGCACTCCCACTGGGCAAAACAAAAAGGGATGACAAAAGCTCGTAAATATGTTACAAAGATTACAATAAATAATGACGAAATTAGATAACGGGCTTAAACTGACAGATTCTGACGAAAGCTTCTGTCAGGCCGCCAGAGAAAGGAGCGCGCGTGAGGGGAGCTCGAAAGGGCGAAACCAGCCGTGGTTCTTGCAGAGTCTCTAAAATCCATGAGTTCGGCAGACCACTTCTGGCATTTCAATTCAAGACTGTCTGTTTGACTACTCATCCAACGCCACTGAAATGGGGGAAGATAGAGCTGGAAAGGGGGTAGCCTTCGAAAGACTTAAACGCTTGACTATCAATTTGACGGTTGGTGGTTCGAGTCCCCATCCTGTCCAGCCTGCTACGTAGAGTGAAGGGCGTCGCCAACTCTTTGCAATTCCAGGCAAAAGAAATCTCAAGGTGTGGTTACATAGAGAGGAAGGACTAGGGCATTGCTCAATAAACTTTTCTAAAAACTGCCTTCGGATGCTAGGTTGGCACGTAGAATAAGGAGTTTCATGAATAGACCTTTTAGCTATTCTATAAAAGAGCCTGGATCGAACGTTATTTTTATACATTTCTATATGTGACGTTCGATCGAGTGGCGATAGAGCTTCCATTGTGCATTTTCGAAAATTCTACAAAATGTAGCAAAATAGCGTTCAATTCTGATTCTTTTCAGAATAACTAAAAGGTCTATATCGTTGCGCACTGGTGTAATCCTCTGATTTTTCAGTCATAACAGTCACTAAAATTGGGTTGAGCATCACCACTGGAACGTAATGATAAGGCGTTGTTGTGAGGTTCTCATCTTCAATAACGTAACAACTTCAGAATGCTTGAGGAAAAATTTAAAGGATGGAACACCAAGCAGGGCCTGTCACCGAAAAAGGAGAGCAGAGCAGGCCCTTGCTTTTTACAAGAACTGTGCAAAGCTTGAGGCTAAATTTCATTAGGACTTCGAATCTGATGAAATACGCGGTGTCATTTGCAGAGCTTTGTGGTTGCCTTAGCGTTTCTTTTTTATCTGGAAGGCGCTTCCGACATCGCCCCTCTAAAACAAGTTGAATGTGCTAAACAGGCTTTTCATCTTAGAACATAATCATTCCTCTTTGGTTTATCTTAAGCACTTTCTAATTTTCTACGATTTAGTGCTTCAATTCTCTGTGATTTGAGAGTGGTTTGCAAGATTCAATTGATATAACGAATACAACAACACCGATGACAAAATGCATCTGTCAGCTGGAATCTACTTTCAACAGATGGGGCGTCACCTTTGAAGTTCAGGTCCTACAGTGGCAGTAATATTCGTAGTTTCGCTCTTCGTATGACGTATTACATAATATAATTGTGGTGAAAACAGCAACGTAGCTTCAATCTGGAAGGCGCTTCCGACATCGCCCCTCTAAAACAAGTTGAAGGTCCTAAACAGGCTTTTCATCTTAGAACATAATCATTCCTCTTTGGTTTATCTTAAGCACTTTCTAATTTTCTACGATTTAGTGCTTCAATTCTCTGTGATTTGAGAGTGGTTTGCAAGATTCAACTGATATAACGGATACAACAACGCCGATGACAAAATGCATCTGTCAGCTGGAATCTACTTTCAACAGATGGGGCGTCATCTTTGAAGTTCAGGTCCTACAGTGGCAGTAATATTCGTAGTTTCGCTCTTCGTATGACGTATTACATAATATAATTGTGGTGAAAACAGCAACGTAGCTTCAATCTGGAAGGCGCTTCCGACATCGCCCCTCTAAAACAAGTTGAAGGTCCTAAACAGGCTTTTCATTTTAGAACATAATCATTCCTCTTTGGTTTATCTTAAGCACTTTCTAATTTTCTACGATTTAGTGCTTCAATTCTCTGTGATTTGAGAGTGGTTTGCAAGATTCAATTGATATAACGAATACAACAACACCGATGACAAAATGCATCTGTCAGCTGGAATCTACTTTCAACAGATGGGGCGTCATCTTTGAAGTTCAGGTCCTACAGTGGCAGTAATATTCGTAGTTTCGCTCTTCGTATGACGTATTACATAATATAATTGTGGCGAAAACAGCAACGTAGCTTCAATCTGGAAGGCGCTTCCGACATCGCCCCTCTAAAACAAGTTGAAGGTCCTAAACAGGCTTTTCATCTTAGAACATAATCATTCCTCTTTGGTTTATCTTAAGCACTTTCTAATTTTCTACGATTTAGTGCTTCAATTCTCTGTGATTTGAGAGTGGTTTGCAAGATTCAATTGATATAACGAATACAACAACACCGATGACAAAATGCATCTGTCAGCTGGAATCTACTTTCAACAGATGGGGCGTCACCTTTGAAGTTCAGGTCCTACAGTTGCAGTAATCTTCGTAGTTTCGCTCTTCGTATGACGTATTACATGATATAATTGTGGCGAAAACAGCAACGTAGCTTCGATAAGGGGTGCCAGTTGAGGGCCTTGCAGTAAGGCTAGGATCGTGCAGATAGTTCTGTAATGGGCATATGGCACAGGAGCTGAGAGATATTATAGCTGAACAGAGATATGTGTCTGTCTTCCTTTCGATATGACGACAAACTGCACCCAAAACTGCAGAGAACCTTTCACAGTGACTTACGCTGGCTGTTTATCGACATACGGGGCACGAAATTTAATTTCGCAGTAACAATCTGCTGGCATCATCCAAAACTTTTGTCATATGGTACCTCCTTGTCCAGAAGTGCATTGCTACTGTGCTGCGCACATCGCGCCGACAGCTGCCCAATAAGCGACCCATCATTTTGGCTAACACTACTTAAGGGGCCTAGCAAAATGTCCTCAATATATAAAATACGATTCTACCAAAACTTAAAATCCTTGAAATCTCGAAACTGATCATCTCGTTTCGAATGGAGTTTGGACCACAAATTCTTGACTCTTACATCTCAAATTTTGCCCCCTCCCCTCCTGAAAATGTGCCTGTCCAGTGCCCTTGATGTTAATATGTCATGGTCCTTTGTTTTGCTCTGTTCTATCTACATTCCCAAATCTGTTTACATTTAAAAGCTTGAAGCTTCAATCTGGGCCTAATTTCACCTTGGACGGTCTTATCATAATGTAAAGACAAGGTTATCGGCTGAGGCAGCTGGCCGGTACGATGGTCTGTCCTGTTATGGCGTCCACAACTGTCAACTTTTCTTTACGGAAAATCTCTGCTATCAGAAGGTGATGCGATACTCCAAAATCATTTTTACAGGGATCTTCTCTTTGCAAATGAACAAATCAGTTGTGAAGGCAACTTTGGGAGTTAAGTGGTAAAACGGGTTTGAAACACAATCTCCTATGACTGTGGAAGGTGACTCTTCAAAGATCTGGTATGCTATGAATTACTTGGCAACGAACTAATCAAGTGATATAACCTTGAAATCTCTCTCTGTGACAACTAAAGTGGTTTTCAAAGCTACTAGGCTCGGGCTATTAAACATGTCCTCGGGGACTTTGGATTTTTAAGAGACTGGTGTTAAGGTGGCTGCATGTAGATAGATTTAAAATAAACTTGATGAGGACCAAAGATACGTTCCTCTATTGAAACGTTCCCTTTACTTCAAGACCTCTCGATGACGAGATTCTTCTGACTGACAACACAAAGCTTCTTCAGAAAGACACCACAACACATGACCGCAACCTCACCAAAGAACAGTTTCTCAATTTTCGAAAATTCCAATGCATGTCTTGAAAAGAGCTCCTGCTAACCCAATGGCTGTGCGGTCCCTGTTAGACTACCCAGACAGAGACATAGGAACCGGGGGGCACTGGGGGTACGTGTCCCCCAAGATTTTGTAATAAACAAAGAAGTGCCCTTCAAGTGTAGTGCCCCCCCTAAATTTGAGATAATTTAATAATTTGAAGCTAATTCTCCATTTCGGAGCAGTTACCCAACAACTGGGTACACAAGCTGGTGCTAATATTTTTAGCCAATCCTTATTTGCAGAAATTTTGTAGCGTTTTGTTGATACTTTTGAGTACTTCGGATTTATTTTTAGCCAAACAAGTCTTTTTCATCTTGGGTTTTTGAGAGAAATTTGGGCAATCCCATAAGTGTTCGATGTATTCCTCATGGGACCCACATCTCCTATGTATTCCTATGTCCCTGTACCCAGAGACATTTAAGCTAACTTGCTGAAGAATATCAAATTTTTAAACTCATAACTAACTACCTTGAGATTATTATTATCAATCTACCACTTTTCTAATAAAATTCTATAAATAAAGAATTTCCCTTTATATTATTCATTATTAAGTTATACTGTTTTTAAAGATCTTGTCTTCACATTTTCAAACAATTGTGTGGGGGATAAAAGCCAACAAACCAAACAACCACAAAAATTAGAGAAATAATAATATAATACTCACAGGTCATAATGCTGATTCCACTTTGGGTCTAAGGTTCCCTTGACAGACCTTGTTGAATGACATTGGCCACTGGCATCTACTGCTATTCTTGCAAATGGATCTGGCAGCCCTACGCAAAGAAATGTGCACAAATTAATCAACCATGCTCATAGGTTAAAAATTTGAGCTTAGGTAGCAAGGTGCAAAAAAGCACCCAACCTTGTGACAAGTGGTGGGGAAATATCTATAAACATTCCTGTTTTACCAAAATTTAGTGCTGGTTGATCCCTGAAAGGGTCTGTGAATCAACAGATCAAAGTTGTTGTTCCCAGCCATTTTGGTATGGGTCAGTCAAAAGAACTTTAATTAATGTTTCAGGTAAGCACCGCCTAGGGGTGGCACCAGGGGAAAGGGTCTGTGAATCAACAGATCAAAGTTGTTGTTCCCAGCCTTTTTGGTATGGGTCAGTCAAAAGAACTTTAATTAATGTTTCAGGTAAGCACCGCCCAGGGGTGGCACCAGGGGAGGGCTAGGGGGGCTACAGCCCCCTCATCGGGAGCATCTAGCCCCCCATTGGAGGACATTTTGGGTTCTTGTCGGAGGAATTTGGAAAATGACGCATGAAAACTGCATTTTCTAGCCATTTTAGCCCCCCCTGTCGGGAGCTCCAGCCCCTCTGTCGGAAGATTCCTGGTGCTACCCCTGGCACCACCACAATCTTTAAAAGAATATTTGTAGCAAAAGCCTCACAATGAATGAAGCATGTTTGAAAATTAAGTCCCATCAAATGGAAATATAAAATGACAACTACAGGAACAAAGGCTGAATTAGCATAAAGACCAAAGATTTAACATTTCCTATCAAGTGAATTCCTATGAAAAAAGGCCAAACATATGATGAGAAAGATAATTGTTCTGCAATTGCCACTTGACCTTGAATATCATACCACAAGACTGACCTTTCTGAAATACAAATACTCTAAGGTTGGTGAAAGTAAACATAGCATAGACCATAGATCAAGTGTCTCATTTGACTGGAATGTGAGTAAATATATCAGACACAATCACAGTTCCTTGTCCTAGCTTCATGTTCAGTCAACTTACATCCTATTAATTTTCAGTTTATTAAAACTTTGGGGATCCGTTTCTTGTCAATGCTATTCAGTATTTTTGAATCATAAACCTTCTTAATTTAGTACCATTTTGCAGACACCTGTCCAGTGAATTCAATCAGGCAGTGCAAATAAGTAAAAGTAAGAGGGGATGGTCTGAAGGCAAGGTGCATTTATATTGATAATCTACAGGGACACCTAGGAGAACTTTGAGGTTGTGGAGGAAGGTATGTGAGAGCAATTTGAAAATTTTAGGAGCAGAATGTTTTCCTTTTGGGGGCAATGGACATGCTTTGGAAAAGGTGACATTTTAGATAGTTCTGCTACAAAAAAATATCTTTTTTCCGGCATGGTTCTCCAGAAAATGTCATATTTTCATCTCACTTCGGAATGGTGCTCCTGTCAATTTTTTGGAGTGGTTCAAAATTATCGAAATAAGAGTAAATTTGTCTATGAGGTCCACAAAATAGCAACCCAAACTGACATTGACAGGAGTTTGAATTTCTCACAATTTGTTGATATGCTCTCTGACAAAATGAAATAAATTTGCCACCAAGGGCTGATTCATAGCCCCTTCTCGTTCAAACTTTAATACATTTACTCTATGAATGAAAATGTTCTAGGATTTAGAAAACTTGTGCCTACAGACCCAGCCTGGAATTGAGCCTCCCACCAAAGATATCTGGTGGACAGACTCACTCAAAAGACTCAAACAATATAGAAATAACAAGAGAACAAACAAAATTGGTGTGAGTCTTGGTGGACAGCATAAACAGATTCCATCAGGGTTGCAGACCTCAAGCAAATCAATCCAGTCTGTTTGTGCCTGGATTTGTTTGTTTATTGCAGAGTGAGCACAAAATTGAAAAATTACCTGGGTTGTGCCAGACAGCATTGAAAATGATGATATAATTTTGAGTATACTCAATTAGGTATTGTGCAATTCAAAGAGTAATTAATGCAATTTTTCTGAAGAAACCTTTTGGTGTCAGAGAACAAAAGCAGGACAACACAATTCTGTAAAATAAGCTAATAAACTATAATCGCTTCTCTGCAATAAACATTTTTGTTCCTTTGCAAATCACCATCACAATGTGAAAGTTTGAAAACAGCTCATTTTGGTGAAAAAAACTCAATTATGGTTTGAAAAATTTTTGAAAAATCTTTCTCTATTCTATTTCATTCCAATTGAGGGTGTAAATTGCACCAAAATAAGAAAATCACATAAGATAATGAAATTAGGAAGGAAAACTCAGAACAACTGAGGTTTACCATACTAAAGGGGGAAGTTCTCACAATTCAGAAAACTGGACCTGGCCCTCTATTACTTTCTATATTCTGTCCAACTAACATCATCTAAAACTGGAAAATTTAGTCCATTCTTCAATGGTTTGTATACATACATTTTTGTATAAGAAACTGGCTACAAGAAACTCAAATCTCAGACTGCCAATAATTAAGAAACTCCAGTTAGGAAAATATAACTTAAAGAAAGTATCTATGTTGACAAAGGAAATCTTTGATATATTTTTACCTTATTTTTGCTTGTTGTATCATATTAGTAGGTACTTGAGTAATGTCTAAACATTGGAACTAGGCTTGAAAAAACTTTGTTTCAAATGTTCAGGAGGGAACAGGTAGCGAACATGAAGATTTTTTTTAACCTTTAAGAAAAACCTTTCAGTACTGGCCCAAAATTCTCAAATTTCTTATGAAAAAATATTTGTACTGTAATAAATTATTTTTCAGTCCAAAAAATTTGGCATTATCTAAATATTTCAACCTAAACAGGCTCTGTAACTCCTGAAATCTAGAATTTCTTGAAATATCTTGTTTCCAGAAATCTTGCAGTGGTGTCAGCCTGGCTATGGCAAATAGGAGTGTCCTGGAAAGGTGCAAAGGCTGCACATGGGACTTATGGATGGTGTAGTGTATTTATTTTCTCCTACTCAATTTTCTAATTTTCTCTGGGCAGTAGAGTACTCCACATGCCCATTGGGAGAGGGGTAACACTTCTTTTTTATATTTGGACAGTAAAGTGATGTTGCACAATCAATTTCCAAGTGATTTCTATTCAGATGGGAGAAGTTGTTGGCCCTGGGGAGTTTTCTTTCATTGTAACTAAGCTTCAGCAAAATTTCATAACTGGTAGATCATACTTTGCCTGAGATATTCTTGTACGAAATTAGCCCAGCATCAACACTGAAATTTTACAAAGAAAAATGATTTTATACTTACGGAAGAAATCTCTTTTCACCAGATTCTTTGCACATAAAACTAAAACAGAATAAATGTCAAAACGGATAAGGAGTTGTAAAATAAAAACCTCTGGTTGGAGGCAAAATGTTGGGATCATTTTTCATTCCTTGAAACTCCATATCAAGAGTAAAGCCTTTTGAGATCAACTTTAGTGGGAAGAAATAAATCTTACGCCAAACTTTAATGATATTAGCACGGAATTAAGGTTTGACGAAATAGGCCCCAGAGCGAGCTGTTTTTGATTCAAGCGTTTTTCGCAGCTCATTAGGTGCAGTCTAATGTGCATGAATATCGGAAGTCATCAAATTCTGGCACGGTTTCCTGTGTCGAAGTATCCAAATCAACCATATTGAAATAAACTTACATTCCTGCTTTGGTCATCAAAAATTCTTGTTTACGACTTTTCGATGGCGACTGATATTTTAGTTTCAAAAAGGTATTGGCATTCTAAGTACAGATCAGATATTTGCGTTTCGTTTTGACGAGTCAAAGTTAATCACAATTGTTGTCTGCTGTGAAATCGCCTTCCAACTTAGCGTGAAAAGTATCGCAAAATCTTACTAAAATCACGTCTATATCATAACAGACAAGTTAGCACATTTCCCTTGTTTTGGTATATTTCCTACTTAGTAATATGTCGCTAACATTCAACATTGCTGTTTGAATAGCCAAGTTGGCAAACAAAAATAAGTTGGTAACAATTGCGGTTAAATATTATTAGTCCTGAAAACAAAGAATCAGACAATATTTCTAGTAATTTGATGTTTCATTTTCATGATCATAAAGAGCATACGTTGTAACTGATCTAGAGTTAGGAAATTCCAAAAATGGAAGTAAAACAGCGAAACAAAGCGTTGATTACCAGGGTCAAGTAGCTTTCTGATACGCAGTCGCCACATGAAACTGCTTTTGACCAATAAACATAGAATTGTTTACGACTGAGTTCCCAACATGGTGTTTCTTTAATGATTACACAAACTTCAGGCATCCAAGAGGCCGATCGACGTGTTAAAAGTTTAGGTAAAGTTGGGATTATCGCTGGAATGCATTGAAAATGACGGGCATGAGTACTTCGACAATGGCAGAGGATAGGAAATGCATTTAAAACCGCCGAACAGGCTACCCTTGCCTTGTTTCATATTTACTCCAAATGAGCAAACTATTCCATCGAAAAGCACTGATCTTAGAAGATCCTACAGTTTAAAGGGCCCTGCCTCTTCAAAATTTATCAGTTTGAGGGTCAGATAGCAGAGAAACTTGCTAAAATCATTAAGACAGTTTCAGCATTTTCAGAGATATTTCTGTCCATGCCTTGAATCGAAGATCACCCATTTAGTCATGTAACATGTAAATTACTGAAACAGCGATCATAGCAAGTATGTACTACGAGACATAAATAAACATGGTCGCGGGCGTACAAAATGTAATATATTTCCAGAATAACAAGAAATGGCACATCAACAAACGAACACGATTAATCTTCACACGAGAACGAATCTAAATTTGAAAACATCGGACAAAACACGGCGACATTTATTGAGGGCAGAGGAACGTTCACTGACACAACGGCCTAATAATATCTACTCACTCGTAACACGCAGCTTCGTTGGAACGTATCTTCTTTCGAGGCTACTCATCGTTGTATTTGAATCTTCAAGAGTACTTCTTCATGGTTTATGATGCGAAATGTAGTCTTGTTTCTTGCGATCGAAAGGGAAAACAATGTTAACTTGATAACACAGTCGATTCAAGTCGCTCGCTGCATGATCAACCTCAGTGGAAGGGTTTCGTCGAGTTCATTTCAAGTCACGTGATATTGACCAATCATAGACAAGACCGGCTCCTACTGACATGCTAGACACGGAAATGCAGAACAAAATGAGGAACGGAGCCAATTACTGGACAAGAGAGCAATGTCCTGAAAGCAAAACCCAAATACACGGCCAAGAGTGTATAACTTCCAAAAAAGGATACGAGATTTTCTTAAACAATAACATTTCAGGGATATTTTACGGAGTTTGTTGAAAACCAAAGGATATTTGCCAAAGGTGTACGAGATTTTTACAGATTGATACGCCCCAAGAAACTCATTATAAGAAACTGAGCTCTCAGATCACCAGCATATCAAAATCTTGAAACTTCGATTGAAAGCAATTTTATAAAAATTTCAATACTCCGCCTCTAGTCCAACCACGTCCCCAGGGTCTTTTGTCATACTGGGACAGGGAAACGGCTCTCGTCGTCTTCATCCTGATATGACAAAAGGCCATGGGGACGAAATTGGGCCTACACGTTTTTTTTTTATAAGAAACTGGTTTATAAGAAACTAGTACTACGATGACCAAAAATTTAAGAAACTCTAGTACTACGCTCAAGAACAGATAAGAAACTCTAAAACTTTATTTCTGTATGTCTCTCTTATTCTATGTGTCTCTAACACAGGTATCTTTATCTTTTCTTGACTTTTAACTGCAAAATTGGTAAATTTTTGCCTTAATGTGCATGACTTCTTCTTGATGACAATGTAAATGCAAAATGGAAGCCCTTTGTCGAGAAGAAGGCTCAACTTCGAACAATATCGCAATTTTAGGCCCAAAAAAATAAGAAACTAATTAAGAAACTTTTACTACTAAAACACCGAAATTTTCATGCGAAATTAAGAAACTTTTAGTACTAAGTGCTGATCCAAGTTTCTTATAAAAAAAAACGTGTAGTCATTTTCTTAGTATCCAATGCAGAATGAAGAGCATTGACTGTTATGAATGAACCTCCTAAAATCTGTTTCAACTTTTCCCGCGAAATTTGCAACAACACAAAATCACTCTTGCAAAGCTCTTCAGTTATTGCTCGGTATTGTTATTCGCGTAGGTTTTGCCAGGTTTTGCAATGAAATATAATATAAGGCTGAATTTAGGCCCCCCGGTACAGACCAAGCCTTTGTTTCGAGGCACATGTCTGTCTTTATTTTCACATTTCTAAAGGTGCTTCGCTTTAAGATGGTTTCCTCGACGCATTCTTCATAATTCTGTTATTATCTGTAAGTTTCATACCGTCATGAGACTTATGAAACAAATGAAAAAAGCTTTCAATATGCTTCATGATCGTAAATTTTTGCACCATGCAATGACCTTCTGATTCCAGCAACTGGTTCCTTTCCGCCTCGTTCATCGTTCCTCATTCCGTTCCGTGTTTTGCATTTCAGACAAGACCTGACGTCTGCTGGAGACAGCCATTCTTTCATGACTCCATGCAAACAATAGCTCGATTGTTCTGTAAACAAAAGATCGGTTATCACATACAGTGAAGGCTCCACTATTTGCTCTCAAAATTTTCGCAGGGCGCGCTATGACATCATAAACGCAAGTCGAAAATTAGGATGCTTTCCGCAATAATTCTTTCCCCTTTCATAAAGATGCCGAAATAGTGTTCGAAAATAAAAGCACATATAATCTGCCGACATTTCATTCACGAAAGAGACAGAGTTTTTATTTTTTCGCTGGGCCTTCTACGGTTCTACGTACAATATTTTTTACATAACTTCGAACTATAGCATTAAGAAAAAATTTTTCAACTTTTTCTAGAAGAGAAATGTTATCATATTCTTGCTGTTTGCACTGGCGGGGAGGTCATAAGAAAAGGTCACAGGATACACATCTAGTTTAGGTTTGGATATGAAACCAAGGATTTCATCCTGTCATGAAAGTAAACAGTTTCATTTTTGAATGATGAAAGTTTCTTTTAAAAAAAATTAAGCACTGTTATTTCCAGTACAGGTATGAAATTTTTTTCGAGAGTTCCGTCTCTTTGTAAAGAGTTACGTACCACGTTGGTGCCAGAGCCAAAATTTACCCAGGGTAGTACCACGTGTATATTCACTTTTTAGAAAAAACTTGGCTCTAGACTTTGAAATATGGATTCTTCGCGAAAGTTTCTATTGGAAGTTCTTGGTTTCTATAAAATTGAATTCAACATTTATCATAACTCAGCAAGAACCGCTAATGAAGTTTTTTTAAGCCTCTGATGAGACTTCGGTTTCTTACGTTACAAAGAGTTCCTTAAAATACGTGCAAAAATCGCACTGCAGTGAAAAAAAACCTTTGAAAAAGAAAGTACACATCGTCTCCTCATCATTCTTTCTAGCAAGCAATAGAATTTGTATTTTTGCCGACAATGACCCAGCCAGAATTTTCTCTCTCTCTCTTTAAATTCGACCGTGTGTAATAAACTGATTTAATACCTCATTGAAACTATTGATTCGCACAAAGTAAACAGAAAATCAGGGAATCTGGTTTTTCTCGACAAGAATGAACTGTGTCAGGAATTAACTTCGCCTGCTGGATCTAGACAAGTAAACATGTGCGAACATGTGGGTCTGGCCGTGAATGGCGAACACGAATCTGGTAAATCACTTCAATTCAATTAGGAGAACTGAGGCTCATGCAGTGAGTCTATAAAAAAAACTAGACTCCGACATCCTCCACCCTCCCGTCCTATAATTTTGCATCCTTTATATCAAGGATCTCTTATATTTCTGCGTAAACACTAACTGCGATTTTCAAACCCTTTCCCCTTTGCGTACATAACTGCTCTGCCCCATATGAGCATGTTTGTGCTGTTTGTACGCCAAATTTTCGTGGCCAAAAAATGAACTGAGATCCCAAAAATATGTGTTCGTAAGAATAAATTTGAAAAATTAAAATGTAAAATTAAGATTGCTGTGAATCTTAAATCAATGGAGGAAAACGGTACAATCTTTAAGAGTTTATGATGGTCTGTAAATCTGTAGCTTCTATGGTTTATCATTTAGCAATTCGATGTTGTCACAACCGGAAAAATAATTGTAGTCTAGAAGACGCTGTAATTCAGAAAACAAGATATCAAAGATTGCCAACAAACACTTAAAACCAAAAACCCGAAATCAACCAATCATGTAATGCATTTTATAGATTTGATGCCTATGCTGCACAGAAAATCGAGCAAATAGGCAGTGACTCAGAAAAACATAACCGCGGATGGTTTCTCTTTATATATGAAAACACCAATGCCACTCCCATATTCTAATCAAATCTTTAAGGTAGAAGAATACACTTAAGAGGGTTTTTTTTGTAAGCTTGTATCTCTGGTATAGGACTTTGCAAATGGTCAAACTAACAATTTCCAGTTGCCTTGGGATATGATAAAGTAAAATGTGAAAAAAAATTTTTTGTATCAGGTCCCAATTTCGGGATACGCCCTATTTTGGACCACACCTTTTTCCGCATATCCAAAAAGTTCCTAAATTGTGTCAAAGATATTTTCTGAACCAAAACAGGTATGACTGAGAAATTTTGAACAGCAAACAAACTATGATGGATCTGTGATATGAGCCTATCTTGGCATGTTTAGGGCATTCAGAGGTGTTGCTACTCTCATTTGAAAAACATGACAAAATTTATCATAAATACACATCATACAAAGATCAATAACTTTCAGAGTAAGGTATCCTTGGTTACAGATTGAGCCTTATATCACAGCTCAAGCATAGCTGAAACCTCTGTCCAAATCTGACAGTGATACCTCTGATAGTTTTCTTGCAATCCTTGCCACAAATTTTGAAAAGGGAGAAAAACTGCATTTTCGGGAAATTGCGATCAAAGTTTAGCAACCAATTCAGTGTATGATAATGTGCTCATTTTAGGCTAAATTGCATCATATTGTTACTAGGGTCCTTCCTTATCTTCAAAGTAGTATATATGTCTTTTATTCCTGTCCCTGGTTGATCTTGAAATTTCTTTTGTCTTCTCAAATCATTTTGTCTTTCTCAATTATGTGCGCACCATCTTTTCTTGCAACCCTTTCTGTATGCTGACATCTGATATTTGTCAGGATGCAATCAGAACTCATTCAAAATTGTTTTGAACCAACTGTTGATGTGCTGGAGTGATGCTAGACTGTTCACCAAAGGAACATTTGAGCTTTTTGGCTAAATTTGGGTAAATGTTTCCAAATAGTTCCATTGTCAGCTTCATTTTTGTTTTGCAACCAACAACAGGGAAAAGCGCACAGGCAGGCATTGCTCAGGCCTGTAAAGAACACTCTCAACCTTGTCAGGAGCTACTATAGAAGGATCCTTGTAATGACGCATCAGTGGTATCCCATTACTGTTGTCCTTCTATCTAGAGACCATGCAACAAGAATCTGTCCCAGCGGTGCAAAGGTTGTGCACATGGCATGGTAACAGTTTGAAGTAAACAATGATCTTGATTATTCACAAGAATCCTATGGGCAGTAAATAAATAATGATATTGCAACCCTTTATTCATTTTCCATCTTCAGTCATTCAATGTTTCTTTGTTTCAGCATGCATCATGATGATGGAAAATACCACACACAACCCACATCTCCTCACATCCTTCTCTAATCATATCATTACAATTTAGCCTGTCAAAACTATGGTAATGAGTTTTAGTCGTCTCCTGGTACATAATTGCTTTTTGTGAAGGGTCACACTTGTCCTCAGCTTTTAGTTTTCAACCACTTTATAGATTTAGGCCATTATTAGTATGGCCTAACTAAAACGCTCAATCAAGTCTCGCTAATGGCATCAGGCTCTGTGTTTGCATTGAACATAATCGTTGCCTAAGCATCTACTAGTCTTTCTTCCTGTTCCTCTAGCTGATTCCCAATAAATCTCCTCCATTTGCTTCCAATAAATCGTTGATTTTCAATTTCCAATTCGAATAAACTCTGAGAAACTCTGTCGAAGCAAAATTCGGCCACAAGAAGCAGCCTCTTTCTGCCCCAGCCTCTCCTTTGCTGGAAAAGGAATGGACAGGGGACAAGAAGAGCCAAGGAATTGCAGGGAAGCCGGATTTTGGGGCAAGATCAGATGTTTTGCCCTGTTTTGCCCTGTTTTGAGTTTCGTTACCATGGCAACGCAGACTCTTGTTTAGAGTGGGGTGTACACAACGTGGTTTTCCTTGGAATTGGTACTGAATATGACCCAAAACAACATTGTACCACATTATACACAGTTTAAGGATGCTATAAACAAGAAATCTCAAAAAATGATTTTTTTCAAAATTCAAGTGTATTCTTCTACCTTAAGATGGTCTCGACAAAAGTGCAAATTTTTCGCGATCACGAGGAATGTGGAGCTGTATTTTCTGGACTTCAAGATGACGAAAAAGCTTGACTCATTGACGCCAAGCTTGCTTCTGTCTGCAGCATGTGAGTAGCCCGTGGGAAGCCTGCGGGGAGCATCGTTGCATCATGCAAGATAATACTCCCCTGCAGGCTAAGCATGCGAAAGTTCATGTTTGCACAAGAGCATGGGCGCCACTTCTTTAGATAGCACAGATGCACGCATTTTTCTTACAAGAAACAAAGAATTTGAACCAGCAATAAAAGTTTCTAAAAATTACCAGATTCTTAGTTCTCAGTGTTTCTTACGAGTCTCTTAAAGGTTCTTTGACAATCTTTATGTTGACTTCCTGTGCCATCCTGAACATTTCGAAACAAAGTTTCTTGAAGCCTTTCCAATCGTTAGACATTACTCAAGGATCTTGGACTGAGATGATCCAGGAAAGAAAGTTTGCTACGATTTGTTCTTTGCAGCAAAAAATTTCAGGCACTAATATTCCCGGGGGGGGGTTACTTGACCAGGTTTTGGTCGGGGACGTGCCATCGAAGCTTAAAAAACACACCCGTTCCTTATACCAATTTTGCAAAAAAGTATACCCGACTTTATACCAATTTTGCGAAAAAGCATACCCGACCTTATACCAATTTTCCGAAAAAGTATACCAAAATCGTTCCTTAAACCAAAATCGCGAAAATTGATACCGTTCCTTATACCAAAATCGTGAAAATCGATACCGTTCCTTATACCAAAATCGCGAAAATCGATACCCTTCCCGATGGCACGGCCCCGTACCCAAAATATGTGAAGTACCCCCCCCCCCCCCGGGCTAATATTTCGGAGCAACCAGTGCAACAGCTGTAGGGCTGTAGTGTGGATTTAGACTTATTACCGGGAGTCTCTTGTTTTCCTGTGCTCTTTGACTTGCAGGTTTACCGCAGAGATACAAGGGACTCATCGTCAAAAGTCTAGTGTGGATCCATATTCTCACGCCAAATTTGATCTTCAGACCGTCTGAAATTGCAGCGTGCCCGCAAAGAACCCTGGGTAACCCTGGCACCTTAAAGATTTCACGTATGAAATGTCTGAAAATTTTCGCGTCTGAAATTTTTGGCATTTGATGTAGAATTAAGTAAGGTACCTGAAATTCCTTTATCAATATTATCATTATTATTACTATTTCAAATGTTCAAAGGGGCAGCTCTTCAGCAATGCTGATTTTCAACGGGCCCTACATTCAAGCCATTATATCAAACGGTAGATAATTTAAAGAGACATTGTCACCCAAGGTCCTTTGCAGGCACACTGCAATTTCAGGCTGTCTGAAAATCAAATTTGATCCACATTCTCAGTGGGTGCAATGTTAAAGGGGCTCCGTCGTCAAACAGTAAACAAATCCGAAAACTCGCACGTGTCGCCGATTATCCATTGTTCATCCATTGTTCTCTGCAGTTTGTTTGGTGGCTTCACCCAAGCCACAAAAAAGTGACCGTTAAAAATCCACTTATATCCGAGCAATCGTAGAAGATATGAATGTTTGGTTTGTTCCAAAGTGAAGTACGATGATTAATGTAACTTTCATTTTGAAAAAAATACAAAAATCCTGTGTAATATCACCTTTCAAAAAACTGCAACAATTATCGTTTTGTTTACATTTTGACGATGGAGCCCCTTTAATGAAAAATGGCACCACGCTCGTCCATGTTTTCACTGAGAAAGGGGTATATTCAAAGCAGAATGCAAGGATAAAGAATCTCAGAAAAAGAGGTATTTTTCTTCAGAAAATATCCCAACCCAAAAATGCTAGTGGACTCGGGACCCAGAATAACAGTCAATTTCAGCTGGTCCAAATTCGATACCCTAAGTTTTATGAGATTCTACTGATTTCCAATAAAGAGATATCAGTAAAATGAATCGTAATAAAGTGCAAAAATCCCAAACCTTTCTCTCAGAACCAATTTTTGTACTGTACATATTTCCTTAGGGCTCAGTGATACTCCTTTGAAGGGGGGTTACCTTCAAAATTTTCCATGATAAGAGGTATTTTTACCAGCTAAAAAGTCAGAGAAAAGGGTATCCTATGAAATGGTATGGATGAGCGTGGTGCACATTTACTAATGAATGGCACCCACCGGGCAAAGGACATTAGTTGTCATGGCTTTTCATGCAATCTTTCTGAAAGATTTGACGCATGTGCTTTGCACGGGCGGCATGAGTCGACGTTCGGCAAATCAAGTCGTTCCTTTTGAAGTAACAACACAAAATTACTCACAAGTCACAAATACATTATTAGCGAGAAATATACCGGTATAAGAGATATAATACATAGAAACGAATCAAATCGTTAAATTAGTGTCCAAGGAGATATTTATTAATCATTAGTTCAGTTATGGAGCAATACATTCGCGTTTGGTATTCTCTTACGCAGAAGAAACTTCGAGGAGGTGTAGGTGTTGATCATTAATGTTACATCACGACTCCAATACAATAATGCTTGCATCGTTACCACGGCAAATTTTGGTACACGCACCTTGATTGCATTGGAAAAATTTGACGTCATTCTCTCGTAAAGCTTGCCGAATTTATCGAATGCGTCAAATTACCACCTAAATGTGAGTTTTGATGATTTAAGTTGCTAATGTAGGTATGTTACATCATAATCAAGCTATCCTTGGTTGATTAGTACGTCACCTTTTCGTCTTTGTAAGATGGGCTAGGCCGTATAAGAAGGGCGTGCAGAACTTATGAAAGGGGCAAAACTCTCGCACACTTTCGTAAAAATCTCCAAGAATCCAAAAAATTTTGGAAAATCTTGAAAATCCCCATAAATTTTCCTAAAATCTGAAAAATCCCATTGAAAATCCCAAAAATCTGCGAAAATGTAAAAAGATCTCAGAAATCCCATCAACAAATGATAAACGGATCACGACGAATCAATCTGAAAAATCTGTCAACAATTATTTGAGACAATCAAAAATTATTCAAATCTGCAGAAAGTAGATTTTTCAAAATCTTGAAAAATATTGCAAAATCTCGAACATTCTTGAAAATCTAAAAAATTTAAAGATCTCAAAAAGTCTTAAAAATCTTACAAAATCTAAAAGATCAGAGAAATCTTGAAATCCCATAATTTCGTACACTATTTTATCGGGTGATTTGCCCCTCAGAGTGCCAAAGAAGGGGCTTTTTGAAGGATATGCATCTTTGAAGAGCACAGCCCTTGCAGCATGTAACTTGGAGGAATTGTTTGTCCCCCACCCTAGCAAATAAAACATACATTCCTTGCATTTCTCGACCTTCCATCAACTGTGAAGTGCAAATATTCGAATGTGCTCCATAGTGACCAAACGCCATTCAATCAAACCTTTCGAAAGAAATGTATGAAAATATCGCTCGACCTGGATTCAGATTGCTTGACCCTGGACCTCCGAAGGACCTCTGGGTTGTTGATTTTGCTCTTCAAACCTTAAAGCGCCAATCACAATGGCGAATTGTGTGCTCTCGGGCTGTCCCTCTCTTACGACTATCATTGCAACAATTTAAATTCAATTGTAAATGCCATACATAGTGGGAACTCGCTGACTTTCAGTCCTTTCCCACTATGGATGGCACGTAGTTAATTAGCCTTGTTGTTTTTGTAAATAGTTTGTTTTTTTTTAAATGAATAAAGAAAAAAGTCTGGAATCATTTGTAGAATAGGTAAATTGTCTGCGGGCAATCCTATCTGTTGGAGCAAGCATTGAGCTCATATTTTCTGCACCACCTATGTGATAAAACCACCTTTTTCTTATTTTCCTTTGAGTTGGTAATATACAATACTTGATAGCTATATTGAAAGCTAATTAAAACCAACTATATATAATAACAAATTAAGAATTGGGACAGCAATATGCAAACTGACGTCGTGTGCAAGAACGTCATGTCATGAGTAAGCTATGCTATGCGTTTAGAACGCGATATATACCGGGTGCGCCAAAATAAACTATGCACGTTTGGCAGGCCACGATCAATCGTACACAAGACCAATTTTGAAGATTTATGACTTAATCTTTAGCAGAAAATATGAATTAGCTTCTATGACTATTTGCAATTTTTTCCGTTATCAGTTTTTAGAGCTAGAAGCGAGTTTCTTAAAATTTTCGTTTTCGAAAACACTGAAAACGATTAAAAAACGTCGATCAAATTTTAAAAGATTCAACATGAATGAACAAAGATAAAACGTTTTCAGGGTGATTTGGGGGTTTAGTACGAACTCTTGTACAGCAGATTACAATTAGTCGATTTCTAAATCCCAAATCATTACGAACAAGTTCTCTCTTTGTCCATTAATTTCAATTCTTTAGAAAACTTGATCGATTTTTTTATCGTTTTCAGTGTTTTTGAAAATTAAGAATTTAAGAAACTCGCTTCTGGCTTTAAAAATTAAATAATTTGCAAAATATCCCAGTATCTAATTCAGGCTTTCTGCTAAAGATTAAGAAGTCATAAATTTTCAAAATCGGTCCAGTGTACGAGTTATTGTGGCCTGCCAAACGCGCATAGTTTATTATGGCGCACCCGGTATATATCAACAGGATGACGCAAAAGGATTTGGGATTAGTACAACATCGTATCCAAATGGATGTTTAGAATTCCCTATTCCCTAGGTCATTTAAGATTAAATATATTCTATTTTAATTTAACCATACTTGGAATTGAACATTTCTTTAATGAAATACAATATCCAGGAGAAATTTCAAACCTTTTCCTCTTGTCATGTTTTACGCAGACCCATAGCACTGTGATCTGGGGCATCGAATTTATACCAGATTTCGAAGTTGTAAATTCTTGTTTGATTTTGGGCTTGAGACATGCACCATAACCTAGGGGTTAATTTTCTGCAAATATTTTCAAGATCAGTCAACAGAAAATGGAGATGTTGATTTTTAAAGTTGGACCTAAATCAGATATTTGTTACATGACCGGTAGAGGCTTCGTATTGTTCTGATCGCAGTTTACAACTCCTTGTTTCTAGGCATGAGCGTAGAAGGGGAAGATAAAATTTGGGGGGGCAGCCCTACAAAAAATTCATTGTTCATAAAATTTTCCCGAGTTCAGGCGGATTTTGGCCGATTATTGCCGATTTTTGCAAATTTTTCCAACGTTGGCGGGGGGGGGGGCAGCCCCTCGTCTCCTACACTTTTGTCTCTAGGCTCAGACGTCATGACCGTTTTTAGACAATTGCACAATGATACTTTTTTTAATTTCTGTCTTCAAAAATCAAATCAGTTGTAAAGTTCAAACCTAAATACGAAAAATATGTCTTTTGCTATGCTCTTGAAAACAATTTCAAAGATTAGAACCACCTTTGTAGCAAGTTTCCACCATGGGGCTTGTGCCAAATCGTACCCAAAAAGTCTGTATGAGCACTTCTATTTCAAAAGTTTTGAATTTTATTTCTAGAATTTTTATATGTTTAAAGGTGATAGACTTTACTTACATATTAAAACCATATGACAACGAACATTTGAGACATTTTGCAAGGTATTATTTGTTAAAAATCAAGTAAAATTCAAAAATTATAAATTCTTTAAGGGACAAATGCCAACAAAATACTATCTCTTTTTACTTTAAACATTTTTTACTCACTGCTTTGGCAGGCTTAAATGAGAACGAAATGGCAAACCTTCGACCCTGCATCATCTTGAAACAAAGGGGAAGCTTTCCATCCTACTATATCTAATTTTTCATCACAAATGAGAAAAAATGTAAAAATCATGTACAAAATTGTGAAATGAAAATTGCCCTGAAAACTTTTTGGGCGCGAATTGGCACAAGCCCTTTGGTAGGAACTTGCTACAAAGGCATTGAAAGAATTTCAAAATTTGTCTGAAATATCCACTATTGAATAATATACTCACCAATTTCATTGCCTTGATATCCAGGGAGCAGTGGCCTTTCAAACGGTGACTTTTTTACTTTCATTCACCCAGTGGTCCCATTCTACGCGTTAAGTCGTAGAAGCATTTTCTAACTCGAACTCGGCCAACCTGTCCTCTGACACAGCGATAGCAGCTGGGAAGAATGTTTGACAAACAGCGATCGCTCGCAGCATAGGTTCCAAATCTTTAAAAAGGCTGGTGTAAAATTCAGTGACCTATTTCTTTGAACTGAATGACTTCAAAGAAACTTTAGCTATTTCTCTATAATTCTACCATTGGACTTTTCTGAAATCTTCAATATTTTCAGAATTAGAATGTTTTTCTTCAAGAAAAATTTTCAAAAAAACTTAAAACCATCGTAATATCTAAACTGTTTGACGCAACATGAAATAATTTGGAAGAAAACCATAGTTTATGAATGCCTACAATATGGTATAAAGCAAAAGTCTGTTACTCATCTGGTTTATGATTTAGAAATTTGATGACGTCATAACCTCAAATGAGTTTAACTGTAAGAGACGCTGTAATTTCGAAAAATATTCAAAACTTCTAAAAAGTCCAACGGTAGAATTATAGATAAGGATCTAATGGGTGAATGTGGTTCAAGATATACACAGAGTGCTCAAGTTGTCACAAGAACAACGAGCGTAATACATGTAGTCAAGAAACCCTTAGTTAGATAAGGATCTAAAGTTTCTTTCAAGCCATTCAATCAGAAGAAATAGGACACTAAATTTTACACCCACCTTTTTACGCCGAGTTAAAGATTTGGAACCTATGCTATCGCTCGCTCGTTTGGTCAGGGCTTCAAACCAATGTCTGAAAGGTAAGTAGATTAGCAGTATAATTAATATGTCAAAGTTGGAATAATAATAAACACAGTAGCAAATAGTGGCCAGAAAATGTAAGAAACTGATTGAGGAAATGATTAAGTTGTAAAGATGTGAGTTTGACATGGTTGACCGACAAAGTTAAACCATTGTCAGAAAATGGTAAGCATAGGGCTCAAATCTTTAACAAGGTCGGTGTAAAATTATATTACGGTTTCCCTCGAACTAAATGGCTTGGAAGGAACTGGGCATTTTTTACTGTAAATCTACCCTGGCAATTTGTTGATACCTTGATTAATTTCAAAATGGCGGCATTTATTAGATTTGAGGCTATGACGTCATCAAATTTCTAAATCCTAAACCAGAAAATACTGATTTCTGCTTTTCACCATATTGTAGGCCTCCATAAACCATGGTTTTCTTGGAAGTTATATGATTTTTCCTCATTTGGTTTAGGATTTACGATGATTTAAATGTTTTCAAAATTTTCCATCAATTTTATCAAAAATCATTAAATTGCCGTCATTTTGAAAACAAATGAAGATATGAACAAATTTCCACGGCAGATTTACAGCAAAATACTATAACTTCCTTTAAAGCCATGCAATTAAAAGAAAAACAGAATAGAATTTTACACCCACCTTTTTTAAGATTTTAAATATTTGAGCCCTATGCTAAAATGGTAAGTAATTTAAAGCATAACTACTGTGTCAAGGTTTGCGCCGAAAGGAAATCAATTGCAGCAGCAAATAGTTGCTAGAAAATGCGAGAAATTAATATAGGAAATTCGATTTATGACTACATCAAACCATTGCCTGAAAAGGTAAATACAGGGTGTCCCAAAAAAATTGTGCCCCGTTTGTCTAAAGATTGCGACAAAACGGCAAGAGATTCTCGCCAAACTTTTGCATTATGGTGCTCTTCAGGTGTTCAATTAAAGTTTGCTACCATCCCCATGAAAATCCGTTGAAAAATGGTGGAGCTATGACCTTCAGGAGACCAAATTTTCCCGATCACTGAAACCAGCGGTCGGCCATTTTGTCTTACTATTTTGCAGTGATAAATAGCTGCATGGATTGAAAATGAAACAACAGCCTCCAATGTCATAGCTCTCGTGCAAATGCCAATAATCCTCGGAGAGTTCCACAATTTTTTACCTCACAAAAATTACTTTTTACCTCGCGTGAAGATACTTCAAAATAGCAAGACAAAATGGCCGACCGCTGGTTTCAGTCATCAGGCAAATTTGGTCTTCTGTAGGTCATAGCTCCATCACTTTTCAACGGATTTTTACGGGAATGGTTGCAAACTTTAATTGAATATCTGAAGAGCAACATCATGCAAAAGTTTGGCGAGAATCTCTTGCCGTTTTGTCGCAATCTTCAGGCTAAAGGGGCACAATTTTTTGGGACACCCTGTACATTTACAGCATGACCGATATGTCAAGATTTTAGTTGCTGTAAGATAAAATAACAATAATAGTTGAAAAAATGCTCGGCAGAAAATTTTAGAAGTTGATCTAGAGCATGAATCCAATGAGAAAATAACGGGTGGGCCAAAAAAAGTAGCCCCAAGATAAATATTTAAAACTTTCCGAAAGCAAGATTTTAATAAAATTTATGTGGTACTAAGTTAAACATAAAATACATCTATTGAGTGAAAATCAGTTCATTATCAGCTGTGTCGACAGAGAAATGAGCATTTAAAAAGTTCATTGCGAAAACCACTAGTGGGCGAGTCAATAAAAAGGCCCAGCGTTTGAAAAAATGCTGCTCCCTGAATATCAAAGCAATGCAGCCAGAACAGTATTGAAACCACTTGAGCGTCATGACAAGGGGTCGCGGACTCGATTAGGTCTGCTCTATTTCTGCGATCCCAGCGCTTGGCGCTGAAAAACGCAACTTCACCTTCACCTTCACCTTCACGTTCAAATAGGTCAGGCCCGTGCGGGGGGGTAGGGGGGGGGGTAGGGGGGGGGCTTCAGCCCCCCCAATAATTTTTTTTTATTCCCTATTGTTTTAAGAACAATGCCCCCCCCAATCCGAAGCTTCTTCCTAAATAGGTTCAGTAATTTACCCAGCTTTGATCAGCCATTGCTTCCCGTTGATATGAGAGATCTTCTGCAGAAAGCCCCTTTCGAAAACCTGCAAAACGAGTGAAAACAATGAGCAAAGTTTCGTTTGTTTTCCTTCCTAGCAATTATGACAATTTCATGCATTCATGTATTTTGTCCTCTTGGGAGAATGGAATCCCCCTGAATAAGTTCTTCATACTAGGGGGAAGACTTTTTCATTCCCCAAGAGGATAGCACGTGCTAAAGCGTGCTCAAGTCATTGCTGTATCATAAACATATTAGGGAAACTTGCCCATGATATTAGCACGTTTTTAAGGTTTCTCGAAGGGACTTTTTTAGAAAATCCCTTGTAAAATCTGAACGGAGTGACCGATTTCAGCCAGGAAAAATTCTAAAAATAATTGAACATATCATAAGTTCCAAATCTTTAAAAAGGCTGGTGTAAAATTGAGTGACCAATTTCTTTGAACTGAATGACTTCAAAGAAACTTTAGCTATTTCTCTATAATTCTACCGTTGGACTTTTCTGAAATCTTCAATATTTTCAGAATTAGAGTGTTTTCCTTCTTTTTGAATAATTCAAGAAAAAATTTCAATAAAACTTAAAACCATCGTAATTTCTAAACCGTTTGACGCAACATGAAATAATTTCGTAGAAAACCAAAGTTTATGGATGTCTACAATATGGTATCAAGCAAAAGTCTGTCACTCTTCTTGATTATGATTTAGAAATTTGATGACGTCACATCCTCAAATGAGTTGAAATGTAAGATACGCTGTAATTTCGAACAATGTTCAAAATTTCTGGAAAGTCCAACGGTAGAATTATAGATAAGTGTCTAAAAGTTTCTTTCAAGCCATTAAATCAGAAGAAATAGGTCATTGAATTTTACACCCACCTTATTGAACATACTCAGCTATTCAATCAGATATTGCAAAATGTCATTGCTTATATACTCAGGGAGAAGTAGCCTATCAAGAAAATCACCAATTATCAACAATAACCCACCAACGCATTTATTGATTTCTGAACAATTTCCGTGCAAAATACGTTTTCCTAGCTTCCAGTGGCAACAATAGGGATTCCAATGTAACTGAGAACTGATCTTCGTAATGTTAAAAGTAAAAAAATAGCGTTTGCAGGATGACAAAATACGAGCTAAAATAAGTTTATTTACCTTAGCAGGAATCTGCTTGAAAAATAAAATTCATTTGAAAAGGATAATCTAGCGAAAATACCATTGGCTTGAGACAATAAGAGCTGAGCAAGGACAGATTTTGTAAGACAATAGCATCAGTTGCTTTTGTTCAGACCTGATCAATGGATTCAAAGCGATTAGCGATTGCAGACAAAGGAAATTCTCTCAACCAGTAATTCAAAACAAACAAAGCCGCACAAGTTTCTCTGAAACCCAGGTAGCTAGCACGCTCGTTGTGCATGCCAAAAATGGTTTTCAATAGCAAACCTGGGCATACATCGAAAGAAGAAGGATATATCTAAACATCTACCTCGGGCATTCTATTTGTTTGGTTCAGAAGCTTAGCAGTAAGTGTTTTAATTACACCCAAAAAAGTACGAGAATTGAATCGCCTCCCAATCAGCTTTGAAGCAAACAAATAAAATGCCCGAGGTAAATATTTAGATACATCCTCCTTCTTTCAATATATGCTAATGTTTGCTCTTAAAAATAATTTCTGGAAGGGACAACGAGCGCGCTAGCTACCTGGGTTCCAGAGAAACTTTTGCGGCTTTGTTTGTTTGGAATTACTTTTTGAAAGAATTTCCATTGTCTGCAATCGCTAATCGCTTTGAGTTTAGGTGTGAACAAAAGCAACTCATGCTATTGTGCTACAAAATCTGTCCTTGTTTAAGAGCTGAGAAATGAAAATCTGCTTGAAAAGAAAATTTGATTTTTAAAGATAATTGACACGTTGACTTATCATTCAAAGGCGAAAATTGGTGAAAATACAATTTGTAGGAGAGAATATGGGAGCAAAAGATTTTACTTACCTTTTCAAAAATGTGCTTGAAAGAAATAGATTTTAAAGAAGACTACCAATTTTTTAAGTAGGAATAACATAACTTCTCAAGTCAAGTTATCGTTCAAAAGTGCAATTTGGTGAAAATACAATTTTTAGGAGAGAATATGGGAGGAAAAGATTTTACTTACCTTTTCAAAAATGTGCTTGAAAGAAATAGATTTTAAAACTACCAATATTTTTTTAAGTAGGAATAACAAAACTTTTCATGTCAAGTTATCGCTCAAAACAAAAATTTGGTGAAAATACAATTTGTAGGAGAGAATATGGGAGCAAAAGATTTTATTTACCTTTTCAAAAATGTGCTTGAAAGAAATGAATTTTAAAAGTACCAATATTTTTTTAAGTAGGAATAGCGTAACTTCTCAAGCCAGCTTATCGTTCAAAAGTGCAATTTGGTGAAAACACAATTTTTAGGAGAGAATATGGGACCAAAGGATTTTACTTACCTTTTTAAAATTTGCATGAAAGAAATAGATTTTAAAGAAGGCTACCATTTTTCAAAGTAGGAACAACAAAGCTTTTCATGTCAAGTTATCGCTCAAAACAAAAATTTGGTGAAAATACAATTCTAGGAGAGAATATGGGAGCAAAGATTCTACTTACCTATTCAAAAATGTGCTTGAAAGAAATAGATTTTAAAGAAGACTACCAATAATTTTTTAAGTAGGAATAACAAAGCTTCTCATGTCAAGTTATCGTTCAAAAGTGCAATTTGGTGAAAATACAATTTTTAGGAGAGAATATGGGAGGAAAAGATTTTACTTACCTTTTCAAAAATGTGCTTGAAAGAAATAGATTTTAAAACTACCAATATTTTTTTAAGTAGGAATAACAAAACTTTTCATGTCAAGTTATCGCTCAAAACAAAAATTTGGTGAAAATACAATTTGTAGGAGAGAATATGGGAGCAAAAGATTTTATTTACCTTTTCAAAAATGTGCTTGAAAGAAATGAATTTTAAAAGTACCAATAATTTTTTAAGTAGGAATAGCGTAACTTCTCAAGCCAGCTTATCGTTCAAAAGTGCAATTTGGTGAAAATACAATTTTTAGGAGAGAATATGGGACCAAAGGATTTTACTTACCTTTTCAAAATTTGCATGAAAGAAATAGATTTTAAAGAAGGCTACCATTTTGTAAAGTAGGAATAACATAGCTTGACTTAAAGATAATTGACACGTTGACTTATCATTCAAAGGCGAAAATTGGTAAAAATACTATTTGTAGGAGAGAATATGGGAGCAAAAGTTACCTTTTCAAAAATGTGCTTGAAGGAAATAGATTTTAAAACTACCAATAATTTTTTAAGTAGGAATAACATAGCTTCTCATGTCAAGTTATCGTTCAAAAGCGAAATTTGGTGAAACTACCATTGGCAGGAGACTATAAGGACTGAACAAATTTTTACTCACCTTGCACTAAACTGCTTGCAAAATAAATGGATTTTGATGATTGACATGATCGATGATTAGGGGATTGCCCGATGACGACTGAAGCTGCAATAAAATTACCTTCTTCAATCTAGCGTTAGAGAGTGTAAGCCACTTTAAAATGCCCTTGACAAAGTTAAATGCGAGTATAGAAGAAATTCTACGGAGGCTCCTTACGCTTTCCCTCCTGGAGGCGCATTTTCAAATTTAAGGCCTAACGAAGCCAGTTATGGCGCGTTGTAGATCGCTTGCAGTGGCTGGACAGTTTCGATTATTCGAGAGCAGAACAAGAACGAGGATTGTGCTTTTAATATTTAATTTATGCTAAGCATGCTTTAGTTCTTGTTCTTTTCTTAAAATTGATGCATATTTTTCCAGCATAGGTTCCAAATCTTTAAAAAGCCTGGTGTAAAATTCAGTTACTTATTTCTTTGAACTGAATGCTTTCAAAGAAACTTCAGCTATTTCTCTGTAATTCTACCGTTGGACTTTTGTGAAATCTTCAATATTTTCAGAATTAGAGTGTTTTTCTTCTTTCTCAAGGATTCAAGAAAATTTTCAATAAAACTTAAAACCATCGTAGTTTCTAAACTGTTTGAAACAACATGAAATAATTTCGAAGAAAACCATAGTTTATGGATATGTACAATATGGTATCAAGCAAAAGTCTGTCACTTTTCTGGTTTATGATTTAGAAATTTGATGACGTCACACCCTCAAATGAGTTGAAATGTAACAAATGCTGAAATTTAAAAAAATATTGAAAATTTCTGAAAAGTCCAACGGTAGAATTAAAGATAAGTAACTAAAGTTTGTTTCAAGCCACTCAGTCAGAAGAAATAGATCACAGAATTTTACACCCACCTTTTTAAGTCAAATTAAAGATTTGGAAGCTATGCTTATTTTTCCATTGATGTAAGTGGCTGCCGTAGTTGGAACTCGATGACATCATGTCCTTTCCAGCTATGGCAGCCACAGAATATTTATATTTCGTTGTAGTTAGTTGTTTTCATTTGTGATAAAAAAAAGTGCTTTAGTTAATAAAGGACTGGAGGTATGTTGCGAAGGTTGTTGATTTTTGGGCATTAGGCCACGAGCTAAGATTGGCCTAGCTGCAGTTTTATCTTCCGACAGCCTGTGATTAAACGTAAATTAAGTGATCAACAATAACATAGGGCTCAAATCTTTGAAAAGGTCGGTGCAAAATTCTATTGCAGTTTTCTTTGAAATAAATGGCTTGGATGGAACTTAGGGTTTTTTTGCTGTAAATCTGCCGTGGCAATTTTATTGATATCTTGATTAGTTTCAAAATGGCGGCATTTATCAAATTTGAGGCTATGACGTCATAAAATCTCTGAATGCTTAAGTAGCAAAGTTACAGATTTCTGCTTGTCACCATATTGTAGACGTTCATAAACTATGGTTTCTTTGAAGGTTATATAATGTTTCCTCTATTAGTTTAGGATTTATGACTGTTTAAATTTTTTCAAAATTTTCCATGATTTTTTTCAAAAATAATGAAATTGCCGCCATTTTGAACAAAATCAAGATATCCAAAAATTTCCACGGCAGATTTACAGCAAAGTACCATAAGTTCCTTTCAAGCCATCCCATTCAAAGAAAACTGCAAAATAATTTTACACCGACCTTTTTAAAGATTTGAAAGATTTGAGCCCCATGCTATCAACAATTTAATTAATGTGCCCAAACCGGATATCGTTGCAAAGAAGATACATCGTGCTTTCAGATGATTGGTATACATTACATCCTGTCAAAGTGCATATTTTTTGAAAGCTTTTATTCATAATTGGGTTGGGGTATATCTAAAACATTTTATCTAAAGTTCAATTCCCTTTCATGAATTTTCATCTCTTGTGTAATAAAGTTTTGGGAAATTGTTTTAAAAATTATTCGCACTTGTCTAACAGAAAATCTTAATTGATAGCAGACATTTCTCGTGGCATGTAATTTGAGACAGACTATAGTAGTTTATTTTTAATCTCTGTGTCTATGGCCCCGGGGTAGTCATAGTCTTTTGCTCCTAGGGGTATCGTCCGAGTAGTATTGTAAGTAGCGTAATTTATGTACCGGGTGCGTAATGCACTTTTGGCAGGCCACGATAAATCGTACACTGGACCGATTTTGATATATCACTTAATCTTTAGCAGAAAGCCTATTAGATTCTAAGATTTTTTGCAAATTTTTCCATTTTCAATTTTTAGATCTACAGGCGAGTTTCTTAAAATTTTCGTTTTCGAAAACACTGAAAACGATCAAAAAACGTTGATCAAATTTTCTAAAGACTCATCATGAATGGACAATGAGAAAATGTTTTCAGCGTGATTTGGGGATTTGGAAATTGATCATTGTAAACTTCTGCACGAGTGTTATTTTAAAAATTGGCTTGTTGCGAAATTCTGTAGTAGTTTCAATAAAGTGCCGCCCCAAAAGCCGTCACAAATCAAAAATGTAACAAAACTCCATGCTTGCTGGCCCCATGACTCTACTTCTCTTGTCTTTTAACCCCCTTGATAAAGGAACACAGCCTGCAGCAAAGCATACTTGTATTTATGTATTGTAACTTTTCAATGGATATAAAAAAAAATCTTTCAATCAGCATAAAGCGAAAAATAAATTATTCCCTCGAATTTCCATGCATTTGTATTTCACGAAAATTTTCCAGAGCACAACATGAGTTCAGGAAAACACGATATTTTTGCTATGCCGTAGACAAATTTGCAGCGTGCAGCGTTTGCAGGAGAACATGTCCATTCAAACAACGCATTCAGTGTGTATCACAATAAAAAAAATTCACTTAGATGATAAAAACAAGCTTACGTAAAAAAAGAAACAAGAAAAACAGCCAAAGCAATCAGTTCTCGCGTGCTTTAGCTTTCTATATTTAAACAACGTTATCTTAAAATAGTGCTCTTACGATTTAACATTAAATATTAAAGAGCATGCACATGTTGTAGCAATTTTCAAAAACCAATGCACGTAAACAGCGGCTTCGTCATGTAGTGTCTGCTGAGTCACTAATATGTATCCGATGTTTCAAAATCAGAAATTGGATCAAAGGCACACTGTCCCCTTGATGAATGAAAGAAATCGATAAAGATCTCCATTGAATATTCCACAAATTTACGCTAATTTCCTTTATTCAACTAAGGCAGGATCATTCATGCGTAATTTTCATGGTCATGAAAATTATGCATGAATGACTTTGCTTTCTTTGGATAAAGCAAATTATCGAGGGAACAGTGTGCCTTTAAAGGCCAATCTCCATCAAGGTTAAGGTCCACTCAATGGAATTTTCCAAGCGGGCGGAATTTTAGACAATAAAAGGTCGCTCAGCCGTAACTTTCAATCAAATTCCAGAACGACATTTTCTCTTGCATACAATAGAAATTCCGCCCGCTCGGAAAATTCCCCTGATTGGAAATCAGACTTTTAAGCGAATTGAAGCGGTTGGCTCGTGAGATTGCCGGTGAAATGCAGGAAAAATCAATCTCTAATTGTTCCCGCGACTGCTGGCGAGACAATAGAAATTGAAATGGGAATTGAAAATTTAAATCAAACTGAGTAACATTTCGCTGGAAAGTTCAAGCAACTTGAACGTAAAGGCACTGAGTCCACATAAATAGCGCGCTCATGACCAATATCAACTTCTTTTCAATCATAAAACAAAAGTTTTGCCTTAATCGCTATTGAAATTAAACCAAAGAAATTCCTGAGGATAATGCAAGGATTAAGAAGCCTTTGGGCTCCACTGCTAAAGACTTTCGTCATTAAGCACTATTGTGCGATAAAATTGATTTGTGAGCTAAGCAGCACAACCGTGAAACATTTAAAAATGGTTATCTACATGGCTTTGAATAAATTGGTAAGTAGGTAAGTAACTTTTGAAAAAATAGGTAAGTAGGTAAGTAACTTGTGAATAAATTGGTAAGTAGGTAAGTAACTTTTGAATAAATAGGTAAGTAGGTAAGTAACTTTTGAATAAATAGGTATGAAGGTAAGTAACTTTTGAATAAATAGGAAAGTAGGTAAGTAGCTTTGAATAAATAGGAAAGTAGGTAAGTAGCTTTTGAATAAATAGGAAAGTTGGTGAGTAACTTTTGAATGAATAGGAAAGTTGGTAAGTAACTTTTGAAGGTAAGTAACTTTTGAATTAATTGGTAAGTAGGAAAGTAACTTGTGAATAAAAAAAATTGCTAAGTAGGTAAGTAACTTTTGAATAAATAGGTAAGTAGGTAAGTAACTTTTGAATAAATTGGTAAATAGGTGAGTAACTTTTGAATAAATTGGTAAGTAGGTAAGTAACTTTTGAATGAATAGGTAAGAAGGTAAGTAACTTTTGAATAAATAGGAAAGTAGGTCAGTAGCTTTTGAATAAATAGGAAAGTTGGTGAGTAACTTTTGAATAAATTAGTAAGTAGGTAAGTAACTTTTGAATAAATAGGTAAGTAGGTAAGTAACTTTTGAATAAATTGGTAAATAGTTGAGTAACTTTTGAATAAATTGGTAAGTAGGTAAGTAACTTTTGAATAAATAGGTAAGAAGGTAAGTAACTTTTGAATAAATAGGAAAGTAGGTAAGTAACTTTCGAATAAATTGGTAAGTAGGTAAGTAACTTTTGAATAAATTGGTAAGTAACTTCAGGTAAGTTACTGTAATCCTACCGAGAATGCTTTATCAGCTGCTATATTCAAGAAAAACATAAAGAATTGGAGTGGAGACAAATGCAAGTGCAAGATTTGTAGATAACGGTTATTAGCATGTTATATTACATTGTGTAAAAGGTTTCTCTTTCTGGTAAAAATTTATTTGTCTTGTATTCTTCTTTTTTCTTACAGGTTTCTTTTTTCTTGTAAATTGTTGGTGTAAAGTAGTTCATATAATCGTAATGTAGAACTATAACTTTAAATAATTTAAAATAAATTGATTATCATTTTTATCATCTTCGAGTTGACTCCTACATTTAATATATTGGAGGCATGGTTCATCAAATGTCAAGCTACAACAAGTAGCATCAGAGACTCAATATGTTCCTTAGTATCCCAGCTGTTCCAAGGAGGGCTGATTTTTGGATGCAGTGAATGTCATTATTATTATTATTATTATTGTTATTATTATTATTATTATTATTATTATTATTATTATTAAGCATTAAGCATTAAAGAGCATCGGACTTTCGGAACTTGCGTCAAAAAACATTGTTAGAAAGATAATAAACATTTGCATAAGGACAACATATTACTTATTCTGTAGGAAAGACAAAGACTGGACCAATCCAGACCTTTTAACATTTTAAAGATGTAAAGACTGTTGAAGGCAGTAAGACTGACTAATATGCCCTTTTATGGAGAGTGCTAGTCACATATATTCTTTGTACTGTAGATTTTACATTTTAATTCTTTATCTGATTGTAAGCTTTATTTATGAGAATGAAAGTTTCCATTATTATCATTATTGTTATTATTATTATTATTGCTATTATTATTGTATATTTGTTGCTCACTAACTGTCAGTGGTAATGTGTTCTCGGGGTTTGGCCTCAACAAGATTTCTCAAATCTCGAGAACCTTTCTCAGAATCCTGGCAGAATGTAAAATCACAGTTTTCTGCAACTCAGTAACCCGTGTCTCTATCCCAATGGCTGTATCTTATGCAACAAGATCTGAAAGATATAGACAGACAAGAGTGACACCCAGTTCTTACCTCACTTTTATTTCAAAAAAAGGTACTAAAACATTTGCTAAAAAGCTCGATGACCCAGTGACTGTCTATGCGGTTTTAACGTCCTACTGTTAATTCAAATTTTACTTGCACTTCTTTCGAATTTCGGGCCATATTTGTCCGTAATCTCGGGACAGCTGCATCATTACGTTTGCTGTAATACTTCAACAAAGATTTTCTACCTGAAGTAAGGTTAATGCAGTCTAATTAAGGCCATGAAGTAGGACTTTCGTCGTCGTTCAAAACATTTCCTGGGAGACGCCTGGGTTTTACGAGGCGTTTACCGTCGCCACAAAATAGATCATTAGCTTAGCCTTGTTCAACAAGATAACAAAATTCTTTGTCACCATAGCCCCTGAATTGTACATAAAAGGGCCGTCGTTTCACGAACATGAAACTATTTTCGACTACTGCTCAGCAAAGAAGAACTAAAGTGCTGCCTTGTTTCTCTCGTGCGAAACCATTTAGGAATATCGTTTGTCAAAGAAATAACAAAGAACTGAACAGCTTCCGGTTACAAAACATTGCGTGTTTAAAACTTGTGTAAATTGCAGAAAAACTCACATCGAATCACAAGCAATTAACATCGAATCATCAGTGATCACCATCATCACAAGAAACAAACTCGTGTTTTCCATCTCGACTGTGGTGTACAGTATCAAGAGTTGGGTTCCTGTACTAACAACATTTGAATGCTGAAGGGGGAAATATTTCTTACTTCGTCAAGCAATGATTCAGACACATTTCTTGCTAGTGATCTAAACGGAGATAGTCTCGGTCAGGGAGCTGGTTTTATTCTTCATAAGACCATAGAGAAGATTCCAAATCATTTGTAATTTATTAGAAGTGCAAAGTAAATCAAGATCGCACACTGGAATTTCCAGGATACTGTTAATCTCTGTCGAGCGCAGACTGCTCCAGTAAGAAGACTGATTCCTGTTTCTTATCTTTGGTTAAATCACAACAAAGAATATGATGCAGTGGTAAAAGGGAGGACCAGGTAAAGCAATATATATTCAAAATCACCAAAAAAGAGCACCTCTCAAGAATCTGACACCCGATCTGACATTGGTCAAAAGACTGCAGTCTATTCGATACAGTATTCCAGAATATGTCTCATTCATGAGTGACACTCGTAACTGATGACAAGTTGGGCTCTAAACGTTGCTACGATATCAAAGCTCGAAAAAATGCTGTGAATCTTAAAATTCGAAACACTGCTACGATTCTTAAAGCTCGAAATACTATAACGATTCTTATAGCTGGAAACATTGTTACGATTCTTAAAGCTCGAAATATTGTAACGATTCTAATAGCTTGAAGCATTGTTACAATTCTCAAAGCTCGAAGCATTCTTACGATGCTCAAAGCTCGAAGCATTGTTACGATTCTCAAAGCTCGAAGCATTGTTACGATTCTCAAAGCTCGAAGCATTGTTACGATTCTCAAAGCTCGAAGCATTGTTACGATTCTCAAAGCTCGAAGCATTGTTACGATTCTCAAATCTCGAAACATTGTAGTATTTTGAGAGAGATTAAAGAACAAAATCACAATGAATAAAATCAAAGCAATCAGTCGAAAAGACGGAACAGAGAACAGCAAGGAAATAGCAGCTTTTCTAAACAGTCATCCTGACACCAAACGAGGGCCAGTGAGAACCCTCTCAACGAAAGCTTGCAGGGTATTCGTCGCTGAGGAAAGAGCAAAGCGTGCGTTTAAACCCACTTTGCTGCTCAACAAACACGATTCACGTTCAGAAGGTGATCTCGGCAAAATGGTTGAGAAAACATATGCCATAAAGAAAACTGCCACGTCTCCCTTCTGCGATTCACCTGGAGAAGAAGGTTGGACCTCTTCAGGAAATAGCCTTATATCTAAGTTTAGCTTTTCTGAACTCGATCTTACCTTATGTCCAAGGCAGTCGCCAACAACATCCCCCGTGTTACTAGCTCCTAAGCAAACACCATACCTATATCCAGCTCCTGTGCCTGTGTTCCCTATGGAAGCCTCGTTTCCACCAGTTGAATTGTAGGTCCTGTGTATATGAGCATAGGTTCCAAATCTTTAACTCGGCGTAAAAAGGTGGGTGTAAAATTCAATGACCTATTTCTTGTAATTGAATGGCTTGAAAGAAACTTTATATACTTATCTATAATTCTACCGTTGGACTTTCCAGAAATTTTGAACTTTTTTCGAAATTACAGCGTATTTTACATTTCAGCTCATTTGAGGATGTGACGTCATCAAATTCCAAAATCATAAGCTAGATGAGTGACAGACTTTTGCTTGATACCATATTGTAGGCATCCATAAACTATAGTTCTCTTCGAAATTACTTCATGTTGCGTCAAACGGTTTAGAAATTACGATGGTTTTAAGATTTTTGAAAATTTTTCCTGAATTCTTGAAAAAGAAGAAAAACACTCTAATTCTGAAAATATTAAAGATTTTAGAAACGTCCAACGGTAGAATTATAGAGAAATAGCTAAAGTGTCTTTGAAGTCATTCAGTTCAAAGAACTAGGTCACTCAATTTTACACCAGCCTTTGTAAAGATTTGGAACCTATGCTGTGTATATGCCTGTGAGTAAAAACAAATAAGCATGGGTTCCAAATCTTTAAAAAGGTGGGTATAAAATTCTATGACTGTTTTCTTTGAACTGAGCGGCTTCAAATAAACTTTAGCAATTTTGCTATAATTCTAAACTTTTCTAAAAACATCAATATTTTCAGAATTAGAGTGCTTTTCTTCTTTCTTAAGAATTCAGACAGACTCTTGAAAAAAGTAAAACCATAGTAGTTCCTAAACTTTTCAGGCATCACGGAATAACTTCCAAGAAATATTTCGCATTGATGAATGCCTAAAATATGGAATCAAGCAAGAACCTCTCTTCTGGTTTATGATTCAGACATCTGATGACGTCACATCCTCAAATGAAGTGAACTATGAAACACACTGTGATTTCGAAAAAGATCGAAGATATTTGAAAAGCCTAATGGAAGGATTATAGCAAAATAGCTAACATTTCTTTGAAACCATAAATTTTAAAGAAATAATTCATAGAATGTAACACCCACCTTTTTACATCAATTTGAAGATTTGGAACCTAATGTTACAAAATATATCCCCCGTTTGAAAACATAGGGCTCAAATCTTTAAAAAGGTCGGTGTACAATTATATTGCAATTTTCATTGAAATGAATGGCTTGGAAGGAACTGAGTGTTTTTTTCTGTAAATCTGTCGTGCAAATTTATTGATATCTTGATTAATTTCAATGTGGCGGCATTTATTAAATTTGGGGCTATGACGTCATCAAATTTCTAAATCCTAAACCAAAAAAGATACTGATTTCTGCTTTTCACCATATCGTAGACCTTCATAAACTATGGTTTTCTTGAAAGTTATATGATTTTTCCTCCTTTGGCTTAGGATTTACAATGATTTAAATGTTTTCAAAATTTTCCATCAATTTTTTCAAAAATCATTAGATAGCCGCCATTTTGAAATAAAATCAAGATATCCAAAATTTCCACGGCAGATTTACATCAAAGTACAAGCTACAAATTTCTGCTTGGCATCATATTGTAGACCTTCATAAACTATAATTTTCTTGAAGGTTATATAATGCTTCTTCTATTGGTTATGGTTATCTTAACAAGGAGCCCATTCATCATTTCGTTATTTTTCTATATTCATTCAAACGTTGAACAATTTTTTAGAACACCCTGTATTTGTTAACGCAGGCTAGGTTCCTGGCAGGCCGCTATACAACTGATGTGGGCCTGCGGCACGATGGCTTGCGCCCTCACAGTTACCTCTGAGTACTAGGGGCATACAGGGTGTCCCAAAAAAAGTACTCCTGTTTAAAAAATCACCAAATATTGATTATCGAGCCTTTGATAAAATTTTTTTGACTTGTTTTGTGAAAGACCCAAAAGTATGTACAGATACTAAAATGTTTGCTTTTCATATAACAAGGTAGAAAAATTACACATTGAAAAACCTTATTTTGAGCTATACTTTTTCAGCAAAATACTCAATCTTGCCAAACAGTCAACATTTTCAGATTTTTCATCGTCATCGAAGTCTCCAATGATAGTGTACATTTCTTTCTGTCATTTATGACCAAACTAGAAGCTTTATCTGCATAAAAAATTGATCTGGTAAGCATAAATGCTTTTTTGCATGAAGATTCAAAACCATGTAACCCCAAAAAGAGCTAAATTTGTTAATTTTCAACCAATTTAAAGGTCATCTATGTCTGGGAAAATAATTTGGTCCTTGATCTACTTGGCAAAGAAAGAAAATTGAAGATCGGTCATGTAATCAAATTTTGGTGATTTTTCAAACGGGAGTACTTTTTTCGGGACACCCGGTATGAAACGAAATAAGTATGGGTAACATGTACAAAAATGAATTTCATGTTGCCATCCTGCATCTCACGGTTGTGGAGTAAATAGAGTCTCAAAAATATCCGAATATTTGACAGAATAATTCGTATCTCTGGTAAATAACAAAATGACTTCTTTCGTCAAAATTCAGCAAATCCTTATAATTCTTAACAATTTAGTCAAATGTAGCGAGATTTTTGGTGTAAAAGTTAACAAGTTTATATCATCGACATTGCATAAAAAATCTAAGCGGAAACATGGCTCGTTGAAATTAAGTTCGATTCAAACAAACAGACAAAGAGTCTTTACTGATCTATCCTCAAACATTGGGCCTTCCTTTGAGGCAATTAATACAGTGATTCTTTCAGTAGCATTGTATGTATTACTAATATGCAACCTTAGAACTTAGAGTATCATTTATTACAAATTTAATTCATAGAATATGAGTGAAATTCAGTAACTGTTGCCCGAACTGTTGTCGATATATTCTGGAGTTGCCTGAAGTCATGCTTACAAGGGAAACCCTGGAAAACCGTCTTGAGCAGGTTTCCATTAACGAGCAAAAACTAGCGAGAAAAGTTGTACTAGAAGGTGTCCCAAAAAAGTTGTGTCCCGTTTATGTGGCTGCTGTGGAGGCGCTGAAATTTCAATTGTTTCGCTTTTTATAAAGCTGCATAACAAGGACAGATTTTGTAACACAATAGCACGAGATGCTTTTATTGACACCAGAATTCAAAGCGATTAGCGACTGCAGACAAAGGAAATTCTCTCAGCCATGACTTCAAAACAAACGAAGCCGCAAAAGTTTCTCTGAACCCAAGTTGCTAGCGCGCTCATTGTGCATTTCATAATATGTTTTTAAGAGCAAACATGAGCATATATCGAAAGAAGAAAGATATATCTACACATTTACCGCGGGCATTTTATTTCTTTGGTTCAGAAGCCGAGCAGTAAGTGTTTTCATTACATCCAAAAAAATAAGAGAATTGAATCACCCACCAATCGGCTTCTGAACCAAAGAAATAAAATGCCCGAGGTAGATGTGTAGATATATCCTTCTTCTTTCGATCTATGCTCATGTTTGCGCTTAAATACAGTTTCTGGAATGCACAGCAAGCGAGCTAGCTACCTGGTTTTCAGAGAAACTTTTGTGGCTTTGCTTGTTTTGAATTTCTGGTTGAGAGAATTTCCTTTGTCTGCGATCACTAATCGCTTTGAATTACGGTGTCAATCAGACCCAACTCGTGCTATTGTCTTACCAAATCTGTCCAACAAGGGCAGATTTTGTAGTACAATAGCAACAGTTGTATTTGATTGACACCCCAATTCAAAGCGATTAGCGACTGCAGACAAAGGAAATGCTCTCAACCAGTAATTCAAAAAAACAAAGCCGCAAAGCCGCAAAACTCTCGTTTCGAAAGGTAGTTATTAAGAGAAGTTACGTGCCGAAAGTTCTGTCTGGCTAGTTTATTTGATTCAGGCAAAGCTCTCGCCTTGTGCAAGCGAAAGGTAGTTATTAAGAGAAGTTACGTGCTTATAACAAAATGGCCGCAAGACAGAAACTTTAGCATATTTACCAAAACTTCTTCAAATTCGATTTAGTTAGAAGCACATAACTTCTCTTTAAAACTACCTTTCGCTTGCACAAGGCGAGAGTTTGCACTACTAGTTTCCGGGAAACTTTTGCGGCTTTGTTTGTTTTGAATTACTGGTTGAGAGAATTTCCTTTGTCTGCAGTCGCTAATCGCTTTGAATTGAGGTGTCAATCAAACGCAATTTTGCTATTGTATTACAAAATCTGCCCTTGTTAATCTGTCCTTGTTCAGCTGCATAGGAAAGGCATAAACGTAGAGTTTGAGCCGAGTTTGAGACCTTTTGTCTGAGTCATTCTGACAAGCGGTTGATGATTTATAGCGTAGGAAAGGCAAAATAAAATGGGTGCAGAATAAATTACACATTCCTTTGAATTAAATGTCTTGAGAGAAATTTAACGCACTTTGCTGTAAATCTGCCGTGGCAATCCTATGATATCTTAGTTAGTTTCAAAATGGCGGCCTATATAATAATAGAGGGTGTGGTGTCATCAAATTTCTAAATCTAAAACCAGAAAAGCGACAGATTTTTGCTTGCTACCATATTGCACAGTAGACCTGTATCATTTTTTCTCCATTGGTTTAGGATTTACGATGATTTTAATTTTTTCAACGTTTTCCATGAATTCTTTCAAAAAAATTAATAAAAACGAGGCCATTTTGAAAATGATCAAGATAAAAATTTGCACGGCAGATCTACAGCAAGTACCATCACTTCCTTTGAAGCCATTCAATGTAACAGAATTTTACACCCACCTTTTCGAAGATTTGACAATTTTGAGCTCAATGCAACGAAGGGGCGGCGTTTTCAATCAAATAAGACCACCAGAGATCTACGCTTCCGGAACGTAGGCCTGTGCCAATAAAAATTGCCCAATAGCATTCAGTTCAAACAGCCTACGGGAAAAACTTGGCAAAACAAACCACAGTTTTGATATTATGGTAAAAAGCATTGAGACTCTCTGCTCAGAAATTAAATTAATTCTCAACATATTGTCATTTCTTATCTTAATTTCATTCTGGTCAAAAGACAATTTAGAAATAATAAGATCGTAGCTTTTTATACGAAAGACGTAACCCAGAAAAACACAATTGATTCAGTTATTAAATCGGGACTTTATTCATTACGTGTTATTTCTTTATGTATGAAAGTTACTTTATTCCCATGGTGACCCGGCAAACTCCAACGAATTCCCATGGGTTTGAAACAATGGGAGAACAAACGGATGCCTAGAAAAATGTCTAAAAGTATCAATTTGCTCAATAATTGAAATGAAAAATTAATGAATTAATAGATTTTTTCTTTACTTTTAAGAAGCCAATAAATAGTGTCGTTATGTTGAGTATGCCACAGAAAACATTCCGAAAGCCCGCGAAAGCCGATAAAATGTTTCTGATTTCATCGGTTACTTTTCTGTGTATCAGGGAGACAACTTAAGGTTAATTTCCAGTCAGTGGAATTTTCCGAGCGGGTGGAATTTTAGACAATAAAAGGTCGCTCAGCCGTAACTTTCTATTCAATTTCAGAGCGACATTTTCTCTCGCATACAATAGAAATTCCACCCGCTTGTAAAATTCCACTAGCTGGAAATCAGAGCCTTTCATCCACAGTTCGGACAGAGAAACTTTGAATGATTATAAAGTAACTAGGACGGATAATGTTACAATAGGATCCGCTACTTTTTTTTGACACCCAAATACAAAGCGTTTAGCGATCTTAAACAAAGGGAATTCTATGCCTGGCTGGTCAAGTCATAAACAAAAACAATACAAGCCGCAAGAAATGCTCTGAAACACAGGTAGCTAGCTTGCTCATTGTGCATGCCAGAAATGGTTTTTAAGAACAAATATCAGCATATATCGAAAGAAGAAAGGCATATTCAAACTTCTACCTCGGGAATTTTATTACACTCAAAAAATAAGCGAATTAAATCGCCTGTCAATCCGCTTCTAAACAAAACAAATAAAATGCCCAAGGCAGAAGTTGAGATGTATCCTTGTTCTTTGGATTTATGCTCATGTTTGTTCTTAAAAATCATTTCTGGAATGAACAACGAGCGAGCTAGCTACCTGGGTTTGAGAGCAACTTTTGCGGCTTACTTTATTTTTGTTTATAAGTTGACCGACCAGGCATTGAATTCCCTTTGTCTGCAATTGCTAATCGCTTTGTAATTAGGTGAACAAGGGCAGATTTTGTAATACAATAGCATGAGTTGCTTTTGTTGACACCTCAATTCAAAGTGATTAGCGATTGTAGACCAAGGAAACTCTCTCAACCAGTAAGTCAAAACAAACGAAGCCGCAAAAGTTTCTCTGAAACTAAGGTAGCTAGCTCGCCCGTTGTGCATTCCAGAAATTGGTTTTAAAGGCAAATATGAGCATAGATCGAAAGAAGAAGGATGCATCTACACATCTGCCGCGGGCATTTTATTTGTTTGGTTCAAAAGCCGTTTGGGAGGCAATTCAATTCTCTTATTCTTTTGGGTGTTATCAAAACATTTACTGCTCAGCTTTTGGACCAAAGAAATAAAATGCCCGCGGCACATGTGTAGATATATCCTTCTTCTTTCGATCTATGCTTATGTTTGCACTTAGAAATGATTTCTGGAATGCAGAACGAGCGCGCTACCTACCTGATGGGGTTCAGAGAAACTATTGCGGCTTTGCTTGTTTTGACTTACTGGTTGAGAGAATTTCCTTTGTCTGTGATTGCTGATCGCTTTGAATTGAGGTGTCAACAAAAGCAACTCATGCTATTGTATTACAAAATCTGCCCTTGTTAATTAGGTGTCAATCAAAAGTAGCTGATCCTACTGTAACATTATCTGTCCTTGTTTTATAAAGGTAATATTTTACTTGATGGGCAAAATAATTCTTGGAGTTCGTGGAAAAATGTAAATAGCTGTCTTTAGGAAAACGAGGACAGATTTTGTAACATAATAGCATCAGCTGCTTTGATTGACACCTCAATTCAAAGCGATTAGCGACTGCAGACAAAGGAAATTCTCGCAACCAGTAATTCAAAACAAACAAAGCCGCAAACGTTGCCTTGAAACCAGTAAGGCCAACTGTCCCCTTGTGCACACGAAAGGTGGTTTCTAAGAGAAGTTATGTGCTTATAACGAAAGAAGAAGGGTAAATCTAAAGATCGGCCGGGCGGATTTCGTTTGTCAGATTCAGAAGCCGAGCAGAAGGCTTTGTAATTCTTGCGTATCTAGGGCTTAAATGAAACGATTACAAAGCAGCTCCTGAATCAAATAAACAAAATCTGCCAGCCAGAACTTTAGATTTACCCTTCTTCTTTCGTTATAAGCACGTAGCTTCTCTTAAAAACCATCTTTCGTTTGCACAAGATGAGAGTTTGCCCTACTAGTTTCAGAGAAACTTTTGCGGCATTTTTTGTTTTGAATTACTGGTTGAGAGAATTTCCTTGGTCTGCAATCGTTAATCGCTTTTGATTCCGGTGCCAATCAAAAGCAACTGACGATATTGCGTTGCAAAATCTGCCCTTGTTTTCCTTAGGTACTTTATTGTAACTCGGCAATTTTTGCGAATTTTGTCGCCTGTTCACGAGCATTGAAAATATAGGTAAATTTGAGTTTATGAAAATTTCTTGGTTGTAAAATGCCCGCAAATGGCCCTAGGAATCTCCGTACTTAAGACATTTCACATTTCTCAGGAGCCTAAGAAATAGATTTGGAAACCAATAATGAAGATTTTCAATCCCACGACAATAAATGTGGAACCGTTATCTCTTACCCATGAACATTTTTCACTTTCTTCATTGTTCTGTGCGAGGAGCTTCTTTATGATTTGATCAAGTGTTTTTGCCTTTTCAGGCAGATTTTGTAACACATAGCATGATGAGTTGCTGTTCTTGACACCTGAATTCAAAGCGTATAGCGATTGCCGACAAAAGAAATTCCCTCAACCAGTAATTCAAAACAAACAAAGCCGCAAAAGTTTCTCTGAAATCCAGGTAGCTAGCTCGCTTGTTGTGCATTCCAAAAATCGTGTTCAAGAGCAAACATAGCATGGATCAAAAGAAGAAGGATATATCTACACATCTCCCCGGGCATCTAAATTGTTTGGTTCAAAAGCCGATTGGGAGGCGATTCAATTCTCTCAATTTTTTGGGTGTAATTAAAACACTTACTGCTCAGCTTCTGAACCAACGCAATAAAATGACCGAGGTCTATGTGTATTCTTTCGATATATGCTCATGCTTGCTCTTAAAAACGATTTATGGAATGCACAACGAGCGAGCTAGCTACCTGGGTTTCAGAGAACCTTTTGCGGCTTTGCTTGTTTGAATTACTGGTTGAGAGAATTTCCTTTGTCTGCGATCGCTAATCGCTTTGAATTGCGGTGTCAATCAAAAGAAATTCATGCTATTGTCTTACAAAATCTGTCCTTGTTTTTCTCTTGGTGCTATGAATTTTCAAAAATGGAAAACTTTTATGTGGCTCACCCCTTGGAGTCTTTGCATCTCATTATCTTCTTAACTATCAAAACGATCTATGATTTACTTAAATCGGTGTCATCCCTCTCAGCGAATGCCAAATCGTTTCATCGATTCACCTTGCATAATTATTATCAAATCAAAAGAATCGATGTTTCCTGCCTAAGGAAGGCAGAAGAAAGAATATCAAGGTCTCCTCTAATAAAGCATTCGTCGAAGAATTCTGAGTAACCCCCGGAAGTAAACTGAGAAATGTACATTGAAAGTAAAGGAAAGAAATGAAAAGGAACGGCTTGTTTATTATTGTCCAACATGTTCCATATTTGCAGTTACACACTGACATATGTCTTTCTAATAAAACACACAATCAGGAGCGGTCCTTTCACACAACGACCGCGAAAAACTTTCTCCCTTGGAAACTGTTTCTTATTTCGGCGAAGAGGAAACCGTAATGTCGTTAAGGACAGAAATTTAGATAAGGTTGTATAAATGTTATCTAATTGACAAAGACTTGTAGAAATATAAAATATGAACCAAGGTGAAAGGGATAGGTTATTAATTGTAACATGACAAACAATAATAGTGTACCTCTCGCCAAGTGACCTGGCTGGCTCTGTCTTGGATTTGCATCAGGGGGGCTTGCCTTGAATTGCCGGAAAGTCGTGGAAAGAAATGAACTGAAATGAGAAATCAGAAATTTACTTTTGGATTTAGGAACGTGATTCAGGTAGTCATATCACCCAGTTCTGTTAGGATCTGGCTTAAAGATTACAATAATCGACTTGGCTGCCATTCGAAAGAGCTTGACGATAGTTATCAAGTTATTTGAAGAAAGAAAGTCAAATAGATGTTTTTGGATCTCAAAGGTGAGTGCAACGTCATACTATCTGTCTCAGAATTCATTTCAATATTAACCGCGTAACTTCACTCTCATTCGAATGCTTTCACTGTTTTGATCTTTACTGATAACATTTGAAACAAGTACTTTCACAACCTCCAAGAAAATACCATCGACAAAATTCTCCTCGGTTTTGTTTGCGTTCCATTTGTGACAATGGTAGCTTACGCCTGTGACAACTAGCCCACTCTCCTTTATGTTCATAACTCAACTCATAACTCCATCGAGTGGGGATACTTAGAAACTTTCCTCTATCCAGATCATTTCCAAATCAAATATTTGACGATACTTCTGTTAAGAAGCGCATAAAACCTGAGCAGATCAACATATATTTGGATTTGGAGTTGCGAGCATTTTCAGCATTCTTTCGCAAACCAGTCAACTATTGCTCACTTACATAACTGACGATTTTGATACTAAAAAAAGGAGCATGCTCAAGAGTTGCATATGCAAATCTAATATATAATAGTAATAATAATAATAATAATAATAATAATAATAATAATGATAATAATAATAGTAATAATAATACAATAATAATAATGATAATAGCTAATGTGTTTAAAGTTGGCGTACAACTCTGATAGCTATGTAAACAGCTAATTAATGCCAACTATCAACTAGAAATATCATAAGTGTACCTATGTTACGATGTACCAAAACGTTTTGAAGTAAGTATAAGCTAAATAAAACCTAAGCAAGAAATAAATATTTTACGCAATCTACAGTCACACTCTATTGTGTGAGTTTTTGGTTCCATTTTGAAAGCTGTCAATGATTGGGACTCTTTAATACTGTGAGGTAATGCTTGCCACAGCTTTTGACCCAAATATCTCACACAGTTCCTATGCCATAAGAAGTTGTCCGGACATTCGGAATGCCAAGAGTATTCTTATTTCACAAGTCATCTTCTACAACTCTTGCCTCAAAAATCTCACTCATGAAGAATGAAGCTAGGATTTAGGTTTTTCTTGGCTTTGTATAATTCTATCATCAAGTACTGTAGATTGCGTTAGTGAATGGATACAGCATTATCTAACTTCAGCAAAGTTTCGTAGTCGGCATGACTGTTTTTATCCACAATTCTGCGGGCTCTTTCATGGATTTTATTCTAAAATTAGCCTATTGTATTTGATGGTTTTGTCACATTCGTAGAAAGGCATTGTTTGGCTGGAGGAACAATAGCGGGCGCAGGCGTTTCCTTTGGCCTATTTATAGATTATCATCATAGGGTTCAAATCTTTCAAAACTTGGTGGGTGTAAAATTCGATGAAATATTTTCTATGAATTGAATGGCTTGAAAGGAACTTACGGTACTCTGCTGTAATTCTGCCATGGACATTTTTAAATTTTTAAAATTTTTCAAAATGGCGGCAATCTCATTATCTTGAAGAAATCCTGGAGAATTTTGAAAAAATTCAAAATCATCGTAAATCCTGATCCAATACAGGAAAAGTGATATAACCTTCAAGAATATCATAGTTTATGAAGGTCTACAATACAGTGGCAAGCAGAAATCTGTAGCTTTTCTGGTTTAGGATTTAGAAATTTGATAACGTCATATGGCCTTGAATTTAATAAATACCGCCATTTTGAAACTAATCAAGATATCGATAAATTTCCAAGGCAAATTTACAGCAAAAAACCCCAAGTTCATCCCAAGCCATTTAATTCAAAGAAAACTGTAATAGAATTTTACACGGGCCTTTTCAAAAATTTGAGCGCAATGTTTAGATCATCTCAATTCAGCTGAATTTACAGAGAAGGACAATAAGATTTTGAACAATGCTTCTATGTCGCGCATTTCCCTATGGTATCTACGACAACTGTGATATGATACCATATCAAAGAGAGTGTGGGATGATCACCTTGAGCAGCTTTAAGCCAAACGTTATTCCCAAAATCGTCTTACGGCCTCAAGCATGCAATCGCTAAATGTCTGAGGTATGAGAACCTTAGGGGATATTAGTCCTTTTTCAAAATGCGCTAACCCCCATCCCAGCTCTCCAGAAGGTGAAATATCGAGAAAAAACCAGGATGGCAGCCCAGGGGGGGGGGGGTACTTGATTTTCGATTGTACGGGGGTGTGCATTCCAAGAAGTAATTTTTTCACCCAACTTTAGCATTTTTCCATCAAAATGATAGCCGGCTTTAGAAAAAAATCGACGAAAAGTATACTCCAAAACGTAAACATTTCAGAGAAAAACAATGAAATAACACTTTTGACAACCAGCTTTAAAAAAAGTGCCTTCTTTTAATACCCGGCGTTCGTAAAAAGAGGCGAAAACGATACCCGGGAAGGAGTGCACATCCCGTCAGCAAAATATTCTAAGTTCCACCCTGGGGATGGCAGGCTGTGCGTCGCATGTTACTTGAAGATGATTGCAGATGATTGCAGCGAAGTGTATTGTAAAATGTTTGAAGGCAAGGGGAACATCGCAATCAACGCACAGCAAAGAAAACTATTTCGTAGATCAAATACTGATTAAATATATACGAGATGATATTTCGCCTCGGAATACGAAGCATTTTCAGAGCTAAACTGGCGCTCTTGAACGTGTTGGGGCGCAGCTGTGCAGCCTCGTCCCCAGGGCCTTTGGGACGAGGTTGGCAGTTGTGTAATCCTCTGACTTAGCAGCCAGGCAGACGGTATTCGACCCCACCAACACAATTTGAGCGTCATGAAAAGGACGGTTCTGTGGCAGCGAGGATAGTTCAAGCCCCTACCCCTGCCCTTCCGAAACCTGCCACGTAGAATGAGGAGCATCGACTGGACTCTTCTTTAGGGCTCTTTAGGCCTAATGTAGCATTAAAACTGAAGTGCTATTCCGATCATTTTTTTATGACACCAAACAATTTGAAACATCGTGCAGAAAATCTATCCAACCAATTTCTAGAATTTTTGATCTATTACCAAATTGAGGCTTCAGCTTAAATTATGAGAGTCTATTCATAATTTTCATTTATTCATAAACGAAACTGTTACTTGAGCAAAATTGTTCGATAAAAATCTCCCTCAGTTGATTTGTATATTTATCTATCAAACTGTAAATACACTACCTCCATATGAAGTACGGCAGCACTACAAAACGAACAATGATTAAGTAACGAACTAACTAACTAACTTACTAACGAGCTAACTAACAGCAATAAAACAAAATAAACAAACAGAAACAGTAATAGAGGAGGTAGCAAGTAAGAGGTAGAGGAGGTAATAGAGGAGGTAGTAATAGTATGGAGGTAGCAAGGCCTTTACATACAGTTATCATTTCGTATTCTTAGCGCTTCTTTTAGAAATTTCGATTGCATAGGGAATGTATTGAGAATGTATCACTAGCTCACTCTTACTTCTCGTAAGGTGGATGAAGTGCAAATTAGTTCGGAGTGATTCTACGTTGGCCAATCTAAGGAGGGGCGTTAAGTTTCTCATATGCTGAGCACCCTGTTAGGAAATGGGCCTCATCCTCTTACAGGGTGTCCCAAAAAATTGTGCCCTGTTTGTCTGAAGATTGCGACAAAACGGCAAAAGATCTCGCCAAACTTTTGCATGATGGTGCTTTTCAGATGTTCAATTAAAGTTTGCCACCATCCCCGTAAAAATCCGTTGAAAAATGATGGAGCTACGACCTTCAGAAGACCAAATTTGCCTGACGACTGAAACCAGCAGTCGGCCATCTTGCCTTACTATTTTGCAGTGATAAGTATCTTCAGGTGAGGTAAGAAATAATTCTGTGAGATCAGAAATATCGGACCTCTCCGAGGATAATCGGAATTTTCACGAGAGCTATGAAATTGGAGGCTGCTGTTTCATTTTCATTCCATAAAGCTATTTATCGCTGCAAAATAGTAAGACAAAATGGCCGACCGCTGGTTTCAGTCATCGGGTCTGAATTTCAGTCAAATTTGGTCTCCGAAAGGTCATAGCTCCACCATTTTTCAACGGATTTTTATGGGAATGGTTGCAAACTTTAATTGAACATCTGAAGAGCACCATCATGCAAAAGTTTGGCGAGAATCTTTTGCCGTTTTGTCGCAATCTTCAGATAAACGGGGCACAATTTTTTTGGGGCACCCTGTATATAATGGTCTGAGCACATAGCAGTACATAGTCTTTCCTCGACTGGCAAAGCTTTGTGTCTCCCCTTCTCGATGTGTAAGTCGTGGTCAAAACTGTCATCAAGAATTAGCCAAAAGTCCTATTTCTCGATTTGTCTAAAAACGGCCAAAATTGGCTGTTCACTATCATGTAGATTTGGACCTGTTGATGCCCAGCATTGATGAAAGGGCATAATTATGTTTCAACAGTTTCATGTCATTAGAAAGCAATACCGGGGTTTAGAACAATTTCATTTTACCATAAAGATGGTCGAAAGTGGATTAACTAGAGCCAGTAGATTATGGTTTGCCGAAGCCAATAACTCAGCCTATGATAAGCTAGCTTTCGGGAATTCTTCACTTTAGTGCATTGTAAATAATATTATGGATAATGTCTCAAAATTAAGTCAAAGCCTTTTTCAGGCAGAGTGGTTGAAATTTTTCAAATACGTTTCCTTGTTTTTATGATAGACTTATGACTGTTCGTCCCTTGTTTCCCTGCGCTCTCTGATTTGCTGATATTCTTGGTCAATAGGGACACATAATATTACTCTTAAAAAGTGGGCTTCCTTTAGGCCCGTGTGGAGTGGTTCCGTATTCACCAATGAAATTGCTAGAATTTAGTTTTCAACCAATAAGGAGGCGCTATTTTTGACAGTTGTTGTTGTTGTAATACAAAAAACGGTTGATACGGCCTAGGGTTCTCGTAGCTGCGATGGATTTATTTTGTTTCTGCAGAGGAAGATTACTGCTTGAAAGGTATATATTTTGCGATTAGTAGGTCAGGAAACATCATTCTTTGTACTGAAAGTTTGCTTTTCAATGTTTAAGCTCTTTAAATCAGACTTTGAAGCGCTTTTGTTGAAAGTAAGAGAACTCCCGCTAGTTTAGGCCATTTTAAAAAAGGGGGCCCACTTTTAAGAGTAATATCATGAGTCCCTATTTAAAACAGTAGATGCATTTCTTTGATTCAACCATTTACCCAAATTTGATATATAAATTCAAGTTAGTTCTTCATCGATAGAAAACAGCAAACAATTTGAAATGGGCTAATCAGGTCAGTTTCTACAACTATCCAAAGAGGTATAGCTTTTGTTTTCTCCTCGTTTTCCATTCCTACCCTGTTTTCTCCCATCGCAGCCAGTCTGTCTCATATACAGTTGAATCCAATTAAATCTTATCCTACACATACAGTAAACACACGAACAAGAACCTAGTGGATCCTGTCGGTCCCGTCCGGTCCTGTCCTATCCTCCCGGGGGTACTCCCACTGTGGCCTAACAGGGTGTCCAATCAGTGTTAAAGAGGGCCAAAGCTAACATTTTGAAAAATACCCTCAAATGGTAGTATCATTTTACAGAAACCCAAAAAAAGTAGTTCATGGACATAAAATTGGGTCATTTGGTGCATCGATTAAAGAAAATTTCTGCAGTATTTTGCAATTTTCTATTGTAAAAATTGATGGAGCAAAGCAAGAAAACTTCAAAAATTCATTGATGACTATTGCTGCAACAACCATATTGCCATGCGGAGGAGCGTACTGAGTTGAAATATCTTATCATTGGCCAGGAATCTTAGAATACTCCCAATTGGTAGTATGTGTTTGACAAATAGGGCCATTTGGTAGCCATTTGGTAAGACCCTCAAATTGACTGGACCCCCTGCTAGGCCATAATGGGAGTACCCCCGGGCCTATCCTACCCTACCCTACCCTTTTCTGATATCCTAATATCTTCAGAATATGATGTTCAGTGCCCGGGGGGGGGGGGGTACTTCACATATTTTGGGTACGGGGACGTGCCATCGGGAAGGGTATCGATTTTCGCGATTTTGGTATAAGGAACGGCATCGATTTTAGCGATTTTGGCATAAGTATAAGTTCGGATATACATTTTCGGAAAAATGGTATAAGGTCGGGTGTACTTTTTCGGAAAATTGGTATAAGGAACGGGTATGTTTTTGAAGCTTCGATCCCCGACCAAAACCTGGTCAAGTACCCCCCCCCCCCCCCGGGTTCAGTGCTGTATTGAGACTGTTTTCTTAATTCAATACGCTTATGGAACGCCGTTTGCACAAAAATGACATAAACATAGTTTATGTTACATAAACTATGTTTATGTGCACATAAACTATGTTTATGTACATAAACTGTGTTTATGTGCACATAAACATAGTTTATGTACATAAACATAGTTTATGTCCAATATTTTGCACATAAACCTAGTTTATGTACATAAACTGTGTTTATGTGCACATAAACATAGTTTATGTACATAAACATAGTTTATGTCCATTTTTGTGCAAACGGCGTCATAGTCATTGTTCTAGAAGGCGTCATAATCATAGTCATAATGAGTCCCTAAAGCGTCACGTCGGTAACAATAGCGGACTTATCGCATTCAGAACACCGGTGCAATGTGATCCAGATTTCCATTCGTAGCCTGAGGCATTATTTCAAGTTAGGCATACAAAGTGTACTTTAGGCCTCTTTCTTAGCACAGTAAGGGCACAAAATAGCAATAAATTTCAAATTCAAATTTCTTAACTTGCACTCACTCGATTTTCATGATCTTCCTTTTGTTTTAAAGATTAAACCTTGCAGAATATGTAGTGAAAAAGCCGATTGAAAATTTTATCTTGAGATGTGCAAATTTAGTGAATTCTAAATGGTTACCAAACGTTAAAAAAAAAACTAAAAAACTGAATCATTAAACTACCGAGTCGCCCCCCTGGGCTCTAAACTTTGTATTTCGATTTCTTAACTTTGGGCCTAATTCTTCGCGAACAAGACTCCTTGTTTAGTTTCTTAGTATTCATAAAATTAATTTTACCGTTAATCATAATTTATTTAGGACTGAAAACGCAAAAACGTAATTTCCATACTTTCCAACAATATTCGAAACAAATTTGTGCAAGATTGACGCGGCACGTGCTGTCTTCCCCTCTTTTATGAGGAACGTGTTAACCGACTTCACTCTAAATTCTCCCAAGCATTCACAAGAAAGAGTGCCGTAATTTGCAAACTGATCCTCAGGGAATTATTTAGACGCGTCTCAGAACAATGGGCACCACGCCGTTTGCACAAAAATGGACATAAACTATGTTTATGTACATAAACTACGTTTATGTGCACATAAACATAGTTTATGTACATAAACATAGTTTATGTCCATTTTTGTGCACATAAACTATGTTTATGTGCACATAAACTATGTTTATGTTACATAAACTGAGTTTATGTGCACATAAACATAGTTTATGTAACATAAACTATGTTTATGTCATTTTTGTGCAAACGGCGTTCCATATACGCTGTAATATGAATCCAACCTCGTGACAAATCTCAAAGACAACATTGCGTATCGTCTATCTTCTGTGCCATGTTTGACCAGCGGAAGCAAGGTACAAGATACTACGGGGGTATTCAGTTGAGTTGAGAGCATACCAATCCTTCTTTTTGACCTTGCGAGATGGCAATGCTTTCTGGGACCTTTCCGCCTTTCTCTAGCCTGCGTGCAGCCTCAACTGCACGCAGGTTACCTTTCTCGAAAAAAGAAATTTGAAGTCAGCTGGCTCTGAAGAATGATTTCATGGGAGCAAAGTAACCAAACTTGGTAATACTTGAAGGGAACGAAGGAAGGTGAGTGGAGCGATCTATATACTTACTCCAGCCTACAGTGAGCTGCGAAAGTGGAGCGAGCGAAGCGAGCGCTTTGATATCCAGGAATGTTATTCGTAATCATAGATTCCACTGTCGCAGCTCACTGGCCACCGAGTAGTCCCAAACAAGATAACAAACGAGACAGCAATCTGTGAATAAGACAAAAAGATGCCTACACATGCCATTGTTTCTGTAGCTACACTGTTCCACATTTTCCACGCACGTTTGGAGACGTCAAATACAATTTGGTAGACTACACCAGACCCCTTCCGCACGCTACTTCTATCTCCGTTGATTCAAAAATGGCATACAGCTCTACCCAAATACTACCACGACCCCCGGTGCGATAGACAAAGCCACGCATAAGATCAATAAGGCCAATACAAACGAAGGCAATACAAGGGCAGTTGGGAAGGATAACATTGCAAGCTGTCAAAAGTAGAATTGTTAACCTCACCAGTATTGCAAAGCCAAGAAAGAGAAATAGGGTAAGTAAATTATTAGCACTGAGTAAGGTAGAGGCTGCACTGCTGCGTGGATTTCAGAAAAAGTAACAGGGTATGAAATCTATTGCCAAGAGAGCAAGAGATACACAAAGATGAGTTGGGACCTTCATGAATGAATACACGTGCAGTATTCGTTTTTCCTTTTATAAGAAACTTGGATCGGCCAATGGTACCAAAAGTGTCTTAATTTCACAAGAAAACTTCCGCTTTTTAGCACTAAAAGTTTCTTAATCCGTTCCTTATTTTGGGTGTTGAATTATGATGCATTTTTACCACTACCACCAGACCACGTATGTATTCGTTTCTTGTCATACAACACAATAGCAGAAAAAAATTTTCATTTGGAAGTTACTCAAGAATAAAGGCTCAACGGGAACGTTACAAGATCCAGTTGAATGTAGCTTTTGAAAGTTTCTTGGCGCTTCTCAAAGATAGTGCCTGAGTTTCTTAAATTTTCAGCCATCCTGGCACTAGCTTCTTATAAACGAGTTTCTCATGTAAAGAAATAAAGAAACTGTGTATTTCGCAAATCTCACGTGACATCTAATTTAAGAAAGACTTTACTTTGGAGCTAGACTGTTTACAAGTTCGTAGTTATTGCCATTGATAGACTGATGGACGCTATAACTACAGCTCATGGACTTTTCACATTGAAAACTGGGACGAAATTGTTTCCCTTGACGTCACATCCGATATGGAAACCATAGCAACAGCACCGTACGAAAAGCCGGGTGCTCCAGGCAATGGTGTATGGGCCTAAGTTGTCGGCTCAAGCCTCAGATGGTAAAACGCCTCAAAATTCACGTTTTAAGTGACGTTAGCAATGAACAAAAGCCACAAGTATCCAGATGAATGTTTCCTCAATCTAAGAATCAACAAACCTTTCACTTTCAATCAGAATTTCCTCATTTTAAAGGCCACTTAGCTTCCGTGAGCTTCATCGCATTTTCGTGTTCATATATGTAAAATGCAATAACATTTCTTTAGCAGAGTACACATCAATTTCTAACAACAGACCCATTGATGCTCCATGGTTTTGCCTTAAATGCACAGTAGCTGAAAATGAATCAATATTTCCTTTTGGAACACTTGCAAATGAGGAATTTCTAAGCCTGCATGAAATTGATATTCCATCTTTTGTTGACACAGCACCAACTTTTGAAATTACCTCGGATCTTATGAACTTGCCTAACCTTGGTGACTACGATATTGATGAACATTTACCTGCCAACATAAATTCTTCCTATCATACATTACAGGACATTTCAAATCTCGATCATTCTCAAAATGATTTTGCTCTGCTACACATGAACATTAGGAGTCTTTCTTGTCATTTCGATGAGCTTTTCTCTACACTGGCAAGTTTAAGAATTGAGTTTGATGTTATTGGTGTTTCTGAAACTTGGGATTCTTTTGAAAATTCCATAAAAACAAATATTGATATTCCTGGTTATAGTTTTTTCTCTGTTCAGTCACATAGTCAAAATGGTGGTGTTGGTCTCTATGTAAAGACAGGTCTTTCCCCAATTGTTAGACCTGACTTGAGCAAAGACAGTGCAGATTATGAAGCTGTATGGGTTGAGGTTGAAAATGGGAAAGAGAAGAACTTTCTGTTTTGCTGTTTATATCGTCATCCAAATTCTAATCCTGATAACCTGAGCACCTATTTACAAGAACTTTTTTCTAATCCTGCTGTCTTAAATAAACAAATTTTCCTGCTTGGGGATTTCAACCTTGATCTTCTAAATTATGATTCTCACATTGCAACTGGCGAATTTGTCAATTTACTCCTTTCCAAGCAACTTTTGCCATATGTTGTACATCCTACTCGAGTGTCTGATAATTCTTCTACCATCATAGATAATATCTTTGCCAATGTTTTTGATCAAGAAACAGTAAGTGGTAATATTCTAACACAAATAACAGACCATTTTCCTCAGTTTCTTATTGTAAAGCATGCAGGTATAGCTTACAAAAACATATCATACTCCTACCATGATTTCTCTAAACTTAATGCTGAAAGATTCCAAAACGACTTTGCAAATTTAGACCTGACTTACTTGAATGATGGTCAACTAAGTATTAATTCTAAATTTAACAGATTTCTCTCAAATCTTGATAAACTAGTGAAGACTCATGCTCCTCTGAAAAAACTCACAAAAAAAGATGTGAAGTTAAGAAATAAACCTTGGATCAACAGTAAAATACAAAAAATGATGCGTATCAAAGATAGGTTGCTTAAAAAACTCAAGAGTAATAATGATCAGGCTACAAGGGATCTTTTTAAAAAATTCCGGAATCGAATTGCAATTGCTTTAAAAGACAGCAAAGCCAATTATTATTATAATTATTTTCAAACAAATAGTAAAAATATGAAACAGTTATAGTCAGGGATTAAATCAGTCATAAATATTAGGAAATCTTCTAATGTAAACGTCATAAGCAAATTAAAAAATTCTAATGGTGCCCTTACATCTGATCCTGTTGTAATTGCTAATCTATTCAACAAATTTTTTGTCAATGTCTCTCATGATATCACTAAGAACATACCAAGAACCAGAAAGTCTCCCTTGGATTTTGTCCAAAATAGAAACTGTGACTCTTTTTTGATTGCCCCCTCAGTTCCCTCAGAGATATCTGATATTATCAATTTGCTAAAGCCTGGTAAATCTTTAGGTCCCAACAGCATTCCTGTTAAGCTTCTAAAGCACCTGTGTCCCTTCATTAGTTTACCACTCTCTCAAATCATAAATGAATCCTTTCAATCTGGTATATTTCCTGACAAGATGAAACTTGCAAAAGTTATCCCTCTGTTTAAAAAGGGTTGTTCGGTTACTGCTTCTAATTATCGTCCCATTTCTCTCTTGTCTGTCTTTAGCAAAATCACTGAAAAAGTTATGTATAAACGTTTGTATGACTTCTTAGAAAAGCATAGTATCTTATATTCATTTCAGTTTGGATTTCGTGAAAGTCACTCCATTAACCATGCTTTAGTCAGCATGACAGAAACTATCAAAAATTCACTTGACAACAGAAAATTTGGCTGCGGAATCTTTCTTGATTTGCAGAAAGCATTTGATACTGTAAACCATAGCATTCTTTTGTTGAAGCTTGAAAATTATGGAATTCGAGGACCTGCTTTAGAGTGGTTCAAATCTTACTTATCAGGTAGAACGCAATATGTTTTATGTTTCTGTGAATGGGTCTAGCTCCAGCCATCTAAATGTTACATGTGGAATTCCACAGGGTTCTGTCCTTGGCCCCCTCCTTTTCTTAATTTTTATTAATGATTTACCAAATTAATCATCCTTACTCTCCTTCTACTTATTTGCAGATGATACAAATATCTACTTTGAAGCTGAAAATCTTGATATGCTGCAAAGAATAGTAAATAGAGAGTTAAAAAAGGTTAAAGCATGGCTTGATGTAAACAAGTTGTCATTAAACATTGATAAAACTAATTTCATAATATTTAAATCTCCTCAAAATTCATCATTGGAAACAGTAAATATTAAAATTGGAAATCAACCAGTAAAACAGTCTAGGTATGTAAAATTTCTTGGCATTCTTTTGGATGAACATCTTAGCTGGAAATACCATTTATCTGAACTTTCAAAAAAATTGGCCAGAACATGTGGTATGTTTTTCAAGATAAGACACTTTCTTCCTATCGATGTTTTGATCTGTATATACAATTCATTATTTTCTTCCTTTCTCCAATATGGTATAGTAGTATGGGGACTTACATATGATGTTCATATAAAGCCTGTATATTTGTTGCAAAAAAGAGTGGTAAAAGCTATTGCATTTGAACATTTCACCTCACCCTCCACTCCTATCTTTTCTGACTTGAAAATCTTGAAGCTTCAAGATCTTTTTCAGCTAAAATTGCTTTGTTTTGTTTATGATTGTGTGAATAAGATCTCTCCTAATTGCTTCCACAATTTTTTTGAATCAGTGACAAATGTTCATCAGTATGGTACACGGCAAGCCTCAAAAAATGACATTTTCTTAAATCGAAAAAATACCTTGCAATACGGTATCAGGTCTGTGCGTTTCTTTGGTGCTAAATCTTGGAACAACATTCCAGTTGATATAAAGACATCGTCATCTGCTTTCAGTTTTCGTCAAAAGCTTAAAGCCCTTTTATTCATGAAGAACTATCAAAGTTGATCCTAAAGTGATAAATATCGCTCTGGTCCCTCGATAAATGATTAAATAAGATTCAAGACCATCTTTGAAAGGGGGTGCTCTCTCCTCGATTAGTTTAGCTATTGAGAGAGGTCCTCCTAAAGAAATTCCCCTGCATGCAACATCTTATGTAATTGTTATTCATTGTATGTTATAAGTATGTTTATGTAATTTGTAGTCATTGTATGTAATTAGTGTTTTTATTGAGATATTGTATGTAGAGGAATTTTAAAATATATGAACTGAACTGAACTGAACTGAACTGAATCACAACAATAAATTTTTTCCAATTGGCGAAGGTTGCCATGACTACGAATTAACCTCGTTTCAACGCAAATAGAAAAATTGGTGCCCTCATTGTTTCTTTTCGTCCCAATTTTTTATGTGAAAGTCCATAAGTCCCAGTTTGAGCAAAAAATAATTGGTTGTTGTTGTTGTTGTCATTGTTGTTGTTGTTGCTGCGATAACTGGGACTTTTTCATGAGTCTTCTCTTAGATTTTACATTTCGTAAATCCCAGCCATTTCAGTCTGACCTAAAAGTTTCTTGCCACCAAAAACAATAAGACAGGGAGGCTTTATGCGAGATTTGGCGTATTTGATTAGCCAAAGCGCAGAAAATAAGATATTTAGCTATTAAAGCCTAACAAGGCAGATGCTCAAAAGGCCGATAATTTAGAAAGAGCACCTTAGATCTATTAGCTCATGACAAGATCTAATTGAGAGCCTGGAAACAAAAATGTTTGGCTTTTAAAGCTCAACAAGGCAGAACCTCAAAAGGCCGATAATTTAGGAAGATCTTCCAATACGTGTTAGCCTACGTGTAGAATGGGTTTGCGCGTAGGCTAAGATCTATTAGCTCATCACAAGATCTAATCGAAAGAAATAAGCAAATAAACAATGCGAGGAAATCTCAACAAATTTACCGACAGATGTAAAACTCCAAGTCAACCATGTACATAAATTCAGGAAGGGGTAAACACGGAATATGGATATGGAGCTAATTCGCACATTCTAGCGAATTCAAATTTCTTTAGGACAACTGTTTGTGTTGGATAACTTCTGAAGAAACTCAGTGGATTAATTCAGGAACTGCAAAGTTTCAAAAAGGCCATGGATTTGCTTGTGCTATGAGTGACCTTTGGGCGCTAAATTAAAGACGAGCGTAGCTTTGCATGGATGGATCTAGGAGCCAGGGATTCCAAGTGTTGGCTACACTGAATACATGAGTCTCCGTTTTCCGAATTGAACTGAACAGCTTTGAGCGTTCATTTGACGGAGAGATAATGGTGGAATGGAGCATATAGAAGGGCTCACGGCCCAAAAGTCAAGGCTCCTCCGCCTTTATTGTGTACATGAAAAGTGTCCCTTCTGCGATAAAAATACCAACTGACGATTTGATGCCATTTCCTCTTTTCACTGCACAAAATATTCCTTTTTCAAAGCCCTCTATTTCCTTGTATTCATTTGGCAGGTGTGGGGATGGCTGAAAGGGTGGTAGAGCGTTGGCTTACCAATATTAGGGTCGGTAGTTCCAGTCCCTAACCTGTCGAGCCTTCTAGCTACCTACAGTGAGGGGAGTTGCCAGCTCTCTGTGATTCTAGATTAATGGAATCACGAGGTGTAGTCACATCGGAAGCAAGGTCCAGGACATCGCTTCGATAAGCATAGCTTCCCAACGTGTGTTTCAGAAAGTTACCTTTAGAAGATACCAATATACTCACATCATTACTAGAATTGTACAAGGTTGGTCATAGGGAAATAGAAATCCAAGTTGTAAGCTCACCTTTGATTAGCCAGTTAAGTTTTGTCGTTGTCATTTCGCACATCGTCTAAGGGACAGGGCAAAATTTATCATATTACATGGCCGGTGGAGAACAAAGATTCTTGCAAACAAATCTGCTCGCCCTGTATGAAATTATTGCCAAAAAACCAACTGCCCCGTCACCCTTTCCTTAAAAAAATGTATCTGCCCCGTATTCATGAACAACAAATGTTGTATCGTACCACCGATGAATTAGCCAAAGACCATAACATAATCAATTCTTGCCTTTATGAGACTTTGTCAACGAAGAAATCGACTTTGAAGATGAAGAGAAATGACTAATGAACCGTTCTTGCGAGTAACTGACAAGAACATTTTGCATCATGTTCATACACATCCTTCCAAGCATTTCTCAACTTGCATGATCCACAACTTTGGCCTCAAAATTAGCCATTTCATATTTCAAACTTCATCTTGAGTTTATAAAAAGGTACTGCCCCTTTCATATTTGCTTTGTAGAAAGTGCTGACCCAGTTCTGTACAAGCTAAAAAAAAGTAGTTGCCCCGTAACGTTTTGCACCGGCCATGTTATAAAATAAACTTTGCACTGTCCCTAACCACGCTTTGGAGTGCTTTGACCTACGAATACCAAACAGAATTAAAATTACCATAAAGCTTTCGAATTATCTTGCCGTTGACAGGCATATTAATAGTTGCGGTAGAGAGTGCCGACATCAAGTTAAAAATGATTTGAGAGTCTAGAGGTCTAGACCTAGCCTTACTCCGGGGGAGGGGGGGGGGAACTTGACTAGGGAAGTGACGGGGGTATGTGGAAAACCGGGAAAACCTCTCCACACCCTGCACCCTGTCGCATAAAAAATGGGCCAAAAGTATACCCTGTCGCATAAAAATGTGCCTCTCAAATACAGAGTAGAACGCGATGTTTGCTTCTGATACCCTGTCGCATTATTTTCTTACCTCCTATAATACCCTGTCGCATAATTTTCGTTAGAAAAGGACACCCTGTCGCATAATTTTTACTCCACAAACGCCCCTCAACCTTTGTTTTAAGATAGTAAATTACCACTAGAAAGGTGGGAGAAAGGCAACCCAGGGGGGTACTCTGATATATTTAGGATAGAGGGATGCTCAGGTTACTTTGGGTTGATGCGTTGTACCCCAGCCTCAGAACCCTTATCATAAATGTGCTTAAGTACACCCCTGGGAAAGGCAAGCAGATAGCATATAGAAGGACAATAATGCACCGTTGATGTGGCCTATCTCTGCTCAAATTTCCACGGCAGATTTACAGCAATAAACCCTAAGTTCCTTCGAAGCCATTTGACCAAAGGAAAACTGTAATTTGATTTACACTAACCTTTTTAAAGATGTGAGCTCTAGGTTTAAAGTAACGGGCAATGTCTTTCTGGAAATATATAGTAGCTGAGCTGATAGAAAAGTTTTGCTTTAGTTGAACTGTTCTATCAGTACTATGGACTGTGGATTAGACCAGCTACACTAGTCCCTCAATTTCGCTGTTGTTGTTGTTGCTGATGGCAGCGACAAATCAGTTCTGAGGAGCATACAGGGATGATGGTCGGGGGGGGGGGGGTGCATAGCATATTTAGGATATGGGTATGTGCTGCCCATATGGGTGGGTTTTTGGGCCCAAAATTCTCTAAACAAGGGTCCTTTTTCGGCAGATTTTCCATAAACAAGGGTGGGGTTTTGCTGAGATTCGCAAAAAATGGTTAAAATGGGCAGTTTTCCGCCAAAATTCATCATAGAAGTGGGTATCAAACAGGCAAGTTTGGGTAATTAGAAGAGAAAGCCGGGTGGCAGACCCCCGTCCATCCTCAAGTCATGTACCCCCCGGGATCATGGTCAATAGAACTGAGATTGTGTAGCCTGTCTAACTGTGGATCTAGACTCACAAGATAGTCCCAGTTATCGCAGCAGCAACATCAACAAAACAACTACGAAACAACATAAACAGGTTTTGGCCGATCAACACAATTTTTGGTTTGAGCGTCCATCAGAGCCTCTGGTCTATCAATAGCGATATCTACGAACTTTTAATCAGTCTACTGTGGATTTATACACGTTTTTTTATAAGAAACTGGTTTATAAGAAACTAGTACTACGATGACCAAAAATTTAAGAAACTCTAGTACTACGCCCAAGAACAGTTAAGAAACTCTAAAACTTTATTTCTGTAAGTCTCTCTTATACCATGTCTCTCTAACAAAGGTACCTTCATCTTTTCTTGACTTTTAACTGCAAAATTGGTAAATTTTTGCCTTAATGTGCGTGGCTTCTTCTTTATGACAATTTCAATGCAAAATGGAATCCTTTTGTCGAGAAGAAGGCTCAACTTCGAACAATACCGCAATTTTAGGCCCAAAAAATAAGAAACTAATTAAGAAACTTTTACTACTAAAACACCGAAATTTTCATGCGAAATTAAGAAACTTTTAGTACTAAGTGCTGATCCAAGTTTCTTATAAAAAAACGTGTAGTCTGCTCAGACCAAATTTGATTTTCAGACAGTCTGAGATTGCAGCGTACACGCAAAGGACCCTGGGTGACTATGACTCTTTAAGTAATGAATACCCATCTGAGGCCGTTATAGAACAGTCTATCGGTGAATATCATATCGATCTTAGCAGTGACTTTGGATCTACTTGTGATCAATAGTGGCCCCATCCTCCCAATTGCTGTGTTAGCCCGCTTTTAATAAAGAGATATGTTGATCCCATATTGATATCACAGTTACATAAATAAATCCAACACGCGAATGAATTTATAGGAAAAGGAAAACTGTAAATATTTCACGTAATGCATAGCTACTGCGTTTTAACTGTTATAAAAGGCCAAGAAGCATTATCAACCTATTTTGAGATAAAATAGGAATACCTACAGTAATAGATTTTAAATACTTCCCCTTTCCCTGCTCTGGGAATCTTTGTGCTTCTTTCTGTATAATTCTTCGTGATTTATTTGTGCTCTCAAGTCCGGGGGGGGGTACTTGACCAGGTTTTGGTCGGGGATGTGCCATCGAAAATTGGCATTGTAGAGACAGAACAGTCAATCTAGGTAGGTGAATTTTCCGAATTATGACTAATGGGCATTTACACATAATTTTATTATGAATTGCAGTTATTGTCAGTTATCGATGAGCTTTAATCGGCCGTTTTTGTGGGAAGTTACTGTGGGCCTAAGTACCGCAGTTCGACCAATATTTATCAAATTTGTTGTTCGTTTTCTGACAGACGGGGAAGGGACTTAGCAATGTTTTGCTTTGATTTATACTTCGAAAGGCTTTGGCTGCCAGAAAAACATCTAAGTCCCGCTAAGTCCCAACATCTAATGCTCTATTTCACCTGAAAACAAGATGCGGTTTTCGTCCAATTTGTCCAAAGAAACTATACGTGCCCCACAACAACGCTGAACAATATTCTCGTCTGGTTTCACTGCTATATCTTCTCCTGGTAGTTGGTCAATGCTATAAAGCTTTTGTGTGGATTTATTTTGTTTCAAAATCGGCGAATTGACATCTCGTAAAGCTTCCATTATTTTAGGCCAGCATCACAGCTTTGTCCTTTCGCGCTCGTACAAAACTTCCGACTGATCGAATTTCAATGCGCAATTCCAATAATATGAATGGTACGCAAAGCATTGTGGGATACTATTCCGTCCCCCCCGAGAAGAAGGCTCAACTTCGAACAATATCGCAATTTTAGGCCCAAAAAAATAAGAAACTAATTAAGAAACTTTTACTACTAAAACACCGAAATTTTCATGCGAAATTAAGAAACTTTTAGTACTAAGTGCTGATCCAAGTTTCTTATAAAAAAAAAAACGTGTATACCAATTTTCCGAAAAAGTACACCTGACCTTATACCAATTTTCCGAAAATGTATACCCAACCTTATACTTATACCAAAATTGCGAAAATAGATACCGTTCCTCATACCAAAATCGTGAAAATCGATACCGTTCCTTATACCAAGATCGTGAAAATTGATACCCTTCCCGATGGCACGTCCCCGTACCCAAAATATGTTTCCCCCCCCCCCCCCGCTCTCAAGAAAGCAGAATTATTCTAAATCCATAAAAATCAAGAACAAAAGAGTTTGCAAAACAAAGGATTCGGGTTTTCGAAAAGAGAAAGCAGTTCACCTTTCTGAAGAATGGATTCCACACCACTCACACCACCCCTGGTTCGGCCGCGCAGAGGTGTGAAATCTATTTTTTAGGCTGCCAAATCACTTTGTCTCAAAGAGAACTGTATCCTTTGTTTACAAAATTTACCCTTGCGACTCCGTAATCCCTCGGGAAAATGTTCCATAATTTCTTGTTTACCTGTTGTCTTAAAAAAGATAAGTCTTTAGTCCCTTTAGACTTCATAAATAAGCTGTCTCTTCTATGCAAAGCAAGGTCGTTGGTCTTCAGGGAGAAATTAGCGTACGACGGGGAAATCAAAGTATTTCAGGACATTTCTAGACATTTTGGACTCTTTTCGGAAGATAAAACATAGATCAAAACAGAGTCATGATCAAAATGATCGAAGTGAAAAATGTCCAAGGTCAATGATATGTAAACAACCAAAGTTGTGATTCATAACTGCTCGCTGTTTGGAAGGAAAAGCACAGGACATCATCGTTGTGGCTGTGGGCAACGACTTTTGGTGAGGAGTTCCTTTGCCTTTTGATTTGACAGTATTACAGTAATTCTGTTTTAATCGGTTTTAAACTACCTAGTCTACTTGTGAGTTTGCAGAGCATGGCACTTTTCTACGAGACATCCAGTGTGCAAGGAGAAATTCCTTTTGTTCCCTACCATACCCTGCACGCCTGCCTGCATGTCAGTTTTGGGGGTAAGGGTAAAATGATAGAGATGTGCCATTATGAGAAACAAATTGGGTGGGGCCACAAATCTAAGTCATTATTCGAGCATGGGGACCTACAATTCTGTGTCACTGGGGAAATGTTCGTTGCACTAGCAACCTTTTGTTGGGATTCATGAGGCTTTTTGAAGACTGGCAGAATCGCGCAAAAAGATCTGCGTTTCCAATTGGTTTGTTATTGCTCTGCCAGCACTGAAAAGATTTGCAATTTCATGCTATGTGAACTGCGACCATGAGCGATAGGACACCAACAAGTACGGGGCAAGTGCGAGTGCGAGGGGAGTATCACTCTGTAAAAATCTCGTAAAACTTTGGCAAAAATCCCTTTGCTTTCAAGAAAAATCCGTAAAAATTCCTTTAAAATCCTATTATGTTTAAAAAATCTCGTACGCCATTGCGTATCGGTGTAAAATTTTTATCAGTAGTGAGCCACCTTAACATGTTATTTTCATGTGTTTTAACGTTCTTGTTCTTTGTTGGTAGTGAGCCACCTTATCGCTGATTTTTATCAGTGGTGAGCCACCTTAACCTACTGCTTATGAAATTTGAACTTATTTTCACTAGATAGGCCTAGTAAGCCGTAGTAAGCCAAGATAAGGCTCAAATCCTTACTGGTTGCCAGAGCATGCGGAAATCATCCAATTTCATGCTTGTCAGCCAATGAGATCACCGCTTTCTAGCCCCTGGAGACAAAATCGGTCGTTTGAGGTAAATTTTCTAGTACCCTCACTAAAACTGAAATGGATGCTAAAATAGTTCAGTTATTTGCAATTTTTTTTAATAAATCAGTTGTGGGGATGTCCGTCCAGAGTTGTTTACATGTTTAGGCACATAGCTTGTTTGGGGCCGGAGCTGCGTTCATTTTCCGGTCGAAGAATATTTACCTTCGTTGAAATATCTATAGAAATCGCTACAAATAAGATATACAGATAAGAATTTCAGCGATTATGCATACTGACCTGAGCAATAACCCAAACTCCTTCACTGCTATCATATCTCAAAATTGGAGGCAATTTCTAATGATTTCTGGCAGAGATATCATTTGGGCCTAAGCTTGTCCTCGCTTAAAACCCATTCCATTGCACTTAAAAAGTTATGGTAAAATTCTAGAGCTGAATAATGCACTTACCCATGACTCAGGCACCAGTTTGGCTTCGTTTGCCTTTTTACATTAGCAAATGTTTACAAGAAACGACCAGTTGTGGGTGAATTGCAAAAACTTTCCTCGGTCCATATTTTTCTCTGCACAGTCTATCCGCTTCAAACAACAAACAGTGAACTTTGTATCATAAAAGTCTTGCATCACAAGACATTCCTATAGAACGATTCCATGCACCTTAGCGAGGCACTCGTGAATTGTTTTCACGCATTTTGTTCAATCAGTCAATGCAAACAAGCAAAAGAGCAAAACCGGGTATCTTTTTTAGCGAACCCAAAATGATGTTTTGTTCTTTTTATGTTTTGCATTGATTGAAATAAGAACGAAAAGAACGAAATGCGTGAAAACAATTCACGAGTGCCTCGCTAAGGTGTATGGAATCGTTCTATAGGAATGTTTTGTGATGCAAGACTTTTATGATACAAAGTTCACTGTTTGTTGTTTGAAGCGGATAGACTGTGCAGAGAAAAATATGGACCGAGGAAAGTTTTTGCAATTCGCCCACAACTGGTCGTTTCTTATAAAAATTTGCTAATGTAAAAAAGGCAAACGAAGTCAAACTGGTGCCTGAGTCATGGGTAAGTGCATTATTCAGCTCTAGAATTTTACCATTACTTTTTAAGTGCAATGGAATGAGTTTTAAGCGAGGAAAAGCTTAGGCCCAAATGATATCTCTACCAGAAATCATTAGAAATTGCCTGCAATTTTGAGATATGATAGCAGTAAAGGAGTTTGGGTTATTGCTCAGGTCAGTATGCATAATCGCTGAAATTCTTATCTGTATATCTCATTTGTAGCGATTTCTATAGATATTTCAACGAATGTCAATATTCTTCGACCGGAAAATGAACACAGCTCCGGCCCCAAACAAGCTGTGTGCCTAAACATGTAAACAACTCTGGACGGACATCCCCACAACTGATTTATCAAAAAAAATTGCAAATAACTGAAGTATTTCAGCATCCATTTCAGTTTTAGCGAGGGTACTAGAAAATTTACCTCAAACGACCGATTTTGTCTCCAGGGGCTAGAAAGCGGTGATCTCATTGGCTGACAAGCATGAAATTGGATGATTTCCGCATGCCCTGGCAACCAGTAAGGATTTGAGCCTTATCTTTAGTAAGCCACCTTGTCGCTGGCCTACGAACTCAAATAGTAGAGAGCCACCTTAAAGAGCAGAGACACGTTGGCAGAATATCAATCTTCAGAAAAATCTTCAGACTGTTTCTCAAGACGTGATGTGAAATTGTACCAAAATGAACTAATATGATAAACCATGGTCTTGTTTACAGAAAAGAAATTGTTTGAAAATCGAAATGATACTTTAAAGTTAAAGATGCAACCGTTGGATTAAGTACTAAGTACATTGACGACGTTCCTTTTCTTCACAGTTTGGCGTTATTCGAGCTCTGTTTGCCCCCACACAAAACAAAAATACAAGTAACCAAAGAACCCCATATCAGAGTACACCGTTAACTGGTCAATGTTTGTTAGAAGGACATGAAATGGACAATGCAGACGCAGAGTGAGACCATTGTAACATTTTTGCAACCTTTGGAAGCTTTGTCTTTCTCTGTTCTGCATGTTTTATTGGGTCACATTGATGGAGTAAATTTTGCTTACCTACAAAAGCGTACTGCAAATGTCTTTGCTTTGCTTCTTCCCCTGTTTCTCCTCAATATAAAATAGTTTGCAGGCCCACTCAATTTCAAAGTAAATTTTCCTAATGTTGGGGTGGCTGCCGCTTTCCCAGACCCCACCCCAGCCTCGTACACTTATGATGAGAATGAGACTTCCCTCGGGGCTAGAGTAGTGCAAGTCTGCCTTCTACCACCTTCTACAAAGTTCATCCATGAAATTGTACAGTGCTAAAATCCTCTGCTGGGCGTCAATAGCCAAACACTATATCCATTACTGTGTGGATTAAGTAATAATCATTTCATGAAGATTTATGTGTTACAAGCTCGTGTGAGTGAGGAGAACACATTAGGCCAATTGTTATCATGTTACTTGGGTTCAGTAGTTTCAGTAAGGCAGCGGTTGCCCAGTGCAATACAGGGATCACATGATGTCATTGGTGGGATTGCATGCAGTAAATTTTAGGCTATTCAGTTATTTACAGGGATAACATACAGTAAAAGAGGGGAACATAATGTCATTGAGGGATTGCCAAGTAAATTTCAACAGTAAATTGTAGGGCTTACATGATGTCGTTGGCGGGAAGATCAGTAAGGTTGATATTCAGTTACTTACAGGGTTAACAAGCTGCCGTACAGGGATAACCGTGTCGTTGCAGGGATGACATCAGTAAAGTAGTGGTTACTCAGTATTCTCGTGGATAACATCTTGTCGATACAGGGATCACATCAGTTATTTCAAGGTTATTCAGTTACTTACAGGGATAACATCCAGTAAGGCAACGGGATGAACTCGCTAGCTTGGGGAATTTCTTTAGAAATTTTTAACGTGTTTTTGTAAAAAACGGGGGTTATATGAAGTGAATAGCACTACACGTTATTTTTTATAAGAAACTTGGATCAGCTCTTAGTACTAAAAGTTTCTTAATTTCGCATGAAAATTTCGGTGTTTTAGTAGTAAAAGTTTCTTAATTAGTTTCTTATTTTTTGGGCCTAAAATTGCGGTATTGTTCGAAGTTGAGCCTTCTTCTATCGACAAAAGTTGACTTATCTGCATTGACATTGTCATCGAAGAAGTAAGCCATGCACATCAAGACAATGCTTTTTCAATTTTTCAGTTAAAATCAAGAAAAACGAATGTACCTTTGTTAGAGAGAATAGAACTAAAGAGACATACAAAATAATGTTTTAGAGTTTCTTAACTGTTCTCGAGCGTAGTACTAGAGTTTCTTAAATTTTTGGTCATCGTAGTACTAGTTTCTTATAAACCAGTTTCTTATAAAAAAACGTGTACGGATAATCGTGAATTGCATCAAACACAGTCACGCCATAATGTTGTTTGCAGCTTAGGCCTTATCAAGATAAAAATATTGTGGTTTTTTGTGAACATGGATGAAGAGTTTTGTAAATATTTACTACAAGCACCACACAAGAAGAAGTTGACGGAAAACGTTCGCGAAGGAGATATTGAATTAGAATCCTTTATCGATCTAATTGCCCAGATAGAGTCGAGGGGAGGGGAACCGAAATGCAGGAAAGGCTTTGCCGAGGAATTCGACAAGATCAACCTGACACTGTCTTCTGTCATCTGTGACTGCGAGTCCTCTTCAAAGGAATCTTCTTGTGTCTCCAATATGCGAGGCCCACCTCCTGCTTCGTCGCAACGATAATTCAGTCCGGGGAACGGCTTGTTATTGAGCATCAAGCCAGTCGTGAATGGCTTTGGTAATTTCATCGGAGAGTATCAAAATCCTCCGTTTGTCGTTCATGCCATCCAGGCGCTGGGCTGGTGAAAACAATATTGTTCTTCTTCATGATACTTCAATTCAAGATACGTGAAACTTAGCGAATGTTACCTTGAAGCCAAACAAGAAATACGGAAAAAAGACTGAGCCAGCAGAGAGTTATCGGTCAAGTTTTAGTTTGATAATTAGTCACTGGAGTCATATCAGTCTGGACTCAATTCTTTTTTATTCCCATTCGATTCACACTATATCCAATGTGATTCTTAGCCTACGCATAGCTATATTTTTCAAAAGAAGAAAAGGTTTTTCAGAATAATGATGAGACACAACACTGGACTGATGTGTTATTCTGCTGATTTGTCACGTAATTTATGCACATTGGCACTAAGCATCTAATCCAATCATTCATGTTTTTATTTTTCAATGTAGTTATTTGTACAACTTTAGGCCTCCATCGTAGGATTAATGACCCTATTAGGAGGAACCATTTCTTGTCAATATCACAGTTTGCAAACCAGTGTTCCGAGCACACAATAACCCCCCATACTCGAAAACAATAGACAATTTAGTCATCAGTGCACATGATCCCTCTAGTGCATGATTTGTATCCCTCGCAGTTACTGAACAACCTTAAAATAACTGATGTAATCCCTTTACCGACACGATGTTATCCCGTTGCCTTACTGGATGTTATCCCTGTAAGTAACTGAATAACCTTGAAATAACTGATGTGATCCCTGTATCGACAAGATGTTATCCACGCAGAATACTGAGTAACCACTACTTTACTGATGTCATCCCTGCAACGACACGATGTTATCCCTGTACGGCACTGCTTGTTATCCCTGTAAGTAACTGAATAGCCTCAACCTTACTGATGTGATCCCGCCAACGACATCATGTAAGCCCTACAATTTACTGAATAACCTGAAATTTACTGAGGCAATCCCTCCAATGACATTATGTTCCCCTCTCATTTACTGTATGTTATCCCTGTAAATAACTGAATAGCCTAAAATTTACTGCATGTAATCCCACCAATGACATCATGTGATCCCTGTATTGCACTGGGCAACCGCTGCCTTACTGAACAGCCTCTACAATACTGCACAGACGTTCTACAGGTATCAGTAGGACTAAAGATGAAGGAGTAAAGAGCAAATCTGCAGGAAGGGTTTGTAGGAAGGATGACAGTCTTTTTTGTATCAAGGAAGCTTTTAAACCTCTCTTCGTTAATCATGTCGAGGCAGATACATGAGTATAAATTTTCTGCATTGAATAGAATGATGTACCAGTTTCTTTTGTCCATGATCCCTTGCTCCAGAAAACCTCTATCAAAGCCTAACAACAAGTGAATAAAAAGCCCAAAAGTTAGTAGATTAGATAAAAATTAAAACCTCCGAATGAGTCTCCAATCGTGCTATCAATAAATCAGAGGTAGAACTATTCAATTCAATTTCAAATCGACTGGAAGAGATGGGGGAAGACCTCGAAGACTTTGAAGTTGAGATGGAAATTCACAAGATAAAAATAATGGAAATCGAAAATAAAAAGAAGATAAAAATGATAAACCAATTGAACTGAAATTCAAATAAATATGATAATCCCAGCACAGATTCCAAATCGCAGACGTCACAAGAACTTACTGAAAGCTTATTAAGTAAAAACTCTGCAAATAGTTAGATACACAGCGGATCTACTTTAGGAATTAAAGTTTATCTAGGCGTAGGTTTTGAAAGGAAAGGTACCCAGCAACATCAACAAGAATCATGTGTCCATGGAAAACAAAATTGATCACAAACATGCAGCAAAAATGAAATCGCAGCTGGCAGGACATTAGCGCAATGAACTTGTTTGCCTTCAAAATGCAGACTACAATTGGCATCTTTCGGTAAACCTTATATTTTTTTCATAAATGATTTCATAAAAGATACAGTAGAAACCGATGGGACGGCTGGGGGACCGCTCCGGCCGAAGCTCGCGCAGTTGAACCCGCCTGTCCTGCATCAACGCAACTAATTAGACTATAGGGGATAGCCCATCAAAAACTCAAATTAGTGATAAGTTTTATCAGTCCTGTATTTATCGTGCACTATCGGTAGCACTCGGGGTTTTCAGTAGTAAGTCTACGCAATGCGTGCAGTTCTAAATCAGATAAAAAGCAGCAGCAGCAGCAACAACAACAACAACAACAACAACAACATTTGGTAGCGAGAAGGATTCATTTAGTTCCGAAAAAAACCTCGAGATTCGATAACATGCACGCAACGCTGGGTGGTACCATAATGCGCCAGCATCTCGATAGAACACGACCAAGAAGCTATAAAAAGCCGCCAAGAATTCTGGCAACCTACAGGCCGCGCTCATTCCCGAACCATAGGATTGGTAGAACGTAACGGAACTCAAAGAAACGAACCGAAACGATATGGAAGGAACTGGTCCAGAAAAATAACCAGGACCTTATCCCTGGAACCGCGCCTGGAACTATTTATCCATAGTTGGCTTATTCGTTCGTTCGTTTCGTTCGTTCGTTTGTTCGGTTCCGTTCTGAAAAACGGACCCCCCTCCCCTGTAAACTAAGCCGTAAAATGGAAGGGAGTGGAATGATTTAGCTCTTATGTGAACACTTTTTTAAAGCGATTAACCTAGCCCGTTCCATTTTGTGGACTTTTGCATGCAATTTGCAATGATTTGTACGTGAACCCCGACACGAGCTAATTCTAAAATTCTAAAAAATAAGGTTGTTCGCGCAAAAATGTGAGAATACATACACTTGGGATGCAGTAGGAATGTGACAATAATTCAGATTCTTGGAAGACCAATTTCATCTTTTCAAGAAGGCGAGAAAGTATAGAACAATAGTACTTAAGATTGTATTGTTTAATTAAATATGAATGTTCTCACGGATTTCTGCATCTAAATCCTTAAATTGGTTGTATACAGACTTATGTCCGTGTGGATTTTGTTTGATCAAGCCACCCCAAGAGTCGACGTTCATTCATTTGGAAGGCGACCTGACAGCTCTGGTTTGACGTACATTTATTCTTAATGTTTGACGTAAAATGAGATTGCATCTTTACTAATTTTTCCTTGAAAATTGCGGCAATATCATAATACAATTTTGTTATATTATCATGCAGTGTCGTGATTTACAGAACCAAAGACTGCCTACACAAACACCAGTTTATTGCGACTCCTTGTGAGGGCTAGAGCTTTCATTTAAACCCAATCTTGTGCCAGCGTTTTGGCAGTCACCATAGAGAGAAACAAAAACTAAAGGTGGGGTGGATTGGGGGCGAGCAATAACATTTGACAAATACATGACAGATTGCCATTCGTCTTTATCTACGTAGAAACACTAAGCCAGGCTAACTCGACACCTTATTAAGATGGCCAATTTGATAGAGGGGACATTGTCTTTGTATATATGTTAGCAGTGACCATAGAAACAAATCTATATATAAAGTCAAGGGCACAATTTGCGTTTGGAAAAGAAATCGGGACACTTTGTCCACCATTCATCAAAAGTAAATTTCGAAAACACACCAGACATTCATTGACTTTAAAAGACTAATAAAAATTTCATTTTCTTTTCAGCAAGTAAGATTTGCAGAGAAAACACTTGGGATTGCCTGAATCGAAGAGAACAAACAAAGAACACGAGTTTTGTCCCTGGAGTATACTTAGTTGCTGTAGATATTTGATATTCACAAATAGCTAAGGTGGGGAGGTTCTTCAGCAAAGTTCGTCTGTGAAATGTAATTACGTATCACAAGAGAAGATTTTACTGTAATAAGGGATATTCTTGTTCAAAACATCTAAAGAACTCATGAAATCTTTGCAAGGATTTACGCGAATTCATCAGTTATCAAGACGGAGGAACTATTTCAGAACTGAGAGATAGTATCAACAAGCATTTGCGAGGATTTACGCGACTTCGTGCCTTATCAAGACAGAGGAACAATTTGAAGACCGAGGGATACTTTAGTGGCGAAGATCAAAAGAAATTCAACAATATTTGCGAGGATTCACACAAATTTATGATTTATTAAGACAGAGGAACTATTTGAAGATTGAAGGATATTTCGGTTGCATAAACCTGAAGGAAGTTATCAATATCTGCGAGGATTTACGCGACTTTGTGCCTTATCAAGACAGAGGAGCAATTTGAAGACCGAGGGATACTTTCGTTGTGAAGACCAAGAGAAATTCAACAATATTTGCGAGGATTCACACAAATTTATGACTCATTAAGACAGAGGAGCTATTTGAAGATTGAGGGATATTTCGGTTGCAAAGACCTGAAGGAAGTTATCAATAATTGCGAGGAATTACGCAAGATATTTTCAGTTGCAAACATCTAAAGAAAATAATCAAAGTTTGTGACAATATCTGACCGATTTGATGGGGAATTGGGCGATCGTTACGCGGATCGTCACGAACTGAACAAAAGGATGAATGAATTGATAGAAGAAGGACAATAAATTGCGATTACAAGCATATTTCGGGTAGCTCTCTGAAGATTACAGTTATTTTGTGTTTGGTCAGGACAAGAGCACGGAAGAAATCGCAATCAAGCTTGCTTCCGCCTTCCTTGTTGAAGTAAATTCTATTTATTTGACCCAAGGATCCAAGAATCATTTAGTGACAGCTCCTGAACAGACAAGTACGGCGAAGAAGAGCCATCAACTATAATGGCATTGAACTTGATAACTTTTCGTATATTCTTTGCTTTGTTTCTGGCTGGTAAAACCAGTAGCATATGTCCGTCGGGAAAAATTGAAAATTATGCTTTTTGCTGCTGTAAAAAGATCTCCATTACGACACCATCATCAAGTTATGTCTCATCAACCATTGCCGCAACGGTATCGCCAACAGCGAGCGCAAATGCTACGGCATCAGTTACGGCGAGCGTAAGTGCGACCGCATCTGTTACGGCGTCAGCCACGGCAGCTGTAACTGCGGTGTTTACGGGAATAAGCGCCACGTCAATAGCTCCATCGCCTTCATCCACCGTACAACTAACTACAGTAATCGCAACACCAAGTCCAACATACAGAGGAGATGGCTGCTTCATTACTGACGTAAAATACGGCTACTACAACGAATGTTACTGCAATCAAACACGTTATAAATACAAAGGATTCAATAACTCTAATGGTTACTACACTAATGATGTCAACGCAACAAACTTTGATTATAAATGCTGGAACTTACCAAAACCGAAGCTTTACATCGGTGGATTATTTGATTCGAAGACAGATCTTGGTAAGAAGACTCTGCATGCTGCGGAAATTGCTGTTGAGGAAATCAACAAGAATAAAACAATGCTTCAAGGGTATGAGTTGGTGCTACTGAAAAAGAATACCACAAAGGTATGTACCTATAGATGCTACCCGCTTTCTATTTGATTGATTTGATAGGTCATAAACTTCTTTCACATAAGTACAGGTTTTTTTTATAAGAAACTGGTTTATAAGAAACTAGTACTACGATGACCAAAAATTTGAGAAACTCTAGTACTACGCTCAAGAACAGTTAAGAAACTCTAAAACTATATTTCTGTATGTCTCTGTTATTCTATGTCTCTCTAACAAAGGTACATTCTTCTTTTCTTGACTTTTAACTGCAAAATTGGTAAATTTTTGCCTTGATGTGCATGGCTTCTTCTTGATGACAATGTCAATGCAAAATGGAAGCCCTTTCTCGAGAAGAAGGCTCAACTTTGAACAATACCGCAATTTTAGGCCCAAAACAATAAGAAACTAATTAAGAAACTTTTACTACTTAAACATCGAAATTTTCATGCGAAATTAAGAAACTTTTAGTACTAAGTGCTGATCCAAGTTTCTTATTAAAAAAAACGTGTATACCGGGTGTAGACTCGCCACGACATGGTCCCAGTTATCGCAACAACAACAATGACAACAAAAACAACATTTTTAAATGTCCACCAGTTTATCAGCAGCGATAAATACGAACATGTAAACAGTCTATTCTAGGCGAATAAAAAAACGCACAGTGTTTGAAAAGATACTGTTTAATAAATGTCAAAGCAAAAATATTGAAAAAAGTCTCGTTTCATAGTCAATATTTTCGATTAGATTTAGAAATTTACACGGCTTTAATCAGTCATTGCTTCTTTTGGCTATGGGAGATTTTCTGCAGAAAGCCACCTTCAAAACCCCCCAAAAACCTACAAGAACACAAACGATTGAAAACAATGACCAAAATGTCGTTGGTTTTCCTGGGTTTTCCATCAGTTGTTCGGGATGCCATCAGTGAAAGTCTTACGGATTTTCTCCAAAAGAGCTAGACCCCCGTTTAAGCGCTTTGGAATATGCGCACTAGCGATTGCAGGGTCATCATCCTTCATTTTCCTTTTGTGAATTCGCGCATGCCCCAAAACGCTTCACCCATTCCATTGATCAGCGAACCAATCAGAGTTATCGTCTTTACCACTGAGATTTACAAAAGAGGGGGGGGTTCGCAGTATCCCAAACAACAATCAACAACTATTCATTAGCACATGTTATCCTCCTGGGAGGATGGAGTCCTCGTAACTAATTTTCTAAGACTAATGGGGAGGACTTGTTCATCCACCCAAGAGAAAATGGCATAGTCATTGCCTCTATGACTTGAATGATGTCAATGACTTGCTTTAGCTTTAGCATGCCATTCTCTCTTGGGTGGATGAACAAGTCCTCCCTATTAGTATAAAAAACTTAGAAACTTGATTAAGAGCATTTCATCACCCTAGAAGTATAACAGGCTGTGAAGCAATCATGGGGGAATTTGGTTGCAATTCAAATACCTTGCTGGGATGGCAACAACTGTACATGGTACATTTGCACTTAATTTAGGGTTTTTATCTCTTTTTCCTTATACCGTGTGTTGTAGATAGTTGGTATTAATTAGTTGTTGTTAACTAGAAACAAACCAACTGTAAATAAGTTTTTTATTATGATTTATGATTTTTTCAGGCAACTTTTGAAGGTTTCTCAAGGGGGCCTAGGACCTGCTGGGGGAAAATGCAACATATTTTTGGAAGAAAGAGGCCAATTTCAGCCAGGAAATTCCTAAAATTAATTCAACATGTTATTAGTTGTTCAACAAGACAGAGCTGTGATATTCAGGGGACAGAAGCCTTTCAAAGACAGTGCATTTTCTGATTCACCCAGTACAATCTAATTCTGCACTTTCTATCATTTACCAATCTCTCATATGTGTTACCCCTACAGTTCTTCATGCAATTTGGACACAAAATTCAAGCATATCGATAACTTCTTTTCTGTTTGATTTGATTTGATTTTTGATTTTGATGAATATTCTCAGCTAAACTTACATGATAGTCTAATATAAAAAGATGATATAATATCTACGAAAGAACGCTTACAAGTATCAGCACATGAAAAACATTTATCTTACTAAAAGTGCTGAAAAGGACAAATGAAAATAACTCATAATGAGCTTTCGAGCCATTTGCCCTCAACGACATGGTTACTGCAATAAGAATATATAAATGCTGTAATACTAACTACACGAAAATTTTATTCATTTGTTATAATTGCTAATAACTAATTAGAAAGGCCAGTTGGGAAAACAGAGGAAAAGGAAATAAAAAAGAAAGTCCAAGAAAGAGGGTTGGGGTTCAATAGATTGTTAAATAGTCAGTAATCATGATTTGTTTGTAAGGATTCACTCCGATGATGACGCAAGCTTATCCATTGAATTGGAAAAATAAGGTGTAAAAACAAAAAAAAGAAACTAAATTCGTAAAAGCAGATGATAATGATGCTTGGAAACCTTACATCATTTCTGTCAGTTTTCGGAAATATGAGAGCTCCAAAAACCACGTCTGCACGCCACGATGACGCGACGCCAATGTTTCGCTTGAAATTGACTTTGTTTTTACTTGAAAGTTTGAAATGAACTTCGAGTGTTGTAAAAATAGCTGGGTATTCCTTTAAGCAATGAATTCCACTGTTCTTGATTGCCAACTAAGGTTACACATTAATCTCTGTGGACCCTACATCCTCAGGGTGAAAATGAGTGCCTAGTTTTGGAAAAACCTTTGTGCAGAGAAGCAATTCATTCGAGAATTCATTCAGTTTTTCGCCTGCAATTTTGGCATGGCAAGAGGCCCAAACAATAAGGGATTTAAATTCAACTTCGTTCCCAGGCCTGCCATAGTCTTCCTTAGGGTAGGAAGCTGGCCCTAGGAACCAGGTTGACTTAACTTTTCACTTATTGTTTGCATTAAACAGTAATTAAACATAAGTTTAGTTTAAATACAAAATAATAAAATAGTTACAATACAAAAGTTTTGTCAAGAAAATTCTTCACCATACAAATTCCTAATGTTTCTGTTATCTTATTTTTATTTAAGTCGTTGTTTACCTTCTCATCTTTTGTAAATTGTTGTTAATTCAAAGGTACTGTATTATTTCTATGTATTTGAATTTTTAAAATGGAACTGAAATGACTCGGGAGCTGAGCAGTAGTCCCACACACACCCGCCATCAACAGGACAACCCAGGACCCTGGAAGGCGCATTTGTTGTTGTTCTGCTTGCAAAAATAGACTGCCAAACGAAACGATTTTATTTGGAATCGAACGAGGCTTTCCAAGAGAAAAATACTTACCAATTGCAGCTGCAGCTGCAGAGTGCTGTTTTCACCATATCAGCTCTTTTGCTGGCCTGCTATTTAGACGTGATGGAGACTGAGACAGTGAAGACAGTGGGACTGGGGATTGGAAACGAATGACTAGGCCTTAGCCTCGTATTCAATTCCCGCCAAACTAATTCCTTTCCTTCCAAACAAACGAGCAAAATGGCTGCGTTTTCTTCCGCCTCCCCGAACCGAATGTTGACCTGAACGATTCCCCAATAATGAAGCAGGGTAAGAACTCTTTTAATTCCACCTTGGTGAATGATATTACAAAGAAGTTATTAGCACTGTCAATTGTCAATGAGTCTGCAGTCATTTTCTTCAGTTGTCCTCACTCATGTGCCCTCGTGTGGCTCAAATTCTTAAGTGTAATCATCGTAATGATAAACGTGGTTGATAGTCTGTTCTCTAATTTTCTTTAGCACTGGATCAGTACTGGATCTGGCGTATTACTTGACTACCTCAACCAAGAACCAAAGAAAGTTGCCTTACTTGGTCCAGATGATGATGACCTGGCAAAAACTGTTGCAGCAATAAGTGGTCTTCCAAGATATAAACTCCTTCAGGTAGGTGCACTGTGAATATAAATATTTTTGTGGACGAGTGCAGTTTAGTGGGTAGCGCTAATTGTCATGTTCCTTCTGCAGATATTGAATTAAACCCTGACCCAATGCTTAACCTTCAAGAAACCCCAGACGTCTAACTTACCCTAGCGAACCCTAAACTTGCACTGGAAACTAACCCTAACCTTCCCCTAACCCCTAACCCTAACCTAAAGATCCAACACAACAGTCAAATGCTGCCTGTTAAACTGCACTCTAGCCCTTTTGTGTGCCAAGCTAAAGTAACAACGGAATGATTAAATGAGGCTACTAAATAACAAAGTAACACTTTAACATATCAAATCATCCAAAACTTATGATAGATTCAAAAGACCTATCAGCAATACCAACATCCAATGCTGATTCTCTCTTTCATGATATATTTTGCGGTACTTTAATTTATTTATTAGATAGTATTGTTAATAAGATTAGTTAATTTTGAATGCTTTTCTTTTAGATTCAGTTATTTCATGTATTTGCACAGCCCACTGTAAATCAGTCCTTTGACTAGAATCAATCAAACATGCTTGCCGGAAACACAATATGTGCCTGGAAAGAGGTTCCTAGGTTCCCAGGACTAACCAAAAGAGCTATCTTTTGTTTTACACATTACCCACAACCAATTGATTTATAAAATATTGTTTTATGTCATTCCTATAAACTTTTAGCCAAAAGTTTTTGTAAATTTGATTGATTTATTTATGATGGTGGTTGAATATTTGCATATATAAAGGCATTCCCAGACATTGTTTCAAAATTTTAGCCTAATTTTGGAGAGTTGGGATATTTTCCTCCTTAAACTGGCTCTACCACTTAAACTGGCTCTAAACCCTGTGTGGCTCTACCACTGAAGACAGTTATGTTATTTCTCACAAAGCATTCATTCCGTTTTTACAGATATCATATGGTACAAGTGCAATTGATCTGGCCACAAATCATGATCCCTTCTATCCATACTTTTTCCGTACAAAGCCCTTCCTTGACTTGCTATACAACCAAGCAAGGGTAGCAATGCTGAAGAAATATCTTTGGAGCAATGTTGGGCTGATTTTCAGCAATACTCCTTACTATATACAGGTTTGTTTTGCTACAATCTCATGGTTCAGTATTTTCTCCTTCACTATAATGGGAACAATCAGTTTACTAGTCAACTGACAACTTTGTTTCATTAGATGCAGAACACAAGAAAAGTATTAATCTGGCAAATCCCTAAGAAAGAATATATTTATTATAACAATACGTGGTAGCATTGCCTTATTCCCCCTACAGTACAGGCCTTGCACTCATTAACATGGCAAGACTTGTCAAGAATTTGTAAGAATTTTCAAGAGTTAAGCCACACGAAAGACTAAATTTTTCAAATAAAATTTCTTATTAAGCTAAAAATACTCTTAACCCTTTCATTCCCAAATTATGAAAGACTTGTCAAAAAAATTATTTTTTATGTTTTTTAGCATATTTTTCCATCGAATAACTCATTTTCGTGAAAAAAACACCATCACTTTTTCACATTTTTTACCTCCTTAACTTTTCTCAATGCAAAATTCCTATTGATTTGATTCAAACTCCCATTGTTGCCAAATGGCATGCAAATATTTGAGACAAATCTTATGGTACTGAGCAAAGCATAGAACAAATTTGATTTAATCTACTTCAACTGACAGGTTTCAGCTTGGGAATAAACCTAAGAAACATATTTTTTAATCTTCACTCAATGTTATCTCAATCATTCATTATCCAGTGACCATTTCAGTGAAGTAACAGCACGGCGATTCCTCTCTTTTTCAATGCTCAGTATTTGTTATGAAAAGGCTGTCAAACATCAAACAGTTGCCGCATTCTCATCTAACAATGGCTCATTTACAGTAACACAAGGAGAAAAATCCAGACCAAGCAAGCTAGGGAGTTGTGGAATATGTTGAAATATGTGTTTTCCAAATGGCAAGGCACAGTGTTCCAGGGCATGTAATTAATGTGAAAAATGAAAGTATCAGAAATGTACCAAACTGATTTTTCTATTGTTAACCGTAGCCTGAGGTATGTCAAAACCCAAACATTTTTCAAATCGGACAATCTAGTGCTGAGAAAACATTATTTCAAGTTAGGCCTAAAAAGTGTACTTCAGGCTTCTTTTTAAGCACAGCAAGGCCACAAAATAGCACTAAGTTTCAAATTAAAATTTCTTGGCTTGCACTCACCCGATTTTCATGATCTTTGTTTTGTTCAACAGATTAAACCTTGTAGAGTATGTAGTGAAAAAGTGGATTGAAAATTTTATCTTGGGATGCGGAAATTTTGCGAATTCATAGTGGTAACTAAACGTCAAAAAAACTAAAACTGAATTACGAAGCGCTTCTTCAACATTAAAAACAAAAAATCTATGTTTCCGAATTCTCGGAAAGTCTATTGCAGAATCAAGTTTAAGCTATTGGCAACACGTTTGCAAAAGGGCTTAGTAGAATAAGCTCTCGAATAATTTTGGCGAATTTTTCACGAAAACCAGTTTTGCACCTTGTCAGAGTAAATAATTGCATTTTTATGACGAAACCTATTAGCAAAGACCATATTTCATCATATCTCCAAAATTTCGAATACATGCTTTTTAGCAATAGTAGTTTAAAGTATTTTTACATAATTAACTAATTGTTAAGGTTTTGAAAACATGCAGCCAACTCTACAATGATTTGTTATATGCCAAGGTGAAAAATGCGCCTAGTAACATCGAAAAACATAACAAACATCAAAATAGATGTCTAATATGATTAGGGAATTGATCTCTAACCTCCTTTTTGACTATAAGAGGGAAATATTTGTTTCATTGAACATCTAGTTCAGTCTATAGTACAGTGGCAAATACAGACAGAATTTGCTAAAAAAGACTTCTTCTTCACTGGCCTTCGTGAAAAATTCGCCAAAATTAGTTGAGAGCTTATTCTACTTAGCCCTTTTGCAAAAATGTTCCCAATAGGTTAAACTTGATTCTGCAATAGGCTTTACGAGAGTTCTGAAACATAGATTTTTTGTTTTCAATGTTGAAGGAGCATTTCGTGATTCAGTTTTAGTTTTTATGAACGATTAGTCACCATTATGGATTTGAAAAATTTGCACATATCAAGATAAAATTTTCAATCGACCTTTTCACTACATAGTCTGCAGGATTCAATCTGTCAAACAAAACAAAGATCATGAAAATCGAGTGAGTGCAAGCCAAGAAATTTGAATTGAAAGTTAGTGCTATTTTGTGGCCTTGTTGTGCTACAAAAGAAGCCTGCTGTACACTTTTTTGGCCTAACTTGAAATGATATTTTCTCAGCACTAAATTGTCCGATTTGAAAATTTTGTGCGTTTTGATATACCTCAGGCTTCGGTTAAATATAGAAAAATCAGTTTTGTACAATTCTGAAATTTTCATTTTTTGGCATTAATTACACTAAAACGGAAATCTGGATCACAGTGCAACGGTCGGAATGAAAGGGTTAAAAATTCTTGAAATTCTTAGGCAGGAACACAATGCTTGTGCTGTATGAATAAATGACATGAAACAATGTCAGGGAAAAGAAGATTACATTATCACTGTGATCGTATCACATGGAGTCTTTTAGATAGAAAATAGACACAAAAGGAATATTATTGGAAATGAATATGTTATGGCCTGCCCATCTTCTTATTCTATAGACTGGCACAGTGCATATCAAAGAAGATCTAGCTTTCAAGCAATTTTCGTTTTGTATCCATATACAAACATTCTCTGCTTTTGTTAGTCATCTTTGGTCTGTTTTAAAGTGACTCTTTGCAACAAAATTGTTTTGAACATTTTGTGAAGTTTCTTGTGAAAACCATTGAATCAAAATACTTGATTGGCCCAATAGTTAACGATCTTTATAATACCTTTTACCGGGTGTAACAAATAATGAACAGGCTGTCTTCTCTTTGTCCATTCAGGTGGAGTCTTTAGAAAATTTGATTGAAGTTTTTGATCATTTTCAGTGTTTTACAGAAGACTATACATTTTGCAATAAATTCTAGAATCTAATTCATGTTAAAGTTTGGACTCTCTCTGATTTATTTTATGTGTAAAGCATAATTGACTCTTGATTCATCTGTTTATCTATGCTCTGTGGTATGTTAAACTTGATTGGTTCCTATTTTAGCTCAATGAGAATCTACGTACACAGTTACAAGCTGCATCGGTCCCAATTGGCATTGAAGAAGAATTTGTCACAGATCCATATAGTTCAATGGAACATCTGAAGGTACTTATGTCTGCTCCAAAGTCTTGGTACTTAGTTATAAATTCAATTTGGTCCATTTCACAACTACTTTGCTTCGCCAACTTTGGCATCAAAATGATTGCTGTGACAGAAACCTTTATCAGGCCAACTGTAAATTTGTTTTGTCAGAAACTTCGAATATGTTAGATTTTGCCTAATTTTTTTTCAAATTTCAAGATTTTCAAACGTGCTGTAACACTGTTCTTTGACTACTTTCTAACATATGTCTAGTTTTGCAGACTGATTTAGACTTGGCATTTTTATAATTTTTTGATCCATACCTTTTTTGTATTTTCGTAAGTTCATTTTGTTTACAGCGCAAAGATGTACATGTGATCTTGGGGTCATTTTCTGGAAGTGATGCTAGCAGAGTTCTTTGTGCGGTAAGCAGTTTTTCATTCTGTATCCTTGTGAAATTGCGATATCACAGTATTTTTTATTCTAATTGGAAATTAGCTTGAACAGTTGTGAATATTACCATAAAAGCTCTGTTTAGCCCCTCTCTATGTTACTTCTCTTTAATAAGCACCTCTGTTTAGCCCCTCCCTTCTCTTTAATAAGCACCTCCCATATTTGCTAAAATTTAGTTAATTCCCAATATCTATTAAGCCCTGCCCCACTTCTATCATATGCTAGAGATTACCAAATATTTTCCAGTCATTTAGCTTAACATCTTTACACTTTAATTTTGCTATAGTTTGGGATAAAAAATTTTTTTTGAATTTGTGAAATTGACTCGTAAAATGGTATGTTGATTCTGCAAAATATGGGGTGAAAGAAAGAAAAATCTACCATTCATATTCTTGTCATTTGACTTTGTGAATATGCCTCAACATAGCCCTTACAGTAAATTCACCCCCAGCTGTTGGCATTCATATGATTTATCATCTTCTGATACTTTTCATTCAGGTAAGGAAGATCTTGCTCCTGTTATCTATGAGAGGCATCAATTATTTTCAAATATTCTGTTTAAGTACAGTAGAAACCGGCATAGAAGAACCTAGTTTTATAAGAGCCTAGAGGCTGAAATTCCATGGTTACAACTTTTTAAACAAGAACCCTGCTGCCACAGCTCTCCCAGCCCTTGTCATGGCACGTGGACATAAAATTGAACAAGTTCCAGAAGTACCACTTGTTGTCTCAAATGGAATGGAAAGTGTCACAAAGACAAAGGCTGCCATTGCACTGCTTAAAAAATTGAATGCCTATGATGATGTTCAGAAATGTATTGATTCCAAAAAGATCAGAGCTGGAAAGGGTAAAATGCGAAACAGACGATACACAATGCGTAGAGGACCACTGATCATTTACAATGAAGACCATGGCATTCGTCAAGCCTTCAGAAATGTTCCTGGAGTTGAAATGATGAAAGTTGACAGACTCAATTTACTCAACTTATGTCCTGGTGGTCATCTTGGCCGATTCTGTATCTGGACTAAAGGTGCATTTGACAGACTTGATTCACTTTATGGAACATGGCGCAAGAAGTCCTCTGAGAAGAACAATTACAATCTTCCTCGACCAAAGATGGCTAACCCTGACCTCACTCGATTGATCAATTCTGATGAAATACAGAAAGCAATCAGACCAAGGAAGCCCAAAGCACACCGCGCGATCCTGAAAAAGAATCCTCTGAAGAACGTCGACGTCATGCTGCGGTTGAATCCATACGCAAAGACAATGAAGCGGACTGCTATTCTCACTGCGGAACGAAGAGTTGCCGCGAAGAAAGAAGCCCTGGATAAGAGAAGAGGCGCGCAGCAACAACAACAAAAACTACATGAAGCGTAAAATGCTAAACAATACCATTGTTCATACATTTCACATATAATAAGGTTTGACACCAATAAACGAAGTCTTAAACGCGATACTTCATAAGAACTCCAGCTTTAAATATACACGATTTCATAAAAACAGGCGGTCAAAAACTTAGGCCTAGCGTGACAACAACAACAACGATATCAAATCGAGGCTGATCGATGACGTAATCGATACTAAGAAAAGTGTCTCTTTTGGGGGGTAAACATCAAAAAACAAAAACTACATGAAGCGTAAAATGCTAAACAATACGATTGTTCATACATTTCACATACTCCCCTCCAAAAGAAATGTTGTCCGCAACATTGAATTGAAGATGTCTTCGAAACATCGTAGGACTCGTGAAATCAACGTTCAAATATCTCTGGTTCACTGTGATTGGCGCCAACAGTATCACATACTATTCAGAACAATAACGTATTTCTGGAATATAATGATTTGCTCGAGTCATTCGTCAAATGTGAAGCAATGTGCATCGGTCTATGATGAAAATGTTCATCGCACGTGTATCTTTAAAACTTTGGTCAAATAATGTATTACAAACGAGTCTTTTCTCAACGAAATAACGGTAGGAATCGAGTCTTTTCTCTCAACATAAACGATCAATTGTATAGTTGCAAAACTCGATAAGTTTAAACAGTTATAGGATATGAGTTCCAAAATTGTTGTGGATGCAACGACGGTTGTGGATGACAAAACTGAACTCTTGGTGTCATAAACAACTGATGGTAGGGAGGAACATATCCTGGCATAAATGGAATCAATTGAGATCTGCCTGTTCTTTGAAACGGTTCAACATATCTGGGAATTTGTTGAACATAATTGACGTGATAATTTGCAGGTTGTCCTGGTGTGGCATACATTAATCGAGTAGGTGGTAATCGAGTTCTTTGGGGTCGTGGAGGTGGCTCAGCATCTGGACTCAGTGCTGCATCGTCGTGCTCAGGAGCGTTATAAGGTGGTTGTAAGATGTTTTGATCTTGAGCATGGTCAGTGTGGTCCGCTGCTATGACTTGGTCTTGTTCAGGATCAACTTCCGGTTCATTTGTTGGGTCTTGAACATTATCCGCTGTAATGTCTTGTTCGGGATCTTGCTCCGTCTCATTCATTGAGGCCGGCGGGTCTAGATTGTCCTGTACCGAGTTCGGCTGCAGTTCATTTGGATAAAATCCGACGTTAATCTCATCATCGTCACCATCAACTGCTCTAGCTTGATCTGGTCTTTTACTTTTATTTGCTACATTTCTCACTCGGTTTTGTGTCATGTTCTTTTTACGACGTTCAATCTCTATCGATTCATCAATCGGTAAATCATTACATGGGTATAATAGTGTACGATGAAGAGTACGTTGACGTCCTTGACCATTCTCTGGTTGTACAACATATACGGGACTCTCTTCATTCATTCGCTTCAACACGGTGTAGATACGATCTTCCCAAAAAGCACGGATTTTTCCTGGTCCTCCTCTTTCAAAGTTACGAACAAGGACTCTGTCACCTGGATTAAGAGTACGGCTTTTTGCTTTCTTGTCATACTGTGTTTTCCCTTGTGCTGCGGTAGCGTGGCTCTTAGCATTTGCAATTCCGTATGCTTGTTGCATGGCTGTTCTCCAGTTTTTCACGTAAGCAGGATAACTTGATTCAGAATTTCCTTTTTTCAGTCCAAAGACAAGGTCGATGGGTAGTCGCGGTGATCGGCCAAAAAGAAGAAAGAATGGTGAAAATCCTGTAGAGTCGTGCCTTGTACAATTGTACGCATGGATAAGTTTTGGCAGATGGTCTCTCCAGTGTGATTTATACGATTCGGGCAATGTTCGCAACATCGAAAGTAGGGTACGATTGAATCTCTCGGCCTTTCCATTACACTCTGGGTGATAGGGAGTAGTTCTTGAATGTCCAATACTGGAAATCTGTTCAAGGGTACGAAACATCTGACTCTCAAATTCACCCCCTTGATCATGGTGAATTTTAATGGGGTAACCATATCGTAGGATAAAATCATTAAACAATAGTCTTGCGGCAGTTTTTCCGGACTTGTCTTTGGTTGCATATGCTTGCGCATATCGTGTAAAGTGATCAACAATAACGAGCACATATTCATATCCTCCGCTGCTTTTTTCAAGATGCATGTAGTCTATCGAAATGATTTCAAATGGTGTTGTGCTGTGTATTGGTGTCAATGGTTCTCTCTGCTTGAATGCTGGCGGCTTCTGTTTGACACAGCGACATCTACGCGTAATAAAGTTTGTGATATCTCTCTGCATGTGTGGCCAAAAGAAACGTTCACGGGCAAGCTGAACAACTCTCTCTGGGCCTAAATGTCCCATATTTGTATGTAACTCGCTATAAACGACATTGCGAAGACTCAATGGTAGTACGACTTGATTATACTGTCCTGAAATACGCCTCAAGGTACCATCTTCGGATAATTTCAGCTTCTTCCATTCATACAACAATTGCTTTGTGTTGTGATCTAAAGTCTTGACTTCAGCAGGACTTGGTCGTTGCTTCTGTTTCAGATACTGGATGACTGTGTTCAGACTCTTGTCTTTGATTTGGGCATCTTTTATATCAAGCTTGTCTTGGTCGTCTCTTGTTGTTTGCTCATCAGGGATGTGGTTGTTAGCGAAAAGTATACTGTCAGGATCAGAAATTGAGTTAATCCAAGCTGTATCACCAGATGCAACTAACGTAGCCGCATTGATAACTGCATTAATCTCTTCTGGAGAACTGTTTTCTGTACACGAAGCTATATATTTTGTCATATCTAGTGGGCTGCGTGACAGGGCATCTGCATCTCCATTTGATTTTCCTGGACGATAATGAATCCTAAACTTAAAATCGGCCAACTCTCCCACCCAACGAAGTGTTGTTGCATTTAAACGGGCTGTGGTCAACACGTATGTTAGCGGATTGTTGTCTGTAAATACATCAAATGGTGGTGAATAGTATAAATAATCCCTGAACTGATCTGTAATGGCCCATTTTAGAGCAAGGAACTCAAGTTTTCCACTGTGCATATGATAATTCTTCTCACTTTGGGTTAGGGTGCGAGATGCATATGATATGACTCTCATCTTACTACCCTGTTGCTGGTAGAGAACTGCACCCAGGCCCTTTTCACTTGCATCTGTATGGGCAATGTATGGCAGGTTGAAGTCAGGATATGCCATTATCGGTGGACTAGTAATATGTCTGATAAGGTCTTCTAACGCTGCTTGGTGTTCTGGTCTCCATTTTATCTTTGTAGTAGATGGCAACTGTCCGTTTGCTTTCTTCGTCATTCTCACGCGTATTTTGGGCTTACAATCTGCATCTTTTCCTGTCAGGAGTTCATAGATTGGGCTGGCAATTGATGAGAAATTGGGGATAAATCGACGATAATATCCCAGAAGACCTAGTAACTGTCTAACTTCACCGATTGTTGCTGGTGTTTTATCCTTCAAGCTTGTGACTGCTTCGGTATTCTTGGGATCTACTGTATATCCATCAGCTGAGACAATCCATCCTAAAAACTTTACTTGTTGCTTGAAGAGTGAGCACTTGCTTGCTTTTAGCTTTATTCCATTCTCTCGGAGGCGTTGTAGCACTTTCCTGACATCTTCAACGTGTTGTTCAAATGATTTACTGAATATGATTACATCGTCAAGATACGGCAGGCAAATTTCATCACGAAGATCACTCAAACATTGTTCCATATACCGTTGGAAGGCCGCTGGAGCGTTGGTCAGGCCGAATGGAATACGTTCCCATTCAAAGAGGCCCCAGGGGGTTACGAATGCAGTTAATGGTTGGCTCTGTTCACTCACAAACCCCTGGTGGTACGCCTTTCCTTGGTCAAGTGTGGTGAACCAACAACTTCCTCCCAAGCTGTCCAACGTCTCTTGTATTCTGGGTAAAGGATGCTTGTCTTGGATCGTTTTCTGGTTTAACAATCGGTAATCAATACATAATCGCAACGATCCATCTCTCTTCCTTACACAAACGCATGGCGAAGAGTATGGTGACTTTGAAGGTCTGATGAATTTCCTGTTGAGTAAGTCCTCGATATACTGCTTGACTTCACCATAAAGAGGTCTGGGAATTGCTGCATAGTTCTTCTGAACTGGCTGATCATCTTTTAACTTGATTTCTAACTGTAATTCCTTCGCACAGCCGATATCTTGGTCATCTTTTGAAAATGAACTTATTTCATCCCTGAGCATAGCCTCTACCAATTTTCTCTCGTCTGAGCTTAGATGGTCGAGATCAATCTTCTGTAGAACTCCTTCAGTCACTTGACAAGTTTTGACATCTGTTACTTTTCCATTGTGACACTTTGTTGTAGAGCTTCCGGGTCTAGCGGACTGTGGTTCACCTAAATTCATGCTCATCGGAGTGATAGATCTCACTAACTCTAGGGTTCCCAAAGCCGTTCTGGCTGGCAATGATATATTATGATCTGTTTTGTTAGCAATTTGCAACTTTAACACTGGTGAGCTGCCTTTCTTTGCCACTAAAATTGACTCAGTAATTTCTAGTCCAGATGGTAATAAAGATTCTGGATATGGCTCAAACATCATTGGCAGGTTACGATCGCGATGTCCTATATCCGCCCTACATGCAACATTGACTGTTTTGTTCTTTGGAATAATGGTTGCATGCTTAAATGACTTGACACTAAACTTACTTTCCTCTATGGTGCATTGATAAATAAGGTCTACCAAAGCTGCTGATTTGTTCTCCGATAAGTTTTGTAAACTATGACACATCGCTTTGACAAAGTCAGGGCTACATTCTGAATCAGCAGTAGCATTTCTGCATAGTTCTTCTATGACATTGAAGCCAATAATAGGTGTATCAATGTTCTCTGGAGTGACTAAAAATGGTACTTGAATACTATCTTTCTCACCCTGTTTCTCAGGAAAAACTAGGCTAAAGTTGAGTTCTATCCATCCGTTGTAAGGTAGCGCTGTACCATTTGCTGTAACAAGATTCAAATTAGCATAAGCAACATCAAAAATGTCAGAGATTTCTTTCACTGGAACACCAGGAAAGTATTTATTCACAACAGCTGAAGATATAAGAGAAACTTGTGAGCCTGTATCCCATAAAGCTTCCAACTTGGTTTCATTAAGACAACATTTCACAATACATTTCTTACCAACAAGCTTTGAGATTTGTGCATGTTTCTTTGGAGAAACATGGCTTGCAAATACATTTGCATCATTACTGTCTCCTAATCCCTTTTCTTCTGTGAATAACTTCTTAGACAATTCACTGATAGCTGAGCAAATTATCTTGTGCTCATTCCACTGTGCCTTCTGACACTGTTTGCTGCAATATCTCACTGTTTTACAGTTTTTACACAGCATAAAACTGTTACCTTGTTCTAACAAATGGCAATTATTGCATTGTTTATGATGGGACGTCTCAACTTCAGAGGCTAACGGCCGCCCCGCTTCGGTAGCCCCCTGTAGTTTCCCTGTTTTCTCTTTTTACAACCTCTGAAAAAATGATCTGAGCTTCCACAAATAGAGCAATGATCACAACTTAAATTTTCAGCTTCTTTGCATGAAGTGCACATTGGACGTTGAGTGGTTTTATTGGGTTTTGTTCCTTCTTTCTGAGAACTTTTCACTTCTGCTAACTCTGTTTTGATAGCTGCAACTTCACACCTCATTTGCTCAACTGCTGCAAGTATTTTCTCAGAATTATTAACAGTTTTAGGTGTGTTTTGTGAGGGGGGGTTTTCAGCAACTGAAATTTCATTAACTTTTTTTACTTTTGTACTCAAAGCAAACTTTTTCTTTCTCTCAGATTCAGCCAAAACTGCTAGTTGCATTTCATTTATCAAACTCTCATCATCAACTGTAGCATCTTGTAAAAATGAACGCAGACGCATGCGAATAGCATCATCTACTAAACCGGTTTCAACTGATTGACGAAATAACCCACTCACTAAACTTGGACTATACTTTAGATCAGTTTCTGTTTCCTCTCTGCAGGCAAATAAAATCTTTTGTCTGCAGTCCATTGCACGAATGAGGAAGTTTACAGGATCCTCATTTTGATTTTGTGACATTGTGAGAAGCTGTTGATAAAGATCTGTAGCACTTCCCTCCTTATAATGTGATCTGAGTATTTTCCTTAATCTGGGCAAAGGGATACTACCAGAACCCTCCAAATAACTGCGTATTTGTAAACCTGGTGAAATTGCATTTATGATTGCGTTTACAATTTCTTTCTCAGCATACCCTCTCTCTAAACCAGCCTCTACTTGTCTTATCAAAGAAACATAGGATAATTTATCTCTTTGACCAACTTCACCAACCTGGCCAATTATTCTAAACTCTCTTCTAAACATACTGTTATGAAGAACATTTTGGTCAGATAGCTGGGGAGGAGTTTGGGAAGATATATTTTGGGAAACTGATGGTGACAAATTTTCACAAGAAACTTTTTGGGTAACTACTTGTGAAACATTCTGAATACCCTGTCCATCACCCTCAGGGTTACTTGTACCATCATCTCCACCTGTATCACCTTCTAAAGGAGGGGGTACATATACATCTTTGACACTTTTTAAGGACATGGAAAATTCTTCAGAGCTTTTATCCTGCAGGCCCTCCAAAACTGTAGACAAAACCTTTATCACCTTAAATTTTGTCTTACCCAAAACATCTTTTTGAGGCACCTTTAGGACATCCGCAATTTGCAAAAGCTGCTCAATTTCCAAGGAAAATAACATTCCCTCCACCTCCAATAATAACTCTTCATTTGCTGCCATTTTGTAAACAAGTATTTCCAATCTATCTTCAAATTTCTGATCAAATTAAGCCCATTAATTCATCCAGTTCTTGTACAACAAGTCTTCTGTTTTTCTCCATCCACCTCTCGCCCCTGCAGTAAGCAGGGGCCCCACGTTGGGCGCCAAATTTGTTAGACACTCGATTAATAAGGTTTGACACCAATAAACGAAGTCTTAAACGCGATACTTCATAAGAACTCCAGCTTTAAATATACACGATTTCATAAAAACAGGCGGTCAAAAACTTAGGCCTAGCGTGACAACAACAACAACGATATCAAATCGAGGCTGATCGATGACGTAATCGATACTAAGAAAAGTGTCTCTTTTGGGGGGTAAACATCAAAAAACAAAAACTACATGAAGCGTAAAATGCTAAACAATACCATTGTTCATACATTTCACATATAATAGTTTGATAAATGGTACTTTACTTGAAAACTGAGAAATCTTTCATGATGTAAGCTTTATCAAAAAGAAATATATTGAAAAACAATTCAATTCGTACAAGGAATGCACTGGCATGTATTAAACCATAGTTGCACTGTACCAACTATAAGCACCTTTCTAAGAACCTTACAGGCTGGACTTGATTATGGCATCAGTTAATCAAGAACCTCATTCAGGCTGCCTTAAGAAAACCTAGGTTCTTTTATAAGATTTTTAAGAAGCTGCTTCCTTGAAACAAACTTATCTTTTACCCTTAAACTTTAAATTCTCCTTTTTACCATTTCATTTGAATATTTCCTGAAAGCCTACTCTTGAATTCAGAAGCAAAAATCCCGGAAATTACTTACAAAGTCGTAAGGGATGGCTTTATTAAATCATCATAAATTATGCCCCTGAAAACTCTGAGACGTAATGAGCATCCTGACTAATTATGCCTCGAATAGCTGTAACTGATCTCTGGGTTTCTATGTTTACAGGCGTACAAGCTAAAAATGTATGGTCCACGATATGTCTACCTTTTCGTTGGCTACACTTATTTATCTGCTGTCGATGGTTGCACTGCAGAACAAGTACGATGTGCAGCGAGGTACCAGTTCTTTTTCAACCATGATCCGGAGAAATGTTTGGTAAGTCTTTACTGCTTTTTGTATGAATAGACCAGTGAGTGAGGCTTGCCATTAAGGTTAAGCGTTCTATGATATAGAACTATGTTCAGTTCAGCCTCGAGATATATTAGCGTTCTTGGCAAGGTTATTAGCTTTGGATTCAATGCAAGTATTGGAAACTCGTTTATCTATATTTGTTATATAGCCTTGAATAACGGACTCATCGTACTAAGGCCATAAACGCAACAAAACACCGTAATCTGTATAAAGTTCACTGTTAACTCCTGTAAGAGAACAACATCCAAAATAGACCTGTAACTAGAGAGAAATCTGTTGAATCCTGCAAGAGAAAATGGGTTAATCTTAAAACCTGAAAGGAAAGATATAAGTTAGTAACTGACGAGTGTGCGACGAAACGCGTTTTTGGTTATTCACCGTTGTTCTTTATTGTAGTTACTGTTGAGTTACTAACTTATTATATAACAATAATTCACCTAAACTAAGCTGGCGTATGCTAGCGTCTGCCAAACTGGAATGGTGCCTTGGTACGCAAAGTGCTTAATAAGATTGCTGTTAAAGAAATTGTCAAGTGCCGTTCATAGCCAGAACCAGATGACGTCATGTCTATTTCTGCTATGGACGGCACAGAATATTGTATTTGTATCTTGTTGAGTTTTAACTGTGATATAAAAAAAAGAAAACTTATTTCTTTCCATTCGGGCTTTAAGATTCACTCGTTTTTCTCTTGCAGGATTCAACAGTGTTCTCTCTAGTTACAGGTTCATTTTGGTTGTTGCTCTTTTACAGGAGTTAACAGTCTTCTTTCTACAAATTACGGTGTTTTGTTGCGTTTATGGGTTTGGTACGATGAGTCCGTTATTCAAGGCGATTTTCGCATTTTGTACCACAAATAATTTGTTGACATATAGTTGTTATAAAATTTATCGATATTGCTTCAATCTTCAGGCTTACTTTCTTGTTCTCTTGAGCATAAATTTTCAGCAAACTCTTCAACAAAATAAGTTTAAACAAAACATGCTTACGAAACGAAAACATGTTACTACTAAATAAAGATTTTATGAAAAGATATGAAAATTTGTCTAAATATCGAAGCATTTTAAGGTGGTTACAACTTTCAAAGAAATTGGGCCATAAACTGATTAGTCATTTGTTTTCATGCTTGAATCATTACCCCATTTATATTCGTCTTACTTTGTGACTTATCAATAGACGCGGCAGAAACATTGATTTGCACGGAATTCGACGAGAGTGTTTTGCAAAACTATACCCCATTTTGTTACGATCCAAAATATCTGCCCTTTGAAGCTTTCTAAAAAGGTTATGCCATGCAGTGATGAATTTTGTGTTTGATGGTTTGATTTGATTTATCATTGTTTTCATGTTTCTTTTGCAGCATAACTTCACAGCAAATTTCGTTAAAAGATTAAATGACACATATTTCAACACAAGTACGAATCCAACCGCTGACACTACACAACTTGATTATGGAAAATACGCCTATGATGCTGTACACGTTATTGCCACCGCCCTACATGCAGTTGATAATGATAAAGGCAACTCAAGCAAATTTTATTCAAACTATGTTTATGGGAGTAACGATTATGGCTTGAAACTCAAAGACGAGGTTATGAAGTACGACCAATGTGGGGCATCGGTATGTAATCTCTCTGACCTTCTCTTTCGGGGAAATTTCTCCTTGGTACAAGTTTCTTAACTTGGTACAAGTTTCTTAACAAGTAAGAGAGTCAAGCAACTGCTTTAAAGTGGAGGGAGTTCTTCTTTCTGAGATGCCCGTGTTGTTTTTGTTCTTTTCTTAAAATTTGATGCATATTTTTCCATTGATGTAAGTGGCTGCCGTAGTTGGAACTCGATGACATCGTGTTCTTTCCAGCTATGGCAGCTACAGAATATTTATATTTCGTTGGATTTAGTTGTTTTTATTTGTGATATAAAAAAAAGAAAGAAAGTTTCTTAACTGGAATGGAAAGAAAGTTTCCCCAAGAGGAAAATCACGTCATTTGAAGTGGGAGTAAAGAACTTTGGCTAAATTTAGGTATCGGGTATGAACTCATATGCATGGAAATGCTACAAACAACGGAAGCTTCGGAGAAATGTTTGATATTTGATCTACAATCTCTTACAAAAGTGTTGGACCCCTATTGAAAAAATCGAATTTTTGCCCCCCCCCCCCGTTCCAATGTTGATTGCATTGCAAAGAGGTGTGTTTCATTAAATACAAACAAATAACAGTATAAATAATCGAGCTTTGAACAGAGTTTTATTTTGTACGACGTTTCGGGCTTAAACCCATTAAGTGAAGTGAGATTAGTAGAACGTAGGATATAAAAGAAGAGTAAATTCGAAAGATAGAAATCGAATTTGAGGGAATCGGTGTGACGTAAACGAAAGAAACCAACCAAGAGATGTAACCAAGAGATGTCACGTGCCAGGCATGCTGATTGAAACAGACCGATAAACGTCCGAGAAACGTTTCATGCCGATCCATCAAATGAATGATTCGCGAAAGCAAACAGCATTGATATGGGGGGAACGGGGACAATATGTCCGAAAAACTTAGATTTTCGTAGGGGTCCAATATTTTTGTAAGGGGTTTTAGGTACTCTTCTACCTCACGGAGTTAACAAATAATTTTCGTTTTCATAGGCATTATATACTTGTGTAGCAATATCCGTTCTCCTTCGCAGCTATGGTATCACAGTTTCCTTTATTAAGCGTCATGTTTAATTTGACGTTTGAATGTTCTTTCGATCAATCTTTCGATCTCCTTCGTTTAACCGAATTTAATATTCTATTTTTCTTCATTACCGATGAAGATTTATGCCCGATACATCACGTTTCACGTATTCAAGGCTTAATTTAGTTAGAAACAATTTGGATATTGAATTTTCGTATTTTTGTTTCAGGACAGAGTCAGATTTGATAAAGACGGCAATCGATATTTCAAGATAAATATCATACAGATTAAATTCGGTAAGTATCTGATTGGCATTGTTTAAATACGGTATTATTATTATCATTTAAATCACGTGGCTAGGTAACTATTGGACAAAACGGGACGAGTGCATTTTAGCGGGCGGCACTAAATGTCATATTCCATGTTGCAACTATTGAACTAAACAAACCCCTGACCCAAACTTTCCCTAACTTACCCCTACTAACGCTAACTTACCCTAACCTACCCTTACTAACCCTAATTTACCCCTGAATTACTTTGAAATCCCTTTTCTGAAACTAACCCTAACTTACCCCTGAATTACGTTGAAAACCCTTTTCTGAAACTAACCCTAACCGTTGCCTTATGATATTCAACGAAATAACATTCCAATGCCGCCCACTAAATTGCACTTTAGCCGACAAAACAAATCCCTACCCGAACTTGGCTAGAGTGCAGTTTAGGGTTATGGTTTCGTAGGAATATGAAATTTAGGGCCCCCCGCTAGACTACATGCACTCTTTCATTGTGCTATAAGGTAGAAATATTAGACAAATTTGGTCATGATTTTAGGCCATTTATGAAGGTTTCTCGAGAAAATCCCTCATAATTTCAGAACGGAATGACCGATTTCAGCCAGGTAAATTTTAGATATATTTAAACAGGTCCATTGCCTTGATATTGAGGGAGCAATGACCTTTCAAACGGGGGATCGTTTTTTTTTACTCACCTGGCATAATGAAAACACACTGCACATGCAACAACATTGGCAAAGGGACGAGTGCGGTTTAGCAGGACAAAATTTGATGACAAAGCTCAAGAAAGATTTAGTCAGTTTGACAAAATCTTAATTTCAGATGTGAAATCAGATATCCGCAGCCTGTTCTACGTGCCCTGCGGTAAGGGTTAGGGTTAGCTTCAGAAAAGGGTTGATTAGGGCTGGTTAGGGGCTCAATATTTGCAAAAGAATATGACATTTAGCGTCGCCTACTAAACTGCACTCGTCCCCAGCACAAACACAAATAATAAATGTTAAAGCATCTGAAAGTCATTGCTGCAAGGACAAAACATTGGGGAAAGTTTATCGTGATTTTTTATCTTTGTGAATGTTTCTTGAGGGGGCTTTCTGCAAATAATCCTTCATAAGTTCAACATGGAGGCCGACTTCAGTCATTTAAACTCTAGAATTTACTTCAATACGTCCCCTATTAAGTGATATATTTGCTTACATTATTACTTTGATATTCAGAGACTATTGGCCTTCAAAACGGGGACTGTTTTTATTCACCCTGTTTATACTTACTTGTCTTACTTTACTTCTTGTAGGAGGTGGAGACTTGATCATTGGAAGCTACGACAATCGCAGAACCCCAGCGTCTGCTATTTTGGACATGGGCTTTGTAACTTGGCCAGGTATGGTGATAGTTTTATCTCTCCAAAGCAACTTCAATTCCAAAGCCAATCAGCCTCGTTTCGAAAGCGTTGAAAAATGTTCCGTTTTTACCATTTTCGAGTGTTTTTACGATGCCGTTTTCAAAATGTGCCGGTTAGAGCTCTGTTTTCAAATCTAGCGTTTTCAAAATCTTCCGGCAAAAAATGTGCCGTTTTCACGTAAACGGGAGGCCTATCCGTCACATTTTTCATCGTTTTCAAATTGTGCTGGCATCGTGTGAACGCAGTCTAAAACTCAGGTTGATAACCGTTCCTCTTGATTTCAGAGTATGCTTCAAAACCATTTCAGAATATGCTTCAAAATCAGGTAGCTTTTAAAAGTGCAAATTCCCACAAACTCAAACCCATTTTAAGACATTTAAGATACGTCCAAAGTTGATTTGGTACTTCATACAAACGCAGATAAAGAAATGTTCATGATCTGTGATACAATCATAATGTTTATCACTTTTCAAAAGTTGCAAGTTTTTTTTCTGCTTATTCGGTAGTTTTACCAACTACAATAAAACCCGCGCATAAGAGCCTAAGATTTTGAACTCAGCCTGTTTAGGTTCTTATGCAATGAGGCACATCCAATAATCAGGGTATAGGTTCTTAAAACAGGGAAATATGCGAATCTAAATCTTAGCCAAATTTATTTACATTCTTGGCCCTATCCACTTCAACCCAAGCTTACCCAGTTTACCCCTGCAGGCCCTGCCTATCACAATTCTGTAAGTAATGTTTTGGAGTCCATGAAGAAGGTTGATTGGCAAAAAGTTGCATTAATTTCCCAATGAATGAATGAAATGCTGTATTAAGAACCTAGTTAAGATATCAGCCTGAAATGGTTCTTATTTATTGGGCACAAACTATATCATTTCAGGCTGTAGGTTCTTAATAGATGAAGGTTCTTATGTGCGGGTTTTTACTGTATCTCATATCTTTCACAGGAAAAGGCCAGCCATACAGAGTCGTGCAAACCGTTCAAGAATGGCGATATATATCCAAAGCATTATACATCGTTTATTGTATCTTTGCCGCTTTTGGAATCATTTTTGCAATTTTCTGTTTGGTTGTGCAAATTTGGAGAAGAAAACACAAGTAAGTATTTGTTTGCCAATGTTGATGCTTTTAGGTCTTTTAGGTGAAGGCTTTATTTATCTGTTTTTCAAAAATGCTTTCAAGGCACCTAAGGTGAGAATATCCACGAATTAAACAATTGAAGGGCTTTGAAAGGGTAATTTTGCGTTATCGCAAATCCCACCTGACATTCAACGTGAGACATGTTATACAGTAAAAACCCATGTATAAGAACCTACAATTTTGCAAGTCAGCCTGATAAGGTTCTTATGTTTTGGGTATTTTGTGGGAAATGAGGCTGTTCAGGTTCTTAAATTGGTTCTTATTTTATTCAGGGCTTTGAGGAATTTCTTTTCTTCAAATTCAAAGTTGAGGCCTATTATTTACTGGCAGTTCACATCACTTCAGTTTATGAGGTATTATTCGCAATGGCATTTTGGAAGAATCAGAAATGTTTATGTAATCCAAAGAAAAGCCTTCAAAAGCTTTTCATCAAATAACATAAAAAGTTACGATTCTTCCACAAACTTCTGCTGTGAATAAGACCCCATGATCTCTACAAATAAGAACCTATTTCAAATGTCAGCCTGAATGGGTTCTTATACAATGGGGATCTAATTGCAAAATTTCAGCCTGCGGGTTTTTAATCCACTAGGTTCTTATACGCGGGTTTTTACTGTAAAGCATTTCAATTTCAGAACTCGAAATTGTACAACAATACAGAAGACATTATTACAGAAAAGGTTAATCTGAATTCATCAGTTTCTCTTGGTGTCCCGCGTAATATTTCATCCAAACAAATGTAATAACTCTCAAAGCAAAGTATGGATAACTTGGACAATCAAAGCTACAAATTTTAAGCATTTCTTAACGACTTTAATTGGGTGTCCCAGTTCCTTAATTTAGGAGAATAGTTTCCGACAAAAATATGCGAAAATGTCCGTGATTCTACTCGTTTCAAATACACGTTTTTTTTTATAAGAACTGGTTTATAAGAAACTAGTACTACGATGACCAAAAATTTAAGAAACTCTAGTACTACGCTCAAGAACAGTTAAGAAATTCTAAAACTCAATTTTTGTATGTCTCCCATATTCTATGTCTCTCTAACAAAGGTACATTCGTCTTTTTTCTTGACTTTTAACTGCAAAATTGGTAAATTTTTGCCTTGATGTGCATGGCTTCTTCTTGATGACAAGGTCAATGCAAAATGGAAGCCCTTTCTCGAGAAGGAGGCTCAACTTCGAACAATACGCAGTTTTAGGCCCAAAAAAATAAGAAACTAATTAAGAAACTTTTACTACTAAAACACCGAAATTTTCATGCGAAATTAAGAAACTTTTAATACTAAGTGCTGATCCAAGTTTCTTATATAAAAAAAACGTGTACTTCTATCGGGTGACCTAAAAAAACTTCACATGCTAGATTGCACATAGGTTCCTGAATGCAATTGCTATGAACACAAACAAGGTACCGGGTGACCCAAAAAAACTTCACATGCTAGATTGCACATAGGTTCCTGAATGCAATTGCTATGAACACAAACAAGGTACCGGGTGACCCAAAAAAACTTCACATGCTAGATTGCACATAGGTTCCTGAATGCAATTGCTATGAACACAAACAAGGTACCGGGTGACCCAAAAAAACTTCACATGCTAGATTGCACATAGGTTCCTGAATGCAATTGCTATGAACACAAACAAGGTACCGGGTGACCCAAAAAAACTTCACATGCTAGATTGCACATAGGTTCCTGAATGCAATTGCTATGAACACAAACAAGGTACCGGGTGACCCAAAAAAACTTCACATGCTAGATTGCACATAGGTTCCTGAATGCAATTGCTATGAACACAAACAAGGTACCGGGTGAGTCAGAAAAAAGAATCCCCGCTTGGAAGGCCACTGCTCCATGAATATCAAAGCAATAATATTGAAAAATGTCTTTTTTTATTGCCAATATGTTCAATTAGGTTCAGTAATTTACCCGGCCTTAATCGGCCATTCCTTCCCGTGGATATGGGTGATTTTCTGCAGAAAGCCCCTTCAAAAAACCTGCAAAAACGAATGAAAACAATGAGCACATTTTCCTTCCTAAAATTGATGACACACACATAAATTCATGTATTTTGTCCTCTTGGGAGAATGGAATCCCCCTAAATAGGTTATTGATACCAGGGGGAGGACTTGTACATCCTCCCAAGAGGATAGCACGTGCTAAAGCGTTCACAAGTCATTGCTGTAAGGCATTGTAAGGCAGAAATGTTAGGGAAATCTGTTCATGATTTTGGGCACGTTTTGTAGGTTTTTTGAAGAGAATTTCTGGAGAAAATCCCTCATAATTTCAGAATAGAATGGCCGATTTCAGTCAGGTAAATTTTGTAGTAGATTTGAACATTTCTACCATTAAGCTATATATTTGCCGATATCATTGTCTTGATATTCATGGAGCTGTGACCTTTCAAACGGGGATTCTTTTTTCTGACTCACCCTGTATTAGCATGTAGCTGAAGGGTGTAGCTATCTTTTGAGATGTTGCTTGGTCCCAGACACTTACTTTGCAGGAATTTATTGACGCAATAAATCTTGAGTACCTAATAAAACCTTGAGTGACCTTTGAAACTCTAAAGTGATTGATATTTCACTGTGCACATCTATTTTTGATAAATCACGTCATTATGTGGCTGAAAAAGAGTTGTCGGAAAGATAGTATAAGCTAGCGATTCTGTGAAGTCATTTATCACAGATATCTCTTAGGTCATCTTGTTGGGTCCTCTCAGTGTCAAATAATGTGTCAGGTTTGACTTGGTTCATATTGTGATGATATTCTAGATACTTCAGAGATGACGCATTGACCTTTTTTTGGGCTGAATGACTTTTAGCACGAAGTTGTATTTAATTGAATGGATGGGCTTTTTGTGGCAAGACTCTTTTAGAGTTGGCTTATAAGGCCGAAATTTCTTTTAAATCGACTTGTCAATGGTGCACAAACAATCGTTTTGTAAGCGTGTTGTGCAATGTCTGTAGTAATATAGGCATTTGAGATAAATTGTGCATTGAACAGAGTATCATTAATTCGCGACGTTTCGAGCTAAGGCCGTTATCATTGTCAATGGTGCGTTTGCCGATTGTTAACTACTTTATTTTCGTTACGATTCATTTGTTTGACCTAAGTTATATGTACCTAAATTATCTGTTCATAACACATCAAATTTCTTTTAAGATTATCAACACAACTTGTCTTGCTAAAATAATGGACTGTGAATCTATAATTTTTAGTTTTATTTTCTCATTTTATTTAACGGTCCAGGCTTGATAAGCTATGCTTCTCCTGGGTCGTATAGAATACACATTTTTAATGAGTACTTTGTATTAGGGTGTATTTCTATGAATAAAATTGAATTGAATATAAGGACTGTGATCCTCGTTCTTCCAAGAATGTTTTTTTGGCCCTACCCATCTACGATGCTGGTTAAGTTTGCAGTAGACTGAACTTACCGCTTTCTTTTTTAAATTGCTGTGTCTTAAACAGTTTGGAAGCGACGTACTGATTTGATGAAACTTTACGAGGATAAAGGCAGAACCTGGAAGTGTAGGATGCAGACGATATATCTGACATAACAAGAATGTTGGAACAAATGCAGATGAAGTCAGTCCCTCCAATATTTTTGACAGTGCCCTGTCTTAACCTCACAGTGTCCAGCAATTTTATGTTTGAGGGGTCCCCGTCCAAGATTGCCCTTCTGAGAACGTGCCCTTCCAAGTGAGAAAGGCATGCTACGCCCTTGTTTGGTTAGCATAGGGCTCAAATCTTTCAAATCTTTAAAAAGGTCGATGTAAAATTCTATTGCATTTTCTTTGAATTGGATTGCTTGAAAGGAATTTATGGTACTTTGCTGTAAATCCGCCATGGAAATTTTTTGATATTTTGATTTTTTTTCAAAATGGCGGCAATTTAATCGTTTTTGAAAAAATTCATGGAAAATTTTGAAAAAATCTAAATCATCGTATATTAGAGTAAACATCGTATATTATAACTAGCATATATAACCTTCAGGAAAACCATAATTTATGAGAGTCTTCAATATGGTGGCAAGCAGAAATCTGTAGCTTTCCTAGTTTAGGATTTAGAAATTCGAGGACGTCATAGCCTCAAATCTAATAAATACCACCATTTTGAAACTAATCAAGATATCAATAAATTGCCAGGGCAGATTTACGGCAAAAAACTATAAGTTCCTTCCAAGCCATTTATTTCAAAGAAAACTGCAATAGAATTTTACACCGACCTTTTTAAAGATTTGAGCCCTATGTTTGTTTGGTTTGTACAGATATCTTTCAGGTGACATCATGGGTAGTTAGACACTGCTGGTGTGCTTCTATGGAGGAGCGCTGGATAATATGTATCTGCGGGGGAAATTTTTTATAGTACTGCGGAGGAGATATCGGAAGCGAAGAGAGAAGGAGAGAGAAGAATGGGAAGGCAACCTCCAATGTCTTCATACAGCGATTTTTCTCATGATGCTCGTAACAAAACACGCGACCGAAAACAAAGGATTGCCCTACCTCTGACGTCAGAGGTCATTTTACTAGTTTAATATTTTCGTTCTTTCGATATCTCCTCCGCAGTACTATAAAACATCTCCCCCGCAGATACATATTATCCAGCGCTCCTCCATAGAAGCACACCAGCAGTGTCTAACTACCCATGGTGACATTACTGAAACCAATCTTAGTTTTTAGTTTGTATCAGTTAATCAACTAATTTTCTTTGCAGGGAGATTCGCTACTCATTTTATTTGATGAACATCATCATCATAATTGGCTGCATTCTTGTATACATCTCCGTGTTCCTGTTTGGTGTTGACAATATCATATCACCGATCGTAACAGTGGACAGAATCTGCAGGGTAACTTGTTTTGTTCCTTTGTGATTCAGATTTAATCTTACGATGCAAATGCGTTGTTAAAAGGTGAAGGTGAAGGTGAAGTTGCGGTTTTTAGCGCCAAGCGCTGGGATCGCAGAAGTAGAATAGGCCTAATCGAGTCCGCGACCCCTTGTCATGACGCTGAAGTGATGGGGCTCTACCTGGGATCGAACACGGTCCACCTGACTGTTCTAGCTGCAATGTCAGAGGATTACACCACTGCGCCACAACACCTTCAACGCAACAGTAAAAGCAACAGTAAAAGCAACAAAAAAGCAACAAAAAAGCAACAAAAAAGCAACAAAAAAGCAACAAAAAAGCAACAAAAAAGCAACAAAAAAGCAACAGTATCAGAGATTTTTGTCCAATATGCTTCGTGCGAGATTCCAGGAAATTTTTTCGATACGTATGGCTCAAATCGTTGGTCAGACAGTTTTCTTTGAATTAGATGGTTTAAGACGGAACTCAGGGTTTTTGCTGTAAATTTGCCTTGGGAATTTATTGATATATTGATTAGTTTCAAAATGGCCGCATTTATTAAATTTGAGGCTATGACGTCACATCAAATTTCTTAATCATAAACCAGAAAAGCTACAGAATTCTGCTTGCCACCTATTGTTGACCTTCATAAACTATGGTTTCCTTGAAGGCTATATCATTTTTCTTTCCTTGAAGGTTATATCATTTTTCCTACGTTGGTTTTGGATTTACGATGATTTGAATTTTTACACCATTTCCGTACCCTGGGTACCAGACGCTCTAACATTTTTCATTTATCTTACAAATATCCCTGTGATATTATCTAGCTTTAAACACAACTCTTTTAACCTGGGGAGACCTGCCCTTATGCCTTGGAAATCTTTCTTTTTAAAAAGTCTTTACATATTATAAATGTGCTATTTTTTCGTTATCTGTTCACAGGCGCGACTATGGGTCTTTTCTGTCGGATTCGCATTGGCAGTTGGTGGTCTGTTGTCCAAGTTATGGATTGCCCAAGATGTGCTGTCCAGACGCATGCTAATGCAGAAGGTATAATACTTATGAGGTGCAATTTTTTCTTTTTGTTGCAAATATAATTTGCAATCGATAAACAATGAGTTCCAAACGATTTGCGACGTTTTCCTGAATGTCTTGTAGCTGATTTGAACACATAGCCCCGGTGGGGGGGGCACTACATATATTTTGGGGTACGGGGACGTGTCATCGGGAAATTTTTCCATTTTTGCGATTTTGGTATAAGGAACGGTATCGATTTTCGTGATTTTGGTATAAGCATAAGGGCGGGTATACATTTTTGGAAAATTGGTAAGGTCGGGTATACTTTTTCGGAAAATTGGTATGAGGTCGGGTATACTTTTTCGGAAAATTGGTATAAGGTCGGGTATACTTTCTTGGAGAATTGATATAAGGAACGGGTATGTTTTTGAAGCTTCGATGGCATGTCCCCGACCAAAACCTAGTCAAGTACCCCCCCCCCCCCCGCCGGACGTAACCTTCATTCAGTTGATTTCATTTTGTTCACTAACAAAGCGTTCCTCGAGAAATAAACATAGACACAAGCAATGCACTTTGTTATCATTGACCAAAAGGGCATTTATAACATAACACTTAAATATTTGAACCATTGTCTAAAATTGTTTAAGGTAGCATGGGTAGCATATGTTCCAAATCTTGAGAAATGTTGGTGTAAAATTCAATGACCTATTTCTTTGAACTGAATGGCTTTGAAGAAACTTTTGCTATTTTGCTATGATTCTGCCGTTGGACTTTTCTGAAATCTTCAATATTTTCAGAATTTGAATGTTTCTTTTGTTTTTCGAGAATTCAATCAAGAAAAGTTTTCAAACAATTTTAAAACCATCTTAATTTCTAAACTGTTTGATGTAACATGAATAATTTTCGAAGAAAGGCATAGTTTATGGATGTCTACAATATAGTATCAAGCAAAAATCTGTCATTATTGTGGATTATGATTTAGAAATTTGATGACGTCCATCCTCAAATAAGCTGAGATATAAAATACGCTGTAATTTCAAAAAATATTCACAATTTCCGAAAAGTCCAAAGGTAAAATTACACTCATTTTTTTTTATAAGAAACCGCTTATAAGAAACGGTAGGCTCAATTTTTCGAAAGTTAAGAAACAACCCTACCTGGATTTAAAAAGCTAAGAAACTTTTGTAATTTACAGTTTTAATTTTCCTGTCGCAATCAAATATTTTTGACTCGGTACAGGTATTATAGCAACTGTTTGGTCATTATTTTGAGTGCGAATTATGTTATTGACTTTGTTTGAGATCTTACCTGAGTAATTTGGGAACCCTTCAGACAAAACAAGGTTAAATCTACACTTCTGGCATCAAAAATATAAGAAACACGTAAGAAACTTTTGGTAGCAAAATGGCCCAAAAATTTAAGAAACTGCCTACCAGCCCCGGACCTTAGTTTCTTATAAAAAATAATGAGTGTATAGACAGGTGGCTTAAGTTTCTTTTAAGCCATTTAGTTAGGAAAAATAGGCCATAGAATTTTACAGCCACCTTTAGTATTGATTTAAAGATTTGAAACCTATCCTGGCATGGATTCACTAGAACACAGGAGACAATTTCCAAAACTGGAAAAGCAACCATGAGACATCCTAAAAGACTTACAGAGCAAACAGAAATTAAGGAGTTGCTTGGTTGAAGGAAATTTTTGATTTGAAGATCTTCTTAGAAAATAGTCTTTCCTCCAAAAAATTAGGGAACATTATATTTTTGGAGAGGTTACAACGGTTCATGGAACGATCATTCATCAGCAATAATCAGTCTTAATGTAAGAATATTTATGTCTCTTTGAATCGTAATTTTTCTTCCTTTCCAGAGAAAAAGACGCATGAAAATGTTTGGCATCGTACTCCTGATTTTCGTGATAACAATCATAATTTTGTTATGCTGGCATTTCATCAATCCACTTCAACGTGTCATTGAGTACATACGAGACGAGATCAATTATAAATGCGATACTGACGTAAGTGTTTGGCTATAGATATCTTGAGCTTTGAAGGCGAAATCGTTTTGATATTAAAGGGGCTCAGTTGCCAAAATGTAAACAAAACGATGATTTTTGCAGTTTTTTGAAAGGTGATATCACACAGGATTTTCATATCTTTTTCAAAATGAAATTTGCTGTTTGGACATAAATGATTGTACTTCACTTAGGAACAAACAAAATATTCATATCTTTTATGATTGCTCGGATATAAGTGGATTTTTAACGGTCATTTTTTGGTGGCTTGGGTGAAGCCATAAAAAAACTGCAGAAAACAATGGATGAACAATGGATGATTGGTGACACGTGCGAGTTTACTGATTTGTTTATTGTTTGGCAACGGAGCCCCTTTAAACAAAAACAAATAACAATGGCTGCGGTCACACTACTGTATTTTCCCGTTGCAATGTCAATTGCTTCACTTTCTTGCGATTTGTTTTTGTCGCCAGAAGGTACGGCAATATAATGGTACAATGACACCCGGTCATACAGTGACATGATTTATTATGTGACAGCTACGTAAGGCTGCGATTGGTTTATCCTCCAAAACTTATATAAAACCATAATATTTACAATAAACGGCATAATTTACAATTGCATCCTTCCCCAGCCCATGTTTTGATTTTTTTGCAAAAGGAAGCGACCGTTTCGCTGCTCTTTATCACATCTGGAATGCTGTTCCAGAGTATCCTACCCCTAAAACATATGGACTTCATGCCGAAGGCCACGGTGGATGTGCTTGGAAGTAAAACTGTGTCATTTATTCTGAGATTATACTTGACCTGTCTTCTCTGGAATAGTTCCGACAAAAATAGAGGGTTCTCACGATGTAGCTAATGTTTTGTAAATCTCTATCATGAGCAAGGTTTATCGCAGGGATACAAGGGACTCATCGTCATAAATCTAGTAGTCTGCAGTCAACCTCGAAACCAGGGTAGAAGAAGGGAGGTTGAAGACAATGATAGCCTGGAATAGTCCTGGAATCGATGTTGGTCTGTAGTGAATAAGTAAAGAGTTATTTCATGCTGATTATATCAAGAGAAAAATAATTTTCAAAGTAATTTGATCAAAGTCAGAAGGGGTTGAACGCATTTTAGCGAAATTTATAACAATGAAATTTTGATGAATTTTTATACACGTCTGCTTTTTTAGGACACCCAATAAGTTATGTGTGTTTGCCTTTTCAGATTTGGCCTGACGATCCATTCTATTTGAAAATAACAGCAGTTGAGCAATGTAAATGTGCAAACGAGATCGTTTGGTATTTCATAATCGTGATATGGAAAGCGTTTCTCATTCTCCTTTCTGTTTACTGGGCCTACCAAACGAGAGAAGTCTTCATCGTCACTGTAAATGATACACAGCGATGTGGAATCTGTGCTTATGTCATTGCTGGATGCTCATTGGTTGGTTTGATCGTTGCCTTGGCAGCAAGGCTATTTCCAGACGTCTTCTTTGGACTTTTAGGATTGATCATAATCGCATGCGTCACGGCTGTATTGATCATTTTGTTCCTGCATAAGGTATATTTCTTACTGTTCTGTACATTTGTTATTTTGTTCAAAATGATATTCTTTCAGCATTGGTTCCAATCTTTAAATTTGTGGGAAAAGGTGGGTGTTGAATTTTATGGCCTATTTCTTTGAAGTGAACAACTTTGAAGAAACTTTAGTTCCTTTGCTATTGTTCTACCGTTGGACTAGTCAGAAATCTTCAATCTTTTTCGAAATTACAGCATGTTTCATATTTCACTTTATTTGAGGATGCTACGTCATCAGATTTCAAAATCATAAACCAGAAGAGTGAAAGGTTCTTGCTTGATACCATATTTTAGACATTCATTAATGCGATATCTCTCTTGAAATTTATTCTGTGATGCCTCAAAAAAGTTAGAAACTAATGGTTTTATTTTTTTTTCAACATTCTTCTTGAATTCTCAAGAAAGAATTAAAATATTGATGATTTCAGAAATGTCGAACGGTTGAATGATAGCGAAATAGCTAGAATTTCTGTCAAACCATTCAGTTCAAAGAAATAGGTCCTAAAATTTTACACGAACTTTTTTAAAGATTTAGAACCTATGCTTGTTTTTTTCAAAGGAGTGACAGCTTCAGTAAGAACCCGCAGAGTAGAAACCACTTTATAAGAAACCTCACGCTGATTGTTTGAGAAATGGTGCCCTCATATAAGAAACTTCTCTTCCTGATTTTAGGAAGGTTTCTTATAGGAGAGGATCCCAAATAAATTCATATTTAATAATCTTCCTTAAAATCAGGTGCCAAACATTTTTTATAGAGATTTCATGCAAAAGCATCTCGATCTATGTACTTGGCATGTATGCTATGGTTGAGAAAATCTAGATAGAATGCTACCGGGTGCGCTAAAATAAACTATGCACGTTTGGCAGGCCACAATAAATTGTACACTGGACCGATTTTGAAGATTTATGACTTAATCTTTAGCAGAAAGCCTGAATTAGATTCTAGGACTTTTTGCAAATTTTTCTGTTTTCTGTTTTTAGAGCTAGAAGCGAGTTTCTTAAAATTTTCGTTTTCGAAAACATTGAAAACGATCAAAAAACGTCGATCAAATTTTAAAAGATGCAACATGAATGAACAAAGAGAAAACTTTTTCAGGGGGATTTGGGGGCTTAGGACGAACTCTCGTATAGCAGATTACAACTGATCGATTTCTAAATCGCAAATCACAACGAACAAGTTCTCTCTTTGTCCATTCATGTCGATTATTTAGGAAACTTAATCGATGTTTTTTTATCGTTTTCAGTGTTCTTGAAAACTAAAATTTTAGGAAATACGTTTCCAGCTCCAAAACTAAAAATGAAAAAATTGCAAAAAATCCCGATATCTAATTCAGGCTTTCTGCTAACGATCAAGTCATAAATCTTCAAAATCGGTCCAGTGTACGACTTATTGTGGCCTGCCAAACGTGCATAGTTTATTTTGGCGCACCCGGTAGGTAACAAGAACATACCGTTTGAAAGTTCCATAGCGTTTGCTCTGGGTGTTCTTTAAAGATTTAAGTTGAAATCGCTCAAGGTTTCTTAATTAATTGATCAAATATATGCATGTATGCATTCCTCTTGCCGCCTCTGGTAACATCCCTATTTTAACACCTTTTGTGACTTATTGTAATAAGCAGGATCCCACTTAGGCTATTGTTTTTGTATTGTTGCTGAATTTCAAAATTGATATGTATGCTCCTTCTGATTATGAGAACAGTCATTACTGATGAAGGCTTACGCCGAAACGTTTAACGAATGTGTTTTTTCTGAGTTTATATGTATGTATGTATGTATGCATGTATGTAATTGTAGAAAGATTCGGATGTAAAAACGAGAAGATTTAGCACACTGAGGCCTTTCTGACTTATGTCGTCATCACCGAAGTTTATGTATGTATGTAAGCATAGGTTCCAAATCTTTAAAAATGTTGGTGTAAAATTCAGTTACTTATTTCTTTGAACTGAATGACTTCAAAGAAACTTCAGCTATTTCTCAATAATTCTACCGTTGAAATTTTCTGAAATCTTCAATATTTTCAAAATTAGAGTGTTTTTCTACTTTATCAAGGATTCAAGAAAAATTTTCAATAAAACTTAAAACCATCGTAATTTCTAAACTGTTTGAAACAACATGGAATAATTTCGAAGAAAACCACAGTTTATGGATATGTACAATATGGTATCAAGCAAAAGTCTGTTACTTTTCTGGTTTATGATTTAGAAATTTGATGACGTCATAACCTCAAATGAGTTGAAATGTAACATGCGCTGAAATTTCAAAAAATATTCTGTCTAACGGTAGAATTAAAGACAAGTAACTAAAGTTTGTTTCAAGCCATTCAAACAGAAGAAATAGATCACAGAATTTTACACCCACCTTTTTGCGCGGAGTTAAAGATTTGGAAGCTATGCTATGTATGTATATTTCTATCAATATTCATCACCTGTAACTTCTCTTCATAGATCTTACTAGTGATTGCTTGCTGCAGAAAACGCGTTGTCTCCAAAAGTGCCACGGAATCTGATGATGACATCAACTGCTTCTCTAGATGTCTCTCAAAATGTAACTGCTTCAGTTCAATGTGCGGATGCTGTACTCGATGTTGCAAAGGAAATTGTCCAAAATGCTTCCTATGTCTTGCGGTATGTTGTGCACCCATCCTTGCATGTTGCGCGCCAATTCTTTTATGTTTGTCCAAGTTGTTTGGATGTTGTGGATCCAGTTGCAGAAATTGCTGTTGTGGTTCTCAGAGCCAAAGAAATGGAACAGAAAGAGCAGGCGAGCAGAAGTTTGTTGTGAGAGGGATTGGTGACGATAAAAGTGCAGAGCTGGCAAGATTGCAAAGAGAATTGAATATGGTATGAAATTTATTCATTTCATTTTTCATTTCATTCTATCTTTTTTACCCATGGTAGCCCCTCAATAATAATAATTGATAAATAATAATAATAATTGTAATAACATTAATGACAATGACATTGTAATAACAATAATGATAATTGATATTACACGTATTTTTTTATAAGAAACTAAGAATTTGGGCCAGTACTGACAGTTTCTTAAAATTGTCATATTTTGAGTGCTCAGAGTTTCTTATGAGTTTCTTAGAGGTTCCATAACAATTTTCATGTTCACTGCCTGTACCCTTGTGAACATTTCGAAACAAAATTTTTTTAAAGTCTTTCCCATGTTTAGACATTATTCACGTACCTTACGCGTAGCATGATACAGGAAACAAGTGAAATGAAAGTAAAAATATGTGAAGGATTTACTTTATCAAGATGAATAGTTTCTTAACTTATATTTTCCCAGTACTGGAGTTTCTTAATTTTTGGCGATCTGAGAGTTGAGTTTGTTATGGACAGTTTCTTATAAAAAAAGATTGGGAGGCGACTCAATTCTGTTATTTTTTTTGGGTGTGAGTAAAATATTTACTGCTCAGCTTCTGAGCCAAAGAAATCAAATGCCCGTGGTAGATGTGTAGATATATCCTTCTCCTTTCGACATATACTCGTGTTTGCTCTTGAAAACAATTTCTTGAATGCACAACGAGCGCGATAGCTACCTGGGTTTCCGAGCAACTTTTGCGGCTTTGTTTTGAATTACTGGTTGAGGGAATTTCCTTTGCCTGCAATCGCTAATCGCTTTGAATTCAGGTGTCAACAAAAACAACTCTTGTGGTACAAAGTCTGTCCCTCTGTGTGTTCCTTATTTTCGTGTACCTTCTGTGATTCTAATTTCTTTTCATTGCAGAAAGAAAAATACATTCAAAGTCTCATTAAGAATGACTTGCCATCAGTAAAGCCAATTTGGACACAAACAACTGAGCCAGTTATTCTTCTGTCCGATACGTATGACGACTCCGATGGTTATGAACTATCGGGGACAGATGATGGCAACGAATCCGGAAAGGCTAATGGGGGAGCTGGAGGCAGGAAAAAGAAGAGAAGACGAAAATTCAAAATAAAGAATCATAAACTGGATTTTTCACATGTCCAAAGCCGTACTGATAGTAATTATAAAAATTCTAGTAGCCCTGGGAGAGGGAATGGTGGCCTTGGTCGCAAGAACATGGATAAAGGCAGTGGTACAGGAGATAACAATGGTGTCATATTCATTGGTACTGGAACCCCGAATGATAATAATAATGATGAAGCGATAGCAAAATTAAAGAAACTTCTTGCGGAGGTATGCTTTTGTTCATTTACTCATTTGTTTATTTGTTTGCAAATGCACTACCTCCTCATGAGGTATGACAGCACTAGAAATCGAACAATGATTAAAAGCATAGGTTCCAAATCTTTAAAAAGGCTGGTGTAAAATTGAGTGACCTATTTCTTTGAACTGAATGACTTCAAAGAAACTTTAGCTAATTCTCTATAATTCTACCGTTGGAATTTTTGAAATCTTCAATATTTTCAGAATTAGAGTGTTTTCCTCTTTTTTCAAGAATTCAAGAAAAATTTTCAAAAAGACGTAAGACCATTGTAATTTCTAAACTGTTTGACGTAACATGAAATAATTTCGAAGAAAACCATAATTCATGAATGCCTACAATATGGTATCAAGCAAAAGTATGTCACTCATCTGGTTTATGATTTAGAAATTTGATGACGTCACATCCTCAAAAAGATACATTGTATTTTCCAAAAATATTCAAAATTTCTGAAAAGTCCAACGGTAGAATTATAGATAAGTATCTAAAATTTCTTTCAAGCCATTCAATCAGAAGAAATAGGTCATTGAATTGTACAGCCACCTTTTTACGCCGAGATAAAGATTTGGAACCTATGCTATGCTTAAATAACTACGTAAATAAGTAACTAACGGCAATAAAACAAACAAACAAGCAAACAGAAACAATTTAAGTATGGGGGTAGCAAGACCTTGACGTACCGTTTTTATTTCATATTTTTAGCGCTTCTTTTAGGAATTTGGATTGGATAGGGAATGTATCACTAGCTCACTCTTGCTTCTCATAAGGTGGATGAATAGACCGGTTGTGCTATTCTACTAATGGGCCTGGATCGAGCGTTATTTTTACACATTTTCATCATACGCAAGGCTCAATCGAGTGGCGTAAAAGCTTCTATCGTTATTGTGTACATTCGAGAATTCTACAAAATGTATCAAAACATCGTTGGATTTTGACTCTTTTCATAGTAGCTAAAAGGTCTTTTGCAAATTCGTAGGGAGTGATTCTACGTTGGCCAATTTTAGGAGGGGCATTATAAGTTCCCCATATGCTGAGCACTCTGTTTGAAAGTGGGCCTCGTCCTCTGTGCAGTTATCTGGGCACATCGTACATAGTCTTTCTTCTATTGGCAATGTTTTGTGTTTCCCCTTCTCAATGCCTTTAGGAAATTGTAAATTCTATCGATTTAAAACTTTGGTTGGTACAAAATATAGGTGTGGAATCTGTAAAAAGGCAGACATCTTTCACAAGATTGAATGGATTGAAAGCAACTTTAGTAGGCCTTAATTAGCTGTCATTTTAGCTATTGTTTTGTTTAGGCTACTTCATGAAATAGATAAATGATGCTGATGAAATGATTGCCAAATCGCTTTGTCTTAATCAGACCTGTATCCTTTGTTTTGACAAAATTTACCCTTGCCTAAACTATATGGTTTTAAGTAAAAGTGTGTAGCTTTTCTAGTTTAAGATCTTGCAATTTGGTGATGTCACAGGTTCATACTTATAGCAGAAATACAAAACCGTTTTATATTCTGAAAATCTGCTCTCTGGAAGCATAGGCTCCAAATCTTTAAAAAGGCTGGTGTAAAATTGAGTGACCTATTTCTTTGAACTGAATGACTTTAAAGAAACTTTAGCTAATTCTCTGCAATTCTACCGTTGGAATTTTCTAAAATCTTCAATATTTTCAGAATTAGAGTGTTTTGCTTCTTTTTCAAGAATTCAAGAAAAATTTTCCAAAAAAACTTAGAACCATCGTAATTTCTAAACTTTTTGATGTTACATGAAATAATTTCGAAGAAAGCAATAGTTTATAAATGCCTACAATATAGTATCATGCAAAAGTCTGTCATTCATCTGGTTTATGATTTAGAAATTTGATGACGTCACATCCTGAAATGAGTTGAAATGTAAGATACGCTATAATTTCCAAAAATATTCAAAATTTCTCAAAAGTCCAACGGTAGAATTATAGATAAGTATCTAAAGTTTATTTCAAGCCATTCAATCAGAAGAAATAGGTCATTGAATTTTATTCCCACCTTTTACACCAAGATAAAGATTTGGAATCTATGCTCTCTCTGGATGTTTATCGAACGAGTTTTTTTATTATTTCATTTTAGAGGGATGAAGAACTGAAAAGGCTGCGTCGTAGAAATAGTAAGCAGAACGAATTCGAGTTACAAGAAATTGACGAGTCAAAAGAGATGAAAACTGGTTTTCCGCTAAAAGATAAACCACAGAATGTTATATACATTGCCCCACCAAGCGCAGATGGAAAAACTACGCCGCGCGATGTCGTCATTTCAGTCGCAGGTGGGGATAGCCACAAAGATCCAAATGACAAAGATAAAAAACCAAAACCGGATGATATCGATGCTGAATGTGATGCATTGCTTAAAGAATTAGATGATGCTGAATCGCCGCGCGTTGTACAGTACAATGGGTCGCCGCGCGGTAGTTATGATGGATCGCATCGCGGGAGTTATGACGGAACGCGTCGTGGCAGTGATGACGGAACGCGTCGTGGCAGTTATGAACGTGAACGGAACAAATTCAAGATTTACAGTCAGAAACTAGATTGGTCACAAATTCCGTCAAAATTGCGCGCGGCTGGAATGATACATAACAAAAATCGTAGCGGATCATTGAACGAAGACAAAACCCCTGGCAGAACGAACAAGGTCACTCCAACCAATTCATTCTCCGTCAATCAAAAGTCACCACGCGGGAGCCAACAGCTAGACATTACTAAACCCCGTAATTCAAATGTGAAGATTTTCAGTGAGAAAATCGATTATAGTAAGATCAGATCAAAGCTTGCCCCAACTATTAGCAATCCAAGTGGGAGTTTCAGGGTCTTAAATGGTCCTGCGGATCACGGCAAACTACGCGCTTCTCAGTCGTTCTCCAACACCTCCTTGAACGCACCGGATGCGTCACGGGATAAGCCTGCGTCAAATGTGAAGATCTTAAACAGTCCGCAAAACTACAATCATATCAAGTCGAAGATTGCATCCGATACAAGTCCAAAAGTAAGTCCGGCACCAAGCACTATAACAAGTCCAGTTCCAAGTACTATTGGCAGTCCGGCTGTGAGTCCTCGTCCAGCTTCAAACGTGCAAATTGTCAATGATCCGAAAAATTATAACCATGTAAAGTCCAAGCTTATACCAGACGCTCCACCAAAGCCTACTACTCAGAAGTCCCCGGACCAAAGCCCGAGTGATAAATCGAGTGGCTCAAATGTCAAGATACTGAACTCGCCGCAAGACTATACCAAAATCAAGTCTAAAGTAGGAGCAGATAACTCATATGAACCGAAAAAGAGTTCTGTTAAGATTGTAAATAAAGGTGCTGATTATTCACACGTGAAATCAAAGCTTGCATAAAACTTGGTAAGGGTTAAGGTTAATTGATGTATTCAAGGATCGAGATACAGGAGGTTATCCCCCTAAATTCCCAAGAAATTGTAATGACAGAGTAATTTACGATCAAATTTGATTTTTGGTTATTGATCAAACTTAAAAGATATCTTGTAGCGATCATTCTTGTATCCTCTTTTTATCTTCCTACTACAGGGCCAAGTGAAAGACAAGCAATGACCCTTGATTTCCCCCCTGCCTGCCCTGAAATTTCACTCTGTATCTCGGTCTTTGTGTATGTTTGAATATTTGTATATACTGTATTTTAAAGTGTGTTCTCACTTAGCTGTTTTAGCAATATAGTGGGGACATTTTTAGATGTTGAGTATCTCATTCTTGCTAGTTTTAATTGACTAATTTAACAGTGTGTATGGTAAGAACAATGTATCCACTTAAAAATGACATTATCCAGTTAAGGGGGCAATTGCAACCAGAAACCCTTGCACGTGCAACCTCTTTGTTGGCGGCCATTTTCTTGGAGCATGAAAATGGCAACCACGAGTAGACCATAAAAAGATGTATTTGCAATGCATGCCGGTTGCAAAGGCCCTTTAAGCAATTTCGCAATGTAAGTATGTTACCCAAATTTCTCAGAACTGATATTTTCACCGGCATGAAACAACCGCTAAAGGCTGCCTTATCAGCCAAACTTTTATATATTGGTTCTTATGAAATTATAATTTGTTGTGCTTGTCACAAGCCAAATGGTTTTGCGGAGCAACATGGCGAAACGGAAAGAAATTTTTCGTTGAAAAACTAAGATCTCAAGTGTTCACCCGAAACTGTTTGCTTATGTTAAAAAGCTTTACAAGAGAAAATAAGTCTTAATAATATCGAAAGCTAAATAACTACATAACTACAGTACAGTTCATTCGCAACTCAACATCCCCGATTTCGGAAGAATATTCTTCCAAATTCAGAAAAAGTTAAGGACAAAATGTTTACCTCTTTCCCAGTCATATGTGATTCCCATCCTATTTCTATGGTGATTTGCAACGCGCATAGTTATCTTGGAAATGCATAATTGGATTTGTCCTTGACTTATCTTTGAATTCGACATTTAGCTGAATGCACTTTTTAGTTATCTGAATCTGAATCTGAATCGAATCTGAACCAACGATAATTTTATACACTTTAAAGAACTTTCGCATGTGCACAATAGTGATAGAATCAGCATAGGTTCCAAATCTTTTAAAACGTTGGTATAAAATTCAGTGACTATTTCTTTGAACTGAATGACGTCAAAGAAACTTCAGCTATTTCTCTATCATTCTACCGTTGGAATTTTTTGAAATATTCGATATTTTCAGAATCAGAGTGTTTTTCTTCTTTTTCAAGAAATCAAGAAAAATTTTCAAAAAAACTTAAAACCATCGTCATTTCTAAACAGTTTGACGCAACATGAACTAATTTCGAAGAAAACCATAGTTTACGAATTTCTACAATATGGTATCAAGCAAAAGTCTGTCACTCATCTAGTTTATGATTTAGAAATTTCGTGACGTCACATCCTCAAATGAGTTTAAATGTAAGATACGCTCTAATTTCGAAAAAAATATTCAACTTTTCTGAAAAATCCAACGGTAGAATTATAGATAAGTATCTAAAGTTACTTTCAAGCCATTCAATCATAAGAAATAGGTCATTGAATTTTACACCCACCATTTTACGCAGAGAAAATATCCCTAATAAATCCATACTCATTTTCAGAATAGCTAGAATGTATATTCGGAAAAATCGTGCGGATCCTTATGACTTCGAGGGAATAGACCTTTTAGCTATTCTAAAAAAAGTGTCTTATCTGGATCGAGCAATGTTTTCATGCATCTTTTTATGAGAGAGTCAAATGAGTGGCGTTAGGGCTTCTATTCCTGTTGTGTACATTCGAAAATTTTACAAAATGTATCGAAAATCGTTCGATTCAGATTCTTTTTGTGGAAAAGGTCTACGAAAATTGTGGTAAGTTACGAATGAACGGTATTGTAGGAGCTCAAATGTTACCTGAGTGTTATCAAATGTTATCAAATGTTGTTCCGTTTCAACGAACAAGGTTCAAGAAAAATGAAATTTACGTTTTATGTTCTGTTCCGATTTTAATATTTGAATTTTCTTAATGCACTATAAGTAGATTTATAACACGGTTGTAAAATATTTTTATTGCATTGGTTATTTTTCAGATATATTCACAGTGGTATATGGTTTATAGTGACGAGGAATTGATCTACAATTTCATTTTTAGACTCAACTAATAACTTGTTTCAAGGGCCAATAGCTCAAGTTTGGTATGGTTTTTGTAGATAAACTTTGAACCACAGAAAAATCATCTGACTTTTAGAACGATCTTTTATTTTCAAAATCTTGTACGGTTTTTGGGACTGGTTTGAAATTTCTTCCATTGCTTTGTTTTTGAAAATCAAGATATTTTACAAGGGTTCGATTTGGCAAAGCAAAGTTGAAACGACATGTGTTTACTGATGTGGTCCTTATTTGCAAGAATGTAAAGGACTTTGCCGTTATTAGTTCAAACTGTTCAAAAAGTTCAAACTGAAAGTACACTTGGTTGCTTGGCGAAGTCTGCTTGATAGCCTGGCTCGAGTATTTTCCTAAAATATTCTAAAAAATCTTCAGATCCCAAAAATCTCCAAAAATCTCACAAATTTTCACCAAATCTTAAAAATCCCTTAAAAAATCTGAAAAAATCCCTGAAATATCCCCTAAAAAACGATGCAGATTTTCAACGATGTCTTTCAAAAATCACTTGAATTTCTCACAAATCGTTTAAATCCTCAAAAATCTTGCCAAATCTGTAAATCTTTCAAAATCTCACAGATCTCAAGAGTCTGTAAATCTCTAAAAGTCTTAGAAATCTTAAAACATGTTTGAAAATCTCTTCGTCATGACTCTCAAGAGCAAAGACTAAACAGTGAGCCATTTACAAGTGAGCCATTTATCTTTCTTTACGAACAGTGAGCCATTTACGATGCCAAGCATCCTTTCTTATGCTTGGCATCGTCTGTTAGCTTCTTTGCTCTCGTTTGCAATGTTGCAGTTGGGATAGCTTGGCGTTGGAAAGAGTACTCGAAGCATAGCGAAGATAGCTTTCAAAGAGGGCTTTATAGACTTGGTCATGTTTCCTTTGCAAGAGGGTGTTTTTCGGCCTCCTCAAGAAGGGAGGGCGGGGCACTTGACTTAAATTTGTACAGAGGTGTGCCCACGAACAATTTTTTACCCTGCTCCAGAACTTTTCGCTCCAAATGATAACCGATTCTAGAAAAAATTTGTGAAAAATATACTACAAAACATAAAAATTTGTACGGAAAAACTACCCGATCTAACAAAATATCTCCTTTTGAAATGTTTTGATACCCTGCGCTAGAAAAATAGGTGAAAGTAATACCCTGAAAAATGGCACATTCCCGTCGGACAAATATTCTAAGTACCCTCTGTCATATGATCAAGCTGCTTGAATAAATTTCGTGACCCTTCGCTTCCATCCTAAGCAAAGAACCGATCAAATATCACCTTCTGTGAAAGCTGCTCAACCATAAAATAATTCGGATTTGCATTAGGAATTACGATGATTTTTACTTCAACTGTATCCAGCGTCATTGCACTCGTGAAATATTTATACCAATTGATTATGCCTAGATTGTGGGGTAAAATTCATTAAAGTTAAATCTCAGATCTTTATAGTTAATTGAATCTACTTGATAAATCCGTTAAAATGCTCGCACTTCGCTCTGAATTTTGGATGAAAATGCTCCTGAAGCGATGATATCTTTTAAAATGCCCACAAGAAGATTCCGCGTTCCTTAAACCGAATTCAAAGATTCATAAGGACTTGAAAAACCCGTTAGAAAATTGTGGACGGAAAGATCTTTAACTTTATTGACTAAAGACTTTCCAACTAAGAAGTTTTTGACTGGTTAATTTAATCATTTAGACTCTCAAAAGTTTGCTATTCAAGTGCCGTGTACTATTCTTACAACATGCTTCGTTTTCAACGGTGATCTGTTTGCTGGGAACTTCGTAACTAGGTTGGTAGAAGTCGAACATGATTTTAGTTTATTTGGGCCAATAGCGAAAAGTAGCCTTGAAACCAGTAGGGCAAACTGTCGCCTTGTGCACGCGAAAGGTGGTTTTTAAGGAAGTCATGAATTTATAACAAAAGATAAAGGTAAATCTAAAGATCTGCCTTGCCGATTTTGTGTTTTAGATTCGGAAGCTGAGAAGTAATTATTTCATTTAGGCCCTAAATATGCGAGAATTGCAATGCCATCTGGTTGATTTCTGAATCAAATAAACTGAATCCGCCAGGCAGTTATTTAGATTTATCCTTGTTCTTTCGTTATAGACTCATAAGTTCACTTACAGTAAAAGCCATCTTTTGAGCACAGTCTGCCCTAGACTCAATACAAACTCCCAGTTTAATCACAACAACAATCGTACGGTAAAAATGGAATAGAGCGAAAACATTGGGACGAATGAAGTAAGTCTAAGCTTGCACTACTATACTTCGCAAAGCAACTTCTGCGGCTTTGTTTTGAATTATTGTTGGGGAGGATTTCCTTTGTCTGCAATAATTAATCGCTTTGAATTCTGGTGTCAATGAAAAGCTATTGATGCTATTGTGTTTCAAAATCTGTCCTTATGCACAATATGTTAGTTCGCCATCCAGGTTTCAAAGCTTTCATGGCTTGCTTTGTTTACGTTTGTGCTTTGACAACGATGTGACTGATTTCGACAAATTGTCATATTTCTAAGTTAGCCGATTGTCTACCAACAAAATCAAGAGCACATTTTGTTTTCTGTTTATTCTGAGCACAGTTTTGCTCTCTGTTTATTTTCATTTGATCCAGTGGTCTCAAAGGAGCAAGGACAGATTTTGTATTACAATAGCATCAGTTGCTTTTGATTGACACCTCAGCTCAAAGCGATTGGTGATTGCAGACAAAGGAAATCCTCTCAACCAGTAATTCAAAACAAACAAAGCGGCAAATGTTGCCCCGAAACCAGTAGGGCAAACTCTTGCCTTGTGCACGCGTAAGGGTGGTTTCTAAGAGAAGTTATGTGCTTCTAATGAAAGAAGAAGGGTAAATCCAAAGATCTGCCCGGCGAATTTTGTTTATGTGATTCAGGAGCTGTGATGTAATTGCTTCATTTAAGCCCTAAATACGCGAGAATTGAAATGCCTTCTACTCGGTTTCTGAATCAAATAAACAAAATCCGCCAGGCACAACTTAGATTTACACTTCTCCCTTCGTTATAAGCACATGCACATGGCTTCTCGTAGAAGTCATCTTTCGCGTGCACAAGGCGAGAGTTTGCCCTACTGGTTTCGGGGCAACTTTTGCGGCTTTGTTTGTTTTGAATTACTGGTTGAGAGAATTTCCTTTGTCTGTAGTCACTAATCGCTTTGAACTGTGGGGTCAATCAAAAGCAACTGATGCTATTGTAATACAAAATCTGCCCTTGTTTGTGTAAACTAGACTTGCGACGTCATTCCTTGTTTTCGTTCAACATTTTTCATCTGATTTTTTTATACCATCCAATTCAATGAGCTATGCTGAGACTTATGTAATGAGTATAGATGTAACATTGCTTTGTCTTGTCAGAAACCTGAGTCTTCCCCTTAACAAAATTCACCCCTTGCTCTCTCGTTGGCAAATAAAACGATAAACTCCCCACGTTTTCTTAAACCAGCCGTTAGCACTCAAAACAAATCGGAATGTCTTGGCTAACCGTTTGAACTGTTTCTCCAAAGAATTTCACCTCTCTTATTGCTATGGTTTAACTTCATTAGAACAATATAATCTATGTAATGAGTTCTAGGCAAAAACGTTGACCTGAAGTATGACAATGTGGTTTTACGAGATCAATCCAATTTACCAAAGCATTAACCATTTGTACTGGTCACCCACCTTAATTACCAAACTCTCATTGCAGAACAGAATTTAACTGCGTTTTTAAATCTTATTTTAGTTTAAATCGTAAATTGAACTGAGACGGATAGCAAGGAGATCGCTTTGTTGAGCTGTTATTTGGAAAACGCGGCTGCTTTTTAGAGGGTTTTTACGGAAAGAAAACTTGATATGTTTGTCAGAAAGCTGGTCGGACCTTGTGGAGATGCACTTAGATGTCTTTCAAATCAGAACGAAAACTTTCGGAATTTGTTGATGTTGGTTGCGAATCTTTCTAAATTCAAATTCATTTATGCTGCAGAACGCTTTCAAATGCTCCATTGCTGCAAACTCCCACACATTAGCACCTTATTTTTGTCAATTGACTTTGTCTTTATAATTATTTAATTAAGTTTAGTAACTTTTACCTGTATTTTTTGCTTAATGACCGTCGTAGGGTTGATATGTACTTCCTTGCTCCCTGCGGTATCGTAATTGTAGTTTTTCGTTGTATTTTTGTGAGAATGTCTATGAAGAAAGTCTTACCAAACGGTTCGTTTCTTTTCAAGAAATCGTAATTTATGGATATCTAAAATATCACAAATATGTGACTCTTCTGGTTTAAGATTTAGATATTTGATGACGTCACATCTTCAAATGAGTTGAACTATAAAATAGGACCGTAATTTCGACAAATATTCAAGAAATTTGAAAATTTTAATGGTAGAATTATAGCAAAGTAGCTAAAGTTTCTTTCAAGCCATTCATTTCAAAGAAATAGGTCATAGAATTTTACACCCATCTTTTTACACCGATTTAAAGATTCAAAACAATGCTTCTCGAAACAACAAGGAAAGATTTAGTAAGACAATAACACGAGTTGCTTTTGATTGACACTGCATTTCAAAGCGATTAGCGATCGCAGACAAAGGAAATTCTCTCAACCAGTAATTCAAAACAAACAAAGCCGCAAAAGTTTCTCTGAAATCCAGGTAGTTAGCTCGCTCGTTGTGCATTCCAGAAATTGTTTTTAAGAGCAAACAAGAGGATAGATCGAAAGAAGAAGGACATATCTACACATAGGCCTCTGGCATTTAATTTATTTGGTTCAAAAGCCGATTGGGAGGCGATTCAATTCTCGATTTTTTTGGGTCTAATTAAAACACTTACTGCTCAGCTTCTGAACCTAAGGAATAAAATACCCGAAGTAAATGTTTAGATATATCCTTCTCCTTTTGATATATGCTCATGTTTGCTCTTAGAAACAATTTCTGGAATGCACAACGAGCGCGCTAGCTACTTGGGTTTCAGAAGAACTTTTACGGCTTGGTTTGTTTTGACTTTCTGGTTGAGAGAATTTCCTTTGACTGCAGCCACTAATCGCTCTGAATTCAGGTGTCAACAAAAGCATCTCATGCTATTGTGTTACAAAATCTGTCCTTGTTTCTCGAAACGCCGAACTTCCCGCGTTCAACTTTCCGCGAACTTGAACATCTTGTCGCTCATGTCGCTCACACCCGCATTAGTTAGAAGACTTTCATTTTGCCTCAGTCATGATTTCCTCGTAATTAGTCACAATTAACAAGCTTAGTCACGGTATTCATGACTTACCATCCCTGCAAGTTTCGCATCAAAAATTATTAAAGTTGTTTTGATAAGAAGATTCCCCCTGTTGTTAACCATTTCAAGAATAAGTCAATTTATTCGCAATCCGCGGACCATCTGGAGAAGTTTGGTCGGCGCTTGTGGCTTGCGATTGAATTATCTCGAGCTAGCTTGTTAGAAAAATGATGATAAGAAAGGTTGCATGTAATTTCTTTCTATTTATCTTTGACTTTATCTTTGAAATCGGACAATATCATAACTGATGTTTGCAGCTTGTCTTGTACAGCAGTGGGGTCGGAACAAACCGAATACGTGATGCAATGTTGAATCGGTCCTGCCTTCAGTCGAGCTGGCTATGAAGAGATGAGCGCTGTATGAGCAAGCTTAGAATTACAGGTATATTACTTTATGATGTAAATGATGTTTTATTGCTATACTTTCGTGTGAAGTCAAGTTGAACCTTGATGATTTGAATTCTTCATGACAGCAAAATTTTTGAGGTAACAAAGAATATGGAAGAGAAATTGCAGATTTAAACAACGCTCAATCGAAACTCCTTTTTAAAAGCAGGACCTCGATAATTCGAACTTTCAACGAAGACTAAATTTGTTTGAGGTAACGAAGAACATAGAAAGGGAAATCTAGATTTATGGAGATTCTGAGACATCCATTTTGTAGACCGTATTCGTGCTGTCGAGATTTAACTTTCAAAAGCATAACCTTACCAAGAATGATGTGGTCTATCTTGTTTGGATTTTGATTTAGGTGTAAAGCACAATGGTAATGTTTTCATTGTTGTGCTTTTGTTGAAAATTACAAGCTTGACAAAGCGAATTTGCAAAGCAGACACAAGTTCTGGAGGAGTTCAAGTTATCATATCCGGAGTTATACCTGTGCTTCGGGGGAGAATAGGAAATTTTAGATAGAGATATTGAGCTTTTCAGTTAAATCGTCATCGATTTAGCTAGATTCTATTCTACCTAAACCCAGCGAAGAAATATCGTTCAATGACCGTAGGAGCCCGGAGGGCACTAGGGGGCTCAAGATTTTGCAATAAGCAAGGAAATGCCCTTTTTATTTTCAAGAAGTGCCCTTTTTGCTTAATGAAAAAAGTGCCCTTAAAGTGTCGTGCCCCCCCCCCCCCTCCCCAAGTTCGAGCTGCATTCTACGGCCCTGTATCATTCAGATTTTGGTTTAAAATCAGGCCAAACCAGCAAACGGCATTCGCGAAACTATTGATTGCCAAGCAATATATTTGTCCGTTTAGCAAACAGAAAATGTCATTGGAACATTTTCAAATTTGAAGTCAGTATTTATACTGTATTGCTGCGTAATTCTGCAATTCAGCAAATGTTTTGCGTCGGCCGCCGTGGCCAAGCAAGGAAACATTTTTGGCAAGTAAATCGGAAATGTTTGGCAAACAATATTTGCTCGAATGGTCAGGGCAAAAACTTTGCTGTAGGATTATCAAAGTTGACCTTGTTTTGTTTTGATCCTAATTTTCTTTACTTTGTTAGAGGCTCTTTCGTCGGAAATGAAACTTTATGGAACGATGGTTCTCAACACTGTCCTGTCATTGATAATCGTCTGCTTGGCACAATCACAACGTGATGTTGGTGTGAGAAGTAAAGTCATAAAATGGGTCGAAGTGGGTAAGAAATCTAACTTTTGTTTTTTCTTATTTTCATACATATCATCTAATATTTCATTCCATTGCTGAATATCCTTGATTACTAATTTCTTTTCTTAATAAACTGGAAGTCTTTTCGCAAGACTAGAAGTTATCATATTCATTTGAAATTCATCATGACGTGTATCGTCCCCAGGCTCCTGTACTATCATCAAAAGAAGGCTCTGTACGGTATATCTAAAGAGTCTCATATTTTCAAACCAATTCAATTACATTACAAGCATGTCACGCAATCTTTACGCTAAGAAAGCTACTCTTAATTCTAATACGATAGACGGTTGTACTAAAGATGACGCAACTTGAAACTCTTAATTTGTGCCAACAAGCAAGCATCTCGCTAAATGAATGAGAAAAGCTCACCCACCAACAGATTCGAGATTCGGGATCGGGAAGAGCCTTCTAGTACTACATGCAAAGCTTGTTGTTTTTTCAGAGGTGAAGGTGAATGTGAAGATGAAGGTGCGGTTTTTAGTGTCAAGCGCTGGGATTGCAGAAGTAGAGAAGACCTAATAGAGTGCGCGATCCCTTCTCATGACGCTCCAGTGGTGGGGCTCTACCAGTTATCGAACCCTGTCTGCCTGACTATTCTGGCTGCAAAGTATTACACCATTGCGCCACAACACCTTTAAGATTATATTGTGTTTAATGATGAAACCGTGTGATATACTCTGTCGCAGTTTTGAGGGAGTTTTCGGCAACACATTTTACAGTTGTTGCCAATCGAGCGGAGAAGCCTTTTTCTGGCCACCCACTAAAATGATTCGGCTACGGCCCAAAGGAGCCCTAAATGTACACAAAAACGGCTCTTCTTTCACAATTTCAATTTCATTTTTTAAGCTGTTCTGACAACACCTTCTGAAGACATCACAGAACTGAACAAGGCCATCATTTCATGTCAAAACCTCGTGAACAGGGAATGGGAGTTACGTCAGAGCAACAACAACTACGATACGATTCAAATCAATGTTGGCAAGGTAACCGTTCCTGCTGGCAACCTTTTTGATCAAGGTATTTGATTTTGATTTGTTAGATTCTCTTGCAGAATATGAAACTAGTTGTTTATGGAACATAGATCCTAAAGTTATCCTACAACCCGTGATATTAGCGTGACAGAAGGAAGCCGTAGATGTGCTACACGGACAAGGGCAGATTTTGTAATACAATAGCAACAGTTGCGTTTGATTGACACCTCAATTCAAAGCGATTAGTGACTGCAGATAAAGGACATTCTCTCAACCAGTAATTCAAAACAAACTAAGTCACAAAAGTTTCTCTGAAACCCAGGTAGCAGTGCGCTCGTTTTGCATTCCAGAAATTGTTTTCAACAAACATAAGCATAAATTGAAAGAAGAAGGATATATCTACATATCTGCCACGGGCATTTGATCTTTTTGGTTCAGAAGCTGAGCAGTATGAGAATCAAACCAAATAAGTGAAATGCCCGTGGCAGATGTGTAGATATATCCTTCTGCTTTCGATTTATGCTCATGTTTGCTCTTAAAAACAATTTCTGGAATGCGCAACGAGTGAGCAAGCTACCTGGGTTTCAGAGAATCGCTTGCGGCTTTGTTGTTTTGAATTACTGGTCGAGAGAATTTCCTTTGTCTGCGATCGCTAATCGCTTTGAATTGGGATGTCAATCAAAAGCTACTCATGCTGTTGTCTTACAAAATCTGTCCTTGCAAATTCAATGCTGTTACGCTCTTGTTAAATTTGATATTCTAATGAAATGTTTGATATCTTCTTGCCTAGAAATCTTATCAAAGAAAGAATTGTTATCGGCAGCATTCATCATCGAAGCTTACTCAGCAGATCCATTTTCCTGTGTTCTAAGTGACTTACTTGGCATTCCGCAAATTACACTCACAGATGAACACAACCCATCATGCAAGAATGTACTGAGCATGCGCCCAGATACTGCCCAACTGTATGACTCGACGTTAGCTATGATAAGAAGAGCTCAATCGAGAATTGTTGCTGTTATCATAGAGGGTAATGTCACCAAAATATGATGTCAGCTTGACCATCTAAGTAGCAAAGATACAGAAATTGTCCTTCCAGGCAACTGAATTTATCTTTTTTCTCTGGAAACCTTAATCTAAATTCACATTTGAATAGCTCAGACGATATTAGCCAGCAAGGGATTTGAGAGCCTTAATTACCACTTGAATAAATGCATGTTTGCAAGAAACAAAGGTTGCAAACAATAACGAGCCAAGGAGTGATCCTTCAGGAACTTTTATAAATATCTTAACTAAGTATTGGCAAAGTGAGTTTTTTTTACCCTTTCTAGCATCAGAAAACATATATATATTGATGTCTTTCCCCATTGTCGACATCAAGTTCCTCATACTGTCTTCTCGCAAGGCCTCTCAATTTCATGACCACTTAAATATTTAGCATATCACTTGAAGCAATTGTTCGAGGTATATTTCTGGAACCTACAATCTTGGACAAAATATATCCGGACTGTATTGTGATCGAATTTGAAACAGAATTTCCCCCCTCCCCCCACCTATTAATGTTGGTGGTCTGACATGAGATTTTGGTGGAAAAGTTTCTGCTCCCATCAGCCCTGAAATTCGACGTCCATAACAACATTGATCTTAGGGGGAGGGGGGAATTGAAAGTTCCAGCAGAAGTCCAGTAAATTTAGATTGTATGTGATGATATTGAGCCTGAATGCAACATTCAGAGTTCTTGTTATAATTTTTGTAGATTCCATGGGAGAAACAGCCATAAAATTCATGTCTCAAGGGAAATTGTCACAAAGATTTCCATTTCAAGTTGTTGGAAAAGTGAATTTCAAGAAACCAGAGACGATAGCAAAAGCGATCAAGAAACTGACAGATTCTGGAATCAAAAGAGTTCTTATGATGATGCATAGTCGACACGTGGAAGCAATTTTGACAGAGGTAAAAATTTGCTAAACAGTATATTTGCTATTACATAAAATTGAAAATAAGGTCATTGTAGCCTTGATGTAAAAGTGAAAAATTTGTTATTCTATTTTGCAATTTTTACCGTTCATTTTAAGGTGGATGTACCGGGTGCTCCAAAAAAGTACTCTCGTTTGAAAAATCACCAAAATTTGATTACATGACCGATCTTCAATTTTCTTTTTTTGCCAAGTAGATCAAGGACCAAACTATTTTCCCAGACATAGCTGATCTTGTAATTGGTTTAAAATTAGCAAATGTAGCTCTTTTTATGGCTACCTGGTTTTGAATCATACTGCAAAAAAGTATTTGTGCTTGCCAGATCAATTTCTTTGTGCATATAAAGCTTCTAGTTTGGTCATAAATGACAGAAAGAAATGCACACTATCATTGGAGACTTCGATGATGATGAAAAATCTGAAAATTTTAACTGTTAGGCAAGACTGAGTATTTTGCTTAACAAGTATAGCTCAAAATAAGGTTTTTCAACGTGTAATGTTTCTACCTTGTTGCATCAAAAGCAAACATTGTAGCATCTATAAATATTTTTGGGTCTTTGACAAAAGAAGTCAAAAAGAAAATTTTATCAAAGGTTTGATAATCAATTTTTGGTGATTTTTAAACAGGAGTACTTTTTTGGGTACCCGGTAGAAATCTTGTGGTATTAAGAAATTAGATCATTTTTTGTTGATTCCTAAAGGCTGATTTCCAGTCAGTGAAATTTTCCGAGCGGGCGGAATTTCTATTGTATTTGAGAGAAAATGTCGCTCTGGCATTGAATAGAAAGTTACGGCTGAGCGACCTTTTATTGTCTAAAATTCCGCCCGCTCGGAAAATTCCACTGACTGGAAATTAGCCTTAAAGCTTTCAATGAGATGTACAGTTAAAACACTGTAGTTGTTGGGGATACGAATCGTCAAAGTTCATAGCAACGGTCATCCCCCAAAAAGGAAACCTGTGATCATGCGCAGAAAGCATGTTTGGTTTTGTGGAAAGGATGTGGGCGGATAATCCGGCCACAATCCAAACAAGAATTAGCAAAGAGACAAAGAGATTCTCGCGCATGGTAATAGGTTTCCCAGCTGTTGATCTGCTTTGAACTTTACCAGCATAACAAAAGGCTCAGACAAAAGGGGCAGTCCTCGGTATCCTCAACAAGTAGGCTTAAATGATTGAGATTATAGTCTTTAGAGGTCCTTACGCTGGTTGAGGGCATATCTTCCAAACTTTGGTAGCATAACTGCATGAGAATAAGAGCACCTGCAACCATAACTACAGAATTTTCTACTCAAACTGTTTGTAACACAATTTCTTTCCATAGGTAAAGAATCAAGGCCTGGAACTTGATGATTACAAATGGTTCTTACCACTAATGGTAAATATAAATGTCAGATTTCTAGCATCCATGTATGTGATTGAAGCATGAAGCCATTTTTAATTGCATTATTTTTTAACAAGGCTATTCAGCAAGGGTGATTATTGATACTTCTTATGAGAGACCAGACATATTTTGCTGGACACTCGTTTAGTAGCGGTTTTACTCTCGACTGAGGAAACTTGGAAATTATGCTTTTTTTATTAAGACTTTTTCCTATCTTTCAGGAATTTTCCGTTGGTCTGGTGAACATTCACCGACTATTTGGTGTTGCTGGGATGCGAATTCCTGCAAGGGAGCCAACATCTTATGTCAATGGAGCATGTGTAAGTGAAGAGGTTATGTACTTTTGGCATTTGCATACCGGGTGCGCCAAATAGACTATGCACGTTTGGCAGACCACAATAAATCGTACACTGGACCGATTTTGAAGATTCATGATTTAATCTTTAGCAAAAAGCCTGAATTAGATTCTAGGATTTTTTGCAAATTTTTCTGTTTTCAGTTTTTAGAGCTAAACGCGAGTTCCTTAAAATTTTCGTTCTCGAAAAAACTGCAAACAATAAAAAAACCTCGATCAAATTTTCTAAGGAATCCACATAAATCTAGATGATTTGGGATCTAGAAATCATTAATTGTATAGATCCCAAATCACTACGATCCATGCCGATTTTTTAGAAAATTTGATCGACGTTTTTTTTTGTCGTTTGCAGTGTTTTCGAGGACGAACATTTTAAAAAACGCAGCGCATTCAATCCTGTTATTCCAACAGTTATAGCCAGTTAGCCCCAGCTTAATGTGAACAATGAATGCATGCAGAAAAGCACTACCAGAAAATTAACATTCTCCTTCACGAGCAAACATTCTCCAGTAGAAGTAGCTGTCATACTAACTTCTTGAATTTGTTTTAAAACAGCACAAGCTCATACATATCTCACAATACTAGACTGATTACATTTAGTCCCGGTCTTTTTTTCAACTGTGAAACGTCGTTTACCTACCTATATATTGAATTGAATTGCTAAAATATAAATGTGTAAAGAGCCATATCTATGACCAATTTTAAGAACTACTTTTCCTCGCCATCACCTGGATCTGACGTCTAATATGCAGCAGACTTAGGTATCAATCGTTCTTATTATCCGTATGTGTTGTTTTAGTAGTGTTCTTTAATATTAAGTAGTTTTTCTTTCTCTTATCTATGTTAATTCCCTTGGGGTAGACACAGCCTTTTGCTCCCCGGGGGTATTTGTCCCAGTAGTATTGTACAGTAATTCTTGTAAGTAGTGTAGACCGTAATATGTATTGTAAAATTCGATTGATTTATAAAAAAAAAAAAAAAAATAGAACTCTACTGCGATGTTTGCTCAAAAAGCACATTACTCGTATGTTCTGGTTTGCTCTTAAGGCCTTACTTTCGTCAGAAATCTTTTCTCAATTTTGATCTCTTCTTTCCAGAATTATCCGTTATTATATGACGCTTTCAACCTGGTACTAAATGCATCCTTCCAATACAAGAAAATTGAAGAATTCCTGGAAACAAAAGCAACAGACAGAGTTGATAAGAATTTTTGTCCAACCAAAGCAGCGCATGATTATGGAATGGAGCTACTGCAAGTTGCAAAGAAGGTATTTTAAGCTGGCTGCTCTATCCTAAAAGCCATTGCTCTTGAAATGTGAATTCATCAGTGATTTTCTGGCTTACACAGAAAAGGACTCAGGACGGATCCTTGAGGACCATCGTATAAATAGATAATCATGACTAAAAGTTCCTTGTTGAGCAGTCAAGTGGTAATGAACTCTCGTCGTAGTCATTTGCTAATATTCTATTCTGACACTACTGCCAAAGCAGTTACTTCCCTCAAGTGATACGTTTGCATTTCTCCTTTGCGGGATCTTACATAGCGATTTGTTCAATTACTGTTAACAAACTTCGGAACAATAGGCTAAGGCTTGTTTGTACCTAATTCAAGTCCAGTTTGCAATCTCGTAATAAGACATCTTCTAAAGTCATTAATTTTATGCCATGAAAACTTGTGTCATGGATGTAAAAAGTACTGAAATTCCAAATCTTCACAAGAGTATGGTCAAATTAGTTAGTTTAGGTAAAATAAACGTATAGCTGATTTTGTCGAATGTTATTCTCCACCGTTCTTTTACTTGCACTGACGACGTTGCTCAGCTGCTATGTTCTAATCATAGTCTGCTGATTTCGAGCATAGCTTCCAAATCTTTAACTCGGCGTAAAAAGGTGTGTGTACAATTCTGTGATCTATTTCTTCTGACTGAGTGGCTTGAAACAAACTTCAGTTACTTATCTTTAATCCTACCGTTGGACTTTTCAGAAGTTTTCAATATTTTTCGAAATTTCAGCGTATGTTACATTTCAATTCATTTGACGTCATCAAATTTCTAAATCATAAACCTGAAAAGTGACAGACTTTTGCTTGATACCATATTGTAGACATCCATAAACTATGGTTTTCTACGAAATTATTTCATGTTGCTTCAAACAGTTTAGAACTTACGATAGTTTTAAGCTTTTTTGAAAATTTTTCTTGAATTCTTGAAAAATTAGAAAAACACTCTAATTCTGAAAATATTGAAGATTTCAGAAAAGTCCAACGGTAGAATTATAGAGAAGTAGCTAAAGTTTCTTTGAAGTCATTCAGTTCAAAGAAATAAGTAACTGAATTTTACACCAGCCTTTTTAAAGATTTGGAACCTATGCTCTGATTTCGTCAATTATCATGCAACCAAATTGTTTGATTTTGTCTTCATACAGATCAACTTTATTGGTAGAACTGGAGATGTAAGATTCCTAAATAATGGCTATCGCTACGTTTCTGATTTGGAAGCAAGTGAAATCAAGGAAGGTGGCAAAATCGAGAGGGTAAGAATTTTCCAAATCTGTTGCCAATGTCTTGCTATTTTAGAGAGGCCTTTGCGACCGGCATGCTTTGTGAATATCCTTCTGTGGGCTCTTCGTTGTCGCCATTTCAGTGATCCACTAAAGCCACGTCCACACCATAGTTCCACACGTACCGGATATTTTTGAAAACGCATAAAAAAGATCCGCGTCCACATACAGGAAGCCCAATCGCGTAATATGGCGGCCTGGCTTACTAAGGTAATTTACGTTGCTGCTATTTCCTAACTGCAATATAAAGATAGCAGTATTTGCTCTTTGAATTGAAGAAAATTAAATTCATACCGTAAATGATCGATTATTATCTCGGTTATCTCTGTGTCTCTCTTCTTGTTCTCTTGTACTCCGAAATCATCGAAGCACTCTGCCACCATGGTAACAGAATTGATGTTGTTGTTGTTATACTGGAATAACGCAACATTATAGGTTGCAATATGGTTGCAGTGTGTATATAAGAAGTAACAAGGAGCGAAGCTTCTTTACCCGCTGAAATCTAACAACAGTTTTGTCCTCGCTCAATCTCGGTGAATTTTGCATCAAACGCCCACTTCTTTGCATGAAAATGTTCCCCAGCCTTTAAACTCCGTACTCAATGCATTTGTCTTCACTTTCCTTCCCGAAATGATTTAAAACAAACGCGAAACAAAACTTATCACTTTGGCAGTTTGAAATCTACCGAAGCTTCGTCCCACCATCGTGGCCAGGATAAAAGACGCCGACGTTCGATATTCGTTTTTTTGGTCCACAAGACAGCAGGAAAACGGCGTTTTCAAAAAGATCCACTCTGGAGAGCGTTTTCGAAAAGCTTTGTTGCCGCTGAACGGAAACGCCGTCTACGTGTGGACGCTAACACACAACGGATAAAAAAAGATGCGTTTTCAAAACTATCCGGATCCATGTGGACGGGGCATAAAATGGCCGACTATAAAGAGCTGACTTATGCAAGGCATGCTAGTTACAAAGGCCCCCTTAAGGATCGTGTTTACACTGATTGCTGTTTACTTTCCACTTTACTTACCAGTTGTTACAAAAATTCAAGTAACTTCCTATGCTCAAACGATGCTTTAGCAGTGCATTAAAAAGAATTGGAAAATCAAGATTCAATGTCTTTGCGACTATAAAAATACTACCATGTTACCATCAAATGACATGATCGTCAGTACTCCTTTGCAATTTAATAGGTTGCAACAAGCATAAAGTTTTATAAGAAAAGAATGACAAGAAGCTTCATTTTTCAATATCTCTTGATAAAAAGTTTACAAAAAAGTTGCGCTCAAAGCTGTTGTTGCTCATAAGGAGTGGGTTCCTTGTGCTCTCTCAAAAAGTACTGTATTCATTTCACAAATAACAAATTAGAAAGGCGTAAGAAAATAACACACGATATACACTCTTTTCTTTTTATAAGAATAATGTTTATAAGAATATTCAGGCTCAGAATCATCAAATTTTCAAAAATATTCTAAGAACATTGCCAGTCTCAGCTGGCATATTTGTGTCTCATTTTTCAGCAGTTGCCTGTTTTGTGATGTTCATAACAGAGAATCGCATGAATTGACATAAATACTTTAAGAATATGTTCAGGCTCAAAACGAAACTTTTCTAAGAATATCGACGCTGGATAAAATTTAAAATATTCTTATAAAAAAAGAGTGTAGTGACCAAAAGGAAGGTATCTTTTTTAATACAATATTGTTTGAACTATTTTTTGAATTAACTGTAATGTGGGCTTCCCACCCTGGGTACCAGACTCTCTCCATTTTAGTTTAGAGAATCTGTACCCAGGGTACTAATTCACCCTGACTTATGCTGAGCTTTTATTTCTCTTCTATCACAGCTTGGAATCTGGTCATCAAAATGCAAAAAGATGGTCTGGAATCCTGAAGCAACTGATGATCGAGAGCTCGTCGAATCCGGTTGTAAAACAAAAGTTGAATCAACTGGACCACTTGCGAACTTCAGACCACAAAATACAAATCTTAGAGTTGTCACGAGCGAGGTAAGTGCGATTTAACTCCACTAAAATAGGGAACTGTCTGTATGGATTTAGAAGATATTGGAATTAAAGGGGCTCCGTCGTAAAAATGTAAACAAAACGATGATTTTTGCGGTTTTTTGAAAGGTGATATCACACAGGATTTTCGTATTTTTTTCAAAATGAAGGTTGCTGTTTGGGCATTGATAATAACATAATAATAATAATAATAATAAATGTTGTTTAAGGGGCTGGAAGGCCAAGGCCTATAAAACCCTGATTGCCTATGACTACTAATCTAGTTTAGTTTGAATTCGAATTTTGAATCCCCGTGTAGGCGGTCAAAGAGTTTTTCGAGCGTTATTACATCCTTTGCTTCGACGATGTTAGCTGGCAAGCAGTTCCACTCTTTTATTATTCGCTGAGAATAAAAGTTCTTTCTCACATCTAATCTGCATTTGTTCAACACTATTTTGTATTTATGACCCCTTGTCTTATTGTCGTTGATCTTGAAGAACTTTGAGGGGTCAGTGTCAACGAGGCCATGAAATATTTTGTAAGTTGTTATCATGTCACCGCGCTTTCTCCTATACTGAAGAGACGGTAATTTTAAAGCTTGTGATCTTTCATTATATGATAATTGGTTGATGCCGCGAACAAGCTTTGTTGCTCTTCTTTGAACGGCCTCTAGTTGTTTTATGTGTTTAACCATATTCGGGTTCCATACGGAGACAGATGTTTCTAGCAAAGGTCTGACGAAACTCTTGTAAAGACCAATGAACACGTATCTGTCTATGTAAGTCAATGTTCTCTCGATTAATCCTTGTACTTCACTTAGGAACAAACCAAACACTCATATCTTCTACGATTGCTCGGATATAAGTGGATTTTTAACGGTCACTTTTTGGTGGCATGGGTGAAGCCACCAAACAAACTGCAGAGAACAATGGATGAACAATGGATAATCCCCGACACGTGCGAGTTTACGGATTTGTTTACTGTTTTGACGGCGGAGCCCCTTTAATAGATCAACTGCATTGATTTACCACCGGGTCAGTCAAGAAAAAGCTAACGCATTTGGTAGGCTGTCGAATAACAAAGTACCGGGTGAGTTAAGAAAGTTTGCCAGTTTGGTGGGCTGTGAAAAAAAAAGTAAGTGGCCGATTTTAAAAACTAAAGTGTTAATCTATCAGTCAAAGGCCAACTTAGATGAGAAATTTTTGTTTGGTAAAATCACTCATCTCCAAGACCCAAAAATTGGAAAAATGCTTGTAAGGGGTTTGTATGGGAATCGAATTCCACGTTCCATTCTGGTCTATGGTTTATTTGGCATGGAAATTTAAGTTCACTGTAACTGTCAGGTCAGTATCAAGAAATAGAATTTTGATTTCGATAGCAAGTAAATCATGGACCAGAATGGAATGTGGAATTCTCTTTCCCCTAAATGCCTCTTACAGACATTTTTCTAATCTTTGGGTCTTAGAGATGAGTAAATTTACCAAACAAAATTTTATCATCTAAGGTAGCCTTTGCATGATAGATTAGCATTTCAGTTTTGAATATCAGCCGCATACATATTATTCCACAGCCCGCCAAACGTGTAAACTTATTTCTTGACTCGCCCGGTATGTTGCTAACATTCAAACTTAAAATGATAATCTATCAACCAAGTCTAACTTAGATGTGAAAATTTTGTTTGGTAAAGTCACTCAACTTTCAGATCCAAAATTAGAAAAATGCTGGCAAGGGGTTTGTATGGGAACGAGAATTCCATATTTGATTCTGGTCAATGAGTTATATGCCATGACAATTAAATTCTATTTCTAAAGTGACAACAATTATATTAAATTTATATTTCAATGGCAAGTAAATCATAGAGAATCAAACGTGGAATTCGCGTTCCCATTCAAACCCCTGCCTGTACAAAAATACAAGGCTAAACTTGGCCTTGTACAGGCCAAGTTTTAGCCTTGTAGAGGGGATTATGACCTTGTTATGACCTTGTACTAACCTTGGAAGAAAATTACAAGGCTATCAGTAAGATTCCAAGCTGCAACCAGTCTAACACAAGGTTTCCACAAGGCTTCTACAAGGCTAATTAGCATTTTTCAAGCCATTTACAAGGTTACAGCAAGGCTATTCCAGGCTATAACAAGGTTACAAGGCCATAACTACAAGGCTTGTACATGGCTATTACATGGCCTTGTATTTTCGTACAGGTTACCAGCATTTTTCAAATCGTTGGGTCTAAAATATGAGTGCTTTTACCAAACAAAATCTTCACATTTAAGTTAGCCTTTGAATGATAAATTGTCATTTTAGTTTGAATATATCAGCCGCACACTTTTTATTCCACAGCCTGCAAAGCATCTTAACTTTTTTGATTGACCATCATAGGGCTCAAATCTTTAAAAATGTCGGTGCAAAATTCTATTGCAGTTTTCTTTGAAATGAATGGTTTGGAAGGAACTTAGTGTTTTTTGCTGTAAATCTGCCGTGGCAATTTATTGATATCTTTATTAGTCTCAATATGGCGGTATTAATTAAATTTGAGGTTATGACGTCATAAAATGTCTAGATCCTAAACTAGAAAAGCTACATATTTCTGCTTGCCACCATATTGTAGACCTTCATAAACTACGATTTTTTTGAAGGTTATATAATGTTTCCTCTGTTAGTTTAGTACGATGATTTAAATTTTTTTCAAAATTTTTCATGGATTTTTTCAAAACCGTTAAATTGCCGCCATTTTGAAAAAAATCAAGATATCAAAAACTTTCCACGGCAGATTTACAGCAAAGTAACATGATTTCCTTTCAAGTCATCTAATTCAAAGAAAAATGACATAGAATTTTACACCGACCTTTCTAAAGAATTGAAAGATTTGAGTCCAATGCTTGATTGACCCGGTATCTTCTTTGAAAATCTGCGCTTACATCCGTTGAACAAAGAATAATTTGATTATTGAAGGCAGAGCTTCTGCGTATTGCCATCGAATTATTTTTAACAGAAACATCGATTGGAAATAATGGCTTTAATAAGAACATAAACCATTGCAACCACAAGAACCAAGAACCAACAGAAATTCCAATGAGATTATTCTTGAAAATTACTTAATTTCTTTCTACAAAAATTATTATGGTTTTGCTACTCATAAGCTGTTGTCGAAACATCTTACAATGGTTGGTTAGATGCCGCAGTTGTGCTTGATTGGCATTGCTTTATGTTTCTGTGGAGGAGAGATTTATATACTGCTACCAGTTTCGAAACCTCTTCTGCCTGCAGATGCAGAACGATATAGATTTCCTCCGCAGAGGCGTAAAAGCTGTGCGATGATTTCAAGACCTCCTCCAAAAATGACATAGATTTTCCTCCGTAGAGGCATAAAAGCTGAAGCATTACTGCAGTGATTTCAAAACCTCTTCTACAGAACCGGGTGTCCCAAAAAAATGTATACGGATTTGGTTGACTCCAGCGCTGTGAGTTTTGCTTCAATCAATGTCTGATCACTCTAAATATGTTCCTCGATAGTTAATTTGAGCATACCGGGTGTCCCGAAAAAAGTACCCCTGTTTCAAAAATCACCAAAAATTGATTATCAAACCTTTGATAAAATTTTCTTTTTGAGTTGTTTTGTCAAAGACCCAAAAATATTTATGGATGATAAAATGTTTGCTTTTGATACAGCAAGGTAGAAAAATTACACGTTGAAAAACCTTATTTTGAGCTATAGTTGTTAAGCAAAATACTCAATCTTGCCTAAGAGTCCAAATTTTCAGATTTTTATCATCATTGAGGTCTGCCATGATTTTGCGCATTTCTTTCTTTCATTTATGGCCAAATTAGATGCTTTACATGCACAAAGAAATCGATCTGGCAATCATCAGTGCTTTTTTGCAGTATGGTTCAAAACCAGGTAGCCCTAAAAAGAGCTAGATTTGCTACTTTTTAAGCCAATTACAAGATCAGCTATACATTGGAAAATAATTTGGTTTTTGATATGCATGACAAAAAAAGAAAATCGAAGATCGGCCGTGAAATGAATTTTTGGTGATTTTTCAAACGGGAGTACTTTTTTTGGGACACCCGGTAGATACCTCGTTTGTTAATGTTGGTACTTTGAGACCAGACATGTTAATCTTGAAAGCTAACATTTGCCTCCTCCTGCAAACCAGAGCTTTAGCCTTTTGGCCTAAGCAATTTCTTAAAGCACAGCGTATAAATCAACGATAGCCGTGATGAAATTTGAGCAACATTAGATCTTGCGATATTCTGTTTTCCAGAAGTCACCCCCAGTCATCCATTGGGCCATTTCTTGATTTTTCATTAATTTCAGTTCTTAATTTCTAGGTGCTTCAGGAATTTGCTCAGGTCAGAAGGCCAAAGCTCTGGTTTGCAAGTACACTCAAATTTGAACTTTCAAGATTGATATTTTTGCTCTCAAAGCACCAATACCAACAAACGACGTATCTATGTTCAAGTTAACTATCGAGGAACATTTTGAGAGTGATTGGCTATTGATTAAAGCTAAATTTAAATCGCTGGAGTCAACCAAACCTGTATCCATTTTTTGGGACAGCGGGTATATTTTCTTACGTAGAAGCATAAAAGCTGACGCATAACTGCGGTGTCTGATTACCCATGATCTCACAACCTTTTATTTTGTTAACAGGGACCTCCTTTCATCTTCTACGACCCTACAAAAAGGCATCTGGGAAACGACGCATTTCAAGGATTCTGCAAAGATTTAATCAATCGACTTGCCCAAGATTTGAATTTCACATATCAGATGTATATAGTGACGCCTGGTAACTACGGAGGAGGCACGTCAAATGGTACATCCAATGGAATGATTAGGGATCTTATCAAAAAGGTGAGCACTGGAACCTTGAAATAGCAAATTTTTGTATAATAAACTGTCAATGTGCTTTCATTTTTTGTGTGGACAGATTTTCATTTCAAAATTCAAATTTTCTCTTCAAAAAATACACATGTGCTCCTCTTCTCGTTGTTATAGGTCAATACCATAAACAATTAAAGGCATTGAATCATGATAAATAGACCTGCTTTACCGTGTATCATGCGAGCCATGTGAGAAAGATCAATGATCATTCCCAACAAACTAAAAGGACCTGCTGTTGCACAATGCGTTTCATGTGATCAGTTTGATTTCACATGAACGTTAGCCAATGAGATGCGCCATGAGCCATCCAGAGCCATGAGTCAACAAGTTCTAACAGATAGGGTATACCTTGCTGTCTTATGCTGGTTCAATTCCTTTAACAACAGAATTATCAGAAAATTCGAGAAATTAAATCTTACCACCGCCAGGAATCGAACCACGGATCTCCTGCTTTCCGGGCAAGCCTCTTAACCACTAGACCACAGTTACACGTTTTATTAACCTCTTCGATTTTAGCACCTTGTGGGTTGCTTTCAGCTTTCGCCATTTTCAAGCAGCGTATCTATAAGTACTCGATAGCTAGCGAGCTCAATTTTCTCGATTTTTCTGATAATTCTAACTGTTGGCACCGAAAAAGGAGAAATCCTGGTTTTGCTCGCTAGCTGTTGAGTAGAATTGGGGTACAATTAAGAGCAGGGTTTTCAAAGATTGCACTTTCCAACTGCACAGACAACTCTTCTAAATGTACCGTGTACGAAGATTTCAATCGAATAGGTATGAAACTGCTTTGATAAATTTCCTGGCTTTATATTTCTTTTATTGTACACTCTCCCAAAAACCAATGCTTGGAGCTATATAAATTGTTCAACGTTTTCGAAACTATTTACCGAAACTCATAACTTTCTGTCAAGATTAAAGGTCAAGGCATCAACATATATGTTCTTCTCTAGGCTCAAGAAAACGTAGGGGTATTTCTATTTTCTATGACCCTTGGAGCATGAATAAATAAACATGTTCCATTGTTACCATTCTAATATTTTTGCCTTTTCAGGAAGCAGACATCGCAATAGGCTCCTTGACTATAACAGCTGATCGAGAGAAAGCAATTGATTTCACGAAGCCATTTATGGATTTCACAATGAGTCTAATTATGGAAAAGCCACCTCAAGCTGAAGTCGATTTATTTGTTTTCCTGTCGCCATTTAAACTTCAATTGTGGATGTCAGTTCTTGCTATGGTAAGCTCAAGATCTGCCATTTGCATTTTTGTCGTTTTCGATTACTTTAAAGTCAGTATGCAATAATTTGAATTGTATAAGCAGTGGGCAGCCCTAAGCACTCTTGTTCTCCTGTTCTCCTGTCTCATCCTCCGATGTTTCAAAAAATTGGCAACACTACAGAGGGATCCCAAAAAATTGTGCTACGTTTGTGTGGTTGCTGCGGAGGAGCAGTAGCATTTATTGTCTCGATGTTTACAAAGCTGCATAGTTCAGGCTATACAACTAAAAGTTTGAGATCTTGTTTGAGTCAATCTGACAAGAAATTACTAATGCATGGCAGAGGAAAGGCAATATAAGTTGCTGTTTCAAAGACAGCATTTCTGTTGCTTTCCAGCAATGTTAAAATCAAGTACATTTTTAAAGAAAGGGTCCTCCTGTTGTATTTAAAATTTTCCGCATTTTCAAAACATATGATAGTATTCAGCACTGTCAACCCTTTTTAAAATGTAGAGAAACTTTGAATATGACGCAAGAACCCTTTTTTCAAACATTACTTGACTTTGATATTGCTGAAGAACAAAAGAAGTGCTGTTTTTAAAGCTACAATGTATATTGCCTTTTCTCGGCCATAATTCATCAACCACTTGTCAGATTGTCTCAAACAAGGTCTCAAACTCTAAGTTGAAGCCTGACCTATGCAACTGCGTAAATCCGAGACAATTGAAGATACAGCTCCTCCACAGCAGCCACACAAACGGGCACAATTTTTCTTGGATTACCTGTACTCACTGAGAGATGTAGATATTTTCAGAAGTTGAATTTTCTAATTTGCAATAAAGAAATTCATCTGGTCCCTCACTTATTATCATTTGATAAAAATGCTTCTGAAATTCACTGTTTCTTTTTCGTACAGATAGTCATATCTGGAGCTGTTTTGTATGTCCTCGATCGCTACAGTCCTGAAGGATTCCGATTAACAGCCCTGAAAAAGGGAGAAGGAACTGGCGAGGAGTTAAATCTTGGTAATTGTGTATGGTTCATGACAGCCTCGTTTCTACAACAAGGTCCAGATTACACACCACGTGGCACTGGTGGAAGGATTTTGTCAGCCTCCTTTTGGTTTTTCTGCATCATCATTGTTTCTACCTACACGGCAAATTTGGCCGCTTTTTTTACAAGTAAGTTTTGGATTCATTTCAGGTTCTCATTAGCTGTTGACACTTCTCTCCTTTTTCAGTGGCCACGCAAAAATTTCATGAGTTCAGAACGGAGTGCCCGATTTCAATCAGGGAAAACATAGAGCTCAAATATTTAAAAAGGTCGGTGTAAAATTCGATTACAATTTTCTTAGAAATAGATGGCTTGGAAGGAACTTAGGATTTTTTTGTAAATCTGCCATAGAAATTTATTGATATCTTGATTAGTTTCAAAATGGCAGCATTCATCAAATTTGAGGCTATGACGTCATCAGATTTCTAAATCCTAAACCAGAAAAGCTGCAGATTTCTGCTTGCAACCATATTGTAGACCTTCATAAACTATGGTTTTCTTGGAGGTTATATTATTTTTCCTCCCTTGAGTTAGGATTTACGATGATTTAAATTTTTTTCAAAATTTTCCATGATTTTTTTCAAAAGTAATTAAATTGCTGCAATTTTGAAAAAAATTAAGGTATCAGAAAATTTCCCGGCAGATTTATAACAAAGTACCATAAGTTTCTTTCAAGCCATTCAATTCAAAGAAAAATGCTATAGAATTTTACACCCACCAGTTTAAAGATTCAAAAGATTCGAGCCTATGCTGTCAGGGAAATGTTACAATGCATTTGAACATGTCCACCTGCCAACATTATTACCTTGCTATCCAGAGAGCGATAGCCTTTCAAGTGGGGATAGTTTTCTTTACTCACCTGGTACCACCTTGTACTTCCCTAGACTTATTATATGAGTCCTTGTTTTCGCTCCATTCTCTCAACGATACCCCCACAATGCCCATTGGAATAGCTAGAACAATAAATAACAGTTCGATTCAATGGAGCCAAACTTAGACGAATGTCATCAGTCTAGTACTTTCCTATCATAAACCATTCGAGCTCT